>OX244028.2:54796776-55413276 GCA_945859785.2 Tridacna gigas | reverse complement strand
GAAACAGGAAGGCATGGAGCTTTGATATTTGGTATGTAACATCTTCTAGTGGATCTCTACCAAGTTTGTGCATATGATGCCCTTGGGGCAAAAGTTGGCCCTGCCCCGGGGGGTCACAAGTTCGAACATAGGAACAGAGAAGGAAAACTTTAAGAATCATCTTCTCAGACACTGGAAGGCGTAGAGCTTTGATATTTGGTATGTAGCATCGCCTAGTAGACCTCTATTAAGTTTGTTCATATGATGCCCTTGGGGTCAAAATTGGCCCTGCCCCGGGGATCACAAGTTCAAACATGGGAACAAGGAAGGAAAACTTTAATTTGTTTTTTCTCTTAAATGGGAAGGCATAGAGCTTTGATATTTGGTATGTAGCATCTCCTAGTGGACTTCTACCAACTTTATTCCAAGGATGCTGCTTGGGTCAAAACTGGCCCAGCCCCTGGGGTCACAAGTTCGAACATAGGAACAAAGAAGGAAAACTTCAAAATTCTTCTTTTCTGAAACCGAAAGGTGTGGAGCTTTGATATTTGGTATTTTGCATCTCAGAGTGGACCTCTACCAAGTTTGTTCATATGATGCCCCTGGGTCAAAACTGGCCCCGCCCCGGGGGTCACAAGTTCGAAGATAGGAAAAAGAAGGAAAACTTTAAATTTCTTTTTCTCTTCAACAGGAAGGTGTAGAGCTTTGATATTTGGTATGTAGCATTTCCTAGTGGACCTCTACCAAGTTTGTTCATATGATGCCCCTGGGTCAAAACTGGCCCAGCCCCGGGGGTCACAAGTTCGAACATAGGAACAAAGAAGGAAAACTTTAAAATTCTTCTTTAAAACTGGAAGGCGTAGAGCTTTGATATTTGGTATGTAGTGATTCTCTTCTAAGTTTGTTTGTCCATCTAAGCGCAACAAGTTCATTGAGTTCAAAATTGGGTCATCTTGGGTCATAAACTAGGTCTCTAGGTCAAATTAAAGAAATACCTTGTTGGCACTCTCGAGGCCACATTATTTGCTCAGTTGCCTTGAAAATTAGTTAGAAAGTTTGTCTTAAAAAGTCTCACATAAGATTAATTTGGGTCAACTTGGGTCATAAACTAGTTCACTGGGTCAAATTAAAGAAATACCTTGTTTGCACTCTGGAGGCCACATTTATTGCTCAAATGACCTGAAATTTGGCCAGAATGTTTGTCTTGATGAAATACCAGATGAGTTTGGATTTGGGTCACCTGGAACCATAAACTAGGTCACTAGGTCAAAATAAAGAAATACCTTGTGGGCACTCTAGAGGCCACATTCTTTGCTTAATTGCCTTGAAAATTGGTCAGAATGTTTGTCTTTGTTAAATCTCACATGAGTCTGAATTTGGGTCAACTGGGGTCATAAACTAGGTCACTTGGTCAAATTAAAGAAATAGCTAGTGTTGCACTGTAGAGGCCACATTTATTATTCATTTGATTTGAAAATTGGTTAAAATGTTTCTTTTGATATAGTCAAAGACCAGTTCAAATTTGGGTCACCTGGGGTCATAATCTAGGTCACTAGGTCAAATTAAAGAAATATCTTTAGGGCACTTGAGGCCACATTTTTTGCTCAATTGACTTGAAAATTAGTCAGAATGTTTGTCTTCATGAAATATGAATTTGAAACTGGGTCACCTGCAGTCAAAACCTAGGTCACATGGTCAAATTAAAGAAAAACCTTTAAGGCACTCTACTAAGGTGAGCTACCCAGGGCCATGATGGCCCTCTTGTTTTTATATCTTCTTGTCGTAAACCATATGGCCTAGGGCTAGTAAATTCTGCATGTAGCTTCAACTAATGGACCTCTACAAAAAACTGTGGTCGAAATTGGCCCTAACCTTCAGGTCACAAGTTTTACATAAGCTTATATAGTGAAAACTTTAAAAGTCTTCTTGTCCTAAACCATATGGCCTTATACCAGTTATAGCCCCAGTGCCAAAACTAGTCCAGTGGAGTGACACAGGGCCATCATAGCTCCCTTTTTTTTTTTTTGTTTAGTCAGTCTACCAGTTCGTCCTTCCGTCCATTCTTCCACTTTTTGTGTCAGGACCATAATTTTTAAGCACCACTGGCCAAAGGCCAGCAGGCTTATGTCATGGTCTGGTGTCTGTCATGCATGCGTCAGTCGTGCATACATGCGTTAACTTTTATTTCAAACATCATCTTCTCAGAAACTGCCCATTGGATTTTAACGAAACTTCACAGAAATGATCCTCCAATGTCACTCTTCAGGAAGTCTTCAAAGAATTTGATTCCTATAAAAACACTTGTTGCTGTGGCAACAAAACTGAAAAACATTTAAAATCTTTAAAAATCTTCTTGTCCAAAACCATAAGGCCTAGGATTACTAAATTTGGTGTGTAGCTTTATCTAATCAACGTCTGCAAAAACTCTTCAAATTATAGCCCTGCAGTCAAAAGTAGCCCCGCCGTCAAAAGTAGCCCCGCCCTCGGGGTCACATGTTTTACATAGATTTATATAGTGAAAACTTTAGATGTCTTCTTATCCTAAACTATATGGCCTAGGGCTACCAAATTTGGTATGTATCTTCATCTAATAGACCTCTACAAAAACTCTTCAAGTTATAGCCCAGGGGTCAAAATTGGCCCTGCCCCAGGGGTCATAATTTTTACATACATGTAGGTTTATATAGTGAAAATTTTAAATATCTTCTTGTCCGAGGGCTATCAAATTTGGCATGTAGCGTCATCTAACTAAAACTCATCAAATTAAGGCCCTGGGGTCAAATTTGGCCATGCCCCGAAGGTCACAAGTTTTACTTAGGTTTATATAGTGAAAACTTTAACCCTTTCAGCACCATAGGCGAAAACAGGGACTTTTGCGGACGGCACAGATCAAGATCAGACTGCACAGAACGTGCAGTCTGATCTTTGATCTTTACCGTCCGCTTAATTAGTCAAGCCCCTATGATAAAAATCTTTCTGGGTCTCTGTGGATTGTATTTACAGCCACCGAAAGAAGTCGAGTTTATTTATTTGGCACCTAAAGAGTTAAATATCTTTTTGTCCTAAACCATCTCACCTAGGGCTACTAAATTTGGCATGTAGCATCATCTAATGGACTTCATGCAAAAACTTAATGGTATTTGTTTTCAAAAGCCTCTGCCCTCAGGGTCATTTAAACACAGGATTTAGTGGTAAAGGGTTAGCTCTTGACCAAACAACAAAATTTTAGACATATCAGTATTTAAATTGAAAGCATGTGCAGACAATTTATTAAATGTGGCTGAAATGATGGGGTTTGGTCAATGGAAGAGTAGCAAACATTGTGAGAAAAGGAGAAAATGCTGACTACCAGCATTTTCTCCTTTTCCGACAGTGTTTTCCAAAGGCCTCTTACTCTGGGTCATTAAAAATTGTGATTGTATGGTACAGGGTTAATTGGTTTTTCACTAGCAGATAAAAATACTCCAGCATAAGTGACAAAAACTATGTGATTGTATGTGATTACTAAGCAGAAAAAGATATGAAAAAAAAGATATGAGCTATGCTTTGGCAAATGGGGTCTAATGCATCTGCATGATGCATTTTACCAAGCAAGACATCACATTATTATGGATCTGTAAAAGCCATTTTGTCTAACAACCAGATGAATAATGAGGTAGAAAGGCCCTTCGGACCTGTAGAGTATTCACTCATAGCAAAAAATTTGGGCACAGCTCAGTCTGTGCGGACTGTGCAGTCTGACCTGCAACAATACTTTTTGCAGATGCATTAAACCTCTTTTGACAGACCATGGCTCATAAATTCATGTGTTTGTATGGTATTGTGTTTACCAGCAGAAAATGATCTCGAACAGGACCGTGTATTTCCGAACTAAAGGCAATTAACATATGTGATTTTAGGAACTGTCCCATCCCTCCTGGGGGACAATAATGATATCATCCGACATTGTAAACTTTATGCCATATTTCCCTTCTTTGCAATTTTTAGCTAACCTGAACATAAAGTGCTTAAGGTGAGCTTTTGTAATCATACTGTATCTGTTTTCCGTCGTCCGTCATGCGGTTGTCAACATTACCTTGAGTGCACTCTAGAAGCCACATTTTCAGTCAGATACTCATGAAACTTGGTCAGAATCTTGGCAGGTTTGAAATTGGGTCATGTCAGGTCAAAAAGTAGGGCAATAGGCTAAATCATAGAAAAACCATGTGTGCACTCTAGAGGCTATGTTTTCTGCCTACTCTGTCTACAGATACTCTTGAAACTTGGTCATAATGGTTGTCTTGATGATATCTCAGACAAGTTTGAAATTGGGTCTTGTTGGGTTGGAAAGTAGGTCACTGGGCTAAATCTTAGAAAAACCTTGTTCGCACTCTTGAGGCTACATTTTCAGCCTGATACTTATGAAACTTTAACAGAATATTAGTCTTGATGATATCTTGGACAAGTCAGAAAAGGGTCACGTTGGATCAAAAAGTAGGTCATAGGGCAAAATGTTAGGAAAACCTTGTGTGCTCTCTATAGGTCATATTTTCAGCATTATACTCATGAAAATTGGTGAGAATGTTTGTCTTGATGATATCTTTGACAAGATCAAAAAAGGGTCAAATCAGGTCAAAAAGTAGGTCACTGGGCCAAAGCTTAGAAAAAACTTGTGAGCACGGTAGAACCACATTTTCAGCCTGGTACTTTTAAAACTTTGTCAGAATGCTGTCTTGATATCTAGAACGAGTTTGAAATTTGGTCATGTCGGGCAAAAAGTAGGTCACAGGATCAAATCATAGAAAAACCCTGTGTGCACTCTAGATGCCACATTTTCAGCCAGATACTTATGACCTTTGGTCAGAATGTTTGTCTTGATAATATCTTGGATGATTTTGAGATTGGATCATGTCGGTTCAAAAAGTAGGTAACTAGGCCAAATTTTTTAAAAACTTTGTGTGTACTTTAGAGGCCACATTTTCCAGCCTGATACTCATGAAACTTGGTCAGAATGTTTGTCTCGATGATATCTTGGACAAATTGGAAATTGGGTTATGTTGGCGTAAAAAGTAGCACTTGCACTCATTTGTTTTTACATCATTAAAACTAGGATCTTTTCAGTTTTATCAACTGTAGATTACCATCTTCGTAATTTTTCGATACATGTTGCTAAGAGTGTAAACTGCTCCCACTTCTTCCTCAGCTCGATATTTGAGATTTCTTATATTTGCAATATGCATATTAACTCATTCAAGTGTGTAAAATGTTTTTATCACATGTAAAAAGTGCTTGAGAAGCATGTTTGGAAAAGCCATTACCTGAACTTATATGCGAGGGTATTTACAAACTAAAGCTTATTGGATAAGAATTGGCCGTCTTTTTAGCATAGTAAGTGATCAGAAGAATAAAATACATGTAATTTAGTGCTCGATATATCCAAGTTTAACTTTTTAAATGTTTATTACATTGCAGACAACTTAAACCAATATAGACCAATTTCAGTTTGCTCATATTGAGTTATCTGATTTTCAGTTTGCATTGTTTGTCGTGTTCCGAGAATTAGGAGTTAAAATTAAGACATAATTGACTTTTTTTGTAGATCTACCTATATGTAGTTCTAGCCAATTTACATTTCAGCGGGTAGGTTGTAATTTTCAAGACTTTTTTTTTTTAAATCCGAAAATTTTCGGAAATACCCGACGTCTTTGTTTGGCAGTGTCGACTCATTTGGTAGGAACTTTAACACATTGTTACTAGGTAATGGCTGCAGTTTATAGACAGATAGTGTTCAGAAAAGAAAGAGAACATTTAGATGTATAAAAGTAGATGTATAAAACGACATGTTAACTGTATATCTATCTGCTTGTATTACTGAACAACAACAGTTATAGCTTAACTGTTCGGAAATACCCGGTCCCGCTCTATTAAGAGTTCGTTCCAGTTTTTTGATGAGGTGGGCCCTTGGCCTCTCAAAAATCTTTAAGTGTGCCTCTTAATAACTTACTGATCAATTGACAAGTCCAGATATCTTTTACACCTATTTACACCTATAATTATAAGAATGAGTTTTTCTCGATAAAAAGTCATTCCGCAAGTAAACCTCAAAAAACTAACATAACAAGAAAAAATCATTCTTATAATAAGCCGAGATGTAAAGCATGCCTGGACTTGTCAATTCATCAGTGAGTTGTAATCGTTCTATACAAGTTTGTATCGGAAAGTATGGAAGCCCTGGAAGCCAATTTTGACATTCAACTAATGACTTAAGACTTGTAACTTATGACTTGTGACTCTCTTGTGAAAGGAATTCTGCTATATTGGCACACATATCGAGAAAATGCACAAAAGATGGCTGGCATTAGGTAGGTAGTTTTGTTCATTTTGCAGTGATTTTTGCGCAAGTTCTTGAAATGCGCGCCAGTCGTTATTCATAAGTCGTAAGTCATTAGTCGCAAGTCAAAATTGCCCGGCTGGACTTCTATAGCACTGTTTTGACTTTTCTATCTGTTTCCTGTCCCTGGCTCGATGTCAGAAGTTTCTTGACACTGTTTTTAATGCATCACAAAAAAGAGGTGATGCCAGAGATTACAGACTATATTGTAACCCACAATCTTTTAGAAAGCATTCTTTCTGCAATTACTGAAACAGGGGTTTGTTTGGAAAACGGTTAAGCCATTAAGATTGTTTTAATGAAAATGAGCTTTGAATCTGTGAGATATCTCTTATCTGACTTCTCCTCTGAGAGTTTAGCCCTTAGCATGCCAAACAAACAAAATAGATTTTTGAGTCAAAAAAATGAAATTGCTAACAATTGCAATTTCAAGATTGCTCTTCTTCAGAATGCCCAGCAAAGGAGACAGTACAGATCTTTTTGCTCTTCTTCAGAATGCCAAGCAAAGCAGAGAGTACAAGTCAAAGACCAGACTGCACATTTTGTGCTGTCTGATCTCGGTCTAAACTTGTCGCAACGCTATTCAAATTGTGATGATTGCTTGAATTGGGTGAAGTTTTATCTTATCCCAATTTCCTATGTGACATCACTAATGACCTGTGAAAACTCAGTTTCTAACACTGATAGGAACAGCATGTATGACAGAAACCATGCATGGTAGCTCAGTTAATACATTTATAAAAGCGATAACAGTCGCGGAGTTGTGAGTTTGAACTACAACTGGACCAAGCTCATTTAGAGAATTGATTTAACCCTTTACCAAATGGCAAATTTTTTTGACTTGACCAAGCTGAAAGTATTTCAGACAACCAGATAAATGTGACTCAAAATTTGAAATTTATAGTAGGAAGGATAGAAAACATTGTGGAAAAATGAGAAAATGCTGGTTACCAGCATTTTCTCCTTTTCCCACTATGTTTCAAAAAGCCTTCATCCTCAGGGTCATTAACCCTTTTCCAAACAAGCCCTGGTTTTCATGTGTCTGCAGTACAAGTCTTTTGAAAACACTGTGGGAAAAGGAGAAATTGCTCTAATGAGCAATTTCTTCTTTTCCTACAGTGTTTTCTACCCATTTTGAGAACTTTCTGCCATTTTCATCAAATTTGAAATTGTCGTCTGCAAACTCTTGCAATTTGGACCAGTCCAAAATTTGTCGTTTGGGAAAGGGTTAAAAATCGGAATTGTGCCACTGTGGTAAAGGGTTAACTATCACAAGATTTATTCATCTCTCAAACTGAATAGTACTTCTTCACCAAAGCAATGAAATTTTGTGCTTGTTGAAGTCAAGCAACAAATTAAAGTGTATGGCTTGTAACCTTGAGGCCCTGGGTTCAAGCCTCACTGGGTATTTTGTGAGCCCTACCTTGGGCAAGATACTGCAGAGCATAGTACTGGTGAACGCCAGGACAAATTTGAGTATGTGAGCTGTCACCATGATTCAAATTGAAAAAAATGTTGAAAACATCGTTAAGAACACCATGCAATCAGTCCACATTTCCAGTATTAATCCTTTACCACACAATCCTAAGTTTTAGCGACCCTAAGGAAGAAAGCTTTTGAAAACATTGTGCGAAAAGGAGAAAATGCTGGTATCCAGCATTTTCTCCTTTTCCCACAATCTTTTCTGCCCTTTAACAGACAAATCCTATCGTTTGAGTCACATTAAATTTGTCATCTGCAAATGCTTTCAATTTGAACGAGTCTGAGAATTTGTCGTTTGGTAAAGAGTTAAATGTAGAACCTCAGTGGTGTAATGTCATCTGCCTCAAATAAACAAATGACAAAATATTTGAGCCAATTGGCCTGTGAAAAGGGGACGTAACGCATCTGCAAAAGGATGTCATTGCAGGCTGACACTGGTAAAAACTTTTTTATATATGTAAATTTTCAGCATGGCAAAAGACCATTTTACCCCAGATCAAGTCAGTTGTGTTAGACACAGTTGATTTTATGGATTCATAATCATGTGATGACTTTCTTGGCACAATGCACAAGAGAGATGCATTTAGCACATAAATCTGCAAGAGCATGGCTCATTATTTTTTTTTCTTTAGAAATCAACAAAGCTCCTAGGAGCCCACAAAAAGATCCATAATACCCAGTACTCCCTGGAAACTTACTACTTTTTTGTATGGATTGTATCCATGGCAACCTAAATGTAGACTGGTTCCCCCCCCCTCCCCATTAACTCTTTCAGATGACAAAATCTGGAACTTGTTCAGCTTGAAAGCATTTTCAGACAACAAATTAAATTTGACTCGATTGATAGAATTTACCTTTGAAATGACTGAAAACATTAAGGGAAAAGGAGAAAATGTTTTTAAAAGTCTTTTTCCAAAGGGTTCTAAGCCCAGGATTGTTTAGTAAAGGGTTAAAGAAAACGATTCATTATAAATTTCACATTTCTCCCCATAGGAATAAATAAAGCACCAAGGAGCCCGAGACGGACCCATGTTGCCCAGTACTCTCTTGAGACAGATTACCTACCCAGCATGGACCCACTCCATGGCAACCTGAATATTGTCATGTCACCCTCCTCAACAACGCAAACTGTGGAGACAGATGCTGGAAAAGAGGTGGGTTAATCAATTAGATTGTTACAAGATGACACAGGTTTGTTAACCCTTTTCCACACAGTCCTGAGTTTTAACAACCCTGAAGAATAAAACTTTTGTAAACATTGTTGGAAAAGGAGAAAATGCTGGCGACCTGTCAGAATTCAAAGCATTAGCAGATGACAAATCGAATAATCGAATGTGGCTCTAATGATGAAATTTACCTTTGAAGGGTAGAAAACAATGTGGGAAAAGGAGAAAATGCTGGTTACCAGTATTTTTTCCTTTTCCAACAATGTTTTTAAAAGGTCATTTCCTCAAAGTTGTAAAAATCTGGATTGTGTGGTAATGGATTAACTCTTTACAACACAATCCCAACTTTTAATTAATGACCCTAAAAAGGAAGCCTGTGGAAAACATTCTCGGAAAAGGAGAAAATCCTTTTCCTACAGTGCTTTCTACCTTTCCCATAACAAATTTCAATCTTTAAGTCACTTTCGTCGTCTGCAAATGCTTTCAATTTGGACTAGTCTAAAATTTTGTCATTCGGTAAAGAGTTAATAGGAATAAGTCTGAAATTTTGTTGTCTGCTAAACATTTAGGTTGAGTTAGACAAACAACATGCCCAGTCTAAATCAAATTATTTCATCGATATTTCTACATTTTATTGGACATGTCTAAGTTCTGCTTCGATTGTCAACATCTTTGGCGCTAAAAGCTAGTAAGACGTGAACATTTCTCCTGTGATTCTCCTAACTCTTTAGCACATAATTCTGAGTTTTAATGACCCTGAGGGGGGAAGCTTTTGAAAACATTTGTGGGAAAAGGAGAAAATGCTGGTAACCAGCATTTTCTCCTTTTCCCACAATGTTTTCAAACTTATCATAGACAAGTTTCTTATTTTGAGTTAAATTTAACCCTTTCCCAAATGATGAATTTTAGACTGGTCCAATTTGAAAGAGTTTGCAGACGACAATTTTAAATTTGATGAAAATGACAGAAAGTTCTTCAAAAGGGTAGAAAACACTGTGGGAAAAGGAGAAATTGCTCGTTACAAGCAATTTCTCCTTTTCCCACAGTGTTTTCAAAAGACTTGTACTGCAGACACGTGAAAACCAGGGCTTGTTTGGGAAAGGGTTAATTTGTTGTTGGCACATGCTTTCAATTTTGATCATTCTTAAATTTTTGATCAGTCTTAAATTTTGTCACTTAGTAAAGAGTTAACCTTTTGACTTTGAGGGTGATGCACAGTGTAAGAAACTGTTTTGGACTGTAAATAAAGAAAATCCTGTCTTGTAATGAACCATAGGAAGAAGGCTTTCAAAGACATTGTGAGAAAAGGAAAAAGATGCTGTTATTCTGCCTTTCCTCTTTTATTCACAGTGTATCCTACTGTTTCATAAAGGTTTCCTAAACTTGAGCAGCATTTGTTGTCTGCATGTACTTTCAATTTTGACAGGTCTAAAATTTTGTTGTTTATTAACCCTTTACCACACAATCCTGGGTTTTAACGACCCAAAGAAAGAAGGCTTTTGAAAACATCATGGGAAAAGTAGAAAATGCTGATAAGCAGCATTTTCTCCTTTTCTCACGTTTTCTACTCTTCATGAAACAAATTCCATATTTTGAGGCACATTTGTCATCTGCAAATGCCTTGAATTTGGACAAGCCCAAAATTTTGTTGTTTGGAAAAGAGTTAAACAAACAAAATCATTTATGTTCTTATCACAACTTATGTTGTTTTCTCAGGCAGTGTAGATCAAAATCAGAGTGTGCACGTAAGGTGCAGTCTGATCTTGTTACTTTACTGTTGGCTTTGTAGAGATAGTGATTATGATCAAAAGAAGCTTAGCCAGCTCTTTACCCAATGCCAAAATATTAGAATTGTTGAATTTGAAAGCATTTGCAGACAACAATTAAAATGTCCCTCAAATGATGGAGCTTGTCTTTGACAGGGTAGAAAACAATGTGGGAATATGCCTTCAAAAGGTTAGAAAACAATGTGGGAAAAGGAGTCATTTAAAGTTGGGATTGTCTTGCAAAGGGTCTAAATTGATAAAACATGGTGTTTTATACCACTTTCAACATTATTTCAGTCATATCCTGCAAGACACTTATTCATGTGTGAACTTGGTTTCACCAGTACAAGGCCAGGGATCTGAATTGGCTTGCCCAAGGACATTCATAAAAAATGTTAGTGTCTTGAGTAAGGATCAAACAGAGTATCCAGACCTTGAATCCTGCATCTTCACATCAGAGCCAGTTGATTGACTGATTGATGGAATAGTGTTTTACACCGCTTTCAACATTATTTAAGTTATATGACAGCGATGGCTCATATATTCACGTACATGTATGTTCTGGGTTTCACCAGGAATGGGCTGGGGCCTTGAGGTGTCTTGCCAAAGGACACTCCCATCAACAACCTAGTGCTTCCAGTGGGGCTCAAGCCATTTAGGGCCTCCAGGTTACGAGTCCTACACTTTACCACTTAGCCAGGCAGGACCCCACCTCTGAGCCAAGGAGGCCCCCTACCTTCTTAGCCAAGAAAAAAATTTATCAGATATTGCAAAATCAAGGCTTCTTTTGGCCATAATATCTCCAATGAGACAGCAGTGTGGGAAATGGAGAAATTGCTTGTAACCAGTTATGTTTTAAAGCATATCAGAGAACGAGGGCTCATTTATACCTGTTAACCCCTTTCCACACAATCCCCAGTTTTAATGACCCTAATGGAGAAGGATTTTGGAAAACATTTTGGGAAATGGAGAAAATACTGGTAACCAGCATCTTCTCCTTTTCCCACAATTTTTTTCTTTCTTTTCAATTATAAATTTTGTCATTTAAGCCACATTTAATTTGAGGTCTGCAAATAATTTGAAATTGGAAAAATCCAAAACTATATTGTTTGGTAAAGGGTTAACTCTTTACTAAAAGACAAAATTTTAGACCGGCTGAAAGCATTTGCAGACGTAAAATTAAATGTTGCACAGATTATGAAATCTGTCTTTGAATGGGTAGAAAACTGGTGGAAAATGAGAAAATTCTGGTCACCAAAAAAGTCCCTTTCGTTGGGGTTGTTAAAACTCGAGATGTGTTAACCCTTTACCAAACAATCCAGACTTTTAACGACCCTAGCTGATAGAAAATGCTTTTGAAAGCATTAAGGGAAAAGGAGAAAATGCTGGTAACCAACATTTTCTCCTTTTCCCACAATGTTTTCTACCCTATCACAGGTACAAATGATCAGTTTAGCAACATTAAAATTTTGTTGTCTGCAAATGCTTTCAGTTTGGTCGAATCTAAAATTTTGTCGTTTGGTAAAGAGTTAAAGATATATCTATACTTATTTTCAGCGAATTTTTATTCCTTTTCCTCTTTATTTTCTGAAACTTTAATCATTCTCATGCTAACTGTTGCCCAGGATGGTTGCAAGGTGGTACAGTTTTACGACCGCCAGAAAATGCATTTAATCTTTCTGGAGACATTCAAAGAAATTACTGTTGTCATTCAAAGACAAATCCCTTGAATTTCTTTATCCCTTACACCATGTATATTGGTAATTTATCTGTGTTTACACAGCTGACTGAATTCTGAGCCATTCTACACACAAGTTTTAACAGCAGAGCTTATGTCATGGCGTGGTTTCCGTCGTCCATCCGTCAGTCCGTCCGTTAGTCTTTTCTTGTTAATGTGATAAAGTCGGCATTTGTGGTTGGATTTTCATGAAACTTGCACAGTTTGTTTATCTGATCGATAGCTTGAATTCTATTGCTTTTGAACAAAATCTGACTATCAGTGTGGGAACAGTAGCCATTTAAAGTTCAAAATTTCAATTTCTTGTGTACGCGATAAAGTCCATGTTTGTGGTCGGATTTTCGTGAAACTTGCACAGTTTGTTTATCTCATTAATAGCTTTAGCCCTATCAATTTTTAAAAAAATCTGACAATCATTTGGAAAAGTAGCCATTTAAAGTTCAAAATTTCAATTTCTTGTTTACGTGATAAAGTCTGCATTCGTTGTCGTATTTTCGTGAAACTTGCACAGTTTGTTTATTTCATCAATAGCTTGAATCCTATTGATTTTGAACAAAATCTGACAATCAGTGTGGGAACAGTAGCCATTTAAAGTTCAAAATTTCAATTTCTTGTTTACGCAATAAAGTCCACATTTGTGGTTTGATTTTCATGAAACTTGCAGAGTTTGTTTATCTTATTAATAGCTTGAACCCTATTGATTTTGAAAAAAATCTGACAATCAGTGTGGGAAAAGTAGCCCTTTAAATTTCAAACTTTCAATCTCTTGTTTACACAATAAAGTCCACATTTGTGATCGGATTTTCGTGAAACTTGCACATTTTGTTTATCTCATCAATAGCTTGAACCCTATTGATTTTGAAAAAAATCTGACAATCAGTGTGGGAAAAGTAGCCATTTAAAGTTCAAAATTTCAATTTCTCGTTTATGGGATAAAGTGTGCATTTCGCATCAGATTTTCGTTGTATCAACAGCTTGAACCCCATTGATTTTGAAAAAAATCTGAAAATCAGTATAGGAAAAGTAGCCAATTAAAATTGAAAATTTACAATTTCTTTTTATGCGATAACGTCGGCATTTGTGCTTGAATTTTCATGAAACTTGTACTGTTGCTTTATAGTATAAATAGCTTGAACCCTATTGATTTTGAAAAACAAAAGAAAATGACAATCAGTATGGGAAAAGGAGCCATTTAAAGTTGAAAATTTACATTTCTTGTTTATGCAATTAAGTTGCATTTTTGATTCAATTCTTTTGAAACTTTCAAAGATTATTTGTATCATCAAGGGATTGAACTGGATTAAGAATGAAGAAAATCTAGCAATTGATTTAGGAAAAGCAGCCATTTGATGACTTAGTTTGTTTACTCAACACAGTCCACATTATTAGTCACATTTCTTTGAAACTTGCATTTGTTTAAAACAATGAGTACTAAACCCGTATCAGATTTGGCTGGATTCTAAACAGTTGGTTCTAAGAAATTGTGCTTCAATTTTTTTTTCACTAGTTGTTTAATTCACCATGCCTATTTGCACTGTCTTAGTGGGTTCAAGTCCAGTTGCAGCGACCCCCCCTCCTTTTTTTGCGTGTTTGCTTTTTTCCCTTTTGCATCATGAATTCATAACGTCTGCTAGGAAAAAAAAAGCAAAATCAATGCCAGTAGAGCAATTCAGGCCCTCAAGGGCCTCTAGTTCTCTCAGGCCTTAAGGATGTCTCTTAAAGTTTGTGGTCTGCAGATGTCAACAGATGATTTTAAGTTGGGAAGAATCTGAAGACTGTTGTTTTTGTATTGGAAAGGGATCAGTATTGTGCTTTGCTTTTGAAGGTAAAGCAGATGGAGAAAACATGGTCAGTCTAAATCAAATTAGTTCATTGATATTCTTGTCTGGTTTCTGCTTCAGTAGTCAACATCCGCAGGGCCTTTAACCTTTAACCAAGCAATCCCATGTTTTATCAACCCTGAAGAAAAAGGTTTTTGATAACATTGTGGGTAAAGGAGAAAATGCTGGTAACCAGCATTTTCTCCTTTTCCCACCATGTTATCTACCTTTGAAAAGACACATTTCTCTCAGCTCGTAATGTTAATTATGTCGTCTACAAAATTGCAGTGCTTCCAATAAGAACTGGTCTCTATGTTTGTTGTTTGGTAAAGAGTTTGGATCCTAAATTGGTAAGAATGTTTCTGATTGATAAGCAGAACAAAAATGCTGAACCAGGCTCGAGTCGCTTTTGCAAACAGTGTAGATCAAGATCAGACTGCTGGTAGTGTACAGGCCTCGAGACCAACGGGTCATTAATTAGAATCCCCAGCTGGGTCAGTTTCTTTCAGGGGATTAATGATAGTCATTGCAACAGGAGTCATTCTCTCTCACCTGTTATCGTTGTTTGGAGGATGGTTATGTGGGAAAGCAGCCACTGGCTTGGGAAGAATATTCTTCAAACAAATGGTAAAAAGATATTCCTGGAAAGCATGGCTAGGTGTACTGGCCATCGCAACATAACTGAAATAATGTTAGAAATGGCATTAAACACCATACAAACAAACAAATGAGATCAGACCAGCACAGAATATGCAGTCTGATCTTGGATCTTGAATAACACGTACTCCAGTTAGCTCGGCTGTTTTTGAAGAAAATGTTAAGGTACTGCTGTAGCCCTGTTGTTGTCTGCATCACCATGCAAAAACTTCGACGTTTTCAAATGTTTCTTTTCGCTGAAGAGATTTACTTCAAACTTGGACAAGCTGTGAACTATCAAAGTGGAACCCTTACAACAAGGGCATGTAACCATCAAAGTATTTTTTGAGACGGTTATGTCCTTTTTTTCGACACTTGTACATTAGTCTGGCCATATGTAATTTTATGACATTTAAGAGGTCCAGGTTTCAGAAAATATTGTGAGAAAAGGAGAAAATAATGATGTTCAGCATTTTGTTCTGTTCTCACAAGATTTTCTCTCCTTTTTAAATGAAAAATTCCATCAATCAAGTAACATTGATTTGCCCTAGGCAAAAACTTGTCCAATTCTTTACTGTTTGGTACAGAGTAAAGGGTTGGTTCAGAAGCTTTTACAGAAAGTGAGGATCAGTATCAGACTACAGACTGCTGATCATTGATCTACAATGCCTCAGATACTTTCTTAGGCATTCTGACCAAATATAGGTCTAAGTCTATAATGTATAACTATTATGCCTAAGGCCAAGCCCCGTAGCTCAGTTGATAGCGTACAGGACTTGAGAACAGGAGGTCGCTGGTTCGATCCCCAGCTTGGTCAATTTCTTTCCGAGGATTGACGATGGTCATCACGGCAGGATTCATTCCACTCTCACCGCTGACCATTGTTTCGACGATGGCTATGTGGGAAAGCAGCCAGTGGCTTGGAAAAATATTGTGTGGAGTACTGGTAACAGAAACTCCAGGAAAGCATGGATAGGTGCACTGGCTGCCGCGATGTAACCGAAATAATGTTGAAAACGACGTTAAACACCATACAATCAATCAATCAATCAATTAACTATTATGCAGAGGTCATATTATCTATCAATTGCTTGAATGGCATTCCTTTCTGGCTCAATGCTTAGGGTCAAGGATTTGAAACATGGAGATCCTGGGTGTGATACTAAGTCTAGGCACTGGGATTTTTCTTGGAAATGCACTTTGGTGAGACACTTTAGAGCCTAAGCCTAGAACTTGTGAAACGGAGTAAGGATATGAATAATGGCATTTTCTGCTTTTCCCACTGTGTTTTCAAAAGCCCTCTGACTGTCATGGTTGTTTAACACTTTACCACTCAATCCTGCCGTTTAATGACCCTACAGAAAAAGCCTTTTGAAAACATTGTGGGAAAAGGAGAAAAGGCTAGAAACCAGCATTTTCTCCTCTTCCCACAACGTTTTCTACCCTATCGAAAACAGATTTTAATTTTTGAGTCACATTTATTTTGTCGTCTGCAAATGCTTTGAATTTGAACAAGTCTAAAATTTTGTCCTTTGGTAAACAGTTAAAACTCAGCATTGTTTGGTAAAAGGTTAACTCTTTACCAAACAACAACATTTTTTGACAGTTTCCAAATTGAAAGCATTTGCAGACAACAAAATAAATGGGACTCAAAAACTGAAATTTGTTTTGGGAAAGGTAGAAAACATTGTGGGAAAAGGAGAAAATGCTGGTTACCAGCATTTTCTCCTTTTTCCACAATGTTTTCAAAAGGCTTCTTCCACAGGGTCGTCAAATGTCGGGATTGTTTGGTAAAAGGTTAAAGGAGGTGTTACTATTGTTAAGCAATAAAACAGGATATGTGTCTGACTCATTATACCATATACATCCATCTAGCAATGAATCAGATTCAGACTGAGCTGGTATTTCAGTCCTTGCATCAAATAATCCTGAGCTTGTACGACCCTGAGAAAGACTGCATTTGTAAACATTGAGGGAAAAAGGAGCAAATGCTGATAACCAGTATTTGCTCTGTTTACCCACGATGCTTGCCAATTATTTTCATTGAAAAATCCCATCATTTGTGACACATTTTTCGTCTGCAAATGCTTTCAGTTTGGACCAGTCTTACAATTTTGTTGTCTTGTAAAGAGATAATCAATTATTGATTACAAGGTAAAAGTGGCCTCGAGGAGTGGAGAAACAAGCCAAGCTATCTTAAATATGCTTTAATACAGGCGGAAAAAGTATTGGAAATAAAAAATGGAGTATGATCAGGAATTTTTATTCATGGAAATTTGTTTGTTTGTTTGCTTGTTTGTTTGTTTGGTGTTTAAGGTTGTTTTCAACAGTATTTCATTGTGGCCCGTGCACCTATCGATGCATTCCTGGAGCTTCTTATAACCTGTTACTGAACCATCCTGTGTGATAACAACCCTGAAGAAGAATGTAAACACTGGGGGAATTGGAGAAAATGCTTGTAACCAGAATTCTGTCCATTTTCCACAGTGTTTTCTATACTTTTAAGTCTTTACCACACAATCTCGACTTTTAACGACCCTGAGAAAGAGGCCTTTTGAAAACATATTGGGAAAAAGGAGAAATTGCTGGTAACCAGCGTTTTCTCCTTTTCCCACAATTTTTGTAGCCTTCTAAAAACAATTTCAATTTTTGAGTTACATTTATTTTGTTGTCTACAAATGTTTTCAATTTGGACCAGTCTGAAATTTTGTCGTTTAGTAAAGAGTTAAAGACAAAATTGATGGCTGTATATATAGCTTCTCAAAACTGACAGCATGTTCAGACAACAAATTAAGCATGACTCATGTATTTAAAAGGGTAGAAACATTGTCGGACAAGGAAAAAATTATAACCAACATTTTCCTTTTTCCAACAATGTTTTCAGAGTCAGGATTGTTTTCTCGGCACAATTTCCAAGACATTGGCTGCTTTCTTACATAAGTATAGTTGCAACAGTTGTTCAGCAGTGGACAAGGAATGGAACTTATTGCCATGACTATCAGGATTCGATTTCACACAACTGCTGGAGAACTAGTGCAGTGACTTTTACTTTTTATCAGATGACAAGATTTTAGATTCATCCAGATTGAAAGCATTTGCAGACTACAAAATAAATGTGACTAAAGAATTAAAATTTGTGTCTGGAAGGGTAGAAAACATTGTTGGAAAAGGAGAAAATGTTGGTTACCAGCATTTTCTTCTTTTCCCACAATGTTTTCACAACTTTTCTTCTGTAGGGTCATGAAAACCATGTATGGTAAAGGGTTGACTCTTTGTCAGATGACAAAATTTTAGACTCATCAAATCGAAAGCATTTACAGAGGACAAATAAAGTGAAATATTTTCTCCTTTTCCCACAATGCTTTCAGAGGCCGTATTCCTTAGTGTTGTTAAAACATGGTAAGGATCTGGTAGAGGGCTATAACCCTAGCCAAAGCAACATATTTTATACTCTTCAAAATTGAAAGCATCTGCAGAAGATTTATTCGAAATTGATACAGATGAAGGATAGGGTAGAAAACATTGAGTGAAAAGGAAAAAAATACTATTAACCAGCATTCATTCCATTCCCCACAATGTTTCAAAAACCTTCTTCTTCAGGGTTGTTAAAAGTCGGGATTGTGTGGTAAAGGGTTATCTAAAGTTTTTGAAGGCTGACATCAATGGCACAGTCAGTGACAGGGCTAGGACAAAACCTTGTAGCTTTCTTCTGAAGCAGCCATGCTAAAAACATGACAATGGGAATGGGGTGCACTCTATCATGATAAACGTTTTAGTGAAGGGTGTGTCAGAGACAGGTTTTAACCCTTTTCCACACAATGCAGAGGTTTAACGACCTTTGGAAAGAAGGCTCTTGAAAACATTGTTGGAAAAGGAGACAATGCTGGTAACCAACATTTTCTACCTATTCAAGGACAAATACTATTATTTGAAAAACTTTGGAATTGTCAGCTTTAAATTCCTTCAATATGGACAGGTTCAAAATTTGCCATGTGGTAAAGTGTTTACCCTCAAAGCACCTTACACAGTATAGTTGCCTTTGCAGCCAGTGTAGATCAAAATCAGGCTGCACAAATGTGCAGCCTGATATTTGATCTACACTGGCCGCTTTGCTGAAACACTGTAGACAAAAGTCACCATGAAATTGCAATTATTTGGGTCCTATTTCTGGGATGAAAATGTCTGATAGCTTTATTCAGCATTCTATGAGGGTTACTGGGGAAAATTGAAGCAGGGCTATTTCTTTCTTAGGTCTAATGAGAAGGAAAAAGTGTTGTCTACAAACAAATTGATGTATTGCATGATGAGTGTCTTATAAATTAGATTTGGATTGTTTGTATTGTTGTCCAGAGTGCTGGAAAAAAGCTGTTTATTGAATTTCTATATTTAGATGCCACTGGTCTGTAGATAAGCTGGGAGATATCTTTTTTATTTCCTTCCTAGGTTGTCTAACCTTGAAGTTGACCAATAAGAACTTGTGAAAGTTGGAGCTTAAATCTTGTACTAAATGGTCTACCTCATATTGTTTAAACCTTTACCAAAGGACAAAATTTCATCATAATCCAAATTGCAGACGATAAAATAATTTTGACTGAAAAATTGAAATTTGTTGTGGGATGGGTAGAAAACATTGTGGGAAAAGGAGAAAATGCTGGTTACCAGCATTTTCTCCTTTTCCTACAATGTTTTCAAAAGGTTTCCTCTTCAGGGTTGTTAAAAGATGGGATTGTGTGGTAAAGGGTTAAACGATCTTGGAAAGAAACTGGGCGAGCTGGGGATTCAAACCAGCAACCCCCTGGTCTCAATTTCTGTATGCTACCAACTGCCTTACCAGGCTGGGGGCAAACCTCTTGAAGTGAGACCACTTTTGCAGTTGTGAGGGGAAAAATAGAAACTGTCATGAGGAGAAAGTACTCCTTTCGACCCTTTTGATTCATGTTCGCTAACAGGTGGTTTGGTGCATCTGCAAAAAGTATAGACCCATTTCAGACTGTAAGGTCTGGGAAGGCTGACCTGGGTCAAAACTTTTTGCTATTGGTAAACTTGCTGTATGTCAAACAATCACACTACCTCATGATTCAGCTACCTAGCCCCAGTGGTTCAGTCAGTAGTGTACAGGACTTGAGAACAGGGCGTTGCTGGTTTGATCGCTGGCTAAGCCAATTTCTTTCCAAGCATTGATGATAGTCATTGTGACAGGATTCATTCCTGTCTCACTGCTTCCATTGTTTCGACGATGGTTATGTGGGAAAGCAGCCAGTGGCGTAGAAAGAATATTGTGTGTAAGACTGGTAAAAAAATCTCCAGGAAAGCATGGATAGGTGCACTGGCTGCCGGAACATAACTGAAATAATGTTGAAAATGGTGTTAAACACCATAAAATCAAACCATCAATCATGATTCAGCTGGTTTATAGACAAGATAGATCCATACTATGTGACAGCTCAACTAGTATAATGTATTATGAAGATGAATTAACCCTAAGCTGCTTATCGCGACTCACTGACCTTTTGCGGACAGTGTAGATCAAGCTGCACAGAATGTGCAGTCTGATCTTTGATCTACGCTTAATTTCTGATACGGTATTTCCTTTCCAGTGAAATCAACTTTGAAACCGCAATGTTTGGGCTTTTAGTATTGAGTAGAAATTTGCATTTCATTTATTCAGCAGCTTAAGTGTTAAATGCTGTTCTCCTAAGAGGGCCAGTTATTATGTTTTATTGTGTCAGTTTCTATAGATTATCCTTCTTTTACAAGGATATTTTCAACAGCTGGTTTATTCTTTCTTCTTTAACTCTTTACCAAACAACAAAATTTTAGACAGGTCCAAATTCAAACCATTTGCAGACAACAAAATAATTGTGACTGAAAAATTGAAATTTGTTTTGGAAAGGGTAGAAAACATTGTGGGAAAAGGAGAAAATGCTGGTTTCCAGCATTCTTTCACAGGGTCCTTAAAAGTCGTGATCGTGTGGTAAAGGGTTATACAAGATTGGATAATTACAGAGTTGAATCTAGGCTTCACAGCCCTAGCCTAGTACTGGTGAAATCCAGGAAATACATGGATATGTGAGCTGTCGCCACTGTGATATAACTGAAATAATGTTGAAAGCGGTGTAAAACCCCATGCAATCAATCAATCAATCATGAATCTAGGGCACGGGATTGGTAAGATTGCGCTCTCAATAAGCAATTGTTGCAAATCAAAAGAAGGTGTGCGCCAACTCGAGCATACATTTCATTTGTGGTGCAGAATCATTTTGCAACTGTACATGACCACAATAAAACCAATATCAATTGCATCCTTTAACCCTTTCCCAAACAAGCCCTGGTTTTCACGTGTCTGCAGTACAAGTCTTTTGAAAACACTGTGGGAAAAGAAGAAATTGCTCGTAACGAGCAATTTCTCCTTTTCCCACAGTGTTTTCTACCCTTTTTGAGACCTTTCTGCCATTTTCATCAAATTTAAAATTGTCGTCTGCAAACCCTTTCAGTTTGGACCAGTCCAAAATTTGTCGTTTGGGAAAGGGTTAAGTTTGCCAGCTTTTTTTGAAAATAAGATCATGTGTAGCCATACGCAATGAAATTTCATCATTTAACTCCATACTGTACGACAAAAATGTAGACCAGTCCAAATAGAAAGCATTTTGCAGACAGCAATTTAACTGTGGCTCAAATGATGGACTTGGTCTTCTATAGGATAGCAAACATTGTTGGAAAAGGAGAAAATGCTGGTAACCAGCATTTTCTTCTTTTCCCACAATGTTTTCAAAAGGATTTTTCCTCAGGGTCGTTAAAAGTCAAAATGTGTGGTAAAGGGAAAAAAAAAATACACACACAACTGAAGAAAGTGCTTTTGGAACAGTTCATGAGGAGTGACTAAATTAAGTGTGTAGGCATATCAAAAACTGGCTTTGAGCACTTTGTGGGTTAATGTAATTACTAGGAAAAGACTGATGATTTTTATGAAATGAAAATTACTGAATAACCAACGTTAGAAGTGGAGGGGGTTGTGTCTTGCAGCATGGGAGCAAGTGTCATTTAAAAAAAATATCAGAAATTTCTGAGGCATTTGTCAATGCTGTTGATTTACATTCTAAGCAAAAGATTGGTCTTTAACTCTTTACCAAACAACAAAATTTTAGACTGTTCCAAATTGAAAGCAAATCAAATGTGGCTCAAAAATTTAAATTTGTTTGGGAAGGGTAGAAAATTGTTGTTGGGAAAAGGAGAAAATGCTGGATACCATTACCCACAATGTTTTCGAAAGGCTTTTTCTTCAAGGTTGTTAAAGGTCAGGACTGTGTGGTAAAGAGTTAATTGGTTAATTGATTATACCCCCCAAAACTCTGTTTGGGGGGTATATAGGAGTCAGCTTGTCGGTCGGTCCGTCGGTCCATCCGTCCGTCGGTCCGTCCGTCCGTCGGTCGGTCGGTCTGTAGCTTTTTGTCCGCTCTATTTCTCATAAACTACTGGACGAATTTTATTCAAACTTCACAGGTAGACTCAGTATCAAGCAGAGATGTGCATATGAAATGTTGGTTATGGTTCATTGATTTTTCACTGAGTTATGGCCCTTTCATGAAATTTCTTGTCCGCTCTTTTTCTCATCAACAATGGACAGATTTGGTTCAAACTACACAAGTAGACTCAGTATAAAGCAGAGATGTGCATATCCTATTTTGGTTATAGTTTATTTAGGTTTCATGGAGTTATGGCCCTTTGATGATTCTGGACACCGTCGGTCGGTCTGTAGCTTTTTGTCCGCTCTATTTCTCATAAACTACAGGACGAATTTTATTCAAACTTCACAGGTAGACTCAGTATCAAGCAGAGATGTGCATATGAAATGTTGGTTATGGTTCATTGATTTTTCACTGAGTTATGGCCCTTTCATGAAATTTCTTGTCCGCTCTTTTTCTCATCAACTATTGGACAGATTTGGTTCAAACTACACAAGTAGACTCAGTATAAAGCAGAGATGTGCATATCCTATTTTGGTTATGGTTTATTTAGGTTTCATGGAGTTATGGCCCTTTGATGATTCTGGACACCGTCGGTCGGTCTGTAGCTTTTTGTCCGCTCTATTTCTCATAAACTACTGGACGAATTTTATTCAAACTTCACAGGTAGACTCAGTATCAAGCAGAGATGTGCATATGAAATGTTGGTTATGGTTCATTGATTTTTCACTGAGTTATGGCCCTTTCATGAAATTTCTTGTCCACTCTTTTCCTCATCAACTATTGGACAGATTTGGTTCAAACTACACAAATAGACTCAGTATCAAGCAGAGATATGCATATCCTATTTTGGTTATGGTTTATTCAGGTTTCATGGAGTTATGGCCCTTTGATGATTCTGGACAAATTTCTTTCAAACTTCATGGATAGACTTTGCACTCAGCAAAGATGTGCATATCATAAATTGTTCTTAGTTAATTAAATAAAATTTCCAAGAGCTAAGCCCTTTTTTGTCGTTCTCTTATGATAGATTCCTACACCTGTAGATAGTTAACAGTAGACTTACCATCACTAACCATCACTAGTAAGTTTTCATGTCACTTCACTTATGTCATGTCATGTCAATTTCATCTTTTCATCGGAAGTTTACTCAAATATAAGACAGATTAATCTTTCAGATATGTTTGGAAAAGGAGAAAATGCTGATTACCAGCACTTACTACTTTCTACACAAAATTGGAAAGATTAATCTTTGCAGTTACTTGGGAAAAAAATGAAATGATGATTACAAGCATTTACTACGTTCTCCACAACTATTCCAAGTCTTCAACTTGTGATGTGTTAAAATAGATACCAATACCGTACGGAAACTAATGAAAGCAACATTTTTTGCGGTTCCGCTTCGGCTTCGCTGCGGTTTCAGTGCATTCCGTATTATATGACTAAAA
Organism: Tridacna gigas; assembly: GCA_945859785.2. Lineage (NCBI taxonomy): Eukaryota > Metazoa > Mollusca > Bivalvia > Cardiida > Cardiidae > Tridacna > Tridacna gigas. Next base: position 55,389,408 of record OX244028.2, on the reverse strand, counting down.
AGGAAAACATTGTAAACATCGTGAGCAATGGCTTCTGTATTTACAATGTTTTCTTAAGTTTATTACTTTCGGTTCAGTTCAGTTACTATTATGGTTCCGATTCGGTTCGGAGGTTGCTTTCGTTAGTTTCCGTACTGTATAAGTAAGATGTAGAGTCTGGTCAAAAACATTGCATGAAAAGACATTTGTTGTCTGCAAAACCTTTTCATTTAAACCAATCTCAATTTGTCCAGCTGGTAAAAAAAAATGTATCAAGTAAGTTTTATTCTCTCCAAGTCTTTAGTCTGTAACAAAGAGTAATTCTTTGGCAAGAAGCCATTGCAGGATATTCATCACCTTCAGTGATAGCTCTGGTATAATTGACTCTCCAGTCACTTATTTTGCATTCCTGTGACATTAATCTGTTTTGTGACAAGGAGCTGTTGGGGGGTATGATCACGTTTAGTGATAGCTCTAGTTTTGCCTGTTGTCAGCAACACTCTAGATGAGATGGGTATCTGCTTGCCTATATCTTGATAAGGTTTTTTCTGTGGATTAGAGTTATCCCTATGTTGTTTGTACTTGTCAGAATCCTTACCCTGGCAAATCTAGTTAGTACCCACAACAAGAGTGGTTTTCTTTGCCATTCATTTGTTAAGATTTTCTGTCTTAACCCTTTACCACACAATCCCGACTTTTAACGACCCCAAGAAAGAAACGTCTTGAAAACATTGTGGGAGAAGGAGAAAATGCTGGTAACCAGCATTTTCTCCTTTTCCCACAATGTTTTCTATCCGATTCAACACAAATATCAATTTTTGGGTCACATTTATTTTGTCATCTGCAAAATGCTTTTAATTTGGACTGGTCTAAAATTTTGTCGTTTGGTAAAGAGTTATATGGCCCACTTCGAATTTCAAATTGGCTCACTTTTTTTTACAAGGAGCAGGGGAGTTGGCCCATTTTTCTTTTAATGCTAGATTCAGCCTGGTAATGAAGGTTTGATGATAGCTACTGATGAAAACAATGTGACAAGAGAAGAAATTGCCTATGATGAATTTGATTATATAATGGTCAATGAATATCAACCTTATCCCTTTACCAAACCATCCGATGTTTTATTTAACGACCCTGAGGAACGAGAATCTTGAAATCAGTGTTTGAAAAGGAGATTGGGATGGTATTAGCCAGCATTATCGTGTTTTCCCACCTTGTTTTCTACCCTTAGAAAGAACTTCTATTTGAGTTTGAGTCATGCTCTGTGAAAAGGGGACTTGCTGCATCTGTAAAAAGTATCAAACCAAGTCAGCCTGTGCAGTCTGTGCTGACCTGGGTTGATACTTTTTGCTATTATCAATTTTCTGCATGTCTTAGGACCATTCTACCTTATAATTCATTTGGTTGTGGAACATAGTGGACTTTATGGATTAACCCTTTCCCAAACGACAAGTTTTGGACTGGTCCAAATTGAAAGAGTTTGCAGACGACAATTTTGATGAAAATGGCAGAAAGGTCTCAAAAAGGGTAGAAAAAACTGTGGGAAAAGGAGAAATTGCTCGTTACGAGCAATTTCTCCTTTTCCCACAGTGTTTTCAAAAGACTTGTACTGCAAACATGTGAAAACCAGGGCTTGTTTGGGAAAGGGTTAATAGTAATGTGATCGCTTGCTTGCTGTAATTCATCATTAAACCTTTTTTTGCCAGAGTGTGGCTCATTTGTTTTTATCAGTTTCAAATTCATTGTCTGCTGATGTTTCAAATTAGAAGATGCTAAAATTTGTCTTTTGGCAAAGGATTAATATCTCAATGACCTTTTTTTTTTCTCTTTGCAGGTAGTTGAAAGTGAATCATTTCGCAGGATAAGTTTTGAAGGGGGACCAGAAACTTCAGTAGGATGTGCAGTCTATGAGAGCATACAGAACTTGCCTGACATTCCTGAGAACTCTGTTAAGGACATGATTTTGTGTCAAAACCTTGAAAACAGTCAAGATTATGATATTCCAGCTTTAGACATGTTCAGACAGACAAATATAAACAGTGAGGCTTTTGCTATCTCACAAGAAGACAGAGGTGAAGTGACACTGTCAAGTAGTGATAAAGTGGAATCCGATTGCGCTGAAAATAGTCTTGAAATAAAAAACAGTCAAGATTATGATATCCCAGCTTCAGACTTGTCCAGACAGGTAGATATAAAAGACAAGGCTTTTGCTATGTCAGAAGAGGAAGGAGGTTATGTAACAGAGTCATGTAGTGATAAAGTGGAATTGGATATAGCTGAAGATAGCTCTGAAATAGAATTGACACACAAAGAACCACCAAAACACAGAGACTTATATGACATTAGTATTTTGAAAGACTCCGAAAGTATGATTGATGAGGAGGAGATTGTTAGTTCCCCAGATAGTTGTAATGATGATACACAGGATATGCTTCCAGAGGATTCTGTTGTAATTCAAACTCCTGACTGTGATTCAAAAGGGGTTAGTAATGACACTTTGCAGGGGAATCTTGAACATATTGGTGGAGAAAGTAATGAAATTGTTGGAATGGAGGACAGTGAAAGCATTCCAAAACTTAATAAAGAACAAGTTATTCCACCAAGTGAGTTATTACTGGATAAATCAAATACATCAGAATTTGATTCTTTCAGTCAACAACCAGTAGAAATTAATATTGAAACTTGTAGTATCAGTCCTGACTCTAGTAAAAGTTACAATTCATCTACAGACAGTGAAGTGGATTTGATTACAGTTAGGGAGAATATCATGGATTCAAGTCCAACTGACATTGTTGAACAGACAGATGAATCGAGTGCTAATAGAGATATCATAGATGATATTAATCTTAATGCAGAAAATATTGACAGGCTAGAAAATGAGCAATCTATAATAGATGAAAGTTTCAATATTTTAGAGCAGGAATTAGTACCTGAAGCCACAACAGAAGATGATAATTTACTATGTTCTACACATCAAAAGTTACCTGATCTTGTATTAGAATCCAAAGTTGCAAACAGTGACTCAACTGATGTTAACCTTTTGGAAAGTATTGAAGTTGGAGATCATCTAACAGAGAGCACTTTAACAATAGAAACAATATCACCAGCTGAAACTCCTGAAAATGAATATGCAGCTGGTTTCTATGAAATTAATCCAGAGGTCAGTCTAGAAGTCACAGATATGGAAAGGTCAGTGAATACTAACCTTGGTGATAATGTCACAGGATTTTATGAAGTGAATGCAGAAAACCGCTCCAAGATGACAGAGAGCAGTCTGACACAAGAGAGTGTATCACCTGTAGAAACAACCATGGAGGAACATTCTACTGGGTTTTACGAAGTAAATGCTGAAAGAGCTCTGGTAGATAAGACCCCTGAAATAAGTGTGTCAATGACAGAAAGCTTTGAAACAGAAACATCAGATATTGAAGGAAACACAGGATTCTATGAAATGAATTCAGAAATACAAGGGACAGTTTTACAAAACATTGAGATAGGTGATGCATTTTCCCCTGCAGAAAGCCCCAATGATGAAGTTATTGGTATTTCTTACCAAATTAATCCAATGATACCAGATTTGATAAGTGAAAATAATGCTGAAATTGAAATGAATAACAAATCAGAAGTATCTGTGTTTGAAAACTACAATAATACTAAAAACAAATTTGATGGGGAAGTTAACTATACAGAAGCTATACTCTTTAGCATGGCTGATGGGCTTGTTAGTGAAGCTATAAAAGGAGCTTTTGAGACAGTGTATGAAATCAAAGGACAAGAAGAAGCTGATGTAGTTAAAGAAATTGCAGATGCTATGATGGAAGATGATAGATCAATGGAATCAAGTGAAGAATCTGATGTAAGTTCCACAACAACAGAAGGTAGTTACAGAATTAATAGTTCACCAGTGATGACCCCAGAGTCTGAATCTGTTCTGGAAGAGCATGTGAAGCGGATGAAAAGCAATGAAGTTTATGTTATTGAAGAATCAGCAAATGAAGATCTTGAAGATGACAATGAATTAGACAAACCTGCAATAACAGAAGACTCTTGTTCCACAATATTTTCAGAGCAGAATGAGGATATTGTAAAAGATAATGAAAATGAAGATGAAAACATGATGGTTCCACTTGAATCAAGTCTTCCTAAAATTTCAGAAGAAAATAGTAATGTCAAAGCTGAAGTTGCAATTACTTCAGAAAACTCTGAACATCTGGATGATGAAATTTCAAGTGCTAAAAATCTAGTCAGACAGGAAAGTGTAATTCCAGATATAATTATTAGTGCAGATGGTAATGGTGAAGGTGATGAAAGTGACACAAGTAGTGAAAAGGATATCCAGTCAGTGAGTAAAGATATGGAAGAAAATGTAGGTAAGTCTGATTCTGTCTCTAGTTTTGAACAGGCTGATGTTGTTGATAAAGGAATTATTAAAGAACAAGAAGATGACAATTTAGGTAGCAAAAAAATCAAACATGATGGCATTGGAGGTAATGTGGAAATGGTAACATCTGTTCATGATGAAACAGTTGAAAAAGAAGTTGCACTGAAGTATGACGGAGTCAGTGTGTCTAATACAGATGAAACGGAAGAGAAAAGTATTGGAAATATTGACAAAAATAGTGCAGGTGCAGACAAAAACATTAATGTATCTAATAAAGAGGGATCAACTGTCTCAGTAACGAAATCTAGGTTTGCCGAACAAGAATATACCACAAGAAAGGAAATTTTCTATACGACAGCGGGACGAATGAGTGTCTCTATAGACAGTGTCGTTGACCCGCCTGGTCTGACAGAACATGGGATCCAGGGACGATGTCAGAACCCCATCTCGGAAGAAACCATGGTAAGAGAAGCTTTCTGTTCTCAGATGTATCATCTTAACCCTCTACCATACAATCCAGTCATTATAATGACCCTGAAGAAGAAGGTTTTTGAAAACATTGTGGGTAAAGGAGAAAATGCTGGTAACCAGTATTTTCTCCTTTCCCGCTATGTTTTCAAAGCGCCTCTCTGTCAGGGTCGTAAAAACCCGAGATTGTGTGGTAAAGGGTTAAATGAATACTTTAACCCGTAACCACACAACCCCGACTTTCAACGACCCTGAGGAAGAAGCCTTTTGAAAACATTGTGGGAAAAGGAGAAAATGCTGGAAGCCGGCATTTTCTCCTTTTCCCACAATGTTTTCTACTCGTCCCAAAACAAATTTCAATTTTTGTGTCACGTTTATTTTGTTGTCTGCAAATGCTTTCAATTTGGACTGGTCCAAAATTTTTGTCATGTGGTAAATAGTTAAGTACTGTCTTTAGTTGTAAATTGCCAGTTTAAGACTGAACCTACAGATTAGGTATAGAAATTAACACAATCATGTCCTCCCTAAATACATTTGCTTTAACCATCTGCGTAGAATAGGAATAATCAATCTGAACACATTAACCCCTGACCAGATAACAAAATTTTAGCCTTGTCCAAATTGAAAGCATTTGCAGATGATAATTTCAATGTGGCTCAAATGATGCAATTTTTCTTTGATAGGGCAGAAAACATTGTGGGAAAAGGAGAAAATGCTGATTATCAGCATTTTCTCCTTTTCTCGCAATGTTTTCTAAAGGCTTCTTTCCCAGGGTCCTTAAAAGGTGTCATTGTGTGGTAAAGGGTTAAGTAATAAGAAACTATTGTTATAAAAGGATCAGTTTCCCTTATGAGCAATTTATCTTTTTGCCACACTGTTTTCAAGAGTAAAAGTTGTCAAGGGCTGATGACATGATAACCATGGGCAGTTTGTATAGGACACCATAAAAACATACATTGACATATCAGATAGAAAAATTTTAGTCTTATCAACTTGAAAGCATTTGCAGACAACATATTTAATGTGTATCAAATAATGGGATTTGTCTTTGAAAGGTAGAAAACGTTGTGAAAAAAGGAGGAAATGCTAGTCGCTAACATTTCTCCTTTTCCAACAGTGTTTTCAAAGGCCTTCTTTCCCGGGCATTGTTGAAACATGGGATTAATTGGTTAAGGGTTTATTACTCTTTTGCTCAAGCAGTCAATTACATGAGTTATGCTATGTGAAAAGGGGGCTAAATGCATCTTCAAACAGTATCAACCCAGGTCAACCTGTGCAGTCTGCTAAGGCTGACCTGGGCCGGAACTTTTTGTTTTTGGTCAATTTTCTGCATGTCAAAGAACTAGGCCCATCTGGGTAGCTTTTGGTTAACATATCTGACTCATGACCTGGTGGTTTTGAGTTCAGTTCCCAGTTGACTTTCTTTATGGCAATTATTTGCCTCTCACCTCTGATGCATGTGAAAAAAGTAGTCAGAGACTTGGAAAGAAAGTTGTGTCAGTACTGCTGTGAGAAAGTTAGGAAACACATGTGTAGGTGCACTGACTGCTCTGATATGGCCTAAGCTGTTGAAATGGCGTTAAACTCCAATACAAACAAACAAAGAACCAGTGTATGTCATGATTTAGAAAGTTGTTATAGAAAATGGATTTTATGGATCTATGATTAACTCTTTACCACCTGAGAAAATTGTAGACTTGTCCAAATTGAAAGCACTTGTAGATGACAATCTAACTGTAACTCAATTGAGGAAAGCTGTCTTTGATAGGGTAGAAACCATTGTGGGAAAAGGGAGAAAATGCTGGGTACCAGCATTTTCTCCTTTCCCCACAATGTTTTCCAAAGGTCTCTTCCTCAGGATCGTTAAAAGTCAGGATTGTGTAGTACAGGGTTAAAGGATGACTTGCATGGTATAATGCATCATGGAGATGCATTAAGCCCCCTTTTGCCAGAGCATAGTTTATATTATGTGATTTTTGTACTGCTTTGATTTAAAGGCAGCAAAGCCTCGTGTCTCAGTAGTTTACAACAATTAGGCCTGCAATCAGGACTGGAATTGTCTAGTTCGAATCCCAGCTCAGCAAAAAACTCTCTGAGGATTGATACTAATTTTTTTAGAGGATTCATTCCTTTTTACCTAGTAAATATTGCCCAACTGGGTAGCTCAGAGGTTAATATATCTGACTTCTGACCTGGTAGTTGCCGGTTCGATACCCAGTTGAGGCAAACTTTCTTTCGGCGATTTTTCACCTCGCTATGAAAACAGCATTAAACTCCAATACAAACAAACTGGACATTTTTTCATCAGTGTTTATGCTGGAAAGCAGCCTGTTGCTAGGAGAGAGTCTGGCAACTAGAGGTGTGAAAGGTGCTTCACAAGTAAATGGTGCTCAAAAGAAATTGAAATGATGCCAAGGGAGATAAATACATACTTTGTTTTGCTAAATGTTGGAAATGTTACATCCCCTGAAAATGTTTCTGAGTGCCAAATAAGCAAAATTGAAAATTTCAGGCAGGGAAAAACATGTGAATAACTGTTCATGGCTGCTACTGGCCAGAATGTCCCAGCATAGCTTAGAGTGAAAAGGGAAGATCCAGCTGCAGGTATTTTGCAGTCTGATCTTGATGTTCACCAGCCACAAAAAGCCACAATCCTGACGTTAGCCCATTACCACACTGACCTGAGTATTAATGACCCTGAGAGGGAAGCCTTTTGCAAACATTGTGTGAAAAACAAAACATGCAGGTTACCAGCATTTTCTTCTTTTCCCACAATTCTTTCTACCCTGTCAAAGACAATTTCAATCATTTGAACTGAATAATAATTGTCATTAGCATTTGTTTGGATCTTGGACAAGTCTACATTTTTGTGGTGTGGTAAAGAGTTAAACGACCCCGAGGAAGGAACCTTTTAAAAACATTGTGGGAAAAAGAGAAAATGCTATGAATTAGCATTTTTTCCTTTTACCACAATGCTTTCTACCCTATCAAGAACAGAAATCATCATTTAAATAACATTTTATGTGTCATCTGCAAATGATTTCAATCTAGACAATCTAAAATTTTGGTTAAGGGTTATCATCATGGTTTCAAAAGCTTTTCATTCTCTGTTCTCTAGCAAGTTGAGATTGCATACCTGCTGGCTCAAATCAAAGAAACCACAGGTCAGGCGGATGAAATACTGTCCGAACTTTGTGAGTCGAACTTGACGAGTATCAAAGAGATTCATGGGTACCTCATTGAAAAGCTTGATCTTGAAAATATCTCTGTTTGTACACAGGTAAATGGTAAAAGCTCACTATTCATCCTTTAGGTGGTGGGCCGTACATGGAATGCAGCATTGCTTTCACAGGCAGTTGTTTTCTATTTTTTTGAAGAGCTTCTTCTATAACCTGATATTTAAGACAAGGTTTCCAGCTGTATAACCTACAGAAAACAACACACAGTCATTGGTCAATATCTTTCACATACTTTTTAACATGATATCATTCTCTGCCATGACTTATCTTCTTTCACGTACATAATTTTGACAGAAAAAATGGATAGATATTAAGAGAGCTATAAGGTTCTAAATTTGGTGATGGACACTTTTTTCCCATCCCACCTTGAAATGGAAATTTTAATGCTGCTGTGAACATATTAAATGAAGCTAATTGGTTAGTATTTTGTCAAGCAGCACAGAGTTGTTTCAAAAGCCATTTGCTAAGTTTTATTGACCAATCAGATTCATTCAGTATATATTAAATGGTGAAAGAGGGCAAAGTTTGTCAAAAAAAAAAAAGAAACAGTTGCCTGTGGTTGGTTTTGATGATTTCAACCCTTATACTGCTAAGTATATATGAGAAACACATTAAACACATTAATTCTTCATTTAGACTAATGTTTTTTTTCATGCAAACCAATGTTATGGGTATTCTTTCAAACTAATTGTCTGTAGGAGAATTCTTTGGGATATCTACAACATACATTTAGTGAAAGATTAGGATCTTGCATGTCTCTGTGGTGATGATGTAGGGTTTGAAACTTGGAGGCCCTGAGTTCAATCCATGAGCAGGACACTTCTTGTACTAGTGAAACCTAGGAAACAGTTGATTAACACTTTACCACACAATCGCAAGTTTTAACAACCCTAAAGAAAAAAACTTTGAAAAAATTGTCTGAAAAGGAGAAAATGCTGGTAACTATGTCCCACAATGTTTTCTAGTCTTTCAGATACAAATTCCATCATTTAAGCCACATTCAATTTGTTGTCTACAAATGCTTTCAATTTGGACCTGTCTAAAATTTTGTCATTAGGTAGGGAGATACATGTACGGTAACTCTTTACCACACACAAAAATTTTTGGCCAGTTGAAACTGAAGCAATTTCAGATGACAAAAAAAAAAAAATTGGGGCTCAAAAATTGAAACTTGTTTATGGAAGGTAGAAAACGTTATGGGAAAAGGAGAAAAATGCTGGTTAGCATTTTCTCCTTTTCCCACACTGTTTTCAAAAGGCCTTGTCTTCAAGTTCATTAAAACTTGGGGTCGCGCAGTAAAGGGTTAAGTGAGCTGTGCCTTTTATATGACAAATAGTGTTGATAGCTGCATAAAACACTAATTCAGTCAATCAGTTAAATTATGAATGAAGGATACTTGAATTATTGTACTGGTAACCCCAAGATACTCTCCCTAACTGTACCTCCTATTAACCTTTTACCACACAATTCAGACTTTTAATAACCCTGAAAGAGCAGACTTCTGAAAACATTGTGGGAAAAGGAGAAAATGCTTGTTAATAGCATTTCCTCCTTTTCCCACAATTCTTTCTAACCTATCAAAGACAGAAATCATCAGTTTAGCAACATTTAATTTGTGGTCTGCAAATGCTTTGAATTTGGTCCAGTCCCAAATTTTGTTGTCTGGTAATTACAATCATGGCTGCCCCAGATTTGGTTTATTTTCTTTGACCCTGAATTTTAACTAGTCTGTGGAAAAGACTTTTGAAAACTTTGTAGTTAATGGAGAATATGCTGGTAACCAGCATCCTCCATTTTCTCTTACAATGTTTTCTATCCTTTCAAAAACAAATTCTATCTTTTCAGCTGCATCAAATTTATGTTCTGCAAATGCTTTCAGTTGGAACAGGTCTAATTAACAATATAATGATTAAAGGGAAAGAACTCATGATTTTTCACCATATGTTCTAAGTACTTATTTCTCTTGATATATTTGATTTTATTGCAGCATTTTAAAGTTTGTAACACCTTCAAGTTTTTTTGGAACCAAATATTCGTTTTTTCATTGAAGTGAGTTATTTTCATCTTAATGGTTTTCCTTGGATGTGTTGAAATTAGCATGAAGCTATGTTGCATGATCATATTTATTGCTCCAAAACTTAACCTATCATTCCAAACAATGAAATTTTTTCAGCCACTCAGTGTTTCAAAATCTTTTTTTCAAATTATGTCGGAGAACATTCTGATGGAAGGCATAAACAGTCCAAAGAAAAACCTCTTTCCTTATTTCACAACATCATTTTGATGTATGAAAATACAGGATTCATGTAGGGTAAGCAAAGTTTTACCATCAACAGCATTTTATGGATAAGTCGCTAGTGTTCAAGTAATAGGTCACATACAGATAAGCTAGTTCAGCATCATGGGGCCATCATGGCCCTCTTGCTGCTTTAGTCCTTTTGAAAAAAATTATTGGAAATAGAAAAAATGCTGATTATCAACATTAAAATGTTTTTCTCACAGTGGTTTGAAAGATGTACTTCCACAGTATGGGTAAAATAAGACTTTTTGGTAAATAGTTACTCCTAAAGAGCCTTTCACAATTTAGTTGCATTTGCAGTTTAGATCAAGATCAGACAGCACAAAACTTGCAGTCTAATCTTTGATGTACACTTTCTGCTTTGCTCAGACATTCTTGACAAACACAACCTTGAGATTGCAACTGTTTGTGTCTTTAGATATAAAATTTAATGTCTGTTGGGTTTATTCAGTGTTCTAAGAGTTAATATTTTTCTTCAAGGATAATTGTGTGATTTTTCTGCATCCTGTATAGCAAGCACTTGCAAACATGTTTTAGCCTTTGCCCCCATGTGTGTTTCGTGGCCAACACAAAGCTCAAAATTTCTGATAATTTTATTAATGCAGATATTTCTCAAAAGTAGCTAACTGTTTTGTTCACAACAATTTTTTCATCTTTTCTTTGATTTCATTATTTTTGCTTATTGATTGATTGATTGATTGATTGATTTGTAGTTTTATAAGGTCCCTCCATGCCCTTGGCATAGTTTTTACTTACTATTACATTATATTTATTTATATGTGCATGAGTAATATGAATGTAACTCTGAATAATGCAAGAACCAGATGTTAACCCTTTCAATTTTGGGAACAATTTTAGTTGCCTTTTCTTAATGTTTTAGATAAAGACTTCTTAGAACATGCTATTTGACATTGGATCAACATTGTCTGGTCCTTAGATTATGCTGGTAGTATTTATCTTCATTATATGGCACCCTGAGGGTTATTATTGGTAAATGGGTTAATAATAGGAACTTGATTGACCAAGCTCAGTGCAGCTGTAATGCATACTTGCCTCATTATTTGGAACAGTAGAGTGAATGGTACAGTAGTCTGGTGCCTCATTACAGGGAACAGAGTACAGGGTTATCATCAGAGACAGGGTAAAGACTGTTATGAATACAAAATTGGTGGGCAGTGTTAAATGCAGCTTTCACCCTTTGCCAGATGATAAAATATTAGACTTGTCGAAAGTGAAAGCATTTGCAGATGACATAATAAATTTTTAAATGGTTGGATTTGTTTTTATAATGGTAGAAAAGCTTACATGAAAAGAAAAAAATGCTGGTTACCAGCATTTTTTCCTTTTCCCACAATGTTTTTAGAAGCCCTTGTCTTCAGGAATGTTGAAATCAGGGGTTGTGGTAAAGGGCTATCACCCGTCTGTATCACTTGGATCAACAGGGTGAATAGTGCTGTAGTCTGGTGCCTCATTTTCTGGAACAGGAGGGTGAACTGCCCTGTAGTCTGGTATACATCACCACATAGTCTGGACTGGTTCCAAAATATTTTCCCATCCTCTTTGCTTACATCCTCCCAGTCTAAAACAGGAACTGAAAATAAATCAGGAACACAGTGAAGACTGTAGGCACTACTCAGTGGTAACTTTGTGGCAAAAAAAAAATACTGTAGATATACTATGTCAAACATCTAAAAGGGTTTATAATATTAGAGAGTGAGGAGATTAGTGGAAAATCAACTTGTATTTGTGATAATCTTTGTGATAAATCAGTGATAATTCTTGAAGCAGAAGTATCTCGGATCTTGGTTGTAGTTTTGTACTGAAATATAGAGGTGAGATGGTTGATAATAATGTATGAAAGATGAAACAAGAATTTTGATTCTGTTTACTTTTATTTCCATGTTGTACCAGAGATATAACCCATTACCAACCAGTTCTGCATTTTATGAACCCTTATGAAGAATGCTTTTTAAAACATTGTGGGAAAAGGAGAAAATGCTGGTGACCAGCATTTTCTCCTTTTTCCACAATGTTTTCTACCTTTTTTGAAAGAAACTCCCCATATATTTAACCTTACTTGTTTTGTCGTCTGCCAATGCTTTCAATTTGGAAAAGTCAAATTGTGTTGTTTTATAGAGAGTTGATCTTCCCTTTTCAGCTGATCTTTAAACTTTTTCTATACACTGTGAAAATGATGTCCTTGTCTACGAATGCATGGGAAACATTGTGGGAAATGAGAAATGGTGCGAAAACACAATTATATCGGTGCACAACATTTTGTCTAAAAGGTGTTTCGTCAAAATCCACATATGTTTTTAAATACCGAATGCTAAATTCCTAGATTTATTGCATGAAAAGCTCTGTTTGGGAGGAAGATCATGACTGTTTGGTAAAACACAGGACTGTTTGGTAAGGGGTGAAGTTAGTTTTGGTTTTTCCATGCGCCTGCAAAAATAGTTCTGATGTTATCACTGAGCACCATTCTGACCAATTAAACACTTTTTCTTATCGTTGCCTAATTGGAACCAAGGGCACCTGTTTGAGTACCCAAAAGGAGTCTGATAGCAGACAGATTGTTTTGATTAACCCTTTACCAAACAGTCCCATGTTTTAGTGACCCAAAGGAAGACAGCTTTTGAAAACATTAAGGGAAAAGGAAAAAATGGCTGGTTACCAGTAATTTTTTTCCTTTTCCAACAATGTTTTTTAATCCTTTCAAATGTAAATTTTGATAGCAACTTTTATACTTAAAGTGCCTTTCATAACTATAGTTGCAATTGCGGCCAGTGTAGATTAAGACCAGACCGCACAAAATCTGCTTAGATGAGACATTCTTGACTAGAACAAGCATATTGCAACTATTTGGGCCTTATTCCTTGACTGAGAATATCTGTTTGGTTTATCCGGCACTTTAACCCTTTACCACACACTCCTGACTTTTAACAACCCTGAGAAAGAAGCCTTATGAAAACATTGTGGGAAAAGGAGAAAATGCTGGTATCCAGCATTTTCTGCTTTTCCCAAAATGTTTTCTACCCTTTCCAAAACAAATTTCAATTTTTGAGTCACATTTATTTTGTTGTCTGCATATGCTCATAATTTAGACAAATCTAAAATTTTGTCGTTTGGTAAAGAGTTCAGGGTTCAGTACTTCAACATTGACTAGGCGACTTTTAGAAAAACATCTTAGATTTCTGCAAATTGAAAGCATTTGCAGACTGGAAATTTGATTTCATTCAAATGGTGTGCTTAATGTCTAAAGAAGGGCTGAAAACATTGTGGGTTACCAGCATTTTCTCCTTTTCCCAGAATATTTACAAAAGATTTTTTTCTCCAGGTGGTAAAGGCATCAGCTTTTACCAGACAATAAAATCTTAGACTCGTCCATATAATGACAGGATTTGCCGACGACAATTTTAGTGTGCATCTTATCATTCGATTTGAAAATGAAAGTTAGTTAGTAGCATTTGGTCCTTGATCCACCGAAGCCAAGCCCCCGTAGCTCAGTCGGTAGCGTACAGGACTTGAGAACAGGAGGTCGCTGGTTCAATCCCCGGCTTGGCCAATTTCTTTCCAAGGACTGATGATAGTCATCGCGACAGGATTCATTAACTCTCTCACCGCTGACCATTGTTTCGACGATGGTTATGTGGGAAAGCAGCCAGTGGCTTGGAAAGAATATTGTGCGGAGTACAGGTAAAAGAAACTCCAGGAAAGCCATGGATAGGTGCACTGGCCGCCGTGATATAACTGAAATAATGTTGAAAACGGCGTCAAACACCATACAACCAACCAACCAACCATTGATCCACCAAAAGCTTTCTTTCTTTGGGTCATTAAAGCTTGGGATTGTGTGGTAATGGGTTATAAGTGTATTAACTCTTTGCCAAATGACAAAATTTTAGGCTAGTCCAAATTTAAAGCATCTACAAATGATAGTCTCAATAATGAGACGTTGGCGGTGCTTCTTTTCTTTTTTGGACATTTATTGTGCACTGGAGGCAACCAATCAAAAACTAAAGTCGCCTTCGGGACAGTTAACTGTACTACTATAGACGACAAAATAAATGTGACTCAGAAATGGAACTCTGTTTTGGGATGGGTACAAAACATTGTGGGAAAAGGAGAAAATACTGGTTACCAGCATTTTATTATTTTCTTACAATGTTTTTCAAAAGCTTTCTTTCACAGGGTTGTTAATAGTTGGGATTGTATTGTAGAAGAGTTAACCTAAGAATTAGCTGACAGAAACCATATGTTTAATAAAGGATTTCTTTTGCCATGATGTTTATCAGAGATCTCAAATGATTAAATCTCTCCAATAATACATCACAAGTGAGTTCAATCTCCAGCATTTTCTCTTTTTCCCATAATGTTTTCTAAGTTTTCCTCTCCAGGATCATTTATGTACATGATTGTTTGCTAAAGGGTTGATGTTTTATTCCCAATTTAGAGAACAGCAATGAAGGAGTAGAAAAATAAAAATGTTCTGGGTTTAAATCTAGTCATGAGCAGGAACATTCTTTGGAACTACCGACCCCTTTGACGTGAGCACTGGTTAAGCTCTCAAGAAAGGAATCATTTAGGGTGATTGATATAAGTTGTAAGAACTTGTTTCAAAACCCAAGTAAAATAAGTATGTTTAACCCTTTACCACACTATCCCGAGGCCAAACGACCATGAAGATGGCTTTTGAAAACAATGTGGGAAAAAGAGAAAACGCTGGTTACCAGCATTTTCTCCTTTTCCCACAATGTTTCCTACCCTAAATTATCTGCCAAGCCCTGTAGCTCAGTAGGTAGCGCACAGGACTTGAGAACAGGAGGTTGCTGGTTCGATCCCCGGCTTGGCCAATTTCTTTCCGAGGATTGATGATAGTCATTGTGACATATATCATCATTTCAGCTAGACTGAATGTGCTGACTGTAAATGCTTTCAGTTTGGACTAATCTAAAATTGTGTATGTGGTAGTCTAGAGAGATAAACTAAAGGTCACTGCCAAAATTTTAGTTTTGTACTCAGTAATTTTGTATCATCAGCAAGGAATTTTTGCTATGCAACACAGAGAAAAAAATATACTGAAGCAGTCTGTATTTTATACAGATGATGTGTAACAAAGCAGAAAATTTAGAGCCAGTCTGTTGCACCATGTGGTTCATTGTTTTAAAACCACCCTCACCACTCTCTGACTTTTAACAAAATAACAAAGGTTCTAGACCAGTTTTGTTATTTTTGAAAGAACATGGTTTTTAACTGTATTTTAATCATATCATCATTATAGAAATAACTTATTTATCCATAAATTATCTTTCATGGGTTTCATGAGGTAAGGGTTGGCCAACATTGCTTTACCCTAGGATACCCCCATAATGATCAGTACCATCACTTAGGATTAACCAGCCAAGCTGAGTAGACTGTCTGCAAAGTTCATGACTTTAAACCAGGTGGTTGCGGGCTTGAATCCACAGCTTGGCCAATTTCTTTCCAAGGATTGATGAAGAACATCACAATAGGATTCATTCCTCTCTCACCGCTGATTATTGTTCAGACAATGGGACATCAGAAAGCAGCCAATGGCTTGGAAAGAATATTTTGTAAAACACTGGTAAAAAGAACTCCCGGACAGCAGGGATAGGTGCACTGGCTAGGCATTTTAACCCTTTACCACACAATCCTGACTTTTAACGACCCTGAAGATGAAGCCTTTTGAAAACATTGTGGGAAAAGGAGAAAATGCTGGTAACCAGCATTTTCTCCTTTTCCCACAATGTTTTCCACCCTTTCCAAAACAAATTTCAATTTTTCAGTTACATATATCTTGTCGTCTGCAAATGGTTTGAATTTGGAAGTGTCTACATTTTTGTCGTGTGTTAAAGAGTTAAATAAAGAATTTTGAAAATGGGCATTAAATACAGGAGGCAGTAATACCCATCCAAAACCATAAATCTTGATAAATAGATAAGAATGTTTGTGATTCATCAAAAAACCAAAGTACTTCTGACATTGTTTCTTTTGACCTCTCTCATCTGGAAATAATGTTCTCTTTGTAATTAATTTATTGACATATCTTTACTCCTAAAGCACTGGAACCTGCTGAAGTTACTTTTTGCAGTGTAGATCATGATCAGACAGCACAGAATGTGTAGTCTGATCCTGGATCTACACTGTGTGCTACTTTGTCACGTATGCTTATACTAGCTAGGATGTTTATGATACAGGTTTATTAAACAGGACTCAAAAATTGAAATTTGCTTGGTAAGGGAAGAAAACAATGTGGGGGAAAAAAAAAAAACTAGTTACCAGCATTTTCTCCTCCCTCAGTGTTTTCAAAAGGCCTCTTTTTCAGGGTGGTTAAATCTCCGGACTGTGTGGTAAAGGGTTAGGGCATCCAGCATTTATTTCTCAGCCTGGTTTGTTCTCAATTAAAACCATCTGTGTTCTTTATTTTGTACAGCCTGTTTGGATGTTGTGTCATATAGCCCTTTACCAAACAATTCAGTTTTAGCACTATTTTGACAGCCCCTATTTCCTTGAGTAGTGTAGCAAGCTGGGCGGGAAGGAAAACTTAGTGATGTATATCACTTTTCCAACTTTGAGAGCTGGCATGTTTTGGGGAGTTCTGTAGCTCTTCACCAAACGACAAAATGTTAGACTGGTCCATTAATTGAAACCATATGCAGACAACAAAACAAATGTGATCGAAAAATTGAAATTTGTTTTCGGAAGGGTAGAAAACATTGTGGGAAAAGGAGAAAATGCTGGTTACCAGCATTTTCTCCTTTTCCCACAAGGTTTCCAAAAGCCTTCTTTCACAAGGTCATTTAAAGTCGGGATTGTGTGGTAAAGAGCTGACTCTTTACCACACAAAAAAATTATAGACTGTTTCAAATTGAAAGTATAATTATATGCATGTGACAAATTAAATATTTGTCAAATGGTGAGATTTTTTTATATGATAGTAAACATTATGGGAAAAGGAGAAAACACTTGGTGCCAGCATTTTCTCCTTCTCCCACAATGTTTTCAATAGTCTTCTTTCTCAGGGTCATTAAAACACAGAATTGTTTGGTGGAGGATTAATTCCTTTGTTACCTCTTTTCATTAACTGTTAACCAGAATATGTTAAAATTTTAATAGACTTAATTGTCCAAATAAGAGAGCATTAGCAGATGACAAAGTAAACATGACTCAAAATTTTTTCAGGAAGATGCTGGTTACCAGTATATTCTCCTTTTTCCATAACATTTTCAAAAGCTTTGATTTTTGTTAATGTGGCTCAGCTGATATGATGCAGTCATTGAAAGGGTAGGAAACATTGTGGAAAAAAGAGAAAATATTGGTTTGGGACTCAATCCAGGGACCCCTAACTTACAGGATGATTGCAGCTCCACACTCATGCTACAAATCATCACTTCAGAACTTTCCTAGTCATACATTATTGTAGTTTTCAAAAAAAGAGAGGAAAAACTTTGACTACTTGACTTTATCAGGTGTGAAATGCTGTTTACCTGCAGGCTTTGTTTATTTACATGTTACTGATTTACATGTTACACATGTACTTCTGAATGGGCATGTTTTGCGTAACTATGGCAGGGCAAAACTTGGACTTTTCCAATTTAACCCTTAAGCTGCTTAGCACAACTCACTGATCGTTTGCAGACAATGTAGATCAAAATCAGACTGCACAGAACGTGCAGTCTGATCTTGGATCTACACTGTCCGATATGGACATTTCTTTTATCTCCAGAAATTAAGTTTGAAATATTTTTATTTGGCTTATAACTATTGGATTGGAAGTTTTATTTAAGTTATGTGGCAGGATAAGGGTTAAAGGCATCTGCAGATGATGATATTGCTTTAAATGATGGGATTTGTGTCTAAAACAAGGAAACATTGTGGGAAAAGGAGAACATGCTGGTTACCAGCACGTTCTCCTTTTCTGACAATGTTTTCAAAAGCCTTCCTCAGTTGTTGAAATGCCAGGCTGTTTGTTCACAGTTTAACCCTGTAAGCGCCATTCATAACAATAATTGCCTTTGCGCCAGTGTTTATCAAGGTCAGATTGCACAAAACATACTGTCTGATCTTTAGTCTGCACTGTCTGGTTTGTTAAGACTTGGCGGACAAGAGCAACTATGAAATTGCCATCATTTGGGGCTTTATTCTAGGCTGGAAATGTCTGGTTTATTCAGCACTCTAATATAGGTAACAGCATCTTCAGGCAGCAAAATAATGTGTTGCTCGCAAATGATTGAATTTGTTTTTGAAACGGTTGAAATCATTCTGGGAAAAGGACAAAATGCTGGTAACCAGCATTTTCTCCTTTTCTCACAACATTTTCAAACCTTTTCTTCCCGAGGCATGGTTATTGAAGCACAGGCTTTTTTCGTAAAGGTTTTGAGTAGTCATTGATGGCCCGAAGAACAATGTTGCAATATCTGCGTAGAAACAAATAAATAGGGAAAAGTGATTATACTTATTAGCATTTTCTATTGGCGATTTAGAGATGTTATTCGCATGTTGACTGTATTGCTTGGCAGCTGCTCTAGTAGATAAAAGGCAAAATTATACCTCTCCACTGATAAAGCAAGATATTTAGTGGCAAACATCAGAATCATTCCAAAATGCTGTTATTTTAGGTGGTGGTTTGTTTCAGATCTCATTTGGAAGTGACTGAAACTTGTGTGAATATTGTTCTTTATTGTAACAGTTGTGGAATGGTGTAACAAGTTTTTTGCTTTGATTGATTAATTCGGAAATGGAATCTGATTATGGCTACATCTATTACTCTGCCTGAATATGGTTCAACATAATCAAATGGTCCAGGGAGTTAGTTTACTGAAATCTTTTCCTGAGAGAACAAAATTTTAGGCTTTTATGGAAGAAAAGATTTTCAACCAACAAGTTAAATGCGGCTCAAATGATGAGATTTGGATTTCTTTGCTGAGGGGTAGAAAACATTGCGGAAAAAGGAGAAAATGCTGGTTACCAGCATTTTCTCCTTTGTTGATAGTGTTTTCCAAAAGCTTTCTTTCTTTTGGGTTGTTACAACATTGGCTTGTTTAGTAAATGCTTAACTCTAACCACATTATAAGTCCCATGTTTTTCACGATGTGAAGAAGTCTTGTAAATATTGTGGGAAAAGTAAAAAATGCTGGTATCCAGCATTTTCTGCCTACCAGTATTTCCCACAGTATTTTTTATCCTTTGAAAGTCACATTTCATTATTTAAACCACACTTCTCCAAACATTTTCTATTTGGATGAGGCTAAAATTTTGTGGCCTGGTGAAGGCTTAATTGATTCAGAATTCGGTGAATATATTGTCTGGGAAACCATAATTTGATAACCATTTGTTGGGAACAGACCATTTGACCTCCATGAAGATTATTAATGATACTATGATTCCATTATGCTTTTAACCCTTTACCACAAAATCCCGAGTTTAAACAAACCTGAGAAGGAGGCCTTTGAAAACATTGTGGGAAAAGGAGAAAATGCTGGTAACCAGCCTTTTCTCCTCTTCCCAAAATGTTTTCTACCCTTCCAAAAACTTATCCCATTTGAGCCATGTTAAGTTTCTCCTCTACAAATGTTTTCAATATAGACAAGTCTAAAATGATGTTGTGTGGTAAAGGGTTAATGAAATGGTATTTTGTATTTGAATCAATGAAGAGATAAAGTTTCTAGAAAGCAGACTTTTTGTCCCAGAGGTCTGCAGCTTTTGTGATCTTCTAGCTGGCTTCTCTATTAGAAATATTGTGGTAATGGAGGGCATTATTAACTGTTTACCACATAATCCCGAAGTTTAATGGCCCTAAAGACGAAGGCTTTTGAAAGCATTGAGAGAAAAGAAGAAATGCTGATAAGCAGCATTTTCTTCTTTTCCCACAATGTTTTCAATGATCTCAAAGACAGATACTATTGTTTGTGCCCCATTTTGTCATCTGCAAATGCTTTCAATTTGGAATGGTCTAAAATTTTGTTGCGTGGTTAAGAGTTAAAAACATGCCTTATGTCATATTAATATGAGCCCAGAGCTCCAGATAGAGGGTGTGATTTTGATTTCAAAACTGAAAATATTAATTGTTCTGTACTAAACCCTATGTTATGGGTACTCCTCATCGAGACGATTCTAATGAGTACCCACAACATACGGTTTGGAAGAAAAATAATGGATTTAGAATACCATCACTCCCTCATATATGGAGCTCTGTGAGCCATGATCTGTAAAAAGGACTTTAATGCATCTGCTAATAGTATCAACCCAGGTCAGCCTGTATAGTCTGTGCAGACTGACCTTTGTTGAAACTTTTTGCATTTGGTAAATTTTCTGCATGTCTAAGGACTATTCTACCTCATAATTTGGAATCCTATTTTCTCAATCTATAACCTTCAGTAACATTAAATTGTCAATTGATTAGGATTTTGTGCCAGTGTATTGAATCAAAGTATGTTGGGTGGAGAACTTTCTGATCATACCTTATAAAGTATAGAGAAACTGAACTCATTCTGAGTATTATGGGGCTATTATTCTCTTGTATGGCTGTTATTAAGGAGTATGAATATTTCAGAATATTTCATTTACGAGAATAGATTTTGTTTATAAACAGTCTGGCATGTTGTATCATTTATTACTTTACCATTCATCAAAATGTTAGACTTGTCCATTGTTAATCATTTTACAGACAACAAATTATAATTATATCAGTTAGTTATCACAATCAGAATGCTCTGTTAGTGTGAAATAAAGAGAAACTGAACTCATGTGAGCAATATAGGGCCATTTTTGTTCTCTTGTTTGGCTGTTACATAACAGATATAAATATTAGTTTTCCAAGTATAAATTTTGTTTAAAAACTGCTGGCATGTTCCACCATTTAACTCATTAACCCATTTTCCAAAATGCTGTTTTTGAATTAGTTTATACTTATGTTGAGGGCCTCTGGAAAAAGTGTGGAGTTTGTTTGGCATTTAACCCTGTCCCAAATGGCAAATTTTAGACTCGTCCAAAAGGAAAGCATCCGCAGACGACAAATCTGAAAGTGGAAAAAATGAACTAAAATTCTTGCATCTGGTGGGAAAACATTATGGAAGAAGAAAAAACTGCTCGTTCCCTGCATCTTCTCCTTTTCCCCTAATGTTTTCAAAAACCTTTTTCGTCAGGGTCATTATACCCCCCACAACAAAGTGGAGGGGGGTATACTGGAATCGCCATGGCTGTCCGTCCGCCTGTCCATCCGTCCGTCTGTCTGTAGACACAATTTTGTCCGGAGCTTTTTTCCTACAGTTTTTCAAGTACTGCACTGAAATTTACACATAATGTTTAGGTACATATGAAATTGTGCATGTGCAATTTTCATGACCTTGCTGCCATTGGTTGCCGAATTATCTCCCCTTAAGCTTGTTGCCATTTGTAAATTTTAACTATGGATTTTTGTCCGGGGCATACCTTCCAAAGTATGGATGCTAGGAACTTCAAACTTCACACAAAGTTAGATCACATTAAGGAGAAGTCGAGGGGTGAATACGAAACTATTCCATCTGCGTTTCGAACAATTTTACAGGAGAGGGAAAAACGCTTCTCATTTCTGTGAAAAGAATAGTTAGATCATCTTGTTTAGATATGTTGTGTTGAGCTGAGAGTATGAATTCAGCACAACATAATTAAACAAGACTATCTAAACAACGCTTTTCACGGAATTAAGTTTTTTTCCCCTCTTCTGTAATATTTTCCAAAATGCAGACGGAATAGTTTCGCATTCACCCCTCGAAGTGCAGTGTACAAGAACAGTAACTCTATTTCATTTATTTTTCGAGTTATTGCCCTTTGTAAATTTTAACTTTGGATTTTTTGTCCAGGGCATAACTTCCAAAGTATAGAAGCTTATGACTTCAAACTTCACACACAGATAGATCACTATAAGGCAAAGTGCAGTGTACAAGAACCATAACTCTATTCCATTTATTTTTCAAGTTATTGCCCTTTGTAAGTTTTAACTTTGGATATTTGTCCCGGGCATAACTTCTGAATCATTTAAGCTAGTGACATCAAACTTCATATACAGATAGACCACATTAATGAGAAGCACAGTTTACAAGTACCATAACTCTTTTCCCACTTTTTTTTTCAACTCTTATTTTTTTACGAAACCATTCTGCATTCTGTGACAAAGAGCTGTTTTGTGACAAGGAGCTGGTGGGGGGTATGATCACTTTTAATGATAGCTCTAGTTATAACTTGTGTGTGTGAGGTATTAACCCTTTAGCACACAATCCTGACTTTTAACGACCCTGAGGAAAAAGCCTTTTGAAAACATTTTGGGAAAAGGAGAAAATGCTGGAAACTAGCATTTTATCCTCTTCCCACAATTTTTTCTACTCTTCCCAAAACAAATTTCAATTTTAAAATAACATTCATCTTTTTGTCTGCAAATGCTTTCAATTTCAACCAGTCCAAAATTTTGTCATTACGGTAAAGAGTTAAGGGTTAATCTTTTACCAAACAGTCTTACGTGTAAACTACACTTCGGAAAAAAAAGACTTTGAAAACAATGTTGGAATGTAGAAAACACTTCAAATATGAGGAGTGTTGAAATATGAATGCATCTTAGCACCTAAAATTTGATTCTTCATAGGTTTCACTGAAATTTGATTTTGTTACCTCAAAGTATTCACCTCCAACAGATATACAAACTTTCAGTCTCCATATCCAGACTTTGAAGGCATTTTCATAAATCTTTTTCTGGTATACAAATATGAATGTTTAGATGCATTCATATTTGAACACTCGTATCATCAGGTGTAAGATGTCCCCGCAATCTGATCTTGGATCTACATTGTTTGTGAAAGAGCACTGAGTTGTGTTAAGCAGCCTTGACCTTTTACCAAACAAACCTTTGTCTGTACAACCCTAAAAAGAGGACGATGGCTTTTAAAAACATCGGGGGAAAAGGCAAAAAATGCTGGTATTCAGCATTTTCTTATTTTCCATCTATTAATGTTTTCTTCCGTGTCAAAGACAGAAACCATGAGCAACATACAGAGTTTTCCCTTGACTTTCTGATTTGAGGGTTATTTGACCCCCTTCAAATGACTAAAAGAAGGTACACATATAAATTTTGGGGGTCATTTTGAAAATTTGGGGGTCAAAATTCAAAGAAACAGGGAGTCAAGGAAAACCCTGAACATTAATTTTGTCGTCTGCAAGTGCTTTCAATTTGTTTGAGTCTATAGCATCCAGATAACAAAATTGTAGGCTCCTTTGACTTGTATGCATTTGCAGAAGACAAATTGGATGTGGCTTTAATAAACCCTTAACCCTTTACCGCACAATGCTGCCTTTTGACGCCCCTGGGAAAGAATCCTTTTGAAAACATTGTGGGAAACGGAGAAAATGCTGGTAACCAGCATTTTCTCCTTTTCCCACAATGTTTTCTACCCTATCAAAGAAAAATTGCACCATTTGAGCCACATTGAAATTATCGTCTGCAAATGCTTTCAATTTGGACAAGGTTAAAATTTTGTCGTCTGGTAAAGGGTTAACCACACAATCCCAAATTTTTAACGACTCTGAGGAAGAAGGCTTTTACCAGTTACCGGTTACCAGCATTTTCTCCTTTTCCCATAATGTTTTCTAACTTTCCAAAACTAAATTTCAAGTTTTTGAATCACATTTAACCTTTTATCTGAAAATGCTTTTATTTCAGACAGGTCTAAAATTTTGTATTTTGGTAGAGAGTTAAACAAGTTTTTCCTAGAGAGGCCATTTTCCATGTGGATATTTAAGCCTCAACCTGCTAAGTAAGTGAAATGAAATTTTCAAGCCAGTAGTAAGAACCAACATTTTCCTATTTCAATGTATTTTTGGGAGAATAGATATCACTTTATCATACAGTGTAGATCCAACGTCAGACTGCACATTCTGTGCTGTCTGATCTTGATCTACTTTGTCCGCAAAAGGTCCAGGGGTGGTGCTTAGTAGCCTAAAGGTTACAACACAGGATTGTTTGGCAAAGAGTTAAAGGTTATGATGAACAGCTGCTCGTTTACTGTTCATACCCGTGTGATGTTTCGGGCAGATAATAATTTCCAGGTAACTATCATAGGTGTGAGGTGTACACTGTACAATGCACTCTGATCTTTGATTTACAGTAATACTTGTTGAGATAATCTGGCTTTATGCTTTACTACTCAAAATCCCAACTTTTGTTATGAACAAGAGAAAAGTGGCTTTTGAAAATATTGTGGGAAAAGAAGAAAATGCTGGTAACCAGCATTTCTTCTTTTCCCACAATGTTTTCTACCCTTCCAAAAGCAAATTTTAATTTGTAAGTCACATTTATTTTTTCGTCTGCAAGTACTTAAAATTTGGACAAGTCTGAAATTTTGTTGTGTGGTTGCGTTAACTCTATACCGCATGACAAAATCTTCAACATGTCCCAAATGAAAGGATTTGCAGAGGACAATTTATATGTGGCTCAAATGATGGGATTTGTATCTGATAGGATAGAAAATATTGCAGGAAAAGGAGAATATGCTGGTCACCAGCATTTTCTTCTTTTCCTACAATATTTTCAAAAAGTGTCTTCCTCGGGGTCGTTCAAACTCGGGATTGTTTGGTAAAGGGAACAACCTTGAAAATTCAATATGTATGCCCACATTGAAAGTATTTGCAGATGAGGTTGTTAATGTTGCATAAGTAATGGGATATGTCTGAAAGGTTAGAAATTGTTGTGCGAAAAGTATGCATTTTAATTAATACCCCCATTCCACTGGGTGGCCATTCTACTGCGCTAATATGTCAATCATGGTTCTTCTCCAAAATCTTCCAAATCGCAGCGGAAGCATCAACATTTGCAAAATTTTGAGACTTGAGCACTTCCTGTTCGCTTCTAGTTTGCTTCAAGCAGGTGGTCGCTACCCAGGTCACAACTCTGTCGCGCTATTTACACGGAATGTTCAAATATGAATGCATCAAAGCACCTAAAATTTGATTCTTCATAGGTTTCACTGAAATTTTTATTTTGTTCACTCACTGAGCTATTGCTGAACAATACCTGAAAGGTATTTTTTCAGCATTGGAAACAAAAAGAAATCACAAGGGGCAAGGTCAGGTGAATAAGGAGAGTTGGGAAGCACAACAACTTTTTCCTGCTCCAGAAAGTCCAATGCACCTTGTACAAAAGACAATGACTAAAACTGATGGTTTACACACGTTGGAGTAGAACTGACACAAAATGAATTCCATTGTCTTCATAGCATACCTAAAAAAGACTATGAAAATGTCTTCAAAGACTGCATCCAGAGACTGAAACTTTGTATGTCTGTTAGAGGTGAATACTTTGAGGGAACAATAAAAATTTGAGTGAAACCTATGAGGAATCAAATTTTAGGTGCTTGGATGCATTCACAGTGTTTCCACTTGAATAAAATTTTACCGAGTCTGTGAGACCCAATGCAACTGCAAAAGTTGAGTCCCATTGTGTTCTTTCCGAGTCCCATTTTTCCTTGCATAAATCATCCGTTTACTAGTGGATAGAAAGAAGAAGCTATTTCAAATGACTTCTCTATGGAACCCTTCGCAGATTTAATGTGCTGTGCACGCCGGTGACCATGGCTGGAAATAGTATGTGTCTTACGTCACGATAGAACACTTTCGAAAGTCCATACAACCTGTTGTAAAAGCCTTATTTCTGCTTAGTTTCATAACAAATCAA
Source organism: Tridacna gigas (assembly GCA_945859785.2). Classification (NCBI taxonomy): domain Eukaryota; kingdom Metazoa; phylum Mollusca; class Bivalvia; order Cardiida; family Cardiidae; genus Tridacna; species Tridacna gigas. Next base: position 55,363,327 of record OX244028.2, on the reverse strand, counting down.
ACACATTTACATAAGTAGAGGAATATAGATCAAGGTTTTGACTCGTTTTTGACTGCCTCCAAGGGACGCGATAAGCTTTGATATTTTGTGTCCGAGCTGATTTTCGTGCGTACATGGATATTTTTACATCGTAAACGGAAACCCTGTTCATATTTGAACACTCTTTGTAATTTCTCACCAAGACACTTCGACTAAGCTTCCATTACAGCATAGGATTTTTGGCTATGCTTAGTCTATGGTTTAAGTAACTGGGCTGCTGCTGGGCTGACCTAGGCGCAGGAGCTACATTTTAGGAATGTTTGTTTAGAAAATCGGTGGTTTAACCCTTTCCCAAACAACAAATTTTGGACTGGTCCAAATTCAAAGAGTTTGCAGACGACAATTTTAAATTTGATGAAAATGGCAGAAAGTTCTCTAAAAGGGTAGAAAACACTGTGAGAAAAGGAGAAATTGCTCGTTACAAGCAATTTCTCCTTTTCCCACAGTGTTTTCAAAAGACTTGTACTGCAGACACGTGAAAACCAGGGTTTGTTTGGGAAAGGTTTAAGTGCTTTTGCAGCAGTTGACCATCAACCTTCCAAGAGAATGGATTGAATTGTTCCAGCAGCTGTGCTCCAGGTTGCGATTATAAACACTTATATTTGATTAGGTTGGGTGGTGAGAGAAAAGCCAAATTGAGAAGGAGGGCCAAAAGGTTCATCCATGGTTTTCTGCAGAACAAAGGCTCCAGTTTGGTCAACATAATGCTTTTACTACGCTTTTGTGGTGTTTTCGAGTCCACTGTGATTCCTGATGTAAATTTTGAGCAAGATGAAAACAAGAGCTGTGAAGTGGTGATCATTAAGCTTCCGATACAATTCTAATACAATTAAGGCATTTCTAATGCACTGTTGATGTTCCTGCTGCGATTCACAGCATTTTGACCAAAATTCCCAAGCACATGGGTGGGAATCGTTGTTCAGTGGAATGGGGGGGGGGGTTTCAGGTGGTGCTACAAGTGTTACCCCTTACCTTATAATCTTGACTTTTGACAAACCTGAGGAAGAAGCCTTTGATAACATTGTAGGAAAAGGAGAAAATGTCGGAAATTTTCATGTTTGTTAAAGAGTTTACCCTTGAACACGCAATCCCCGTTTTAATTTAAACAAGTCTACATTTCTGTTGTTTGTTTAATTAAGAGTTAATAATTATAACTGAAGTACTGTGGAAAGTAATATTCGCAAAACAAGGATCTATACTTCAGCGTAACAATTATGTATTTTGACCCAAAATGGCCTTGAAATTGTAATGTCATGATTCTCTGTAATTAAATGCCACAATTATGTAGATATGATTTAACCGGTTACCACACAATCCTGACACCCCTGGCAGAGATGGCTTTTGAAAACCCTGTGGGAAACAAGAAAATGCTGGTAACCAGCATTTTCTCCATTTTCCACATTATTTTCTACCCTATCAAAGACAAATTCCATCATTAGGGCGACATTTAAATTGTTGTCTGGTAATGCTTTTCAACTGAGACAAGTCTTCACTTCTGGTTACCAGCATTTTCTCCTTTTCCCACAATGTTTTCAAAAGGCTTCTTACTCAGGGTCGTTAGAAGTCGGGATTGTGTGGTAAAGGGTTAACTCTTTATCACATGAAAAAATTTTAGACCTCTCCAAATTGAAAGAATATTGCAGATGACAAATGGTATGGGGCTCATATGAGGAGGTTTGGCTTTGAAGGCTTTTAGGACATTGTGGGAAAATGATACAATGCTGGTATTTTTTTTTTCCTTTCCCCCACAATGTTTTCAAAATCTGCTTTCCAAGGGTTGTTAAAACTCAGGATTTTATTTGTAAAGGAATCTTTACTAGACGAAAAAATTTAAGACCCGTCCAGATTGAAAGTATTTGCAAAAGACAAATTGAATGGTGCTCAAGTGATGAGTTTGACTTCGAAAAGATTGAAAATATTCTAGGAAAAGGAGAAAATTCTGGTAACCAACATTTTTCCCTGTACCACAATGTTTTCAAAAGCATTCTTTCTACCATTCCTAAAACCAAGGAGTGTGTAGTAAAGGGTTAATTGGCACCATTGATAATTGCTGTGTTACTTAGCATTAAGAATGAATTAGATCTCAAAGGCTAAGGCAGGCTAGTGATAAGAGAGGGGAAAGGGGGGGGGGTAGCTTTGTGTAATGCTTTGACCAAAAAAATCTCCACAGAAAAAAACATTTTGGGAAAAAGACAAACTGCTTGTGATAAGAAATTAAGACTGTGTGCTTGTAATGTGCAATTTGTCAATAATGCATAACAAATTTCTCCCATCTCATTATTTCAGCTGATGCCATCTGGGTTCAAAAATTGATTAGATGTCAAAGGATTAGTAAGGTTGTGATAAGGGGAAAGTGGGGAGTAATTTTCTGTAACTATTCAGCAAAAAGTATCCATGGAAAGTCCATGAAAAAACAGACTTTGAGGAAAGACAAATTGTTTGCAACATGAAATTAAGACAAATTACCTAATTGCTTGTAATGAGTAATTTCTCCAATTATGTTTAAGATTTTCTCTCATCTCAAAATTCAGACCTCAAATTTGTCGTCTGGAGATCTGCAGTCCTGCTTTTGACTTTAAACAGTGCAAAGTCTGTCATTTTCAATGTGCGGCCAAGGAGAAGATCCTGGGACAGTCTCATTTGAATGAAACAGTGCCCCATCATAATATTTTAAAGCATGCATGGACTTTGTTGGGAGAGGATGGGGGATTTAAAAGTAAGGGCACAGCAGGGGGTCAAAAGTCATGTGTTGGGTTATTAACTGGGTCCACTGAATTTATCTTTAACACTGGAGCACTTTGTGAGTTCACCTTTCATGTGCAGAGCTGAGGTCTCACATCACCATGATGAGACAACATGCAGAGTTTGGTATCTCATGCCAATGTCAAACGTTAAGGTCACAGCAGGGATCAAAGGTCCCATGCAGAATACAAGTTCATGATCATATTTTAGGGTCAAGTGCTGGAGCCTTTAGTTTTATGTCTGCTCTATATCTCCTCAACTCTGTTAACCCTTTACCAAACAACAAAATTTTTTACTCATCCAAATTGAAAGCTGTTGCAGACATTTACAAATTAAATGTGGCTCAATAGGTGAGACATATATATACACCTCACCCATGAAGTAGAGGGGGGTATACTGGTTTAACCATGTCTGTCTGTCCATCCATTTGCGTCGGTCCGTCAATTGGTCCATCATGCGTTTCCATGCTGTAACTCAAAAGCCGTTTGACCTAGGTCCCTGAAACTTTATGCAAGTGTTGCTCATGACCCAAGAAGGTGCCCTATTGTTTTGGGGTCATATGGGCCAAAGGTCAAGGTCACCGGTGAATTTCATTTGAAAAAGATTTTCTTGTTCTAACTCAAAAGCCATTTGACCTAAGACCCCGAAACTTTGTACACATGATGCTCATGACTCATGCGATATTGTTTTGGGGGCACATTAGCCAAAGGTCAAGGTCACGGATGAACTTTGTTTTGAAAATAATTTCCGTTCTGTGATTAGGCTAAAACAGTGACAAGGTGCTGGTGGGGGGTATTTGTCTGCCTTGCAACAGTTCTAGTTGTCTCTTAATGGTCAGAAAACGTGGGAAAATGAAAAAATGCTGATTACCAGCATTTCTCCTTTTCCCACAAGGTTTTCAAAAGGCTTTTCCTCAGCAGGGCCTTCCCAGAATTATTTTTTCCTTTTGCAAACTTTTTAGCCAAATTGAAAAAATTGGAGCATCCCACCCCTTTCTATACACATAAAATAGAAAGGAAAAAGAGCGGGGGGGGGGGGGGCCTCTTTGCTCTCACCCACATTGTGCAAATGAGTATCTATAATTATGCTTTTTTTAACTCTATACCACACAGTCCTGACTTATAATGACCCTGAAAGAAAATGCCTTTGAAAACATTGTCAGAAAAGGGATAGATGCTGGTATTTTCCCCTTTTCTCATTATGTTTTCTACTCTATCAGAGACAGAAACCATCATTTGAGCTACATTTTAACGGTCATCTACAAATGTTTTCAGTTTGGACAAGTCTGAAATGTTGTCGTCTGGTAAAGATTTAATTGCAGATTAACTCTTTAAAAAATGACAAATTTTCAGAGTCGTCCATATCCAATGTGCTTGCAGACAACAGATTTACCTCAAATGGTGTGTGTTGTTTTTAGCTCCACTGGCCAAAGGCCAGCGAGCTATTGTCATGGCGTTGTGTCCGTCGTGCGTCCGTCCGTCCGTCCGTTCGTCCGTGCGTGCGTCCGTAAACTTTTTCTTTAAAAAACTTCTCCTCAGAAACTATTGACTGGATTTTTACCAAATTTCACAGGAATGTTCCTTTGGTGGTCCTCTTTCAAATTCCTTCAAATAATTGTGTTCCATGAAGAATTCTGGTTGCCATGGCAACCAAAGTAAAAAACCTTTAAAAATCTTCTCCTCCCAAACCGCTCTTTGGATAGCATTATTATTTTGCAGGAATGTTCCTTAGATACAGGTTTACAGAATTCCTTTAAAAAAAAATGATCTGTCAAAAAACATGGCTTTTATGGGAGACTCATTTTCCTTTTATGGTATAAAGTAAAATCTTTGAAAAATTTCTTCTCTAAAACTATTCATTGGATTTCATTGTTGTTTTGCAGGTAAGTTCCTATGGTGGTTGTCTGCCAAATTGTTTCTATGGTGGTTGTATACCAAATTCCTTTTAAAAAAATGATACACCTAAAAACACATTTTTTTATAGACAAGGCTTATATTTCAAAAAAATGTTCTTCTCCAAAACTATTTATTGTGTTAGTTTTATCGACTAACAAAGAAAAAGGAATAAAATTGGATTGACTTGACCTAGTCAGGGCTGTCCTATTTAAGCCCACACATTTTCCTTGGTATTAAGATCACAATTTACTCCAATGATATACTATTAGTTAGTACTAGTAATAAAATATCACTGGCCATAAATAAGATAAAAGCTTGAGCACCTTTCACAACTTGAGCTTTTCAATTTTGCCTTATTACTAAGCCTGAGTAACCATGCCAAGATAAAAAAGAAAAAGTATTTTAATAACAAAACCCCCATGTTGTAGGTACTTTATAGTCCTTTTGATATAGAACAAGAGAACCTCTGCACTTTTATTAGTTCTGGTAAAGGTTTGTTGACCTACTAATGAGTAAATGCAGAGTGGACAGAAGGGATGTAAATCCTGGTGACCTGGTACATAGTGGGACAGGGCTTTACATTTGTGATAAGGCATTAATGTTATCCAGTCAAACTGATCCCACAACTTCAGTACACCAGAATTAATCTGTGCCCTGGAGCAGGATATTTGATTTATGTAAATGCATTTGTAGACCATTTTGTGTTGTTTGCCACAGAAGACATTCTAACTGTGACTGTGAAAAGTTGATTATTAGGGATTAGGTGTTCATTGTATGCCAGCATATTTCATTCTATCTGGTGTATTGATGTAAGTTGATCTATATTGCTATAACATTCATTCATTTGCCCTCCTAGCTGTTCTTTTAGATTACCCCTTTACCACACAATCACAACTTTTAACGACCCTGAGAAAGACATATTTTCTATATTTTGATGTTTCCCCACCCAAAATGGTTTGTGAAAGGACCTGTTGCAGACAACATATCTTCAAATTAGTAAGACATATAAAAAAGGATAGAAATTATTGTGGGAAACTAAGAAAATGCTGGTTACCATTTTTTTCTTCTTTTCTCACAAGTTTTTTCCATACCTTTTTTCTTCAGTGAGCTAAAATGCAGGATTGAATGGTAATTGTTAAAAACTTCTTTTCGCCATTATAGAAATATCAGGCCTGTGGAGCGATACAGGCGCTCAAGCGCCTCTAGTTGAATGGGTAAAAAACAGTGAGCAAAGGAGAAAACCCTAGTTACATGTACCAGCATTTTCTCCTCCTCCAATGATATTTTCAAAAGACTTTTCCTCAGGGTTGTTAAATCACAGAGTTGTTTGGCAAAGGGTTACAAGCTATATATGGACCTGTTTGAATAAGCTCCTGAATAATTGAAAGTATGTCAACAAAAATTTTTGCTGAATTTTAAAATTCTGTAAATAGTTTCAACACGCAAACTGACTTTTTCCTTCTTAGCTCATGTGAGCACAAAGTGCTTGCGGAGAGCTGTTGTGATCATGCTGTGCCGTCGTCTGTTGTGGGTAGTCCTTTGTGCATTGTCCAAGCGTCAACAATTACCTGGTGTTCACTCTAAAGGCCATATTTTTAGTCCAATACTCATGAAACTTGGTCTGAATGTTTGTCTTGACATATTCAAAGTTGGATCATATCTTGTCAAAAAGTAGGTCTCTGGGCATAATCTTAGAAAATCTTATTTGCACTGTAGAAGCCACATTTTCAGTCTGCTACTCATGAAACTTTGTCAAATTGTTTGTATTGATAAAATCTTTGATAAGTTTGAAATTGGGTTATGTTAGATTGAAAAGTAGGTCACTGGGCCAAATCTTAGAAAAACCTTGTAGATTAGCAATGAAACTTTATCTGAATGTTTGTCTTCATAAAATCTTAGACAAGTTTGAAATTTGGTCATGTCAGGTCAAAAAGTAGGTCACTGGGCGAAATCTTAGAAAAACATTGTAATCTTGCCCGATACTCAAGAAACTTGATCAGAATGTTTGTCTTAATGATATCTTGGGCAAGTTCAAAATTGGGTCATTCAGGTGAAAAAGTAGGTCACTGGACCAAATCTTGGAAAAACCTGGTGTGCACTTTAGAGGCCACATTTACAGCCCAGTTACTCATGAAACGTGGTCAGAATGTTGTCTTGATAATGTTTTGGACAAGTACGAAATTAGGTCACATTATATTAAAAAAGAGGTCAGTGGGCCAAACTTTTGAAAAACCATGTGTGCAATCTAGAGGCCATATATTTCTGCCTGATTCTTATGAAACATATGAAACATTGTCAAATTATTTGTTTTGATTATATCCCAAACAAGTTTGAAATTCGATCATGTCTGGTTAAGAAGTAGGTCACTAGGCTAAACTGTATGAAATATATTGTGTACATTCTAGAGGCATCATTTTCATTGGGATACTTAAGAAACTTGGTCAGAATGTTTGTTTTGATGAGGGGGTCCTGCGTGGCTCAGTGGTAAAGTGTGGGACTCGTAACCTGGAGGTCCTGGGTTGGAGCCCCACCTGATTCGCTGGGTTTTTCGTGGGAGTGTCCTTGGGCAAGACACTTCAGAGCCCTAGCCTAGTAACTGGTGAAACCCAGAAATACATGAATTTGTGAGCTGTTGCCTTGATATAACTGAAATAATGTTGAAAGCAGCATGAAACACCATTCAATCAATCAATCAATCAGTCAATCATTGTTTTGATGATATCTGTAATAGGTATGAAATTATCATGTCTGGTCAAAAAGTAGGTCACTGGACCAAATGTTAGAAAAACTTTGTGTGCACTCTAGAGGCTACATTTTCAGTCAGATACTCATGAAAGTTGATCAGAATTTTTGTCTTGATGATATCTCTGATAAGTTTGAAATGGGGGTCAGATCAAAAAGTAGGTCACTGGGCCAAATCTTACTGTAACTTTGTGTTGACTATAGAGGCCATATTTTCAGCCCTATACTCAAGAAACTCTGTTAGAATGTTTGTCTTGATGATATCGCTGATCAAGTTGGTTTAAAAGTAGCTCACTAACACTGATGTGTTTTACATCATTACGATCATGATCACTTGAGTTTTGTCAATCCTTGGTGACTTTACTTTGGTGAGACCTTTAGGGCCAGTGGCCCTCTTTTTTTATATGTATGAAACACTAGAAACAGAGAATATTTGTCTTCAATTACACTATTTTTTTCCACAGTTAAATACTAATTATCCTGTCATTAACAATGTCATTATTACAGCTGTATATAATATACATGAAATATGACAATACTTTACACAGCTCTTGATTTTTACTCATGCTGAAAAAGAGGTGAAAAATATGTGCATTATTTCCAGAGAAATAGTTGATTTAGTTGGATATGGATTATGAACAACAGGATAAATAGAAAAGATAGATGGTTGGTGTCTTGGATTGAGAAAGTTTTATCAGGTTTGCCAACCATCTGTTCTCTATTTCTCTGTCAGGAACTACTGCTAATGCTTGGACCTTATGAACAACAACAGGTTATCATCTTCACAAAAAAATTTCCATACTTTTATCCCGTACCACACAATACAGAGTTTTAATAGGCCTAAAAAAGAATCCTGGTAGCCAGCATTTTCTACTTTTCCAACAATGTTTTCTACCCTATGACAAATTTCATCATTTTTGCCGCATTGAAATTGTTGTCTGTAAATGTTTTTAATAGGACAAGTCTACATTTTGTCCATGTGGTAAAGAGTTTAATGGTTTTATTTCAATTTAAATGCATTATAACACCTGCATTTAAGCACTTCTGTAAAATTTCAAGAAGGAATGAATTCAGATTGAATGACTGAGAGTTTTCAAAATTTTGTATCCCACTGTGAACATTCAGACAAAATGTACAATGCACTTGAAAAAGATCATGTTTTCAAATTCCAATGTTCTAGACAAGTCTGTGAGAGAACTTATACACCCTTGATATCATCAGTGTATTCTGTTAGGACGGCTTCCTTTACCACACAAACCAGTGTTTTAACAACCCTGATGGGGTTCTGTGTGGCTTACTTAGTGCAGTCTGATCGTGATCTGCACTGGCCACAGATTTGAGCACCTTGAGTCGGCTTAGCAGCTTAAGGGTTTAATTCATGAACAGACATGAAGAGAGGGGAAGTTTTTGCAATTCTTGGCAAATCAACAAGAAAAAAAGATAGGGCAGCATTCTTGAACATGATTTGATTTGTTTTTCTCTTTCTATGTCTTTTGCACACAGACATAACAGTCATAGAATTAAAAACTTCTGTGTTGGATGCTCTTTCAACACTGTATTATATGAAAAATATTCACATTTGTCCAAATTAAAAGCCTCCCAGACAACAAATTAGAAATTACTCAAACTATTAGATTGACTCTTTGAAAAGGTAGAAAAGATAATGTGGGAAGAGACAGAATGCTCTAACTAGCCTTTTGCACTTTTCTCAAAATCTTTCCAAAAGCTTTCTCAGTGTTGTTAATTCTTGGTGTTGTGTGATAAAGGGTTAATTCCATTTCAACAGCGTAATTTTGACTTTAATTTTTTCCTTGTATAGAAATGAGCCACACTGTGTGAAAAGGGGGCTTAATGCATCTGCGAAAAGTATCGACCCAGGTCGGCCTGTGTAGTCCATGCAGGCTGACCTGGGCCGAAGCTTTTCGCTATCTGTCAATTTTCTGGATGTCCAAGGACCAGTGTACCTCATGACTCAGTTGGTTGTGAGACAAAGTGGATATTATGGATCCATAATTGTGTGATAATTTACTTAGTACAATGCATCAAGGAGATGCATTAAGCCCCCTTTTGCTAGAGCACAACTGAAATATTTCAGAGCTGTGATTCAGACTCATCAATCCAAGATAGCTAACCCAACAGGTTACCACTGAGAGCTGTACGGGCAGAGCTTTTGCAGTTACAACAGTGGTATACCGAGTTCAGACTTCATTTTGATGGGAGACACCTTTGGCATAGCCATTTTTCCTTGCCCACTGAGAGTTGTTAGGGCGCTGCATCAGTTATTGTAACAGTGGTATCCTGAGTTCTGTACATGTTTGGGCTCATATTCCATAATGAATCAATATTGTATCTATTATGGGAGGATTATGGCAAATAATTTCATTGTCTGAATTTTTAGCTTGGCTGTTTTCGAAGAAAATGTCTGTGTATTGTCATAGCCCTGTCGGTGGCTCTATCATTGTGCGAAAGCTTTGTTATTACTGAATATATTTACTTCAAACTTAGACAAGTTGTTCACTATCAAAAGGGGAACCTATACAACAATGGCAGGTAACCATCAAGGTTTTTTTGACACAGTTATGCCCCTTTTTTGACTTAGAATTTTTGCTGAAAATCAAGAACTTCAACGGAGCCTTGGCACTCGCATGCGATGATCTTGCTAGGAGAATTACAGAAATATGTTTCTGAAAAGACTGGTCAGCATGTATGCTGTGTTTCAAGTTTACTGAATATTTCTTATCAACTAGCTCGTACATCATCCCTTAAATTCAATAAAATTTGTCAACTGGTACTTTTTTTCAGATTAGTCCCCAGCCAAAGGTGTTGCTTTTTTTCCCTCCTTTACTTTTTCCCCCTTTTTTTCATTCCAAAATCCCTGTAGAAATTGTAACAGTGCAGTGGAGAAAATAGATATCTGTTTCAGTGTTATGTTTGTGTAGAACTGGCAACAGAAATAATCTGTGAAATGCAGTAAACATTTATTAAGATAATTTGGATCTTAAAAATGAAGGATTGCAAGATGAGGTCTGAAATCAAAGGCATTTGGAGACTTTCATTTGAGGTAGGTTCATCGTTTGTTATTTGGGGCGGCAGGAGTGTGGGGGGGGGGGGGGGGTGGATATTACCCAACAAAAAGCATGATATTAGCCCAGGAGGGCCATCTTCTTAAACTCAAATGAAAGAACATTCAAGCAACATTTTTAATCCATAATTAATCCGTTGCCACACAAAAAAATTTTTAGACCAGTCCAAATTGAAAGCATTTGCAGACGACAATTTCAGTGTGGCTCAATGCAATTTTTCTCTGTTAAAGTGGAAAACATTGTGGGAAAAGGGGAAAATGCTGGTTACCAGCATTTTCTCCTTTTCCCACAATGTTTTCAAAAAGCCTCTTCCTCAGGGTCGTTAAAAGTTGGCATTATGTGGTAAAGGATTAATCCTTTACCAAAACAAATCCCGATAATTGAGCAACATACAATTTGTCTTCTTCAACAAATGCTTTTATTATGGATAAGTATAAAATTTTCTTGTCAGTAAAGGGTTAATTACATATGAATTATGCTCTGTGAACAGGGGGTTTAATGCATCTGCAAAAAGTATCGACCCATGTAAGCCTGCACAGACTGCCAAGGCTGACTTGGGTCGATACTTTTGGCTGTTGGTCAATTTTCTGCATGTGAAAGGACCATTCTATCTTATGATTTGATTGATCGTGAGTTTTAATGGATTTTATGGATCAATAATTATGTGATGTCTTGCTAGGTATAAAGTATCATAGAGTTGCATTAAATCCACTTTTGCCAGAGTATGGCTCATAATTTATATGTGTGATTTAAACAGATTTGATTTTTCCTCCCATTGATTCTACAACTGAAAAGTCGGAGCTGTTCCAGCCCATATGGATCTGCTAAGAAATGAATAATTATTTATGAAAGTGTGTGTGTGTGTGGGGGGTTAACTTGGCCAATTTTCTCTCCTCCCATACATGTATGTATTTCATCAATCACACACATGCATTTAGCCTAGATTTATACCTATGAAGGAAAAAAGGTAAAAGAATCTGGTGATGTAGCTGCCAATCTCTGTCCAGGTAAATCCTTTTAGCTGTCATGTCGTGTTACTTTGGATGAAAACCACAAAAGGTTTAGTTGTTTGGTCAAAGGTCATTGAAAGTCAATATCCAGTGTACTTTGATTAAGATAATCAGAGTGCCTTGATTTGCAAAAGAATTCAAAGTACTGAAAGTACTCATTTGTTGATGAGCAAAAATTATCCTTTTGTAAAGATCATTAAAAAGAGAATTAGAATACTTTGGTGATTCTTTACTGAATTTGGTATGTTTATGTCCATTTTGCTATAAAATTATTTAAAAAAAAAAACAAACTTTTATTCTGACATCTAAACCCTATTTTTTGATGACGGCAACACTTTTCTGATTACATCCTCAGTCAATCAGAATACCACATGTAAATTGTTGGCCATATGTCTGTTGTTAACAAGGTTATGAAGAAGAACTGGGGAAATCAAATGATGATATATAGCCTTTAACCCTGTACTAAACTATCATATTTTTCAAAAAGACCAAAAAAGAAGGGCTTTTGAAAGCAAATTGGGAAAAGGAGAAAGGATTGGAAACAAGCATTTTCTTGCTTTTCTTTAACTCTTTACCAAATGACAAAAATTTAATGTCGTCCAAATTGAAAGCATTTGCAGATGACAATTTAGATGCAGTTGAAGTTTTGCTCTTTGATTCTGAAAGGATAGAAAACATTGTGGGAAAAGGAGAAGATGCTGGTTACCAGCATTTTCTCCTTTTCCCACATTGTTTTCAAAAGTTTCTTCTTCAAGGTCATCATAATAAGGGATTTTCTGGTAAAGGGTTAAGCCTTAGGGGTTGTTGTTTCTGGAGAAAAAAAAAGGGGGGGGGGGCTACATTTTACTGTCTGTCTGGGAAAGTGTAATCTATAAGGCTTTCAGAATTGCAAAAAATCACACTCTAGAATTACCCAAATTGTCTTCCCTAAGAATTGATTTCCCATTTTTACTTGCAGAACATTACCGTTCACAACTATTCAACTTTTAACGCCTCTTCTTCTGCCGTTGAATGGCATTAAAAAAGTTTACGAAGAATGGAGTTGTATTCTTTGCTCCTTTTCATTAACCCTTTACCAAATGACAAAATTTTAGACTTGTTTCCAAATTCAAAGCATTTGCAGACGACACTATCACTGTGACTGAAATATTAAAATTTGTTTTGGGAAAGGAAGAAAACATTGTGGGAAAAGGGGAAAATGCTGGTCACCAGCATTTTCTCCTTTCCCCACATTGTTTTCAAAAGGCTTCTTTCTCAGGGTCGTTAAAAGTCGGGATTGTGTGGTGAAGAGCTAAAAGCCTAGTAGCAGTCAAAAGTAAACCATGTAGGTGTTAAAGTGCATTTAGATCTAGATTTAAATCATACCATGGAAATTGTTGTGAAGATGACAACATGCAATGGTACAGTGGGTCCAAGTGTTAGTTTCTGGCTGGAAAATAAATTTAAAAACCAGGAAAAAAGTAAACAAAATATAGTGCAACTTTGCACCTTTTTACCTAGTTTCAAAATTCTTTTTTCTACGAGCAAATAACAATTGGATCCGTCATACAGCCACAGATTGTCATTTTCGCAATTATTTCCATACAATAAATAGACAATACTTTTTCGACAGCTGAACATACAGTTTAGCTGTTTGGTTATAATTTAAAATAAAATATTGGACAGTGTTGATCAGAGATAAGACGGCACATTCTATGCAGTCTGATCTTACTCTGCAAAAGCTTTTTGAGTGGTCTGGTATGGAAAGATTGATTGTTTGATTAAATGGTGTGTTAACTCTTTACCACACAGTCCTGACTTTTAATGACCCTTTTGAGAAACCTTTTGAAAATGTTGTGGGAAAAGTAGAAAATACTGGTAATAGAAATATTTCCAAAGATATTTTCTACCCTATCAAAGACACATTTCATCCTTTGAGCCACATTTTAATTGTCATCTGCAAATATTTTCAATTTGGACAGGTATATGTTTTTGTCATGTTGTAAACAGTTAAGCACCATTTCAGTCATATCATGGCTACAGCTGACATATTCATGTATGTTCTGGGCTTTGTCAGTACCAGGCAAGGGCTCTCTCACCAAAAACCCATTGCTTCAAGTGAGTACATATTGCCCCTGATGTCTCCAGGTTACAAATCCTACATTTTACCACCAAGCCACGTAGGGCCCCATAAGGGAAAGAGACCAAGGAAAATCCATTGCATCAGTTGAGGATCAAACCTGGGGCCTGGAGGTCACAAATCCTAAATTTTTCCATTGAGCCATGTAGGGCCCACATAGGGCTCCGGTAGGGATAGAGATTTGTTATAGTTTTGGCAGGTCTCAAAATATAAGGTACATAAATGGGTTACATTTCACTATGTCTGGGAAAATGGGATATATATGCAGCTTTGTGGAGTGCAATAATCACCTACTCTAGAATTATCCAAATTTTGTTCCTAGCATTGATTTCCCATCTTTACTTGCAGAGCATTACATGAACCCTTTACCTTACAATCCTAAGTTTGAATTACACAGAAATAAATGCTTTTGAAAAGATTATAGGAAAAGGAGAAAATGCTGGTGACCAGCATTTTTAGCTCCACTGGCCGAAGGCCAGCGGGCTAATGTCATGGCCCGGTGTCCGTCGTGCGTCCGTGTGTCCGTTCGTCCGTCCGTCCGTCCGTGCGTTAACTTTTATTTCAAACATCTTCTTCTCTGAAACTACCCATCCAATTTTCACGAAACTTCACAGAAATTATCCTGCCATGGTCCTCTTCAGAATTTCTTGAAAGAATTTGATTCCTTCAAAAACTCTGGTTGCCATGGCAACAAAACTGAAAAATATTGGAAATCTTTAAAAATCTTCTTGTCGGAAACCATAAGGCATAGGGCTACCAAATTTGGCATGTAGCTTTATGTAGTAGACCTCTATCAAGTTTCTTCAAATTATAGCCCTGGGGTCAAAATTGGCTCTGCCCCAGGGGTCACAAGTTTTACATAGGCTTATATAGAGAAAACTTTAAAAATCTTCCTGTACCTAGCCATAAGGCCTAGAGCTACCAAATTTTGCATGTAGCTATATCTAGTGGGCTTCTACCAAGTGGGCCAAAATTTTAGCCCTGGGGTCAAAATTGGCCCCACCACAGGGGTCACAAGTTTTACATGGGCTTACATAGTGACAACTTAAGAAATCTTCCTGTTTTGATTTTTTTTTTTTAAATTAGCCTTGCATCAGGGGTCTTATGTTTTACAGAGGCTTCATATGGACAAAACTTGAAAATCACCTTATTTTTATGGCTTTATCTTGTGGACCTCTACCAGGGTTCAAGTAATTAAATAGCTCTGGGATCAAAAATGGCTTTGCCCTGCGGGTCTCAACTTTCATATGGACTTTTACAGAGAAAACTTTGTAAGTCTTCATTTTGAAACCATTTGGCTCAGCATTGAAATGTTTATTATTTATGGTTTATATTTATAAGCCAGTGGAGCGATACAGGGCCATCATGGCCCTCTTGTTCTTTTTTTCCTTCAGCAGTGTTTTCAGTCTGCATTTTGAAAGACAGATCCTCTCACGTAAATCATATGAAATTCGTCAGCTGTAAATGCCTTCAAAAGGGGATAGGTTTTGTTTGGTAAAGAGTCATCCTTTACCAGCGTAAAGAGTTTCTTTACCAGTGTAGAGTTTCTCTACCAGTGTAAAGAGTTAACTATTTGCCAGACAAACAAGTTTTAAGTCTTCCATAAATTCAACCATGGAAGACAACATATTTATTGTTTTGCAACTGATGCACTTTATCTTTTGAGAGGGTAAAAAGCATTGTGAGAGAAGGAGAAAATGAAAATAGTTTTCAGCATTTTCTCCTTTTCCTGCAATGCTCACATATGCATTCTCCCTCAGGGTCGTGAAAATGCTTAATTGTTTGGTACAAGATAAACCCTTTACCACACAATCCCGAGTTTAAATGACCCTGAAGAAGGATTATGAAAATGTTGTGGGAAAAGGAGAAAATGCTGGTAACCAGCATTTTTAGCTCACCTGAGCATGAAGTGCTCAAGGTGAGCTATTGTGATTGTGCTGTGTCCGTCGTGCGCCATCCATCATGTGGTCGTCAACATTTACCTTGTGTTCGCTCTAGAGGCCACATTTTCAGTCAGATACTCATGGAACTTCGCCAGAATGTTTGTCTTTATAAAATCTCGGACAAGTTCGAAATTGAGTCATGTCGGGTCAAAAAGTAGGTCAGTGGGCTAAATCTAAGAAAAACCTGGTGTGCACTCTAGGGGCCACATTTGTAGCCTGATACTCTTAAAACTTGGTCAGAGTGTTTGCCTTGGTATCTTGGAAAACTTTGAAATTTGGTCATGTTGGGTCAAAAAGTAGGTCACTGGGCCAAATCTTATGTGCACCCTAGTGGCCACATGTTCAGCCTGATGCACTTGAAACTTGGTCAGAATGTTTGTCTTGACAATATCTCGGACAAGTACAAAAATTGGGTCATGTCGAGTCAAAAAGTAGGTCATAGGGCTAAATCTAAAGAAAAAACTTGTGTGCAATATAGATGCCACACTTTTAGCCTGATACTCTTGAAACTTGGTCAGAATGTTTGTCATGATGATATCTTGGGCTAGTTTGAAATGGGTCATGTCAGGTCAAAGATTAGGTCACAGAGCTGAATCGTAGAAAAACCTTGTGTGCACTCAGGAGGCCACATATTTAGCTGAAACTCATGAAACCTGGTCATAATGTTTGTCTTGATGATATCTTGGACAAGTTTGAAATTGCGTCATGTCTAGTCAAAAAGTAGGTCAATGGGCAAAATCTTAGAAAAACCTTGTTGGCACTGTAGAGGCAACATTTTCAGCCTGATTCTCATGAAACTTGGTCAGAAAGTTTGTCTTTGTGATATCTTGGACAAGTTCCAAAGTGGATCACATCTGGTCACAAAGTAGGTCACTGGACCAAATCAAAGAAAAACCTTGCGTGCACTTTAGAGGCTACATTTCAGCCTGATACTCATGAAACTTGGTCAGAATGATTGTCTCAATGATATCTTGGACACGTTTGAAATTGGGTTACATTCATTCAAAAAGTAGTACACTTTCACTCATGTGTTTTACACCATTAAAACCAGGCTGTCTTCAGCTTTATCAACTAGATGACTTTACTCAGGTGAGCGCTTTAGGGCCAATGGCCCTCTCATCTCCTCAATGTTTTCAAAAGGCTTCTTTCACAAGGTTTTTAAGAGTCGGGATTGTGTGGTAAAGGGTTAAGCCACATTTGTTTGTCCTCTAAATATGCAGTCAATGGGGCCAAGCGTATAATTACATCCACTGTTGAATAATAAGTTAACAACCATTTCAACAATATCTTTCCATTCCAGCCTGGTGAGGATGACTTTGATCCCCTGGACCTGAAGGATGCTCCAGACATCACAGAAACAACACAGACACAACAACAAAATCAACAACAACAGCAGCAGCAACAACAACAAGGTGTACAGAAACAGCATAAAACACAACAAGAGCAACAAGGAGCAAAAGTAAAGAACACCAAAAAGAAAAATGATGTAAGTGGTGTTCTATAGATATTCAGTGCTTTCTTTTGTATGTCTTGCTGAAAGGCAGAAGGAGAAAATTTGTTTTGGTTTTGACTGTCTTCCTGTCTCTCTGTCTGTCTATCCATCTCTGTCTTTCCATTTATGCTAATATCCAGTTCTTCCATCCAATTTTTGTTCAGAAGAATGTAATGCACACCTTCAGTTTGGGGTAAAAAATTTCAGCACTGTAACTTGTTTCAACAGTACTTCAACTTATTTTATTGTGATGTCTATGCAATCCATCTTTTTTTTTTTTTGTTTGGCTGGTTTTGGAGATAACCTGTGGTGTCATAGCCCTGGGCCTGTATTCGCCAACCATTCTTTAGAATTTTTTTTTTTCAAGAATTTTCTAAATTTGAAAGTAACTCATATTTGGTCTAGCCAATCAGAAGTTGTGTTACTTTCAAAATCAATAATTAGTCCAAGCATGTTCTTAAGAATGGTTGGTGAATACAGACCCTGTGGTCACTTGCAAGTTCATTGAAACTGATGTTTTCTCTTACTTTATACCTGAAAATTTTCAGTCTCAAATACATAAGCTGATAAAATGACACATGACGGTTAAAAAGTCTGTATCTACAAAGTGTGAAATATGGTTCCAAACATGGTATGATGACATAACTCACATGTAGAAAAAATATGTATTGATTTGTGATTTGATAGGTCAAAATTTACACTACAATATTTATCCGCCATTCATGAAAACAAAGTTACCAGCCACTACACCATTGTTTATTTTACAGTAAAACCTCAGCAGTTTGTAGCGCAAGGGACCGGAGTATTTTATTCGAACTAAACGTAATACGAATCAAAAAGTGTGGCTGTGTTCAGGTATTTTCGGTGCCGTACATATACGGAAATAGACAATTAGATTTACGCAGCATATCTTGCAGTAATCTGAAGTGGTTCCGATTATACATGTATATCCCCAGTTCCTTCAACCTGAAGGCTTGATCCAGTGTTATTTTTGTCATTGTTACTCCACTCACCTAGCAAAGACAAGTGTAAAAAAAAACACAGGAGCAAGCTTCCGAAACAGGTAAACTCACGTGACCATCCGATACAAGAAGGTTTACTTCTCTTTTTTTTTCATCCATCTATAAAATACTGTGCATGTTTATCATAATAAACACATGAAACAAATTTATCCATTGTTTTTGCGTTTGTTGAAATCCGTCAGAGTGATTTCCCCTTCTAGAGATCAAATCACTCGGAGGACTTCAGACCGGGTCACCAGCAGAAAGGCCGGAAAACACTAAATGGTGCTTTCCGGCATATTTAGGTAGTTTAGGCAAGTAAAAGGTAATATCCTACCCCTATATCCCTAATAAACGGGGGGGGGGGGGGGGTTTGATGCTTTTTAGCTCCACTGGCCAAAGGCCAGCGGGCTTATGTCATGGCCCGGTGTCCGTCGTGCGTCCGTCCGGTCGTCCGTCCGGTCGTCCGTCCGTCAGTCCGTCCGTCCGTGCGTTAACTTTTATTTCAAACATCTTCTTCTCTGAAACTACCCATCCGATTTTCACGAAACTTCACAGAAATGATCCTGACATGGTCCTCTTCAGAATTTCTTGAAAGAATTTGATTCCTTCAAAAACTCTGGTTGCCATGGCAACAAAACTGAAAAATATTGGAAATCTTTAAAAATCTTCTTGTCTGAAACCATAAGGCATAGGGCTACCAAATTTGGCATGTAGCTTTATGTAGTAGACCTCTATCAAGTTTCTTCAAATTATAGCCCTGGGGTCAAAATTGGCTCTGCCCCAGGGGTCACAAGTTTTACATAGGCTTATATAGAGAAAACTTTAAAAATCTTCTTGTCTGAAACCATAAGGCATAGGGCTACCAAATTTGGCATGTAGCTTTATGTAGTAGACCTCTATCAAGTTTCTTCAAATTATAGCCCTGGGGTCAAAATTGGCTCTTCCCCAGGGGTCACAAGTTTTACATAGGCTTATATAGAGAAAACTTTAAAAATCTTCTTGTCTGAAACCATAAGGCATAGGGCTACCAAATTTGGCATGTAGCTTTATGTAGTAGACCTCTATCATGTTTCTTGAAATTATAGCCCTGGGGTCAAAATTGGCTCTTCCCCAGGGGTCACAAGTTTTATACATAGGCTTATATAGAGAAAACTTTAAATATCTTCTTGTCTGAAACCATAAGGCCTAGAGCTACCAAATTTGGCATTTAGCTTGATCTAGTTGGAGTCTACCAAAAGTGTCCAAAGTATAGTCCTGGGGTCAATTTGGCCTCATACTTGGAGGGGGGGGTTCACAAGATTTACATAGGCTTACATAGGGAAAACTTTTAAATCTTGGTGTACACAGCCATAAGGCTTAGGCTACCAAATTTTGCATATAATTATAGCATTATTTAGTGGACAGTTACAAAGAGGGCCCAAGTTACAGCTCTAGGATCAAGTTTGGCCCTGCACCAGGGATCACAAGTTTTACATGGGTTTATGGAGTGAAAAGTTCAGAAACCATCTTGTTACCAGCCATAAGGCCAAGAATTCCCACATTTGGCATGTTATTCTTCTAATACAATATTCCCCATTTAGTCAGACTGTAGCCATGAGGTCAAAGTTTTATAAGGGCTTATATAGTGAAGACTTTTCTTCATGGTTTATATTTATAAGCCAGTGGAGCGATACAGGGCCATCATGGCCCTCTTGTTAGTGATAAGAATGAAAAAGGGGGGGGGGGGGGGGGTTTGATGCTTTTTAGTGATAAGAATGAAAAAGGGTGATGGGGTATCAATGGTATTTTTCAGTGAGTATAGATTGATACCTTTTTTTCCCAATACCCCTATTTAACATATAACCCTACCCTTTTGTCCCACTCCCCTTTCAATATGTATTTTGCTATATTATATATACTATATATAAATATACTATAAATATACTATATGTATTTGCTATATTAGTGATTAGAATGAAAAAGGGTGATGGGGGGGGGGGGGGGGGTTTGATGCTTTTTAGTGATAAGAATGAAAAAGGGTGATGGGGTATCAATGGTATTTTTCAGTGAGTATAGATTGATACCTTTTTTTCCCAATACCCCTATTTAACATATAACCCTACCCTTTTGTCCCACTCCCCTTTCAATATGTATTTTGCTATATTTGGGTGTTTTCCCACATTTTTCCGCGTTTTCCTGCGTTTTCGGGTCATTAGAAGTTTTTCGGTCTTTCTAGTAATCAATTCAGACCGTTATACGTTTATGCCTTGTCAGATGTTTTAAGGAATTTGGGAATTATTAGTTGTCATTTTGATGGATTAATTTATGTGACAAACCAAATAATGCCTTTTATTACATTCATGCGCAGTTAACGACTGAATGATACCAGTCAACATCATCAATCAACAGGTGTGAAAATCAAGGTTGTACATGCGTTTTCACACCTTTCCAAGTTTGCAAGGGGATTAATCATATACTAATTAAAGGTAGGAGTTTGTGTTCAAAAACTGCTTTTGGGGCATGAAATACACTACAAACTACGGACCACCGACGTTCGAAGTACTGGGAGAGATTTAACAATGATAAAGAAAGATAAATATCGGGACCGGAGATAGCATACGAACCAACACATAGCTTGGAATAAGCGACCTGCTAACTAACGAAATTCGACTGTATTTTGTTTACTAGTTTAAAATGTCAATAACTGCAAAATTTTGTCGTTGTAGATACATGACATAAGGAATATTATGTTGTAATAACTTTCCTGATGCTTGTATTTACTTCTCGCTGCATAAGAAAATTTTGACATCTCACTTGACTTTCGGTCTCGCATTGTATGAAATGCTGCTCGAATTAAAGACAGACTCCAGGAAAGTTACTAGTGCATAATATTCTGTACATGTTCCACTTCTTACAAAAGATACTTACTTCAAACTTGGGTTGGTAGTCAACAATCAAAAGGGGAACTCAACTCATACCAGAAGGGCAGGTAATCCTTAGAATGTATGACACAGTTATGCCCCTTTTTAAGTTATTTTTATATGCAGGGCTCTTGTTTGAAAGGTCCATTTTAGTCAATGAAAGATTTGGCCCCTTAGAAAACAATCCCATGGTTTAAAGATCCTAAGGATGCTGGCATTTTGATCATTATTGGAAAAGGAGAAATCTTTCTCTGGGTCACACTCGGGATTGTGTGATAAAATGAGGTCATCACATCTTATATCTACAGGTTAAAGTGAAGGGGATGGAGGACACACAGGAGTGGCATGAGGACCCTATACCTGGTATGGGTGTCCAGGACGATGACCTTGACTCATCGGAGAGCGAGTCGGAGAGTGACTCTGATAGCGAATATGGAAAACCAGGTAGTTTTACATGTCTGTTTGTCCTTGTTTGATTACCTGTCTCTCTATCTTTCTTGTTAGTTTGTCTGCATTTCTGTCACTGTCTGTGTAAGTCAAGGTTGTCCAGGACAATGACCTTGACCCCTGCTTATAAAATTTGAGTTCCTGCTCAACTGAGTTTGTGCCCAAAGTCAATTTCATTAGTGCTTCCTGCAAGTCAGACAAGGACAAATAAAGATTTTCATTTGACTCTTTACCATTGTAAATGGCTACCAGCATTTTCTCCTTTTCCCACAAAGCTTTCAAAAGCCTTGTTCATCAGGGTTGTTAAAACTCAGACTATGACAAATAAAGCCTTTAATATAACTCTTCACCATACAACAAAATGTTTGAGACAACCAAAATGAAAGCATTTGCAGAGAACAAATTAACTGTTGCTCAAATGATGATTTCTGAAATTGATAGAGTGAAAAACATTGAAGGGGAAAAGGAGAAAATGCTAGTTACCAGAAGCCTTCTTCATCAGGGTCGTTAAAACTCGGGATTGTGTGGTAAAGGGTTTATTGGAAACAGAAGTTAAAAAGTTAATCTGTGAGGTGTATCAAATCAGTTCTTTATAATTTTGAAATTTCCTGCTCAGCTGAGTTGGGCTTGAAGAAAATTTTATAAGTACCTAAGACAGATTTTGAGAACAAGGCTGAAAGTAAATATGAAAAACCAGAGTATATATTCGCCAACCAATTTTTGATTGCATTCTAAGTCTACATGTAATTCTGGATTTGGAAAGTAATGCAACTTCTAATTGGCCAAACCATTTAACCTTTTACCACACAATCCGTAGTTTTAACGACCCTGAGGAAAAAGCCTTTTGGAAAACATTGTGGGAAAAGGAGAAAATGCTGGTAACCAGCATTTTCTCCTTTTCTCATAATGTTTTCTACCCTATTAAAGGAAATTTCCATCATTTGAGTCACATTTAAGTTGTCGTCTACAAATGCTTTCAATTTTGACTCGTCTACAGTTTTGTCATTTGGTAAAGAGTTAAAATGGTTTAGCCAATTAAAGTTGTGTTACTTTGAACTTTTGAGAATTCTTAAGAATAAGACTAACAATGTTCTTAAGACTGGTTGATGAATAAGGATCCCCAGTAGGTATATATTTGTCTCTTTGTGTGGCCTTTTTTTTGTTTACCTGTCTTTCCTTCTTGATTATTTGTTTGTCTGTCTGTCAATCTTTGTGATTGTCAAAGGTGTCTAGACTGATAGCCTTAGCTCATCAGAGAGCAAGACTGAGAGTGACTTCGGTAGTGAATAATGAAAATGTGGTAGGTATACATGTCTGTCTGTCTTTGTTAACTCTTTACCACACCATCCTGACTTTTATCGACCCAGAGAAAGAAGCGTTTTGAAAACATTTTGGGAAAAGGAGAAAATGCTGGTAACCAGCATTTTCTCATTTTCCCAAAATGTTTTCTTCCATCCCTTAAAGAAATTCTCTTATTTTTTAGTCACATTTATTATGTCGTCTGCAATCACTTTCAGTTTGGAGTAGTATGAAATTTTGTCATTTGGTAAAGAGTTAAGAGAATGACCTTGGCTTATCAGAGAAGGAGTCTGACAGTGACTCAGATAGTGAATATAAAAACAAGGTGGCTATATCTGTCTCCTCTTGTTCGGTTGCCTGCCTGTCAGTTTTGTCTGTCCTGACTCCTACCATTCCTGGTAATGAAAGATATTTTTGACATTTAAAATGAATTACACATTATCTGCATTTCATTCACCTCCATTGAATATTTTGGCTATATATAAGCCATGTTTTATGAAAAGGGGGCTTAAAGCATCTGCAAAAATTATCAACCTGGTCAGCCTGCCCAGTCCACTCAGGCTGACATCGGTCAAAACTTTTTGCTAGTGGTCAATTTTCTGCATGTCCATGGACCAGTTTACCTCATGATTTAGTCAATTGTTAGACAAAATGGACTTCATGGATCCATAAGTATGGTAGGTAATGACTTGCTTGGTCTTATGCATCACAGAGGGGCATTAAGCCCCTTTTTGCCAGAGCATGGCCCGTACATTTATGACATATTGCCTGCACTTTCAATTACTTCCTGGACAACAGCCCTTCTTTATATTCAGATAAGAGGGAGTAACAGTATTCTAAATCCAGTATTTCTCTTCCAAACCCTATGTTGTGGGTAATCATTAGAATCATCTCAATGAGACGATTCTAATGAGTACCCATAACATAGGGTTTAGTGGAGAATAACTAAATATTTCCAATTTTGAAATCAAAATTACTCCCTCTATCTGGGGCTCTGTATATTGATACCTACCATTGCTTTTGATTCTCCTGTCAGCCTGGCCCTAGAGTCTAACACATGTCTGTGGAAACTTTATCTTCTTTATTGCAGCACGACCAGACTCATTGTTATCTGGGAAGAGAAGAAAGAAGAAAATATTGGCAAACTCAAACATGGTGACAAATGACTCCACAGATGATCTGGTGGAAGGAGTTGATGACCTTCCGACTCCAGATGACCTTGAAACTCCAGATGATATGGAAGGTGAACTGGAGTGGGAAGGTATAATATACATATTATGTAGTTTTTGACATTACACCGCCATTTTTACCTTTGTTGCATCCATTTTGTCTTTGCATCAGTTTGCTATGAGTCTTTGACTCTTTACCACACAGTTCCCAGTTTGAACAACCCTGATAAACAGAGGTGTTGGAAACATTGTTGGAAAAGGAGAAAATGCTGTTAACCAGCTTTTTCTGCAGTGTTTCTTACCCTTTAACCCTTTTCCACACAATCCTGACTTTAAACGACCCTGAGGAAGAAGCCTTTTGAAAACACTATGGGAAAAGGAGAAAATGCTGGTAACCAGCATTTTCTCCTTTTCCCACAATGTTTTCTACGCTGTCAAAGAAAAATAACATAATTTGAAACACATCAAAATTGTTGTCTGCAAATGCTTTCAGTTCTGACTGGTCTAAAATTTTGTCATGTGGTATAGGGTTAATAGACAAATCCCATCACTAGAGCCACATTTAATTTTATGTCTGCAAATGCTTTCAATATACATAATTCTAAAATTATGTTGTGTGGAAAAGAATAAACTGCAAATTTCTCATTTGCCACAATGTTCTCTGGAGTTGGTTTCCTGCTAGTGGAGATAAATAAAATTTTGTGGGTGGTGAACTCTTTACCACATGACAGAATTTTAGACTTGTCCAAATTGAAAGTATTTGCAGACGACAACTTAGATGTGACTCAAATGATGGAATTTGTCTTTAGTAGGGTAGAAAACATAGTGGAAAAAGGAGAAAATGCTGGTTACCAGCATTTTCTCCTTTTCCCACGATGTTTTCAAATGGTCTCTCCCCCGGGGTCGTGAAAATATGGGATTGTTTTGGTAAAGAGTTAATCAGTCTCCTCTATTATAAACCTTGATGAAAGCGATAAAAGAACAACGCACAATATTTTTTGATTGGATTGGAAAATAATATTGTTACAGCAGGGACCAGTAGTCATTTTTTATCATGTTGATTATTCTCCAAGAATTTTATCGTCCCTTTGGGATTGTTATGTCCATTATCTAATAATGTGATGTTTTTGTGACCCTTCTGTTTACCACACAGTCCTGGGTTTTAACAAATGTCAAACAAAAGGCTTTAGAAAACATTGTGGGAAAATGGTAACCAGTATTTTCTCCTTTTCCCAGTGTTTTCTGCCATTTTAAAACAGAATTTGTCTTTGGAGCTACAATAAAAATACTTTCAATTTGGCCATGTCTAAAATTTTGTTATTTTGGAGACAGTTAAGGAAGAGTGTCTTTGAAAACATTGTGGGAAAAGAAAAAAATGCCGCTAACCAGCATTGTCTCCTTTTTCTACAGTGGTTGCTACCCTTTGAAGACAATATCACATCATGAGCCATTTCTGTTTTGTGGTCTGCATAGGGTCCCAGTTTGGACACATCTGAAATTTGTGTACTTGTAAAGGGTCAAATGAGAAAGCTCTGGTGTGAATTACAGAGGGATATAATGTGAAGAAACATTATATAACACATTAGCAATCTCTTGTAATTACTTCTCTAGTTCCCTTGGCCCAGTGGTTCAGTGGGTAACATACTGGGCTTGAAACCAGGGGGTGGTTGCTTTGATTCCCCAGCTTTGCTTTTTCTTTCTGAGGATAGGTGATAGTCATTGTGACAGCATGCATTTTTCTCGTACCACTGTTCATTGTTTCAACATTGGTCATGTGCGAAAGCATTCAGTGACTTTGGAAGAATATTGTGCGAGGTACTGTTAAAAGAAAGTCCAGGATGAATGGATAGGTGAACTAGCTGCAGCTTAATGTTGAAAACGGCATTAACCACAATGTGACAAGCAAACTTCTCTTGTTAATTTAGATGCTGTTTTGTGAAACAGACTCAAACTATCTGGACAAGTTTTATTTAGAAAAGTAGCCAGTTGCTTGGAAAAAAACTGGATCCTGCTTGGTTCAGTGATGAAGATTTAAGAGTAATAACTTGGAATTTTTGGGTTTGATGCTCACCCCAAGTTCAGGGCTGTTTATAGAAATGTCCTTGGGCAAGACGCTTCAGAGTCTTAACTTAGTTTTGATGTAACCCAGGACAGACATGAATTAGTAATCTGTTGATGTGATGTAGGTGAAATAATGTTGAAAGTGGCAAAGAAGGCCAATTAACCCTCTACCACACAATCCTGACTTTTTACAACTCTGATGAAGACGCCTTTTGAAAACATTGTGGGAAAAGAAGAAAATGCTGGTAAGCAGCATTTTCCCCTTTTACCTTAATGTTTTCTACCCATTGTAAGACAAAGAATTTGTTTTCAGTAACATTAAATATGTCATTTGCAAATGCCTTCATTTTGAACCTAGGCTAAAATTTTGTTATTGGTAAAGAGTTAATCATTTAGTCTTGAAAAGAATGCGCTACAAATTGCTGGTGAAAGAAACTTCAGGGATGCTTCCCGACTGGTTACCGAAGAATCGCTGAAAAAAAAAACACACACACACACACAAAAGTTGTTGCATCATGGGATTGGCACTTTTGTTCAAGTCATTTCTTGTCTTAAGCGGTACCAGGCCAGGGGTTTGCATTTACTTGCCAAAGGACACTATCACCAAAAAGTGCTTCCAATGGATATTGAACCATAATGCCTGCAAATTATCAAAGTTCTCAACATAACCCTGTACCAAAGTTTTAACAACCCCCAAGGAAGAAGACTTTTGAATATATTGTGGGAAAAGGAGAAAAGGCTGGTAACCAGCATTTTCTCCTTTTCCAACAATGTTTTCTTTCCTCTCAAAGCCTAATCATATCTGATGAGCCTCATTGAATTTGTCAACAGCATATGCTTTGGATCCTTCATGGATTCATTTAGACCAAGTCCTCGTGACTGACAGCCCTGTGGCTCAGTCAGTTATGTGCAGGGCTTGAAAGCAAGGAATGGCTGGTTTGAATCCCTAGCACGGACAATTTCTTTCTGAGGATTGGATGATAGTCGTTGCAACAGGATTCATTCCTCTCTCATAATGTTGTTTTATTGATGGTTATGATGAGAGCCATTGTAACAGATTTCATTCTTCTTTCATGATAAATTTTCAGTGATATATGGGAAAGCAGACGGCAGCTTGGAAAAGTATGTTTGCCAAAGCCTTGTTCTTCTGGGTAGTTTGAACATAGGCTTGTTTGGTAAAGTCTACCAGCATTTTCTCAATTTCCCACAATGTTTCCTAGAGATTTTTCATTGGGGCTGCTAGAACAAGGGATCCTTTGATAAATGGTAACCCTTTACCACACAATTTCAAGTTTAACCCTTTACTGTACAATGCCGCCTTTTGACGCCCCTAGGAAAGAAGCCTTTAGAAAACATTGTGGGAAAAGGAGAAAATGCTGGTAACCAGCATTTTCTCCTTTTCCCACAATGTTTTCTACTCTATCTAAGAAAAGTTGCACTATTTGAGTCACATCGAAATTGTCGTCTGCACATGCTTTTAATTTGGACAAGGCTAAAATTTTGTCATCTGGTAAAAGAGTTAATGACCCTAATGAAGAAGGCTTAGGAAAACGTTGTGGGAAAAGGAGGAAATGCTGGCAACCTATTCAAAGACAGATACTATAGTAAGAACCACATTTTTTAGTTTTTGTCTGCAAATTATTTCAAATTGAACTAGTCTAAAATTTTGTTGACTGGCAAAGAGCTACTGGTGTCTATTGTCGAATTGAACACAGTAATTTTTGCATTAATGCTTTACCACACAATCCCAAGTTTTAACAACCCTGAGAAAGAAGCCTTTTGAAAACTTTTTGGGAAAAGGAGAAAATGCTGGTATCCAGCATTTTCTCCTTTTCCCACAAAGTTTTCTACCCTATATCTAAGACAAACTGTATCATTTGAGCCACATTTAAATTGTCGTCTGCACATGCTTTCAATTTGGACAAGTCTACTTATTTGTTTTGTAGACAGCTAAAATAAGGAATGGTTTGGTAAGTAGTCAGTAAAAGACAAGGGATTAGAAAATCTGTTGTTTATATGAGAATTTTCCAGACAATCCTGTTTAACCCTTTACCAAACAACAGAATTTTGGACTGAACCAAATTGAAAGCATTTGCAGACGACAAAGTAAATTTAGCTCAAAAGATGATATTTGTATTAGATAGGGTAGAAAACATTGTGGGAAAAGAAGAAAATGCTGGTTACCAGCATTTTCTTCTTTTCCCACAATGTTTTCAAAAGCCTTCTTTCTCAGGGTCATCTAAAGTCGGGATTGTGTGGGAAAGGATTAATGGTGTCTGTGACGTAATACAACAGGGTAATTTTTGCATTACCTCTTTACCAGACAACAAAACTTACGAGTCAACCAAATTGAAAGCATTTGCAGATGACATATTAAATGTGAGTGAAAAATTGAAATTAGTTTTTTTTGAAGGGTAGAAAACATTGTGGAAAAATGAGAAAATGCTGATTACCAGCATTTTCTCCTTGTTCCATAATGTTTTCAAAGTCTTTCTCTGTCGGGGTTGTTAAAACACGGGATTGTCTGGTAGAAGGATAACTCTTTACCAGACGACAAAATTTTAGGTTTTTCTGAATTGAAAGCATTTGCAGACAACAAATTGAATGTGGATCAACTGGTGGAAGTTTTCTTGGTTGTGTAGAAACCATAGAAGAAATAGCAGAATTCTGAAGAAAATGAAAAGAATGCTGGTTTCAGTATAAGCCCCTTTTCATATGATGTTTTTCAATCTTTTTTGGCATAATCATTAACCCTTTACCGTACAATGCCACCTTTTAACGCCCTTGGGAAAGAAGCCTTTTGAAAACATTGTGGGAATAGGAGAAAATGCTGATAACCAGCATTTTCTCCTTTTCCCACAATGTTTTCTGTTCTATCAAAGAAAAATTGCACCATTTGAGCCACACTGAAATTGTCATCTGCAAATGCTTTCAATTTGAACAAGGCTAAAATTTTGCCATCTGGAAAAGGGTTAAAATACAGGATTGTTTAGTAAAGGGTAAACTCTTACCCTCTAAACTCTTTACCAAATGACAAAATTGTAAACTTGTACAAATTGAAAGCATTTGCAGACGACAAAATAACTGTGACTCAAAAGCTGAAATTTGTTTTGGGAAGTGTAGAAAACATTGTGGGAAAAGGAGAAAATGCTGATTATCAGCATTTTCTCCTTTTCCCACAATGTTTTCTATGGCCTTTTTTCCCTGGGATTGTTAAAATTTGGGATTGTCTGGTAAAAGAATAACCCTGAGGTTGGTGTTTTGAGATCATCATAGGAAGAAAATGCTTGTAAACAGCATACCAGGATTGTTCCATCCTCAGTTGTGTTAAATTTGTTGTCTGCAAACCCGTAATATGGACATGTCTTTAATTTTGTTGGAGACACTGGTTTGTGTAGGTGTAAATCGTCAGCCTTTCACCTCAAAAGTTTGAATTTTAAATCTCAAGATGAATGGCGTCCAAGATGAGCAGAGTCAACCTTTGGAACTACCTACATGCACATAATTGCACAAGGACAGTTTAAAATTTCCAGGAAGCAATAATTGAGAGCCATCAATAAAAGCTGTAAGAGTTTGTTCCACAATCAATGTAAAAACAAGTAAGTTTAACGAACTATAATTTTAGTGTCTGGTATTGAAGTATTTAATCGATTCTCATTTCAGATGATACACCAATAACTCCCTCCTCGGAGAAAAAGTTTTCCGACTACATCCATACTCGTGATGATGGCTATGATGATGACGATGATAAAGAACGTGAGCAAAATACGGGAATGAGGAAAGTGGAGATAGCGGGAAAAGATTATAAAGTAGACATGCATGTGATTGAACCCTATAAAAAAGTGTTATCTCACGGAGGTAAGGCAGGATTGTATATTTTTTGTTTCTAAACTCTTTATCAAACTACAAAATTTAAGACTAATCCAAACACAAAGTATCTGCAGATGACAAAATAAATGTAACTGAAAGGTTGAAATTTGTTTTGGAAGGGGTAGAAAACATTGTGGGAAAAGGAGAAAATGCTGGTTACCAGCATTTTCTCCTTTTCCCACAATGTTTTCAAAAGGCTTCTTTCTCAGAGTCACTAAAAGGATTGAGTGGTAAAGGGTAAAACTCTTATCATTTATCAGCTAGTTCCAAGGTTTAAACCCTTTCTCAAACAAGCCCTGGTTTTCACATGTCTGCAGTACAAGTCTTTTGAAAACACTGTGGGAAAAGGAGAAATTGCTCGTAACGAGCAATTTCTCCTTTTCCCACAGTGTTTTCTACCCCTTTTGAGAACTTTCTGCCATTTTCATCAAATTTAAAATTGTCGTCTGCAAACTCTTTCAATTTGGACCAGTCCAAAATTTGTCATTTGGGAAAGGGTTAACATAAAAAGGATTTTGAAACATAAAACTTTGTGAGAAATGGAGAAAATGCTGGTAACTAGCATTTTCCCTTTTACCCAATATTTTCTACCCATCTAATCTGATCTGAATCTATGCTGTCTTCAAAATAAGCTCCAGTTGTGCTTGGTATCCTAATGAGAAACTAGGCTTGCCATTTGAACAAGATTGAATACAAGGAAAAAAATGACAAAACCAAAGCTTTGAAGCTTATAAAAAGATTTAAAATCCTGTCTCTCTTTTTGCTGCTTATTCACAGGTTACTATGGTGACGGATTAAATGCCATTATTTTGTTCTGTGGGTGTTATTTGCCGGATCGCAGCAGACGGGATTATCAGTATGTGATGGACAACTTGTTTTTGTGAGTTTTCTTAATCTGTTGTTGAATGATTACATGTTTTACGACTCCTGAGGGAGATGGAATTTTGAAAACACAGAAAAAAGAGAAAATGCTGGTAACCGGCATTTTCTCTTTCTTGATTGTTATTTTCAACCCTATGGTTTCAATCCTGTCATCATTTGAGCTAATTCTTTCAATTTGTACAATCACATGTTTCTATGAACCTGAGAGAGAAGGTTTTTGAATGCCTTGTGGAAAAACGGAGAAGATGCTGGTTACAACTGTTTTCTCAGAATGTTTGCTTTCCTGTCAGAAACAAATCCAGTCATTTGGGCTTCAGTATTAACATTTAATTGGGTAAAGGAACAAAGCTTTAGCCATTCATTTACAAGACAATCCTGGGTTTTAATGACATTGAGGAAAAGATCTTTGGAAACACTGTGGTAAGAGGAGAAAATGCCTGTACCCAGCATTTTCTCCTTTACCTACAATGTTTTCTACTCTCCTGAAGACAAATATTACTTTTTGGGTCACATTTATGATTTAACCCTTTACCATATAATCCCAATTCTTAACGACCCGAGAGAGGTAGCTTTTGAAAACATTGTGGGAAAAGGAGAAAATGCTAGTAACCAGCATTTTCTCCTTTTCCCACAGTGTTTTCTACCTTTCCCAAAACAAATATCAATTTTTGAGTCACACTTATTTTGTCGTCTGCAATGCTTTCAATTTGGACTAGTCTAAAATTTTGTCGTTTGGTAAAGAGTTAATTTGTAGTCTGCAGACGTTTTCAATTTGGACCAGTTTAATAATTTGTCATCTGTAAAAGAGTTAGTGTTATTTTTGGGATGCCTTAATCTCTTGACAGCTTTCAGCCCTCTATTTAGGGAAGGTTGTAATATTTCGCTGGTTGGTTTTTGAGTTGTCTTCTGTGACCTTTTGCTGTAAGAGTAGGGCACATTTAACCCTTTCCCAAACGACAAATTTTGGACTGGTCCAAATTGAAAGAGTTTGCAGACGACAATTTTAAATTTGATGAAAATGGCAGAAAATTCTTAAAAAGGGTAGAAAACACTGTGGGAAAAGGAGAAATTGCTCGTTACGAGCAATTTCTCCGTTTCCCGCAGTGTTTTCAAAAGACTTGTACTGCAGACACGTGAAAACCAGGGCTTGTTTGGGAAAGGGTTAACCTGTATCCCACAACTGTATATTTTGATCACTGTCCTATATTATGAGGTGATCTATCCCTTTACCAAACAATCCTACATTTTAACGACCCTAACGAAGACAATGTAGGTAAAGAAAAAGACCGGTTACCAACAATAATTTTTGAAGACGCATTTTATCACCTATTCAGACAGCATGACTCATATATACTTTTTTAACCCTTATGATGCTTATCATGACTCACTGACCCTTTGTGGACAGTGTAGATCAAGATAAGACTGCACAGAACGTGCAGTCTGATCTTAGTTCTACACTGTCCAACAAAGAGATATTTGTTGCCAAAATATACTTCCGAAGTAACAACATTTGGATTTTTACTATTGGCTTTAAAGTTTCATTTTAATTATTTAGCAGGATAGGTATTAAAATTTGAGTTGAGGACATGTAAGAGTAAAAAGAGAATTCATGCCATTTTCCACATTACAGATATGTTATCAGCACATTGGAGCTGCTTGTAGCTGAAGACTATATGATTGTTTACTTCCATGGGGCCACGCCCCGTCGACAAATGCCTAGTTTTGGTTGGCTGAAAAGATGTTACCAGATGATTGACAGAAGGTAAGCAAAGTCTGTTTTCTAGGTTAACTGTTTACTACACAATGCCAAGTTTTAAGGAACGTGAAAAAGAAGGCTTTTGAAATTGTTGTGGAAAAGGAGAAAGTGCAGGTAACCAGCATTTTCTCCTTTTCCAATGTGGTTTTCTACCGTATCAAAAATGGAAATCATCATTTGAGCCACATTTTAAATGTTGTCATCTGCAAATGCTTTCAATTTGGACAAGTCTAGAATGTTGTTGTCTGGGAAAGAGTTTATCCTTTCCCAATTGATAAATTTCATATTCTTCCAAATTAAAAGTGTTAGCAGATGACAATTTAAATATAGTTCAACTTGTTACCAAACGACAAAATCTTAGACTAGTCCAAATTGAAAGCATTTGCAGACGACAAAATAAATGCAACTGAAAAACTACAGTTTGTTCTAGGAAGGTTAGAACTTCTAGGAAGGTTAGAACACATTGTGGGAAAAAGAGAAAATGCTGGTTACGAGCATTTTCTCCTTTTCCCACAATGTTTTCAAAAGTCTCCTTTCCTAGGGTTGTTAAAAGTCGGGATTGTGTGGTAAAGGGTTAAATTATCAAATCCATCAATGAAGGAGAAAATAGAGTGGGAAAAGGTGAAAATGCTGGTTACCAGCATTTTCTCCTTTTCACACCATGTTTTCAAATGCCTCATTCCTCAAGGTAATTAAGTCTCAAGGTTGTTCAGTAAAGGGTCAAGGGAGGGGAATGTAATGGAATCTATCTGTTAATCCCAAGGCACAATTTTATTCTCTACAGATTTCAACTAATTTAGCTGAAATTTTTACCGTTCAGCACTGCAGGCAAAAACAGGAGCTTTTGTGGTTGGTATAGATCAAGATCAGACCGCACAGAAAAATGCAGTCTGATCCTGGACCTATACCATCCACCTCTTTAGTCAAGCCTCCCAGCCAAAAATTCGTTAGAGTTTTAGTGGATTGTATTTTCAGCCCACGAAAGAGCAAGAGTTTGTTTATTTGGCGCTGAAAGAATTAACCCTTTCCCACACAACCCCAAGTTTTATCGACGCTGAAGAAGACTTTTGAAAACATTGTTTGAAAAGAAGAAAATGCTGGTAACCAGCATTTTCTTCTTTTCCCACATTGTTTTCAACAATCTCAACAGAAAGAGATACTGTCATTTTTGCTCCATTTTATTTGTCGTTTGCAAATGCTGTTAATTTGGATTTGTCTAAAATTTTGTTGCGTGGTAAAGAGTTAATTGAAACCATCCTACGATGGAAACTTGAGTACTTTGAATTTTCAGTAATGTTGATGGGCCATTACACATTATGGTACTTGGATTTTTTTTTTCATAATCCAGGCACAAGGCAATAGCTGGAGGGTATTTGTTGGCTTTTGGCAGTTCCTATTTTATTCGTAGCAAACCAGTTTATTCCAAGCCTGGTAGCTCAGTCAATACCATACAGTACTTGAAACCAGGGGGTGACTGGCTCAGATCTGCAGCTCATCCAATTTCTTTTTTGAGGACTTATGAAAGTCATTGTGACAGGATTCATTCCTCTCTCACTGCTGAACAACATTTTGACATTGTTTTTTGTGGGAAAGCAGTCATTGGCTTGGGAAGCATATTTTGCAAAACACTGGTGAAAGAAACTCCAGGAAAGCCCAGAGGGGTGCACTGGCCACAGCGATATAACTGGAAGTAATGTCAAAAACTGCACAAAACACCAAACGAACCAAAATATCCTATTCAAATTCTGTTTGTTTCAGATTGCGCAAGAATTTAAAGGCCTTACTTATGGTTCATCCTACACTGTGGTTAAAAACAGTTGTGATGATGACCAAACCATTTATAAGGTAGGTTGACTTGTCTCTATCATTCAAGGTAAACTCTTTACCCAAGGCCAATATGGCGTGCAACACATGAAAAGGGGCCTTCTGACAATTGCGCAGTCCGCGCGGGCTAATCTGGAACAGCACTTTACGACTACATGAGATTTTTTCATACAGTAGACTTTCGTGAAACAGAAAATCACACAAAAACGGGAAGTGTCGTCTCGGATTAGTCACAGAGTGCACAGGCTGATCTGGGACGACACACTTTTACGCATATGTCCGAAGGCCCCTTTTCGTGTGTTGCACGCCATATGTTAGACTGCTTCATATTGAAAGCATGGCATATTAAAACACTGGCTCAAAAACTGAAGTCTGCCTTTTGAAGGGTAGAAACATTGTGGGAAATGGAGAAAATGACTTTGCCACTTAACCCTTTACCGCACAGTGCCGCCTTTTAACGCCCCTGGGAAAGAAAGCCTGTAGAAAACATTGTGGGAGAAGGAGAAAATGCTGGTCACCAGCATTTTCTCATTTTCCCACGATGTTTTCTACCCTATCAAAGAAAAATTGCACCATTTGAGCCACACTTAAATTGTCGTCTGCTAATCCTTTCAATTTGGACGCGGCTAAAATTTTGTCATCTGGTAAAGGGTTAAAGAGTGAACAAAAATCCTTAAATCTCTACAACTAAGTCTCGAGTTTTAACGACCCTGATAAGGAGAGCTTTTGAAAACATTGTGGTTAAAGGAGAAAATGCTGGTAAACAGCATTTTCTCATTTTACCATATTGTTTTCTACCCAGTCACAGCCAAAAGCAGAATTCCAGCCACATTTGAATTGTCATCTGCAAATGCCATCAATTTTGACTCGTCCAAATTTTTAGTCCCCTACCGGCGAAGCTGGAGGGGACTTTAGGTTTACACTCCGTCCATCCGTCTGTCCATCTGTCCATCTGTCCGTCAGTCCTGCAATGCAGTTTTCCTTTTTTTCTAAACGCTGGTACATATTGACCTGAGTTTTGGTGTGTAAGTCACCCACCATCACTTACAGATCAAGTTAGACTTCCGTTCCGGTCCACTGATTTTTCACGGATTTACGGGCCTTGGACTTACAAAATTTCACTGATAAATCAGTTTTCCGCACTTTTTTCCTAAACGCTGGTACATATTGAGCTGAGTTTTGGTGTGTAAGTCACACACCATCACTTACAGATCAAGTTCGACTTTCGTTCCGGTCCACTGGTTTTTCACGGATTTACGGGCCTTGGACTTACAAAATTTCACTGATAAATCAGTTTTCCGGACTTTTTTCCTAAACGCTGGTACATATTGAGCCGAGTTTTGGTGTGTAAGTCACCCACCATCACTTACAGATCAAGTTCGACTTTCGTTCCGGTCCACTGGTTTTTCACAGATTTACGGGCCTTGGACTTAAAAAATTTCACTGATAAATCAGTTTTCCGGACTTTTTTCCTAAACGCTGGTAGGTATTGATCTCAGATTTGCTGTGTAACTCAACCACCACGACTTACAGATCAAGTTCGACTTTTGTTCCGGTCCACTGGTTTTTCACGGATTTACGGGCCTTGGACTTAAAAAATTTCACTGATAAATCAGTTTTCCAGACTTTTTTCCTAAACACTGGTAGGTATTGATCTCAGATTTGCTGTGTCAAACTCAACCACCATGACTTACACATCAAGTCCGACTTTCGTTCCGGTCCACTGGTTTTTCACGAATTTACGGGCCTTGGACTTACAAAATTTCACTGATAAATCAGTTTTCCGGACTTTTTTTTCTAAATGCTGGTAGATATTCATCTGACTTTTGCTGTGTAAGTCAACCACCATTACTTACAGGTCAAGTTTGAGTTTCGTCCCGCTTCACTGCTTTTTCACACATTTACGGGCCTTGGACTCACAAAATTTCACTGATAAAACATTTTTCCGCACTTTTTTTCTAAACGCTGCTTCATATAGAGCTGATTTTTGGTGTCTACATCAACCACCATGACTTACACATCAAGTTCGAGTTTCGTCCTGCTCCACTGCGTTTTGATGCATTTATGGGCCTTGGACTTACAAAATTTCACTGATAAAACATTTTTCCGCACTTCTTTTCTAAACGCTGCTACATATAGAGCTGATTTTTTGGTGTCTACATCAACCACCATGACTTACACATGAGGTTCGAGTTTCGTCCCGCTCCACTGCTTTTTGACACATTTATGGGCCTTGGACTTTAAAAATTTCACTGACATGCCAGCGATACATACAGCCGGTAGGGGACTGTGTATTGCTATGCAATACTATCAGAATGCTTGTTGTTCCTAGGACTTAAACAGGATTTTGTCCAAAGATATTAAACAGGATTTTGTCGAAAGATTTGAACCTTCCCATACAAATTAACTACACAAAACCTCTGAAGACAGAAGAAAAGAAAACTAGATAAAAGAATTCTGTATATCATGTTTTTAAATTAAAGGCCCAGTGGTAGCCAAAAGGCATAGGGGTAGTCTGTTTTTCTGCACTGGAATTCATTTTCTGTCAATTCTATTTCAGCGAGTGTAAACCATCAGTTTCAGTCATTGTCTTTTGTATGAGGTGCAAGACTTTCTGAAGCAGGAAAAAGTCGTCGTGCTCCCCGCACCCCACCTTATTCACCTGACCTTGCTTCTTGTGACTTCCTTTTGTTTCCAGAGCTAAAAAAAAATACCTTTCAGGTCAAAAATTTGTTCACCACAAACATCTCGGTTCTGCAGTATTCCAGTGATTTCTTAGTATACCTAAAAAAGACTATGAAAATACCTTCAGGGATTGGATCAAGAGACTGAAACTTTGTATATCTCTTGGAAGTGAATACCTTGAGGGAACGAAATAAAAATTTCAGTGAAACCTATGAAGAATCAAATTTTAGGTGCTTAGATGCATTCATATTTGAACACTCCTCGTAGGTGCCCATGCACAGCGCTCTTGTCACATTTGTCTGGCTTGTTTCACTCCGTTTGTGTTTGATTTACCATAAACACTATACTTTTCTTTCAGTTCCAAGTTCAGTTCCAAGTTACGGTTTGTTAAAACTTTACAAGAGTTAGGCAAGATTGTTCCAATGGAATATATTTATGTGCCGGAACCAGTCCAGCAGTAAGTATACCCATACTACCATCCCTACCTAGTACACAGAGACTGTGTATTGCTAGCCAATGTAATGAAATCGCTACTCACTATTCATTTTTAGTTCCATCTCTATATATTAAATAGAAACTGCTCATTGCCACCCATAAGGTTTGTTTGGTTTGGTTTGTAGTGGAGTTATAACACCATTTTAACAGCTCAGGTCATATCATGGCGGTCAGTGAAGTGCCCATGTGTTTCCTGGCTTTTTGACACCAGTACTGACACAACTTTCTTTCCAAGCCACTGACTACTTTTCTTACATGCATCAGAGATGAGAGGCAAAAAATTGCTGGAAAAAAAGTTTATCTCAACAGGGTATTGAATTCGCAACCACCAGGTCACGATACGCTAACCACTGAGCTACCCAGACGGGCTCCCCACCGTGAGGAGTCACTGCAAGCTATTAATTTCAAGTTCCATATCTCTATACTGGTAACTATTCAATGCCACCCATCATATCAAATTAGTAGAAGCTAATGCATTTCAGATTCCAACCCCATATATCATTGTTACAGAAACTGTTTATTACTACCCATCACCCATCATAATAAGCCATAGGCTGCTAAGCACGACCCACTGACCTTTTGCAGACAGTGTAGATCAAGATCAGACTGCACAGAATGTGCAGTCTGATCTTGGACCTACGCTGTCTGATAAGGAGATGTTTTTCTCCAAAAAATAAGTTTGAAATAACATTTTTCAGGTTTTTACTATCGGCTTGAAAGTATTATTTAACTTACTTAGCAGGATAAGGTTAAAGTACCAGAAGCTATTCACATGTAAAGTTCCATCTTTATTTATCATATAGAAACTGTTTGTTGCCACATGTCATATGAAATTACATAAACTCTTTGTCAGATGACAAGATTTTACATTCTTCAGTGTTAACCCTGTCCCAAAAGACAAATAGTAGGCTACTCTAACTTGAAATTGTTTGCAGATGACAAGTTTGGAATTGATACAAATTAGCTCAAGTTCTCTGATAAGGTAGAAAACATTGTGGGAAATGGGGAAAATGCTGGTTACCAGCTCTCTTTTTTTCAGGGTCACTAAAACTTTGGATTAACACTCTTTTTCAGGGTCGTTAAACTTTGGTCGGTGTGGTAAAGGGTTAATTGCATTCACAGACTACAGGCAAAAATGGGTTCAAATGATGTGCATGTTGTCTTTTAAAGAGTAGAAAACATTGTTGGAAAAGGAGAAAGTGGTAGTTAACATCTTTTGCAAAGTTCAGCAAAATTTTTGCCTCATTCTCAACTCAAGACATTCTTGCAGCTTTTAGATTATGTATGTGATTTAACAACCTTGGGGAAGAGGGGTTTTGAAAACATTGTTGGAAAGAAAAGATTTTCAAAAGTCTATTCCCTCAGGGTCGTTAAAACTCTCATTGTGTGGTAAACAGTTAAAACATGCAATTTCCATTATGATTGGTCAGTTATTTCAAGAGTTGTGTCCCTTGTGTACTTGCATGATTCAGTGACATGGCATCATTTAGGGGGTATCCTTGGGCCTGCAATAGTTTTAGTATACTTTATAATGATTTTGTGGTATATTATGATTCTGTCAAATTCTCACTTTATTTTGTTAGCTTTTGCAATACTCAGTCATGTCCCCACAGATAAACAAAGACCTCATCACAACTTTAGCACTTTCCACTGCATTCACTGTATTGTACAAGTTCAAACTTTGTTCAACATGTTTCGATACCCCTGCAAAACTGAAGTTTTCTGGTATGCACTAAAGTTAACCTGTCTGTCTGTCTCCAAGCCTGGTAGGTCAGGTTACATACAGGGCTTCAATCCAAGGAAATTCATTCTCGTAACATTCCCAGAAGAGCCAAATTTATTTGCTATTGAGAAGGTAGAGGACATTGTGGGAAAAGGAGAAAATGCTGACTACCATGTTTTCTGTTCTTGAAAAACAAGTCCTGTTGGAGCCACAAATTTAATTGTCGTCTGCAAATTCTTTCAATTTTTGACCAGCCTTAAATTTTGGTGTCTATAAACATTTAAGCCTCTTAACTCTTTACCACACAACAAAATTTTAGACTTGTCCAATTTAAGAGCATTTGCAGACAACATATTGAATTTAGCTGAAATGATGGTAATCACCTGTGACAGTGTAGAAAACCTTGTGGGGAAAAGGAGAAAATGCTGGTTACCAGCATTTTCTCCTTTTCCCACATGGTTTTCAGAAGGCTGTTTCCTCAGGGTCATTAAAACTAGTGACTGTGTTGTAAAGAATAAAGGGGGTTCTTAGCTCACCTGAGCACAAAGTGCTCATGGTAAGCTATTGTGATCGTGCTGTGTCCGTCGTGCGTTGTCCGTTGTCAACTTTTTACTTTGTGTACGCTCTAGAGGCCACATTTTCAGTCCGATCCTCATGAAACTTGGTCAGAATGTTTGTCTTGATGAAATCTTGGACGAGTTCGAAATTAGGTCATGTGGGGTCAGAAACTAGGTCACTAGGTCAAATCTTAGAAAAACCTTGTGTATGCTCTAGAGGCCACATTTTCAGTCTGATCCTCATGAAACTTGGTCAGAATGTTTGTCTTGATAAAATCTCGGATGAGTTTGAAATTGGGTCATGTGGGGTCAAAAACTAGTTCACTAGGGCAAATCTTAGGAAAACCTTGTGTGCGCTCTAGAGGATACATTTTCAGTCCGATACTCATGAAACTTGGTCAGAATGTTTGTCTTGATAAAACTCGGATGAGTTCGAAATTGGGTCATGTGGGGTCAAAAACTAGGTCACTAGGTCAAATTAAAGAAATACCTTGTGGGCACTCTAGAAGCCACATTTTTCGCTCAATTGACTTGAAAATTGGTCAGAATGTTTGTCTTAATTAAATCTCAGATGACTTTGAAATTGGGTCATCTGTGGTCATAAAGTAGCTCACCAGGTCAAATTAAAGAAATACCTCGTGGGCACTCTAGAGGCCACATTTTTTGCTCAGTTGACTTGAAAATTGGTCAGAATGTTTGTCTTAATTAAATCTCGGATGAGTTTGAAATTGGGTCACCTGGGGTCATAAACTAGGTCACTAGGCTGAATCAAAGAAATACCATGTGGACATTCTAGAAGCCACATTGTTTGCTCAATTGACTTGAAAATTGGTCAGAATATTTGTCTTAATTAAATCTCGGATGAGTTGGGGTCATAAACTAGGTCACTAGGTCAAATTAAAGAAATGCCTTGTGGGCACTCTAGAGGCCACATTTATTGCTCAATTGACCCGAAAATCGGTCAGAATGTTTCTCTTGATGAAATCTTGGAACTTCAAAATTGGGTCACCTGGGGACAAAATCTAAGTCACTAGGTCAAATTAAAGAAATACCTTGTGGGCAGTCTAGAGGCCACATTTATTGCTCAATTGTCTTGAAAATTGGTCAGAATCTTTGTCTAAATAAAATCTTGGATGAGTTTGAATTTGGGATACCTTGGTTCATAAACTAGGTCACAAGGTCAAATTAAAGAAGTACCTTGTGAGCACTTTAGAGGCCACATTTATTGCTGAATTGACTTAAAAATTGGTCAGAATGTTTTTCTTGATGAAATTTCAGATGAGTTTGAATTTTGGTCACCTTGGGTCTTAAACTAGGTCACTAGGTTAACTAAAAGAAATTTTTTGTGGGCACTCTTGAGACTACAATTCTTACTCAATTGACCTGAAAATTGATCAGCACGTTTGTCTTGATAAAATCTTGGATGAGTTCAAAATTGGGTCACATAAGGTCATAAACTAGGTCACTAGGTCAGATTTAAAGAAATATCTTGTGGGTGCTCTAGTGGCCACAAGTCTTGCTCAACTGTCCTGAAAATTGGTTAGCGTGTTTGTCTTGATAATGTCTCGGATGAGTTTGAGATTTGGTCGCATAGAGTCATAAACTAGGTCACTAGGTCAAGTTGAAAAAATACATTTTGGACACTCTGGAGGCCACATTTTCAGCTCAGTTGACTTGACAATTGGTCAAAATGTTTGTCGTAATAATATCTCAGATGAATTTTAAATTGGGTCATTATGACCCTGGGGTGAAATTTTGCCTATTGACTCAAGTGAGTGATCCAGGGCCATCATGGCCCTCTTGTTTAGTCATATTTTGTGACAGCACTGATTTCTTGACAAAGTGGGAATTTGTTACAAAATTTGTGTAAAGCTAGAATAACCACCCTTTACTTGGTAATATGATTTGCCTTTTCCACAATGTTTTGAAAGTCTTCTTATTTAGGGTCCTTTATACTCAGGATTGTTTGGTAAAGGGTTGACTGGTTGGTTTTTCACTATGTAAGGGTAGAAATATGGTGGGAAAAGGCAAAACATATGATCATCACGAGTTTTAACAACCCTGAGGAGAACCCTTTTGAAAACATTGTGTAAAAAGGAGAAAATTCTGGTTTTTCCCACAATATTTTCACACTGTCAAAGATGAATACCAGCATACCAGATTTTGGTAACAAGGTAAATAAATATGCAGTGTTGTTCTACACATAAGCTTTTTCACACATATACCTGGCTTCAATTTGTTCATCACTTAACTGATTAATTTCTGAGTGTAAAAAAAGTATTTGTTAATCTGAGCTCTACCTTTTAGAGCTGGATTTTATTCAACCCCAGATTCAGAGGGTTGCTCCGATGTTATATTTGTCTCTGTAGCATTGAAACAATCACAAAAATTACACCTGAGGTACCGTTCAAATTGAAAAAGAAATCAAAGTCAGGTATCTTTGTGTAAAAATCATCAGGATGCTTGAATTCTGCATAATTGCTTTCTTACAGAAAATATGTTAAACTTATCGAACTTGTCTGTTTCTGAAAGATCTATCACCCATCTCACATTATATTGTAATCACCTCTGCTTCTTTCACAGGTATGACACCAAGCTTAAGCAACAAAGGGCTTCTGCCACCAATACTCCTGTGACCCCAATATCCCCTTCATGACCTTGCCCTTGACCTTAGTAATGACCTTGTAAAGATTATTCCATATCTGTGATATTAGGTTTTTCTGGTAAGTATGACGTGTATTGAAGATGTATAGGGAATTTTTGAGGGTTTACATAAAGGATATTACTATATTTAGTTAGAACATACTTTTTTTAACATCAAATTGAGAAACAAGTCCTTGCAAGGT
This sequence comes from Tridacna gigas, assembly GCA_945859785.2. Taxonomy (NCBI): domain Eukaryota; kingdom Metazoa; phylum Mollusca; class Bivalvia; order Cardiida; family Cardiidae; genus Tridacna; species Tridacna gigas. Next base: position 55,320,744 of record OX244028.2, on the reverse strand, counting down.
ACAGAGTGGCTGTGGGTATTTCAGAACATGCATTATTACCGGGTACTGACCAAAATTGTCAATCTTTCACACTGCAAAGAAATGAATGATATCTACTAATATGATGTCATATTTCCAATGTCAAGCCCCGTTGCGATCGATTCGATGTTTTAAACTTCAAATTCGAACATATGAATATTTGAGAAGCAATGACTCTAGAGCATGTCAAAAGATGATGATATTGTTATGAAATTTTTTAATTCCTGGTGTCTGACATTATTGTGTTTCTATGGTCATAGGACTTTGATAATCTATTTGTAGCTCACCATTTAAACAATGTTTACTCTCATGTCTTCCAAGGGAAATAACCCAAATTAGACCAGGATTTTGGCAAAGAAGTTTTTGTAGGGTTTGCTATTGGATGCAACAAAATTGTTGCATGCACATATTTCAACCATATATAATATTTTCTTTTTGAATTTTTTCCTGCTGTAGTATACAAGTCTGTCACAATCATGTAGAAGTAGGAATGGATAACTCAGTTGACTTCAAGTAAAAATTGTATGTTTCTCAAATGATGAGGTTTCATTCAGAGAGGGTAGATGATGAAATATGGGATGATTTGGGAAATGATAACAAGGCTGTTCTGGCCTAAATGACTCTTTAGCTATTAAGAAATGTTTTAGACTTGTCCAAATTTAAAGCATCTGTAGACAACAAATTAAATGTCACTCAAAAGGTTAAATTTGTCTTTCATAGAGTAGAAAACATAGAGGGAAAAGATGTTTTCAAAAGCTGTCTTCCTTAGGATCATTAAAAATTTCATAGTAAAGGGTTAATCAAACAGAGAGGTGAGCTGTGTTGATTTAGGATCGGATTGCATTTTCCAAAAAGCATCTATAGTCTAGTTATGTTCGGCTGTCTAACATGAGCCACGTAGCACAGTCAATTATGTACGCGACTTAAAACTATTGGCTGTTTTGGCATAAACAAAACTGGATAGTGTAGACTCAGGATTGGACTGCATTTTCTGTGCAGTCTGATCTTGCTCTGCCTTGTCCAAGAAGCATCCATAGTCGTGTTTGGCAGTCAAATCTGAGCTAGGTAGCGGAGTCGGTAGTGTAGGCCTACATGACTTAAAATTTTGGATAGCTGGTTAAAGTTCAAGCTTTACCAAATTCTTTCCAATTACATGTATTACTTTTTCACTACCTTCCTTTGGGCTGAAATTGTTAATTTGGAAAGCAGCCAGTTGCTTGGAAAGAATGTTGTGATAAGTACAAGCTAAAAACACTCCACGAAAATGTGGATAGTTGCTGTAATGTAAATATTGTTGAAAACAGCTTTAAATACCATACAAAAGTAGTGCACGGAAGTATTCCCTTAGAGCAGCTTTCACTACTGTAGTTGCCTTTGCAGCCAGTGTAGATCAAGATCAGACTGAACAAAACATGCAGTATGATATTTAGGGAACCATGAAATTTCAATTTTGTGGGTCTTATTTACGAATGAAAATGCCCATTGGGTTTATTCATGGCTTTAAGGATCAAGATTCTGTTTTCTTTTGCAGTACTGAGGTCATGTTGCAGAAGGACCCTAACTACTTGGAGAAACTGGACAAAGAGTACAAGAAAAAAGGACTTCATTCAATTAGAAAATAGAGCATTGTATCTCAATCACTGTTAAAAGGACTTTTCTCCTTACCTAACTACAAAATTTTAGACTTGTGCAAATTGGTAGCATTTGCAGACAACAATTTTAATCTGACTGAAATGATGGAACGAATCTTTGATACCTAGGTAAAAAAACATAATGAGAAAAGGAGAAAATGCTGATAACTAGCATTTTCCCCTTTTCCCACTATGTTTTCAGGAGGCTTCTTCCGCAAGGTTGTTAAAACCTGGAATTGTGTGTTAAAGGGTTGAAAAGTAAATAAAGTGTCCCTCAAGCCATGAAGAAAAGAGTTAGGAAATACAGAATTAGACAATCATCACTGCTGAAAGGACCCATATTTTTAAGAAGAGTGGCTCTCCATCCATTGGAAAAAGGATCACTTTTCACTGCTAAAAAGATTTTGTAGGGAAATGAAGTTTTGATCTATTAATAAGAAAAAGAACATTGATTAAATAGGAAATATGGTATAGGGCAATTACTTCAAAAAGGGCTTTGATCAGTGAAGGAAAAGAGTATTTAGCACAATTTGCAATAGAGAGCTTTGATGAATTTGGAAAAAGAGTATTAGGCAATCACTGCAAAAAAGGGGCTTTGAGCCATTAGGAAAAATAGTATTGGGCAATCACTGCAAAAAAGGGCTGTGATCCATTTGGAAAAAGAGTATTAGGCAATCACTGCAAAAAAAAAAAAAGGCTTTGATTAATAAGAAAAAGAAAGCCAGTCAACACTTTAAAAAGGGCCTTTGATCAATAAGGAAAAAAAAGTATTAGGAAATCACTGCTAGAAAGGGCTTTTGTTGCTTAGGAAAAAGAGCATTAAGCTCTACTGCACTAAGATGCTTTGATCAGTAAGGAAAAAATAGTATAAGGCAATCAATGCAAAAAAGGGACTTTGATCAATTAGGTAAAATAGCTTTAGGAAATCACTGCAAATAGGAACTTTGCTCAATAAGGAAAAAAGAGTATTTGGCAGTAAGTTCGAAAAGGAGCTTTGATAAATTAGGAAAAAGAGTATTAGGCAATCACTGCTAGAAGGGGCATTGCTCAAATAGGAAAAAGAGTTTTAGGCAATAAGTGCAAAAAGGGGCTTTGATCAAATAGGAAAAAGAGTGTTAGGCAATCACTGCAAATATGGGGCTTTGATCAATTAGGAAAAAGAGTATTAGGCAACACTTTTAAAAGGGGTTTTGATTAATAAGGAAAAAGGGTATTAGGCAATCACTGCTAGATAGGGCTTAACTCTTTACCACACCATCACGACCCTGAAGAAAAAGCCTTTTGAAAACATTGTGGGAGAGGGGAAAATGCTGGTAACCAGCATTTTCTCCTTTTCCCACAATGTTTTCTAGCCTTCCCAAAATAAATTTCAATTTTTGAGCCACATTTATTTTATTGTGTGCAAATGCTTTCAATTTGGACAAGTCTTAAATTTTGTTGTTTGGGAAAGAGTTAAATCAATAAGGAAAAACAGAGTATCAGGCAGTCACTCCAAAAAGGGACCTTGATCAATTTGGGGAAAAAAAAGGCAAACCCTGCCAAAAAGGGGCTTTGATCTATGTGTATAAGGAGAAGCCATGTAAGATCTACGCCATCAATTCTAAAGGGTTTTTGATAAATTTGGAAAGAGTGCTACTCAATCACTGCTGAAAGGAATTGAACCTTGCTCTGTGAAAAGGGGGCTTCTTGCATCATTTAAAAAAAAAAAAAAAAAAAAAAAAGTATTGACCCAGATCAGCCTGCACAGTCTGCGCAGGCTGACCTTGGCCTAAACCTTTTGCTTATGGTGAATTTTCTGCATGTCAAAGGACCTTCTACCTCATGATTCAGTTGGTTGTTTTACAAAGTGGATTTTATGGATCCATAATTCTATGATGACTTGCTTGTTATCATGGATCACAGAGATGCCTTAAGCCCCCTTTTGCCAAACCATGGCTTATTTGTATTTGGAAAAAGAGGGTTACTCTACTTACTGTGTACTTCATTGTTGATAAAAGGATCTTTTATCAATTAGGAAAGAAGCTATAAATCCGCTACTGGAATAGATTCTTTGATCATGAAGGAAAGAGAGAATTACCCAATCTCCTGTCAAAGATGCAATTAGGAATTAACAAGTTAATCCATCACTGGACAAAAAGGAATTTTGATAAGTCAGAAAGAAATGATCATTTCATTTCAATAAAGAAATACACTGGGAAAAAGGTTTTGATCAGTTTGGAATATATATTATTGGTAACTGAGTAAATTATTTGAATCAATAAGGAAGTATATTCATATTCTTCACTCTTTACCCAAACAACAAAATTTTGGACCAGACCAAATGGAAACTGACTGCAGACTCATGAAATGTTGATCAAATGATAAGATTTGTCTTTGTAAGGGTAGAGAACAGTGTATTCAAAAGCCCTTTTCATCAGGGTTGTTAAAACCCAGCAATGTTTGGTATAGGATTATCTAAAAGAGGGCACTTTGATCAGTTAGGAAATATGAAATCTCTGCTAAAAAAAAAGTGATGAATTATGGAATGGAGCAATGTACCATTTATTACTATTGGTCCCTGCATACCGATTTTTTTTCTATATTTTTAAATTTTTAACAAAACATGTAGCTTACATTTTGATATCTGTTCATAAGTATGTTGGAAATTTTTGCCAAAAATTGTCAGCTTGCCCCTAATCTGCCATCACTTAACTGTTTACCAGACAATCCCATGTTATAACAACCCAACTGGAAGAGGCTTTTTAAAAGATTGCTGGTAACCAGCATTTTCTCCTTTCCCCAAAATGTTTTCTGCCCTGTCAAAGTCAAGTGTCATTATTTGAGTCACATTCAATTTGTCATGTGCAAACCCTTTCACTTTGGATGAGTCTAAATTTTTGTTGCCTGGTGAAGGTTTAATGTATTTTCATTACAAGATTGCTTCATTTTGTGACAATAAAATGATTGTCATTTTGTTATAAGTCTGTACCAGACAACCAGAGCTCCAGATAAGAGGGAGTGATGGTATTCTAAATCCATTATTTCTCTTCCAAACCCTATGTTATGGGTACTCATTAGAATCGTCTGGATGAGACGATTCTAATGAGTACCTATAACATAGGGTTTAGTGGAGAATAATAAATATTTTCAATTTTGAAATCAAAATCACTCCGTCTATCTGGAGCTCTGAGACAACAGAACTCTAGGTTTGTGCATATCGAAATGGTTTGCACTTGACAAATCAGCTTTTGCTTAACTGATAGGACTTTTCATAGAAAGGATAGAAAACATTGTGGGGGCAAAAAAGAGAAAAATTTTTTGATAAGCATTGACACCTTCTCCCGCCATGTTCTCAAAGGCTTTATATGTCAGGTTGATTAAACACAGGTTTTTCGGTAAAGTATTTGAATTGCTAATGAGCCAAAGTGATGTCAACCAATCTTTTAGAAGACGACAAAATTTTAGCCATGTCTAAATTGAAAGCGTTTGCAGATTACATTAAATGTTATTTATAACGTAAAATTTGTCATTCATACGACAGATACCATTGTGGGAAAAGAAGAAAATGCTGGTTACCAGCATTTCTCCTTTTCCTATAATGTTTTCAAAAGGCTTCTCCCTGAAGGTTTAAAGTCAATATTATGTGGTAAAAGGTTAAAGACCTACCAGCCGCCAAAAGTGTACAATTCAGGGATCAAAATGCAGGCAAATTGTATTCATACCAATTTAACCGTTTACCACACAATCCCGAGTTTTAACAACCCTGAGAAAGAGGCCTTTTCCCACAATGTTTTCTACCCTTCCCAAATAAAATTTCAATCTTTTATTCACATCTATCTTGTTGTCTGCAAGTGCTTTCAATTTGGACCAGTCTAAAATTTTGTCATGTGGTGAAGAGTTAAAGTATCGATATTGTCATGAGTCTTAACCCTTTCCCAGATGATGAATTTTAGACTGGTCCAAATTGAAAGAGTTTGAAGACAACAATTTTAAATTTGATGAAAATGACAGAAAGTTCTCCAAAAGGGTAGAAAACACTGTGGGAAAAGGAGAAAACAGTGTTTTCAAAAGACTTGTACTGTAGACACGTGAAAACCAGGGCTTGTTTGGGAAAGGGTTAACAATATGTTACAGAACAGTCTTTCAAAATTCCAGTGGCTGGCAGAAAAATGTATTGTAAAAGTAGAATGAAAGTTGCGAACTTTGACAGACTGTATTATAACACATTGTGTAACTCATAACTCATGATGTTTAAATTCCTTACCAAACGGCAAAACTTTGGACTATGTCAAATTGAAAGCATTTGCGGACGACAAAACTAGATGTTGCTCAAATGATGATTTCTGTCTTTGATAGGGTGGAAAACATTGTGGGAAAAGGAGAAAATGCTGATTACCAGCATTTCTCCTTTTTTGCTCCACTGGCCGAAGGCCAGCGGGCTTATGTCATGGCCCGGTGTCCGTCGTGCGTCCATCCGTCAGTCCGTCCGTCCGTCCGTGCGTTAACTTTTATTTCAAACATCTTCTTCTCTGAAACTACCCATCCAATTTTCATGAAACTTCACAGAAATGATCCTGCCATGGTCCTCTTCAGAATTTCTTGAAAGAATTTGATTCCTTCAAAAACTCTGGTTGCCATGGCAACAAAACTGAAAAATATTGGAAATCTTTAAAAATCTTCTTGTCTGAAACCATAAGGCATAGGGCTACCAAATTTTGCATGTAGCTTTATGTGGTAGACCTCTATCAAGTTTGTTCAAATTATAGCCCTGGGGTCAAAATTGGCTCTGCCCCAGGGGTCACAAGTTTTACATAGGCTTATATAGAGAAAACTTTAAAAATCTTCCTGTACCTAGCCATAAGGCCTAGAGCTACCAAATTTTGCATGTTGCTATATCTAGTGGGCCTCTACCAAGCAGGCCAAAATTTTAGCCCTGGGGTCAAAATCGGCCCCGCCGCAGGGGTCACAAGTTTTACATGGGCTTACTTAGTGACAAGTTAAGAAATCTTCCTGTTTTGATTTTTTTTTTTTTAAATTAGCCTTGCATCAGGGGTCTTATGTTTTACAGAGGCTTCATATTGACAAAACTTGAAAATCACCTTATTTATAACCATACAGCATAGACTTGTATTATTTTGGCATGTGGCTTTATCTTGTGGACCTCTACCAGGGTTCAAGTAATTATAGCTCTGGGATCAAAAATGGCTTTGCCTTGCGGGTCTCAACTTTCACATGGGCTTTTACAGAGAAAACTTTGTAAGTCTTCATTTTGAAACCACTTGGCTCAGAATTGAAATGTTTAGTATTTATGGCTTATATTTATAAACCAGTGGAGCGATACAGGGCCATCATGGCCCTCTTGTTCCACCATATTGTCATAAGCCTTCTTTTTCTGGGTCGTTAAAACTCAGGATTGTGTAGTAAAGGGATAAAGGGCACAAATTAAATCTGCCTGCAATTTGACCCCTAAATTGTTTACTTTTTAGGGCTAGTGTACCTTTAACCCTTTCCCAAATGACAAATTTTAGACTCTTCCAAACTGCAGATGACAATTTTGAATTTGATGAAAATTGCAGAAAATTCCACAGTAGGGTAGATAACATTGTAAGAAAAGGAGAAATTGCTTGTTCCCACAGTGTTTTCAGACACATAAAAACACGGGTTTGTTTGGGAAAGGGTTAATATAACTTGAAAGGTTGTACTTCAGTAAGAAATTCATTTATGAGGTGAAACTGATGAATTGTTCTTTGGACAGCCTGTAATCATGGTTGTTACACGTAAACACTTCACCAAACAATGCAATGTTTTTCATACGACTGGAAGAATGTTTTTAAAACCATAGATAGTGTGAAAAGGAGAAAATGCTGGGATGACCAGCATTTTCTCCTTTTCGTTAATGGTTTTTCACCATTTCAAAGACAAATCCAATCTTTTGATCCATATTCACTCTGTGTTCTGTAAAGGCGTCCAATTTGGATGAATCTACAAATTTGTCATCTTATAAAGTGTTAATTAAGTCTTTGCCAGACAAGAAAACCTTAGACTAGTCTGAATTCAAAGCATCTGCAGATGACAAAATGAACATGACTCAAAAATTGAAATATGTTTTGGGAAGTGTAGAAAAAATTGTGGGTAAAGGAGAACATGCTGGTTACCAGTATTTTCTCCTTTTCCTACAGTTTTTTCAAAGAGCTTTTCTTTAGGGTCGTTAAAACTTGTGATTGTGTGGTTAAATGTTAATGTGTTCTATATCTGTAGACCTATGAATGTGCAATAATCTTGCAACTAATGTGTATTTTATGTTGAATTTTTGTGTTTTATGGATGTGATTAGATGATATCTACATGTATTTTAATGTTGCTTTCCATCAGTGGTATAGCTTCTATAAATGCTAGCTTGCAAACAGTAACAAATTATCTTCATTTTACACTTTACCGAATGACAAAATTTTTAGACTGGTCCATATTGAAAGCATTTGCAAATGACAAAAATAAAAAATGAATATGACTCAGACATTAACATTTGTCTTTGTAAGGGTAGCAAACTTTGCAGGAAAAAGAGAAAATGCTGGTTACCAGCATTCTTTTCTTTTTTCCACAGTGGTTCAGAGGCCTTCTTCTTCAAGAGATGTTAAGACTTGGGATTGTTGGATAAAGGGTTAACTCTTCACTAGATGACAAGTTCTTAACTCTTTACCAAATGAAAAAATTTTGGTCACGCCCAAATTGAAAGCATTCGCAGATGAGATATCATATATGGCTTAAATTGTGAATTTGTCTCTGAAAGGGTAGAAAACATTGTGGGAAAAGGAGAAAATGCTGGTAACCAGCATTTTCTCCTTTTTCCACAATGTTTTCAAAAGCTTTCTTTCCCAGGGTCGTTAAAACTTGGGCTTGTGTGGTAAAGGGATAACACCATCTATATTGAAAAAATCTTCAGACAACAAAACAAATACTACTTAAATGATCGAATTTGTCTCTGATAGTGTTAAAAACATTATGGAAAAGGGAGATAATTGTTTTGTACCAGCATTTTCTCTTTTTCCGCCCATAATGTTTTTAACAGTCCTCTTCCTTGGGGGGTCATTAAACTATGGGATTGTGTAATAAAGGTGGTTGTGTTCATTGTTGGCAATACCAAATTTCTTTGATATACATGTAACATTATAATCTTGCCTTGTTAGCTCAGTTGTTTTCGAAGAAAATGTCGAGGTATTGCCATGGCCCTGTCATTGTCCTTGTGCTAAAATTTCCCCATTTTACAATATCTCTGTCATTATCAAAGATATTTACTTCAAATTCGGACAAATTGTTAAAGGTCAAAAGAGGAACCCATACAAGAGGGGCAGGTAACAATTAAAATGAGCCATGCTCTGGCAAAAGGGGACCTAATGCATCCCCGTGTTGCATGATATCAAGTGAGTCATCACATGATCATGGATCCATAAAGTCAATTTTGTCTAAGAACCGACTGAATCATGAGGTAGAATGGTCCTTTGACATACAGAAAATTGACCAATAGCTTAAAGTTTCGGCGCAGGCTGACCAGGGTCGATACTTTTCGCAGATGCATTAAGTCCCCTTTTTACAGAGCATTGCTCAAATATTTTTGACATTGCTATGTCCCTTTTTTGACCTAGAATTTTCACTATAAATCAAGCTATGTCCAAAAACAGTCACAGCGAAACTTTGGCACAGGCATGCAGTGCTCTTTCTCTAGTCATCCATGTACAGTATTAATCCCTGGAAGATTATAAAATTGTAAATATTCTGCTTTGAGAGTTTTTGCCTTGAGTATACTACACTATTATTATGGGGCAAAATAAGCTCTTTACCCAATGAAAAATATTTAGCCTTGTCCAATTTGATAGCATTTGCAGTCGACATGTTAAGTATGACCTAAATGTTGTAATTTGTCTTACAAAGGGTAAAAAGCTTTTTGTATAGTCATCACACTAAAGTGTTAATTTGATTCGGCTGCAATTATGGGGTTAACTGATACCAGCAGAAAATGAATTGCAGCTGACAGTTTAAAAAATGTCCTTGTTTTCTACCATTTGATAGACAAATTCCACAGTTTAAGCTACATTTTATTTGTCCTCTGCAAATGCCTTAAGTTGGAAAAGCCTGAATTAATGTTTGAGGGGTTTTTTTGTGTGAAAAGTTAATAAGTGTTTCTTTTCATGACTTGAAATGGCTTTTAATCCTCAATGCTTTCAAAATCACCAGGAAAAGGAGAAAATGCTGATTGCCAGCATTTTGGCCGTTTCCCACAATTTTTTCTACCCTTTATGGTACAAACTTTTTTTGACCAGCATCAAGTTTGTAGTCTTCAAATACTATCACTTTGCACAAGCCTAAAATTTTGTCATGTGGTAAAGCATTAAAATGGGGAGAATTATCTCCCTTTGAATAAGGGATATCGTGTTTGAGTGAATGGCTTGTTAATGCTATGTAGGCCTTCATTTTATTGTGTGGAATTTTGCTGAGATTTGAATGATGTGCGATTTTTATTTGTTTTTTTCTCTCTTAAGATTTGTGTTAAAACAATTTTACTATGAAATTTTAATCATGATTACTTACGATAATTAAGAAAAGTAAAAATAAGTTTACAATGAAGAGTTGTTGTCATTTTTAGCTCCACTGGCCAAAGGCCAGCAGGCTTATGTCATGGCCCTGTGCCTGTCATGCGTCCGTCCGTCCATGTCTGTGTGTGCATTAACTTTTATTTCAAACATCTTCTTCTCTGAAACTGCCCATCGGATTTTAATGAAACTTCACAGAAATGATCCTTCCATGGCCCTCTTCAGAACCTCTTCAAAGAATTTGATTCCTATTATAACTCTGGTTGCCATGGCAACAAAACTGAAAAATATTGAAAATCTTCAAAAATCTTGTCAGAAACCATAAGGCCTAGGGTTACCAAATTTGGTGTGTAGCTCCATCTAATGGACCTCTACGAAAACTCTTCAAATTATAGCCGTGCAGTCAAAAATGGCCCTGCCCCGGGGGTCACAAGTTTTACATACATTTATATAGTAAAAACTTTATATATCTTCTTGTCCTAAAAAGTATGGCTAGGGCTACCAAATTTGACATGTAGCTTTATCTAAGGGACCTCTACAAAAATTCTTCAAATTAAAGCCCCGGGGTCAAAATTGCCCTGCCCCAGGGGTCACAAGTTTTACATAGGTTTATATAGTGAAAACTTTAAAAATCTTCTTGTCCAAAACCATATGGACTAGGGCTATCAAATTTGGCATGTAGCTTCATCTAATAGACCTCTACAAAAACTCATCAAATTATAGCTCAGGGGTCAAATTTGGCCCTGCCCTGAGGGTCACAAGTTTTACTTAGGTTTATAAGGTGAAAAATTTAAATATCTTCTTGTCCTAAACCATATCGTCTAGGGCTACCAAATTTGGCATCTAGCTTCATCTAATGGACTTCTACCCTATGGTCAAAATTGGCCCAACTGCAGGAGCCACAAGTTTTTAAGTCTTTTAGTCCTAAACTTGGCATGTAGCTGTATCTAATAAACCTTTACAAGAATTCTTCATACTATAGCCCCGAGGTCAAAATTTGCTCTGCCCCATGGGTCCAGTGGAGCGATACAGGGCCATCATGGCCCTCTTGTTTGCCTCATTTCACCCTTCAACACATTATCCCGTTTTTGACAACAATGGGGAAGACATGGCTTAAAAACTTTGTTGGAAAAAGAGAAATGCTGAAACCAGTATTTTCTCCATTTCCCTTAATATTTTGAACCCATCCAAAGACAAATTTCTTCTGATGAGCCAAATTTAATTTCTTCTTTGCTAAAACTTTCAACTTGGACTGCTGTAAAAGTTTGTCAGCTTGATATAGATTTTCAACCCTCTACCACATAATCCCTTGTTTTAACAACCCTACAGAAGAGGACTTTTGAAAACATTATGGAAAAAGTAACTGATTACCAGCATTCTCTCCTTTTTCGCTCACCTGAGCACATAGTGCTCAGGGTGAGCTATTGTGATCGATCGTTGTCCGGTGTCCGTCCGTCCGTGAACAATTACTTAAAAAATCTTCTCTGATGAAGCCGCCCAACAGATTTCAGTGAAACTTCACAGAAATGATCCTTAGGTGATGCACTTTCAGAATACTTCAAAGATTTGAATTCCATGAAGAACTCTGGTTGCCATGGCAACCGAGAGAAAAAACTTTAAAAATCTTCTTGTCCCAAATCGTAAGGGCTAGAGCTTTCATATTTGGCATGTAGCATCATCTAGTAGCCCTCTACCAAAATACTTCAAATTATGGCGCTGTTGTTGAAATTGGCCCTATGTTGTGGGTTCTTGGATTTCACATAGAGATAAAGAGGGAAATCTTTAAAAATCTTCTTGTCCCAAACCGTAAGGGCTAGAGCTCTCATATATGGCATGTAATATCATCTAGTGACCTTCTACCAAAATACTTCAAATTATGGCGCTGTTGTTAAAAATTGGCCCTATGTTGTGGGTTCTCGGATTTCACATAGAGATAAAGAAGGAAATCTTTAAAAATCTTCTTGTCCCAAACCATAAGGGCTAGAGCTTTCATATTTGGCATGTAGCATCATCTAGTGGCCCTCTACCAAAATACTTCAAATTATGGCCCTAGTGTTGAAAATGGCCCTATGTTGTGGGTTCTCGGTTTTAACATAGAGATAAAGAAGGAAATCTTTAAAAATCTTCTTGTCCCAAACCGTAAGGGCTAGAGCTCTCATATATGGCATGTAGTATCACCTAGTGGCCCTCTACCAAAATACTTCAAATAATGGCGCTAGTGTGGAAATTGGCCCTATGTTGTGGGTTCTCGGATTTCACATGGAGATAAAGAAGGAAATCTTTAAAATCTTCTTGTCCCAAACCATAAGGGCTAGAGCTTTCATATATGGCATGTAGCATCATGTAGTGACCCTCTACCAAAATACTTCAAATTATGGCCCTGGTGTTAAAAATTGGCCCTATGTTGTGGGGTCTCGGATTTCACATAGAGATAAAGAAGGAAATCTTTAAAATTTCTTGCACTCAAATAATACCTTACTTTCAAGAAAAGGCTTTGTTGGTAATACTCATTACAATACTCTCACTAAGACGATTGTAATAAGTACTAACAACATAGGATTTAGCTCAGCATAAAGGCTTTAATCCATGGGGCATTTAATTCCAGCTAGTATTATATATTTCAACAGAGACATTGGAATTCCTATCGCTTAATAAAAGTGTTGGCTTAATAAATGTAGTCGCTTAGCGAAGCAAGATCAACTGTATTGCCCTTTGACAAATTGGAATTCATGAGCAACTCTGGTTTCCATGTCAACTGCTGAAAAAAAAAATCAACCCAAACACAAAGCCTACAACTTAATTCGCAACAGTAGCACTCTACCAAAGTACATCGAATTGTGACCTTAGGAAAAAAATAAGTGCTTTGTTGTTGGATCCCAGTTTCCACATCCAAATAAAAGATCTTTTAAAATCTTCTTTCATCCAAACATTAACCCTAGAACTTTCATATTCAGCATGGACTGGTGGATAGTTATGCTCCCGTAAGGGCGAGCCTATAGTCGCCACTTCGTCTGTCTGTCTGTCCGTCCGAAGCGATTTCTCAACAACCACTTGACGGCTCTTGTTTGCTAATAGTATTTACCAAATTTCTTCCTTGGAATCACAAAAAGTCGTTTTTAGTCACAATGGGGGATCAAATATGTAAAGGGTGTATTCTTGGAATCCTCCTGTTCCATATTGTATGGCCCACAACATACATTTGGCATGTGATTCTGTCTGAAAACCCATTATCAGCTCACCTGAGCATAACATACTCATGGTTAGCTTTTATGTATCCTTGAATATGCGTCGCCAAAATTCCACCGTTTATTATATAAGTATCATAATTCGAGCATAATCTTGATCCATCGCCCAGAATGTTTGTAAGGTTGTGAACATGAAAATGAACACACTCAGCAACCACAATTCTGGCTCGGGCATACTCAAAATTTCCCTGGATGTTCATAATGACCTAAGGACAAATCTGATCAAAATGGGGACAAGCTAAAAGCATCAAAATAGGGGATCTTGATGACAATTCCATTGTTTACACTCTAGGGCCTATAATTTCGACTATCATTTTCTTACCTGCTCTGATTGTTGGTATTGTCATATGGATGAATCATTTTCAAAACTAAAACATTCCAGCAAAAATCAAGAGGCAAGTGGCCATAACAATGACAGCTGAGTTGCATTTCAGGTGAGCGATTTAGGACCATCATGGTCCTCTTGTTCCTCATTGCTTTCTAACATTTCAAAGACAGTACTGGACAATGAGTCACACTGAATTTGTTGTCTGCAAATTGCCTTCAATTTTGAAGCTTTTAAAATTTTGTTGTTTGATAAAGAGCTGAACATTGCCAGTTGATGTTTCCATGAGCACATTTATGCTCTTTGATAAGGGGTCTTAACTCTTTACCTAACAAGGAAAATGAAGACCTACCCAAATTGAAAGCATTTGCAGACGACAATTTAAATGTGACTCAAATGAGGAATTTTGCCTTTTATATGGTAGAAAACATTGAGGGAAAAAGAGAAAATACAGGTTACCAGCATTTTCTCCTTTTCCCACAATGGTTTCAAAAAGTTTCTTCATCAGGGTCATTAAAAGTAGGGATTGTGTAGTAAAGAGTTAATTAGTGTATCTGCAGAAAGTATGGACTCTGATCATCCTGCACAGTCCGCACAGACTGACCTTTACCAAAACTTTTTGCTATTGGTCAATTTCACTGTTTTGCCTCATTCAGTATGTTAGCTCGTAACCTGCTGAATAAGTCAAAGGAAACTTTCAAACAGATGTTGCTATTTCAAAGTTTCAAAGGAAAGTATATCTCTTTATCTGACAGTGCACGTTCTGTGTGGTCTGATCTTGACCTATACTGTCCACAAAAGGTCCTTCATTGTGCTTAACCCTGTACCAAACAAACCCAACTTTTAACAACCTAGAGAAAGAAGCCTTTTGAAAACATTGTGGGAAGAGAAGAAAATGCAGGTAACCAGCATTTTCTTCTTTTCCTGCAATGTTTTCTCCTCTTCCCAAAACAAATTTTAATTTTTCAGTTGGACATATTTTGTTGCCTGCAACTGCTTTCGATCTTGGCTAGTCTAAAATTTTGTCGTTTGGTAAAGACTTAATGGTAAAAAGATGAAGTTTTTTTTTCTGATCACTTAGTGATAAGACCACTTCCGGGTGTCTGTTGGCACGAGTTTGTATTGAATATCATCAATATCTTACGTATATCTCTCCCCTAACCCAAAGGACCAACTGCTGCAAGATACATTTATCAAAAGAAGTAAAATAGTCTTAACTAAGAAAAGGATAAATGAAAATAGAGTAAACAAAACATCGGATATTAAGCACTATTGCTATTCTCAACTCAGAAAAGATGGAAGGACCAGTGTATAATATGACTATTATACTGTAAAGAAATTTTTCGCGATCTGATTGGATAATATGCTCCGAACATACATTGCTGTACACTGCCAAGCTCCAGTAAAAAGCAGTTACCCTGTCAGGAGCCCCGCAGACTTGAATTATGCGCTTCAACGCAGATCCAAGATGGCGGCGTCGATCGATACGAGTCGCCCACAAGACAAACAGGCCTACACCATTATTTTTACTAGTTTCCCTTGATGGTTATTGTGAAAGCGGTAAGATTGTTTTTGAACATAAATGAATATGGTACCTTAAAGATGGGCCACCCTATGGCAGAAGGGGGCTTAATGCATCTCCGTGATGCATTGTGCCAATCAAGCCATCACATAATTATGGATCCATTGTAGCTACTTTTTATTTTAAAAACCGACTTAAATCCCTTGAAAATGGTGGTGTAGAAAAGTCACTGGCCGATTGTAGACCGTGTTCTTTTACGTGGTTAAAGGAACAGACTTGCACTCAGGCTCGACAGCAATCATCAAATTAACACCAGAAACAAATTATAGATATGTCCTTCCATTATGCCAGATAAAAAAAAGTGCACCAGTTTTGATTGCTTGTTGTCATTATTTTCAAATGGGTCGACTTTTCATTTCTGCGACCCGGAAGCATTTTGTACAAAACTGGTACCCGTCCGATCGTCCGATAGACGAAGGCCGATAACAGGCAGCAAGTTTACACGTCTGCGCATGTCAATAAACTTCGAAGATTGGACATGTCTGCAATGACGCGTCACTATCCTGTACAGGATAGGTATTAAAACGCGGTGCGTAAATTGACGCTCAAAATAGCAGGCGGAAAATGTTTATAACGACTCGTCTGTGCAAAAAATCAAGCCAGTTTTTCGCTTTAAATTTCTTGTAAATATAATGATTTGAAACGTGGAAAATAATTTTATGAAATACCATTGTTTATTGCAAATCTCTGTAGGCAGTAACTAAATATAGACATGAGGAAATCCGGGATTTGTGCAACAAACTGATATCAAAAATAACGGCACCACATTGCTGAGCTTATACTGGGACATTTTCCCAAGGTTATATGGGCTATATTTATGAATGGCTGGTACACAGGTTATAACGGTTGCTAGCTAACCATGGCTCGATGAATCGTTCAAGGTAAATGTAGGTTTTAGTGAGTAAACGTATATTATCGATTGCCGCCTTGAAAAGTAGTCCGGTTCTGCACCCAGAATGCCCATATCAGACAGGTATGTACTTGAAAAATGCCACCAGCGGAACATAATGGCAGTTTACATTTTGTACCTGCAGTGGAGTCACAGTACTGGTGTTTTGCTAAATTGAAAATAGAGTGAAATTTACAATCTTTGACCCTCAGCTGTAATTTTATTGGCAAACCCACAGCTTTGCTGTTTATTTCTACCAAGTTCATGTACAGTGGCCTACTCAAAAAGCTAAAGCATCAGCGTTCAACTGATTGCTTTTTTTGCTATTCCATCTCAAACACAACTACCCTTGAAAAATGAAAGTAAAAAAAGGCCCTTCCGGGTGGCAGACCAAAAAAAAAAAAAACCCAATAAACAATAAACGTTTTCGCAGAAATCAGCAAATCAACACTAGAAACACACTTTAGACCTGTTTTCCATTTTCTCTAATAAAAGTGTGAGGCAAAAGTACTTGTGTCAAATTTTCAAATGGGACTACTTTTGACAACTTCGACCCAGAAGGAGTTCGCATTTGCGTTACACCATTGTGATATGAACTGTTAACGCGCAGACGGGTTTCTCATTTTCTTGTGTCGCGCTGTTTATTTGTTTACTTTACAAGTAACCCAGTCTACTTTAACGTTGTATAGAGTACAGTCATAGTGTAAATTGAATGAGTATTTCTTTCCGTACCGTAGAAATACCGATATTCGATCTCCCTCACCCTTTACAAAACGATCCCGAGTTTTTACGACCTTGAGTAAAAATAAAAGCTTTGACCACACAGTGGGAAAATGAGAAAATGCTAGAAAACGGCCTTTTCTCCTTTTTCTGCAGTGTATTCTTTCCCTTTCAAAGATAACTTGCATTATATAAAGCCACGTTCAATTTGTTGTCTACACATATTTTTATATTGGCCAATTTAAAGTTTTGTCTTAAAGTTGATAAAAAGTGATTTCTTAGGTTAAAAAGTACTAAACATGTCCTTTTGAGGACTGTGTAGATTAAGAACCGACTGCATTGAACGTGCCAGCTGATCTTTTATCCCCACTGGCCGATATTCGGTCTAAAAGCTATGTAACAGCCACAAATGGGGGTGCGTCTATTTAATGAAAGTATTTTTTTGTCCATACTGGTATAAGAGTAAGGTACCGTAAACCTTTTTTGACCTATTTTCTTTTTTTTTGTATCTACGATAAACATCTTACAAGAACATCGTTAGGAAGTGCTAAATTGTTCATAAATGGATGAAATCCTTATTTGTCACACTGTTTTCTGTTTTTTAATCGTCCATTGATTGTATTTTGCATATTTTTCAGTGTTAGTATACAAACAGAGTTATCGAGTTTAAACAAGTTCAATATTGATGAAGAAATTACGTGACCTGGTGTTAAAGGTTAACCCTGTGCAACAGTCAAGGAGAATTTTTTTCGAAAACGTTGTGGATAAAGGATAAAATTCTGATGAACAGCATTTTCTACTTTTCCCCCCCCCCCTCCAATGTTTTCTACCAATTAAACTAAAAATCCCATCATTTGAGCAACGGATAATTTGACGTATGCAGATGCTTTGAAAAAAAGGACAAGTCTATAGGTAAAGTGTTTAACCCTTGTATCGCGAGACCATGATTAAATTACTTTTGTGGACTGTATAGGCCAAGATCAGACTGTGCAGAACGTGCAGTCTGATCTTACATCTATCTTCTATCCATAGGTTCATCAGATGTTTTGACAAAAACAGCTCTGAAATAGCCATATTTGCATCTTTCGTGTTGGCTGGGAATGTCCGTTTCAACTATTTAGCACTACAGGGTTAAATGTACAGTATCGCTACATCAGTATGTGTTGAGATTTAAAGCTGGGCGTTTGTGTCAAAGAGGACTTACGAGAGATTTGTTTGGAACAACTATCCGATGGTAAATTATCAGAATATTTTTTCTCGACATTTATTTATTTGCTTTTATTTGACTTGTAAATATTTGTTACATCGTCTAAATACAATTTGTATACAAAGTACGAGATACAATATCTGTATTTTTCTGAATCTTTCTAGTTTTTTAACCCTTAGGCTGCTAAGCGCGACTCCCTGACCTTTTGCAGACAGCATAGATCAAGATCAGACTGCACACAACGTGCGGTCTGATCTTGGACCTACACTGTCCGATAAGGAGATGTCTTTCTTCCAAAAAATACATTTCAAATAGGAGAATTTGGGTTTTTATTAACAGCTTGAAAGTTTTATTTCTTTTAGTTAGCAAGATAAGGGTTTAGACACTACCAAACGACAAAATTTATGACTTGTGTCAAATCCAAAACATTTGCAGACGACAACTACAACGTGACTCAGCTTGTTGGATTTGTCTTTAAAACAGTGGAAAACATTGTTGATAAAGGAGAAAATGCTTGTTACCGGTATGTTCCCCTTTTTCCACAGTGTTTTCAAAGTTGTGTTTCCCAGGGTCGTTGAGATTCGAGAATGTGAGATATTCGTTTCATCGGAGCAGACAAATTTGAAAACAGTCATTATTATTTGACCTGCGAAAACATAGAGTGGAAAGGAAAATACTTATTAGGCTCTTACCAATAAAGCCGAACCCCAGTAGCGCAGTCGGCAACGCCTGTGACTTGGGACAAGGAGGTCGCTGGTTCGAATCTCCAACCCGGCAAATTTCTTTTTTCCGAGAATTAGTGATAGTCATTGAGACAGAATCCATTCCTTTCTCACCGCTGATTGTTGTTTCGACAATGGTTGAGTGGGAGAGTAGCTAGTGGCTTTGGGAAGAATACCATGCGAAGTACTGGTGAAAGAAACTCAAGGAAAGCATGGATAGCGGAAGTGGCTGCCGCAATGTTGAAAACGGCGATAAATACCACGCAGACAAACAAACTATTTCACCAATAAGGACAGCAGTGTAAGGCTTCTCACTTCAATGGACGTGGGGCGACAGTAGTGTAGGGGCAGAGTGCCACCCTCTCAACCAGAGCTCCCTATACAGGGAGTGTTTTTTATTTCAAAATTGAAAAATATTAATCACTCGCCACGAAACCCTATGTTATGGGCACTCATTAGAATCGTCTCATCGAGACGATTCTAATGAGTACCCACAACATAGGGTTTGGAAGAGAAATAATGGATTTAGAATACTATCACTCCCTTTTATCTGGAGATCTGCTTTCAACTGATGGTTCCGGACTCGAATTTCGTGATGAAAGGGGTCAAGCTTTGGAACTACCCACAATACTGTTGAAGTACTGGTTAAGGTTTCCAGGAACCAATCGTCGAGAGTGTTTAATAATAAGTTGTAAGAAGCTTATTCACATCGTCATGTATAAAATAAATGGGTTTTAACAAAATAATTTTTACCAAGACGTGACAAAACATCGGTGGTATACTTGAACGTTGATATCGTGTCACACACACACACACACACACACACACACACAGAGAAAATCCAAGACAAAAACACAGAATGGGTATTATGAGTTTTATGGACTATTTGCACATGTTTAATTGAGACATGCTCTGTGAAAAAGGTGACTTATTCCACGATGCATGATACCAACCAAATTATCAGTTTTATCCATCCCTAAAATCTGTTTTGCATAACAACCTTCTGAATCATGAATCATGGTCCTTTGACATACAGAAATTTCATCAAAAGCAAAAAGTTTCGGCCCAGGTCAGCCTGCGCGGACTGCGCAGGCTGACATGAGTCGATACTTTTCGCAAATGCATTAAGCCTCCTTTTCGCAGAGCATAGGTAATTTGTATATTTAGGAATGTATTTTATCGTTTATAAAATTTATCTAAATTTTATTTTAGATGTTTGTACCCGAGAACCATTTAGTTTAAGTAAGTGACACACTATCGTCGATATGATGTCTTTCGCAAGAATTCTTTTTGAGCCACGCTCTATGAAAATGGGATTTAATGCATCTACAAAAAATATAGACCCACAAAAAATATCGACTCAGGTCAGCCTGCGCAGTCCGGGCAGGCTGACGTGGGTCGAAACTTTCTGCTTTTTATAAAATATTCTATATATCAAAGGTCCAATTTACCTCCTGATGGTTGTTCGACAAATTTTTTTTTATTAGACAAAAATCATATGATGACTTACGTGGTATGATGCGTCATGGGTATGAGCCATGCTCTGTGAAAAGGGGGCTTAATGCATCTGCGAAAAGTACCGACCAGCCGAAACTTTTCGCAAAGTACTGGTCAATTTTCTGTATGTGCATGAACCAGTCTACCTGGTGATTAAGTCGGTTGTTAAAAGAACGTAGCTATTATGTATCCCTAATTATGTAATGGTTTGATTGGTATCATGCGTCACGGAGATGCCTTAAGCCCCCTTTTGCCAGAGGGTGAGTCATAGGCATTAACACCCCCCCCCCCCCCATTTTGGCAGAGCGTCACTCATATGTATATTTAGGAATGTATATATTATCGCGTACAAGATTTAGTTAGGTTTATTATTTATTTCTGCGCTATTTTTTTTATTATTATCAAACCAAGTCACGAACTATCGCCGTTGTACTATATCTAAAGGGAAAATAACATCTCTATGTTTTCTAATCGCTTATCGAGCGATCGATACTTTACGTACATTTTATTATCACGTTATCCTTCTCTTGGCCTTTTATCCCTTTAACAAACCCCTTGTTTTATCGACACAGGGGTTGAAGACTTGAAAACATCGTGGAAAAAGGAGAAAAAGCTTTCAATATAGATCTAAATGAGTTATCCTTATCCTGCTAAATAAGTTAAATAAAAACCCTCAAGACGATGGTAAAAACTCGAATAATGTTATTTTAAACTTATTTTTGGAGAACAATATCTCCTTATCGGACAGTGTTGATCCAAGATCAGGTTGCACGTTCTGTGCAGTCTGATCTTGATCTACACTGTCCGCAAAAGATCAGTGAGTCGCGCTTAGCAGCCTAAGGGTTGATAGTTTTGTTCTTTGGTAAAGAGTCAGGGTGTCAAATACACGGAATGGAAGTTACTAGCACAGACACTTGAGAATTTCTTAGATTTTCAAATGGCACAAGAGTACTTTTGGGATATTGATCAAATGAAAGTAGCATCCATCCATCCACCTGTCCGTCCGTCCGTCCGTCCGTCCATCCACCCATCCATCCATCAATCAATCAATCAATCAATCAATCAATCAATGCATCTATACATCAATCAATACAACAATCAATACACCAGTCACTTATTGTTAATACATTGTACATTAATCATTAAATAAATTCATTATCGCGTGGGCGGACAGACGGACGGACTGACGGACGACGGACAGACAGACAGACAGACAGATGGAAACAAATGAAGATAATAAATATGATATTGTTTCCTGAAAGCGTTGAAGGATAAGTTCCTTAGTTAACCCTTAACCTGCTAAATAAGTAAAACGAAGCTTTTAAACCGAAAGCAAAATTCGAAATTTTGCCATTTCAAAGGTAGTCTTTGGATAAAAAAAAAATATCTCCTCATATGACTGTGTAGATCCAAGATCAGACCGTGTTCTGTGCACACTGATCGTGATCTACACCGTCTCAAAAGGTCCTAGAGTGGCGCTTAGCAGCCTATGGGTCAATAATGGAGTCCTGTTTGGGTCAGTGGTGAAGGTGTAAGACATGAAACCTGGAGGTCCCGGGTTTTCTTCCCGGATTGTTAGTTGGGATTGTCCTTGGACAAGACACGTCAGAGCCTTAGCCTAGTATCAGTACATTAACCCTTTACCAGATGACAAAATTTTAGCCTACTTGAAAGCATTTGCAAACGACAATTTCAGTGTTGTTCAAATGGTGCAATTTTTGTTTGATAGGGTAGAAAACATTGTGGGAAAAGGAGAAAATGCTAGTTACCAGCATTTTCCCCTTTCCCCACAATGTTTTCTAAAAGCTTCTTTCCTAGGGTGTTAAAAGTCGGCATTGTGTGGTAAATGGATAATTATAGAGAGAGCTGTTGCCATGATATGCCTGAAATAATATTGAAAGAAGCATAAAGCACCATTCAGTCATTCAAGCCTTGACGTCTACTAGAGTACGCTTTCATGATAATGACCAAAGACTGGTGAACTCTCAAGCATACAACAAAGATTAGTGTTGTATAAAAATGGTGTCCTACGCCGCTGTTAAATTACTGCAGTCATATCA
This sequence comes from Tridacna gigas, assembly GCA_945859785.2. Lineage (NCBI taxonomy): Eukaryota > Metazoa > Mollusca > Bivalvia > Cardiida > Cardiidae > Tridacna > Tridacna gigas. Next base: position 55,298,285 of record OX244028.2, on the reverse strand, counting down.
CACTGACAGCTTACATATTCGTGTGTGTCCTGCGTTTCACCAGTACTTGGCTGGGGCTCTCTGAAATGTCTTGCCCAAGGACACTCTCACAAAAAGTCCGGTGCTTCCAGTGAGGCTCGAACCCGGGGCCTCCAGGTTACGAGTCCTACACGTTACCAATGAGTTACGCAAGACCCTAAACACAGAATTTTAGACGTAGACGTGTCTGTCTTAAAAACATTTGCAGACGACAAATGAAATGTGGACTCAAATAATGAGGTTTGTCTTCGAAAGGTTAGAAAACATTGTGGGAAAAGGAGAAAATACTGGTAACCAGCATTTTCTCCTTTTCCCTCAATGTTTTGAAAAGCCTTCTCTCTCAGAAGTCGATAGAAGTAGATAGCACGGTATCGTGTAGTACAGGGCCAAAGCTAGGAATATGTAAATTATCACTGATAATTACTGAAAGCAGTAAAGCGGAGGGAGGGGGGGGGGGGGGGTCGAACTTCACGAAGCCGGATTATATCAGATTAGTCTTCAGTAAGTCGAGCAGTTCAAGAGATTAACTCTTTACCAGACGAAAAAAAGATTTGGCTAGTCCAAATTGAAAACACTTGCAGACGACAAAATAAGTATTATTCAATTGGTCAATTGCTTTTTAAAGGATAGGAAACATATTGTGAAAAGTATTTTCTCCTGTTCCAACGATGTTTTCCAAAACGGCCTCCTTCCACAGGGTTGTTAAAACTCGTTATTCTATGGTAAAGAGTTATTTTAACCCTTTTCCTGCTAAATAAGTGAAATGAAATTTTCAAACCGGTATTACAGACCCGAATAATGCTATTCCAAACTTATCTTCAGGAAAAAAATATATCTCGGTATCAGACATTCTGTGCAGTCTGATCTTGATCTACTGATATACGCTGTCCTCAAACGGTCAGTGAGTCGCACATAGCAGCTTAAGGGTTAAGATTTCTTCCTAAAAGTTAGATTAACGTATCAAATACCTGATACGGACATAAACCCCCTTCACCAGACAGTTCAGTGTTTTAACGACCATGGGAGAGACAGCCGTTGAAAGTATTGTAGAGAAAAAGGAGAAAATGCTGGTAACTAGCATTTTCTCCTTTTTCCCACGATGTTTTGATTCCTTTCACACACACACACACACACACACACACACACACACACACACACAAATCCATCATTTGAGTCACGTTTAATATTGTCTTCTGTAAATGCCCTCAAATTAGGTGAGTCTAAAATTCTCTTTAACTCTTTACCAGATGAAAAATAATTTAGATTTCTTCAAAAAAGCGGTTGCAGACGATAAATTAAATATGACTCAGTTGATTACACGTGTCTTGGAAATGGTAGAAAACATTTGGGGGATGGGGGGGAAGAAGACAATGCTGGTAACCAGCATTTTTTTGTGTTAGCTACAATGTTTTCTACCATTTTAAAGACCGATTTCCACATTTAAGCCACATTTAATTTGTCTTCTGCAAATCCTTTAAAATCGGACAAGTCTGAAATTTTGTCATCTGTTAAAGAGTTAAATGGCTACGTCTCAGTTTAAGATGAAAACTTTTTGTCATGTGGCCCTAATACATGTTCATAAAACTGAGTGGAATCAAGTCAGTATATTAAACTCCAAGATTCTAAATGCAAATCATCTCCCTTTGATTGCTGTTTCAGGTAGAATGGTAGAGTAAAAGGAAGAGAATGCCATCACAACCTTATAATCGACATACTTTTCCGAACAGAAACCTAAGCAGTGCAAAAAGTGGCCATTCGACTGTTGTGCCAGAATACACGGACAATAACTCTGTTAACAGTTCGATTAGAACGCCGTCAATTATCGCCCTTGAAAATTTGCGCATGCGTGGTTCAGAGCAATACGTTGTTGAGGCAATACCGAACAGAATTTCGTCCTTCAAATCGATGCACGCATTCCGCGCACCTGTTCACTCTTCAACACGGAGAAAAACAACCACAGTCTATGTTCACGTCGTCTTCTTAAAAGTTGGAGAAATAGAGACGATCAAAGAATATTTCGAAGCTGATCTCTTTATAGAAGCTAAATGGAGGGAACCTAGCTTAGACAATAATCAGGTAAATGTCTCTATGTTCTGCGAAAAAAGTATCCGAACCTTCCTGTTCTCTTGCGTCTCTCTTCCGAAAAGAAGCCCCTGATCGTAAACTGGCAGTGTATGATCAACCTTCATATCGACCTCAGGGTGCGTATTCAACAACCAATCTTAGAACATTCTTAGTCTTATTCCCAAAAATTTGAAAGTAACACAACTTTTGATTGGCTAAACCAAATGGTTTAGCCAATCAGAAGTTGTATTACTTTCTTAATTCTAGAATAAGACCAAGAATGAAATTAAGAATCGTTGGTGAATCCGGACCTAGATAACACGCAATGCTACAAGGCAGAAATCTGTTCGGTTCGAGACATCATGAGGTAACGCGAGACTTGGAAAGTAAATTTTGATATTATTTATGCACAGAGAAATCCTTATCACAAAAGATAAAAGATAAAAGCGACTTTTAATATCTTGATCCTGGTCAAAATATTCTTTGTCTGTCGTGAAAATTCTTACTGAAGATAGAATTGCTCCATTGTTTTAAACCAGAGACGAAGGCATTTTGTTACGCGATGTCTGATTGGTGCTTAGGACAATTAATAGCTGCCAATGATAAAACGGGATACATGTTCTAGTTTACTCCTCGATCTTCGATAGACTGTTTCTTGTAGTACTCCCGTAACCGTCCGATAGACAACCGGCAACACCCGATTTATCGTTGGGCAGCTATTGGTTGTAATAAGTACCAGTCAGACAAGGCGTAATAGAATGCCATGAATTTTGTCTAAAAATTACAGGGGAATTCTGTTCCCACCTAAAAATTTCAGTTAGGATAAATATTATTCTGTCCAGAGTACAGAACAAACACACTATTTAAAGTTTAACCCGTTATGAAAAGGATACTTCTTGTGTGTACCTCTTTCGAGGTCTCTTTAAGTCTGGTACAGGGCAGAATTCTGCCTGATAGAAATTCGGTAACCTGGACCCATATTTACCAACCATTCTAAAATACATCCGTAGTCTTATTATAGATTTAGAAAGCAATATTTTTTTTTTATTGTCAAAACCAAAAGTTTAGCCATTCAGAAATTGCGTTACTTTCAAATTTAGGAAATCCTCCAGAATTGCGCTTAGAAAATGGTCCGCCAATTAAAGGACAACAACAGCAGTAAATGCAAAGCTCTAGAAACCATCCAGCAATGTACAAGGGCATTGCACCGAGCGTACAAGATTTGAAACCAGGGGATGGCTGGTTCGAATCCTCAGCTCGGCAATTTTTTTTTCCGAGGATTAAAGATAGTCATTGTGATAGGAACCATTCCTCTCTCACAGCTGATCATTTGTCGACTATAGTTATGTGAGAATAGTCCTGGGACACACAGAAAATTGACCAATATCAAAAAGTATCGCCCCTTGTCAGCCTGCGCGGACCGCTCAGCCTGACATGATCGATACTTTTTCATTTTTTGCAAATGCATCAAACCCCTTTGCACAGAACATGACTCATATGGTTTAGCCAATCGGAAAGCGCGTTACTTTCTAAATCTAAATTTAGACTATGTGTGAAATTTAGAATGGTTGGTTAACGCAGCCACTGGGCATATTTGGTATGGACCATTAAGAGAAAAAATAGAGAACGAAAGATTCGGATATAAGGAAGCCCCGGATACAAGACCCTAAGTTGTTCTTCGAAAAAATCCCATTGCTTCTTTTACGACGTGCCCCGTGTACAGCGCTGATGCGTTGGTCTTTGGCATCGAAGGTTCTGAGTTCAAATCTCGTGATAGACAAGGTCAACCTTTGAAACTTTTCACATCAAGGCGGGAGTACTGGTTAAGGCTTCGAGGAAGCTATCATCGAGAGTGACCAACATAACTGGAAAGAACTTGTTTCACAATCGATGTAAAATCATTACGTTAAAATTCAAACATAATCTTCGGAAAAAAAGACGGAAGGAAAAAAACCCGCCGAGTCGAACAATAGAATCCTATATACATGTATTTAAACTTTTGAATCATTTACTCGTGTCATTTTAATGTCATCAATAAAATGCAAATGGATTTGTGATCCTCTTCTTTGGTCATTGTCTGCTGCCTGTCAAAACCGATTTTTTGCCATTTTTCAGCGATGGCAGGTTTTATCAATGGCTACGTGATTTCTTATAGGCTTTGTCACATACATTTGAGCCGTGCTCTTGCTAAAGGGGGCTTAATGCATCTCCCTGATGCATTGTACCAAGCAAGTCATCACATAATTATGGATAAAAAAAAAAAAGATGATTTTGTCTAACAACCGACCGAATCGTGAGGTTAAATGGTCCTATGACATACAGAAAATTGACCAATGGCGAAAAGTTTCGGCCCAGATCAGCCTGCGCAGTCCGCGCAGGCTGACCTGGGTCGATACTTTTTGCAAATGCATTAAACCCCTTTTCATAGAGCATGCCTAATTTATCTTAACTCTTTACCAAACGACAAAATTTTGTACTCTACCAAATTGAAAGATTTGCAGGTGACAAATTGAATGTTGTTCAAATGATGATTTCTGTCCTTCAGAGGGTAGAATTCATGGTGGAAAAGAAAAAAAAAGCTGGTAACCAGCATTTTTCTCCTTTTCCCACAACAGTTTCAAAAGCCTTCTTCTTCTAGGTCGTCGAAACTCGGTTTGCGTATTTCCAAGAGGGTTTAACAAAACTATACGCACTATAACCTAATATGTAAGACAAGTTGATCGAATTATCTATCTGCCGAGCACATCCTAAGTAATCTGACAGTTTTTTCCCTTGTTTTTTGGAAAACTTGATAAAAAAAAGTCGCTTATTTTTATCGTAACAGTTCACTCAACAATTCAAGTTCCAGCTTTATGCTTTGATTCCAAAGTGCCTTACCCAAAGACATTTACATGGACTTTTTACCGAATAATCCCGAAATTTTACGTCACTGAGAAATAAACCTTTTGAAAACATAGTGGGAAAAGGAGAAAATGCAGGTAACCAACATTTTCTCCTTTTCCCAAAATGTTTTCTACCCTTTCAAAGACACATCTTATCAACAGAACGGTATTTTATAGTCGTGTACTAACGGTATCAATTTGGATTTGTCTAAAATTTTGTCGTGTGGTAAGGAGTTACAGGCTCAATAGCGGCAAAAAACAAATCAATGCATGCAGGTGTTCAGATGCATTTAAATTTAAATCATACAGTTCCAAAGTATGGACAATATTGTAAAGATGACAATCTGTTATTGTGTGGTCGGTCCAAGTGTTAGTGGCTGGGAGAAAGGTGAATTGTAAATCAAGCAAAAAGTGAACAAAGGATAGAATGACCTGGCAGGTTTTAAACTGCATGTAGTTTGGAATTTAATTTCTCTGCCAGCGACTCACACTGGGACGTCATCTTCACAATAATTTCTAATACTTTTAAATGGTATGATTTAAATTTGAATGCATTTTAAGACCTGCTTTGTTTACTTTTGGCAGCTATTGTTACTTTAATATCCATATAACACAAGCTGTCCAGAATTCTAGCTGCCGAGCAGACCCCACGTCATTTTTTTTCAGTTTTTTCTCGTATCTGGGAAAACTGGAAGCGAAAAAAAAGTCATTTACTTTTACTGTAATATCTTATCCACCTGTTTAAGTTCCGAAATATGCAGTGCCTTGTCCAAAGACATTTACGTTAAGCTCTTATGTGGGCGGACCGGAGAATGGATAATAAAGACCTATTTAATCCGATCGTTACGTAACTTAGCACACGTTATCTAGTGGACAAGAATGTATTTAACATTGAAAGTCTATTAATAGAGGCAATAACATAGCGGTTTTATTTGTTATAAAAAAGAGATATGTTGCTTTATACAGAGGTTGGATTAGCATTGATAGGATGCGAGTCATGATCCAAAATTAGAACCAGATGTTGCGCCGAGACTTTTTTTTTTTGTATCTTCGGATCTGCTTAATTGTAAGATACGACTCGATGCATTTTGACAGCCGCATAAAGGGGACGCGCGAGAAAGGAAACTTGATATAACTCCAACTCGATAAAGCCTTCATTAACCCTTATCCTGCTGAATAAAAGAAATGAAACTTTATAGTAGATAGTAGAAGCACAAAACTTTCTTGTTTCAAAGGTATTTTTGGAGGAAAGATATCTCCTTATCGGACAGTGTAGATCAAAGATCAGACTGCACGTTCTGTGCAGTCTGATCTTGATCTACGCTGTCCGCAAAAGGTCGGTGGGTCGCGATAAGCAGCCTAAGGGTTAACAGTTAATATTATTATTCGTTTTTTGGAAATACATGTTTAATATCACGAACCACGATGAGATAATAATAATTATAAACATTATCGAGCTGAGTTTATAAATTATCTCGTCACGATACGTGATTTCAAACCTGCTATCCCAAACATAAACAATAATATAAACTGATAACGAAACGTTTATCGAGTAAGAGCTTTAACTCGTGGCCACTGTTTAAAGGCCCAAAAGCGGTCAAATGTAAATAATTCTGTGTTTACATACAGGTGTTGCCAGCATTAATTCTAGTTTTTAATACTCATCGATATGCCAGTGACTGCAACCTAGACCAACCATACTTTAACCATTCTCCTGCTAAATAATTAAATAAAACTTTCAAGACGATAGTAAAAAACCGAATAATGTTATTTCAAACTTATTTTTGGAGAACAAAATCTTTATATCGGACTGTGTAGATCAAAGATCAGACTGCACGTTCTGTGCAGTCTGATCTTGATCTACACCGTCCGCAAAAGGTCGGTGAGTCGCGCTTAGCAGCTTAAGGGTAAACAGATCATCAGACTATAATTAAAATGCTTTTCAAGGTGATGAAATTAACTAGTACTATATACACACATTTACATTTGTTTACATTTTTGCCACCGTTGGGCCTCTGATTAGCTCCGTGACACGAGATATCATTATACGACCCCCAGATTATTATTCAATGAAAACGGGAGTCTTAGACAATCAGTAGATTTGTTTTCATTAGATAACTATCTTTGGAGTCAGGCCGAATAGCACAAGTGATAGGCTGTGAGACTTGTAGGTGTCAAATCTCGTAACACTCACTGTTGTAAGTTTGAGACCCTCGGCTGGTCAACTAAAACATTGCTAATAGTCTTTCAAATGAGACGGAGGTTCCGTGAGACAGTGCTATGTATTCACCAAGCACGTTAAGGAACCAGGCGTAACTTACGATGGGTTTCGTGTTGTATATTGCGCCATTGCCCCTAGCATGACTAACGGCCTTGAAGGGAGGGGTCGCCCATATGACCAACCAGTGGCGACAATAAGTAAACGGAAAAATCAATAAAACTATCTTTGGGCCACAAAATATTAAGTAGTGGGCAAGATGTAGCGAAGTCGACAGGCTTAGATTTTAAAAATATTAAGGGTAAATGAGACATTTCTAGCTCGGAACACCTTCTCCTTGTGAGGCAATGTTCTCACATGCCACGAAGAAGTAAACCTTACTTTATGTTGTCGTAAATATTTTTAAAGTCGTCCGGTGTATTTTCTTTTTTCAAAGGTTCAATTTAAAATGAAAATGATTAATCTTTTAGTATACAATATTGGACTATTGACGACACCCCAAATCGACTTTAATAATAAAAATTAATATTTAACATTTTACCCAACATCCCCCGAGTTATAACGACCTGGAGGAAGAAAGCTTTTAAAATATTATGGGAAAAGAAGAAAATACTGGAATTTAATATGTCGTTGACAAATGTTTTCAATTTGGTCAGGTCTACAATTTTGTCGTTACGGAAAGAGAACACTTTTTCCCAAACGAAAAATTTTTGACTCTTCAAAATTGAAAGGGTCTGCAAACAATTAATAAAACAATTATACGAATGAACAGAAGTTCTTTCAAAGGGTAGAAAACATTGTGGGAAAAGAAGAAAATGCTGGTTACCAGCATTTTCTCCTTTTTCCACAATGTTTTCATAAAGCTTCTTTCTCAAGGTCGTTAAAACACGTGATTGTTTGTTAAAGGGTTAATTTTTTCACCGACTCACTTAAAATATTCAGAATCGTTGGAAAACTGAATAACAAGCAAAGAGCACAATAAAACTGGGACAAATCGCTGAGCGTTAATCTGTTTACCATACAAATGTACGATATAGTTCGCCGCCTTTACGAATTTACGACAAGTAGGCATACAATTGCATATTTTTTCGGATATATTTTTCATAACGCGAGTAAGATGCATTTTCATGTATGCCAATGGGTTAACAGTTTTTTCCCATCTGGAACTAAGCCTTTGTCCCCTTCCCCCTTCAAAGTTGTTGACAAAACCTACTTTTTTGCCGCTTGAAAGTGAATATGGTAGTGATCAATTCTCTTTTAGAGTAAAAGACAAAGGCAAAGACAGAATCAATCAATCAATCAATCAATCAATCAATCAGTCAGTCAGATTGATTGAATGGTGTTTTACGCCGCTTTCAATATTACTTCAGTCACATCCCGTCGACCTCTCACTTATTCATGAATAGTGTATTTCCTGGGTTTCAACAGTACTAGGCCAGGGCTCTGAAGTGCCTTCCCTAAGGACACTCCCACTAAAAACCCAAAGAATGCAGTAAGCCTCGAACCCGGGACCCCCAGGTCACGATTCCTACACTTTACCACTGAGCCTCGCAGGATCCATCATCAGTTAATCAATCGATTCAGTTTAGTGCAGTTCAATTCAATTCAATCAAGCAATTCAATCAATTCAGTTAATCATTGTCTTTATTCAGGACAGACGTATCGAGGTAGAAGAATTATGGAAGCCTGATCTGATTATTCTAAATGTGTTCGAAGATCCCCAAACGAGCACGTGGCATGACGTCACATACAGCCAGGACGGGAAAGCGTTCGTACACGAGATGAGACGTGTCAAAGGCAAGTTTTACGAAACTATGGAACTGAACGACTTCCCGTTTGACATCCAGGTATGTTTGAATCCTGTACAAGATGACACAATTTTAGACTTGTCTGCATCGAAAGCACTTGCAGACGCCAAATTAATTGAGCCATGCTCTCTGAAAAGGGGGCTCAATGCATCTGCGAAAAGTACCGACCTAGGTCAGCCTGCGCAGTCCGCGCAGGCTTACCCGGACCGAAACTTTTCGCTATTGGTCAACTTTCTGCGTGTCAAAGGGCCAGTGTACCTCATGATTAAGTCGGTTGTTAAATAAGTGGCTATCATGGATCCATAGTTATGTGCTGGCTTGAAAGGTATCAAGCATCACGGAGATGCATTAAGTCCCTTTTGCCAGAGCATGTCTCAGTTATGATTTAACTCTTTCACTGCTATTGTCGCCTTGGATAGCTTTTGCGGATGGCGTAGATCAAGATCAGACTGCACGAAACGTGCAGTCTGATCTTGGATCTACACCATCCGCTGGCAAATGATGATGGTTGACCAAAATCATGTTCAAGTGCGACAAAAAAAAAATTAATTTATAAATCTGGAGAAATGTTGAATCCATTTATTCGGAAGCGAAGAGTTAAATGAATTGGCCTGTCTTTGATAGGGTGCAAAACATTGTGGAAAAAGGAGAATATGCTGGTGTTCCAAGTGTTTACCAAAACCTTTTTCCTTACGGTCGTCAAAAAAGGGAATGGCTGGATAAACTGTTATTTTTATCCATCATTAACCAGCCAGCTTCGACACTTTTATGATATTGCACATTGTCTGTTCCATGAGACAGGGGGATGAACACGAAATCTCCTTCGAGATCATGCATAATTGATGACGTCATGCTGGAACTGGCGTGTTACAAACCACTTTCAAAAGAGCAACGTCATGGTCTTATTTTGATATAACAAATACCCAGTTTGCTGTCATAGCAGGACCCTTTTTCAATAGAAAGACAAATTTAGATTGGCTGAGCAGTCGCATTCATGATTACGATCAATACGAAATTTAGGCGTTCAAATTTAACATGGCTAGGAATACATTATGGGGCCTACGATGAACCATACCCTAATGAATGAACTCTTTCTGCGCCAAGAAAAATAGATCCTTGTTTTCTCGAGGACCTAAAGTAACCAATCGCTGCACATCATGTAGACCAAAGCGGTGAAAGGATTAAAATAATCCTTTTTTGTCGTAGGAATTTTAGATTTGATTGATTGATTGATTGTATGGTGTTTAACGCCGTTTTCAACATTATTTTAGTTACATCACGGCGACCAGTGCACCTACCCATGTTTTCCTGGAGTTTCTTTTACCAGTGCTACGCACAATATTCTTTCGAAGCCACTGGCTGCTTTCCCACATAATCATCGTCGGAACAAGGGTCAGCGGTGAGTGAGGAATGAATCCTGTCGCAATTACTATCATCAATCCTCGGAAAGAAATTGGCCGAGCCGGGGTGTGAATCTGATATTCGTTGTTGTAATAAAATTTTATCAAACTCGTTGAGAAAAAAAAAAACATGTTACTAAGCTCATCCAAGGCTTGCTTGATAAAACTTTCCTCAATTAGTTAAATAAAATCTTATTCCAAGACCCAACAGATGTCAGATTCTATATGCACATATTTCTGGCATCCATGTATTAGCATTCGCAAACAATTTGATTTAAGCATATTAGCCGCGCCCTGGCAAAAGGTTGCTTAATGCATCTCCGTGATGCAATACACAAAGCAAGACATCACATATGGATTCATAATATCCACTTTTTTAACAACCGACATAATCATGAGGTAGACTGCTCCTTCGACATACAGAAAATTGACCACCAGCGAAAAGTTTCGGCCCAGGTCAGCTTGCGCGGACTGCGCAAGCTGACCTGGGTCGATACTTTTCGCAGTTGCATTAAGTCTTCTTTTCACAGAGCATTGCTCATATACATGTTTTTTTTTTTTGGTTTTTTTTTGTTTGTTTGTTTTTTGTTTTTTCAAAAGCAATTTGACCCTGCTTGGATTCAAACCTCCAACCAAACCCTTGACGCCCGGTAAAAAGAAGGCACACTTTCCTATCTTTTCCAGGCAATATCTGTCGTGATTTCCTCCGAACAAGCCAGGGAGGTAGTATGTATTACAGAGGACCAGAACGAAGTTAGCAATATTTATGTGGATTGTTTCTCGGACAGCCAGGTAAATATGACGTCATCAGTCGATAAGTCATATAACGTCATCAATCGATACGTTAACTTTTGCCGACGAACTAATTTTGATAGATTGATATCACACTCGTCACAACTCGGCTGATTCCGTACCTACATCTAACCTTGTCTGTATAAAGGTGGTTTCCATTTTGAACTACCAATCACATGATCTTAATCATTGCGGTGACCATGTAAATCGTTTAGCAACGAGATTAATAATCACGGTGAAGTTATTCACATCTATCGATCTATTGATGAAAGCTCTAAACGGAATAGATAGACCACGCTATAAATTTAAAATTTAATATAAAAACTGTTTGCCGAAGGAAATTTCCCTAGAGAGATATCGATAGAAAATTGAGACTTATGTTTTCTTTTTTAAGAGGAGCCTTACAATTTTAACAAAGGTAAAACGGTGTACTTCCGGCGAAGAAATGTACCGTGTAGGTGCATATCAAGCTACATGATTCAGCCTAGGGACTTGATCACCGGATCACCCGGGGTTTGCCGGATGACTGATATCATAGTTTTACTCTCTAGTGCTGGAGATTAAATAAAGCATTTTTTTTTTTCAGTGAAAGATCGAAATTTATTTTTTATCGTGTGAACATCATCGGTAATATTTTCACGAGTGGCGCAGCCACTCGTGAAAATATTACCCTATGATGTTCACGAGATGAAATAAATATCGATCTTTTAGCGAAAAAAAAAATCTATTAATTTCATGCTTTTAACCACTTTTTTTGTTGGGACTTGCGAAGTACATGGGAGCTCTCGACATTTTCGTACCAGCGAGTTTATCAATCTTTAAATTCACTGGATTAAACGTCCCGACAAACTACCGAAAAGCATGAAATAATTCGCCTTCCTCCCTTTCCGAAGATGTCTACAGAGAAATTGTAAAGCTTGATTTGGAACAAACAACATGACTGGATATCAGGTGTAGTTGGCACCGCGCGTGCGATAAAAATATACAACTTCTATAGATTGAAAAAGGCAAAAACTGTTTTACTGAGATTCTGATATCACCAATTGGATTGTTCACCAATCGGATTGCCTTATTAATTCACTTGTACGAGAAAACGTTAGCGAAATATATCAGGGGCGACGAATAAAGAGTTACACCATTTAACTGGCCGTCTGCAAATGCTTTAAATTCGGAAAAGTGAAAAGTTTTGTCGTCTTGTAAGGACCTAACCACTCGCCTGTTTACTTATATACATTTTAGTTCCCACACATGAAAGGTAAGACGAAATCTATAGAGCAAGTACCTGCTTTAAACAAGCACCTGTCCACTACTCCTATGATACTTGTTTAATAGTAAATCAACACTGATGATACCAAATACCAAATATGACTATGAAAAGGGAGGTTTAATAAATTTCATAAGGCACTTTTCATTCCAGGAATGGGACCTCCATGATTTCGTGGAGATAAGTTCTATGGATATTTCGTCACAATACACGAAGTCACATCGGGATTACTCGGGTGTTATCGCCACATGCTGTGTGTCTCGAAGGGCGGGTTTCTTTGCCTGGAACGTTCTTGTCATTGTGGTAATGTTTGAATTGTTTTCCGAAGAATTTAATTAACTTTCAGTTTTAATTTACGACGGTGACAATAACGTGTACTAATTTTTACTAGACCACATTTGAATTTTGCCATGACTGGTTTATTCTTTTTTTTTCGCAATGTTCAAATGTTAATGTGTATCAAGTTCATTTGATTTTGATTATCTATATTTCGGTTATGAAATTTTTTCATGCAGCAATCAAAACGAAACTTTCTTACATATGATTATACGAGTACAGTTAAAACATGTGATAAACAGTGATTTACCGTATTTTAGGCAAGTTAGCATCTGAAGGCAATATGATGCAGGTCAAACATAATGTTAGAGCTTTCTGCATCATCTGTATTATGCTGATACCTGTATTTAAGAATTCTATTTATCGTCTTTATACTGGCTGCTGTAAACCGGAATGACTTTAATCCGGCATTTGTATTTTTAGTAATAGAGGGGTCAGTTTGGATGCCTGTAAACCCGCCACCTACACTACTTGTTGGTCTCACCTTGCTTGCCATTGGTTGTTTGCAGCGGATTGCTTATATGACGCAGTTGCTTTGAAAATGGAAGAGTGCAACGAAATTCCAATTTTTGTTTGAATATGCAGTAACTTCAGTACATCGGTATCTTTGAAGCATTGGCTGGAAAGGGCATGCTTTTATGACATATTTCTAATTTGGTGATTCCTCGGTATTTCGAAATAATTTTTACCTCAAAAATAAGCCATGCTCTGGCAAAAGGGGGCTTAATGCATCTCAATTATGCCTTACACCAGGCAGGTCATCATATGATTCCTGAATCATAAAATCCATTTTGTCTAACAACCGACTGAATTATGAGGTACTCTTGTCCTTTGACATGCAGAAAATTGGCCAAAAGCAAAAAGTTTTGGTCCAGGTCAGTCTGGACGGACTGCGCAAGCTGACCTGGTTCGATACAATTTGCAGATGTATTAATATTCGTAGTTTTTCATTTCAGAATATTTTGACGATATTTGCTTTTACGACGTTTGCCGTCGAGCCGAAGCTTGTACAAAACCGTCTTCAGCTCTCCTTCATTTTAATGCTGGCGGGAATCAGCTTTCGTTACGTGGCCAACCAAAGTATTCCAAAAATATCTTATCTGACGCTTTTGGTGAGTCAGTCACAAATATCACATTTTATACCTATCTGCAGCCCGCCCGGGTAGCTCAGTGGTTAGCGTATCTGACTTGTGACCTCGTGGTTGTGAGTTCGATACCCGGTGGGGGCAAACTTTCTTTCCGGCTATTTTTCGCCTCTCACCCCTGATGCAAGAGAGAAAAGTAGTCAGTGGCTTTGGAAAGAAAGTTGTGTCAATACTGGTGTGAGAAAGCCAGGAAACACATGGATACGTCACTGACCGCCATGATATGACCTGAGCTGTTAAAATGGCGTTAAACTCCAATACAAACAAACAAACAAACAAACAAATACCTATCTGCAATGGACATTTCATGAAAATTTTAAGGGAAAAGAAGCATTTCTTGGACCCATTTCATACAATTTAGCGATTTTGCTTTCTTGGAACTATTGTACTGTTGCATCAGTTGGCCTTAGTTTGATTAGCGGACAGATAGCTTGTGTTGTAATTGTATAGCTTTTAACCTTTAGGTTGCTAAGCGCGACTAAAAGGACCTTTTGCGGACAGTGTAGACAAGATCAGACTGCACAGAATGTGCAGTCTGATCTTGGATCTACAATGTCCGATGAGAAGAAATTTCCCCCAATTAAATACCTTTGAAATAGAAGAATTTGGGCTTTTACTACCTGCTTGAAAGTTTCATTTAGCAGGATAAGGGTTAATTTATTCCCAAGTGTCATCCTGTGAAAGGTTACGCTGTAGTGTTGGCCTCAGTCCGTCCTTGCACGCACATCAGGATCCTTTGTAACTTCAAATCAGTACTTGAAATATTGATGATAAATTTGTAGGATTTAGGTTGGACCATGGCTTAAAGAGGAATAATCTCGTGTAAAAGGATGAGATACAAGGGAAACAGGGTATAGGACTTTAGCCCTTCTTCGAATAGACTCCCTTGGTTCTTTTACGTATCCAGGGTAGGCACTGATACACGCGAGGCTACCTCTGGGTTTCTTACCAGTTCACCTCTAGAAGACTGTTGGTTATGTACGGGGACCAAACCCACACCCTCATGTAGCCCGAGATCTGATGCTCACGAGTCTCATATTCTACAAGCTGAGCTATTGTGGCTGGATATTGAATGACCTCATATATAACTCCTAATATATGTACTCTGAATACTATGTACTGGTCGAACTAATTTTGATAAATGAGCCATGCTCTGTGAAAAGGGGGCTTAATGCATCTGCGAAAAGTATCGACCCAGGCCAGCTGCGCAGTCCGCGCAGGCTGACCTGGACCGAAACTTTTCGCTACTGGTCAATTTTCTGTATGTCTAAGGACCATCATGATTAACCTCATGATTAAGTCGGTTGTTAAAAAAGTTGTTATTATAGATCCATAATTATGTGATGCTTGGTATCACGCATAAAGCCTCCTATTGCCAGAGCATAGTTCAAACGTTTGCTTGGAGGGAGGTAAGACTAGCAGCAATGATATTGACAGAACCTATTTTCAGGATCGATACATGCTGATCTCGATGATATTGAGTGGCTGCATCACATTCTGGCACGCCGTCCTGTCCAGGTTCGATTACAGCTCTAGCCTGCAAGATACTATGGATTTTTGGGCATTCATCGTCTTTATTGTGGCGTATTTTGTATTTCAGTGTATTTTCATTTATTTGACTTATACTCAGGTATGTGTAACACTGTATTTGTGTTCATCGCTATCATTTTTATTACATAACTGATTCCTTGTATTGATTGTATGGTGTTTAACGCCGTTTTCGACATTATTTGTGTTATATCTCGACGGCCAGTGCACCTATCCATGCTTCCCTTGAGTGTCTTTCACGAGTACTCCTCACAACATTCTTTGCAATCCACTGGCTGCTTTCCCACATAACCAATGTCGAAACCAATCGTCAGCAGCGAGAGAGTAATGAATCCCATCGCAATGAATATCATCAATCCTCGGAAAGAAATTGGTCGAGTCGGGGATCGAACCAACGGCCACATGTTCTCAAGTCCTTTACGCTACCGACTGAGCTACCGAGGCTGAGCTTCATTACATAATTACCAATGCTTTGAGGGTTTTTATTGTACACATTATGAACATCATGTGAAGTCAATGACAGATTGTTTGGGTCGAACTTTGTTTTTCAAAAACACGTTTGACCTAAAATTAACTGTGCAATTATCTCAAAATTTATTATCGATGCTCTGCAAAGACTTTTTAAGAAAAATCTTTACATTTGAAATAAGATTGTTGAATGGACGTTTCATTGGAACTATTTCACATCACGGACTTACATTTCTGTCAGAGAAGTAAGTCGGTCTCAATTATGGACGTTACCAGATGTTTTGCGCATTTTTTGCATAACATGAATTTTAGTCATAAAATTACCCCAAAATTTGGAAGTCTTGAATAGGAACATGTTTTTTGGTACTGGGTCCGTATTCACCAACCATTTCTGAGAATATTCTTAGTCTTATTCTTCAAGATTTTCAAAATTTGAATGTAACACAACTTCTGATTGGCTAAACCATTTGGTTTAGCCAATCAGAAGTTGTGTTACATTCAAATTTTGAAAATCTTGAAGAATAAGACAAAGAATATTTTCAGAAATGGTTGGTGAATACGGACCCTGGTCATTATACACAACATATTAGCCATGCAGGTCATCACATAGTTATGGATCTGTAAAATCCATTTTGTTTAACAGCCGGCTGAATCCTAAGATAGAATGCAGAAATTATACCAAGAGCAAAAAGTTTTGACCCAGGTCAGCCTGCGCAGGCTGCGATGGATCGATACTTCATGCAGATGCACTGAACCCCCTATTCACAGAGAATGGCTAGTATAATATTCTAAAGACTACAGCAACCTGGCAAAAATCGAATAAAGCCAAGTTGTCCGACGTTTCGCCTTTTTCGCTTCCTCAATGATATCAACATCATCATGATTTTCATCAATATATATCTACAAAATAAAGTGATTTGTTTTGGAAAACAGTGCAGCAGTATTCTGATTACATGAACTCAAATGAGCGTTCACCTGTACCGTATGTCCTTTGTTCCAGCCTGTTTACAAAGACCATTATATAGGTCAGCTTTCTTATAGACAGCTTTCTTATAGACAGGTGGGAATAAAACGCAGTTCAAATGTAATGCAAAAAGGAAACATCTTTAAAAAAAGATAGACAGCGTAAGAGATTCTGGAATATGAATATTGAAACTCTTCTGTGGCTCAATATGAAATAAAATAATAAAAATTAATTTAGCAAGAAATTGCCTCTTTATCCTCACCGTTTTTCATTTTGTTGAAAAGGAGCACTTATTGGGTTATTGGGAAAAGTTTATGAAATATTAAATTTCCAAATAGAAAAAAAAAAAGGACCATTCTCTGTTACATTAATTTGCTGTGGTATGAATCAAGACCACGGGGCATTGAATAGCGGTAGCAACGCTTGTAAATAGTGGTTTCATAAATGTGCGAGCAAATATGCCAGCAGGGGCCAGCCGAATAAACATGCTCATATTTTTTACCAATCGCAAATTAACATCTATTCATTCTTTATCAGTACCAGGAATTAGGTCAAAAGCCAGCACATTCAGCTACACCGAAAAATTTAAGCTTTCAGCACTGCGGACGAGTTGCATTAAGCAGTCACCTGTCTTCAAAGATAACTATGCCTGTTCGATGAATGACTGTTAAACACGGATTTGACTATTTAACTGATAAAAAGCTCGAATCGATCAGTTATTGAATTATTCCGTCTCTCCGACCACGACAAAAAAGGGCTTTTGGAAAGATTAAAGGAACATGAGAAAATGTTTTGTGACCACCATTTTCGCCTTTTACTAAAATATTTTCATGTTTTCTACCCATATAAAGAAAAAATCCGTTGTTCTAACTACTTCTTATTTGTCCTCTTGCCAATGAGCCATGTGGTAGAATGGTCCACAGACATGCACAAAAGGCCAATAATAGCCAAAAGTTTCGACTGAGGTCAGTCTGGGTCGATACTTTCTGCAAATGCATTAAACCCCCTTTTCACAGCATACTATTCATGTTTTGTTTTTTTTAATACTTTTCAGAGAAGACAAAAAATGCTTGAAATCCAAAACAAGGAAGAAAAGTACAAGGTAAGCATATTCAGAGTTAACGAATTACTTAACTCTTTACCGAACGACAAAATTTTACACATGTTCAAATTGAAAGCATTTGCAGACGACAAATTAAATGTTGCTAAAATGGTGATTTCTGCCTTAGTTAGGGTAGAAAACATTGCTGGTTACCATCATTTTCTCCTTTTCCCACAATGTTTTCAAAAGGCTTCTTTCTCAGGGTCGTTAAAAGTCGGGATTGTGTGGTAAATTGTTAACTTTACTGCGTACACACGAAATTTGCGTACGCAGTTTAGGTAAGCAAGCATTATATCTGATGGCAGGTTTCACTAAAATGCATTACTTTCCGATTTGAGTAAATATTTGCATAACTTTACGCCAGCTCATACATTAGGGATCGTATGTGTATATGTACAATCCAAATAATTTGTGTAAATCTACGCAGGTTATTGAAAGGCAGACCTGGTCACTTTTGTAATCGCTAGGGACGGCCTGTCTGGTAAAACAACGTTATATACGGGAGATATGTATGAAGT
Organism: Tridacna gigas; assembly: GCA_945859785.2. NCBI lineage: Eukaryota > Metazoa > Mollusca > Bivalvia > Cardiida > Cardiidae > Tridacna > Tridacna gigas. The sequence goes on along the minus strand of OX244028.2, from coordinate 55,279,758 downwards.
TGGAAATAGCTAATTAAAAGGGACCCCTTTTCGAAGGTTCACTATAGCAGAACTAACCAAAAAAAAAAAAAAAAAAGTATAGCTTTGAAATAACGAAATACTCTTTTCATATATGCATTATATTCTCAGTTTGCCTCTAAAATAAGCCTCTAAAATAAGCCAAATTACAAATCCCATCATTTCAACCATATTTTATTTGTTTTTGCACAGTATTTTTATTTGGACAGGTTTAAAATTTTATTATCTAGTAATGACTTATGTGCTTGACTGCAAAAACCTTTACCTAAGAGCCATGCTCTGTGAAAAGGGAGTTTAATGCATTTGCAAAAAGTATCCACCCAGGTCAGCTTGCACAAAATGAATTTTCTTTTATGGATCCATGGTTATGTAATGACTTGCCTCTTACATTATACATGTACCGCACCCCCCCCTCCCCCCCAAAAAAGAGAAAAACCTGAAAAAAGATGTCGTCAACAGCCCTGTCAGGCCTTTGATTTTTACATTTACAGGCTAAAGCTAAACTTGCCATGGGTGACCTCTGGGATTCGTTAAGGCGAGAGATTAGGGGTGCTTCCGATGTTCTTGGTCTTCGCAAGCGATCCAATATCCACAGGCGACCTCGATAATATCAAAAAAGATCTTTTGGATGAGAGTGATTACTTTTTCTTGCTAAAAGGGCACACAAATCTGACGAATTTTCAGGAACTCTCTTTTCGAAGATAACGTGGCAAAAAGATTGTTAACATATTGAGGATTGATTAATTCTGGTGTAACTGACCGTTACAGCCAAAAGCGCTAAAATAAACCAAGTGCCAGTAAAGGTGCAAATCGAGTATGATGTTATCCAGTACCAGTTATATTATTGGTTGATTGATTGAATGGTACTTTACGTCGCTTTGAACATTATTTCAGTCATATCACGGCAATAGTTCACATATTCATGTATGTCCTTGGTTTTACCAGTACTAGGCTGGGGCTCTGAAGTGTTTCGCACAATGACATCCCCACGAAAAGCTCAGTTCCTCCAGTAAGGCTCGAACCCAGGGCCCCCAGGTTACGAGTCTTACACTCTGCCACTGAGCTACGCAGGACCCCGTGTTAGTTTTGGCCCGGGATGATTTAACATACAGAGAATTAAAATCAATTATTTGTGAAAAAACTGAGGGACTTGTTATGAAGGCTTTCATATGCGTGAAAACATCATGGTAAAAAGCGAAATTGCTCGTAGGAAGCGGTTTCTCTTTTTATGCTACATCATTTGAAACAGGGCCTTTATTCACCAACCTACTTAATATAATTCTTAGTTCAATTTAGAAGAATTGCTGAATTTTAAAGTAACGCAAATTCTGATTGGCTAAACCATTTAGTTTAGCCAATCAGAAATTACGTTATATTGTCAATCTAGAATTTGACTAAGAATGCAGTTACGAATGGTTGGTAAATACGGGCCCTGGAATGCTTGCGATGTCTTGATTTTCATGCGAGTTTCAATATTTACAGACGCATAGTGATATTGTCATAGCAGAGCTTTACGTCTTCCTGTCACTTGGGTACAGATATCGTAAAATATTCAGGCAACCTCCTGGGAATATAACACGGCAAAAAAGAGAAGTTGCTTCTTTTGCTAATTTCTGTATTTACCCATTTTTTATGTCGTCCATGAGACAATATTCAAATGAGTCATGCTCTGTGAAAAGGGTTTTTAATGCATCTGCAAAAAGTATCCAACCGTGTCAGCCTGCGCCGTTCGCACAGGCTGACCTGGGTCGAATCTTTTTGCTATTTGTAAATTTTTTTGCGTGTCAAAGGACCATTCTTCTCTATGAGTCAGTTGGCAGCTATATAGATACAAAATGGATGTGACTGATCTATGATTTGCTTGGTACAATACAGTACTGACTTGCGTCAGACGCCCTTTCCCTCGAGCGCCGCTCCTCTGTGTTTAAATACTTTGTATGTGTGTGTCTACATTTTCTTATATTACAGTGTTCAGTATTTGCTTGGTCCAAATATTGCTCATAAAAGCACTTTTGTTGTTGTTGTCGAGGATGATGATGACGTATTGGTTTATGCAACATGGTGTGGATAAAAGTTACATTGACAGATTGCTAGAATCATGATGTATTAATTTAGATACATGTAAATAGAAGATAGAAAACAAATGTGCCCTGCTTTGGCAAAAGGGGAATTAATGTATCGCCATGATACCAAGTAAGTCATTACATGATTATGGATCCGTAAAGTCCATTTTTGTCTAACAACCGACCGAAAATTGACCAACAGCGAAAAGTTTCGGCCCAGGTCAGCCTGCGCGGACTGCGCAGGCTGACCTGGGTCAATACTTTTCGCATGGGCATTAAGCCCCTTTTTCACAGAGCATGGCTAACATGTTAGTACATTTCAACATCATTTTGCGCAAGGAAAATAAAAAAAATAAAAAACAAGCAATATGTGCCATATTCAACAAATAACAGTGCCAATTTTAATATGGGCTTAATATCTTTTTATTTTCGCCAAGCCCCCGTAGCTCAGTCGGTAGCGTACAGGACTTGAGAACAGGAGGTCGCTGGTTCGGTCCCTGGCTTGGCCAATTTCTTTCCGAGGATTGATGATAGTCATCGCGACAGGATTTATTCCTCTCACCGCTGACTATTGTTTTGACGATGGAAAGCAGCCAGTGGCTTGTAAAGAATATTGTGCGGAATACTGGTAAAAGAAACTCCAGGAAAGCATGGATAGGTGCACTGGCCGCCGTGATATAACTGAAATAATGTTGAAAACGGCGTTAAACACCATACAATCAATCAATCTTTTTATTTTCATTAATGGCATGCACAGTCTTAATGGCTGACTCAGCTGACAAAAGCTGCTTTCAGCGACTGGCAGTTCGGCTGACTGACTGTTCGGCTAACTGAAAAACAAACTCTGGGGAAAAAAAGGGGTTTGATGCATCGGCAAAAAGTGTCGACCCATGTCAGCTTGCGCAGTCAGCGCAGCCTGCCGTTGGTCAAAACTTCTTGCGGTCTTTGAATTCAACTGCATGTCCAAGGACCAGTTTACCTCATGAATCAGTTGTAAGACAAAGTGGATATTACAGGTCCATCATTATATGGCCTGCAACATGCGGAATGAGACCTACGGACATTTGCGTAAAGTGTCGTCTCGGATTAGCCTGCGCAGTCCGCGCAGGCTAATCCGAGACGGCGCTTTACGACTACATAAGATTTTTTCATACAGTAGACTTTCGTGAAACAGAAAATCGCACTAAAACGGGAAGAGTCGTCTCGGATTAGTTACTGACTGCACAGGCTGATCTGGGACGTCACACTTTTACGCAAATGTCCGAAGGCCGCTTTCCGTGTGTTGCACGCTATATGATGATTTGCTTGGCATCACGGAGATGTATTAAACCCCCTTTTCCCAAAGCACAGCTCAAACATTTGCATATGGCAAGAGGGAGGGGCTTAATGCATCTCCGTGTTGCATTATACAAAGCAAGTCATCGTATAATTATGGATCCATAAAAAATACATTTTTTCTAACAATTGACTGGATCTTACCCCTTTCCCAAACAAGCCCTGGTTTTCACGTGTCTGCAGTACAAGTCTTTTGAAAACATTGTGGGAAAAGGAGAAATTGCTCGTAATGAGCAATTTATCCCTTAACCACAATGTTTTCTTCCCTTTTTGAGACCTTTCTGCCATTTTCATCAAATTTAAAATTGTCGTCTGCAAACTCTTTCAATTTGGACCAATCCAAAATTTGTCGTTTGGGAAAGGGTTAAGGTAGAATGGTCCTTTGACATGCAGAAAATTGACCGAAAGCAAAAAGTTTCGACCAATGTCGGCCTGCGCGAACTGCGCAGTTTGACATGGGTCGATACTCTTTGCAGATGCATCAAGTCCCCTTTTCACAGAGCGTGGCTCATATATCTTACATCCGTATTATATATCTTATTATATGTACATAATCTTTTAGATAGATTCTCTTATTAAGGTTCCGTCCTCTGTGATACAAAAGTATTTTACATGATGTGATATGCTTTATCGTTAGTATTATTTCTTCAAATATGAAATAAGGTAACAGTATATAAATAATGTAAAGTTATGTTTGATTTTATTGTTAAATCTGCTAAATCGTTCTTTTGTTACATAATGTATTACATGTAAGATTATCTAGGTGCTATGATTTATAAACATGCATTATCAAAGACAAATTCGGTTTAGTTGTTTTAATATGCCACACCGAAAGGCGGGAAGATATCGTTTGGCGTTCTCCGCCTATCCGTCCGCCCGTCCAGTCTTTCCTTCTGTTCCACCATTCCGCCCTATAATTGATGTTAAAAAGTACTTGATCCCCCTCTTGAGGGGATCCAGGACGCACAGGGTTTTTGTTTGGAGTGTCCTTGAGCAAGACACTTTACAGCCCTAGTTTAGCACAGGTGAAACTCTGAACATACACGAATAAGCGACTGAAATTATGTTGCAAGTGATTGAAAACTTCACGCCTTCAGTCCATACCAAACAACAAAATTTTAGACTGGACTATGCTGAAAGCATTTGCAGAAGTAGCTCAAAAGATGATATCTGTCTTCGATAGGGTAGAAAACACTGAGGAAAAAGGAGAAAATGCTGTTAACCAGCATTTTCTTATTTTCCCACAATGTTTTCAAAAGCTTTCTCCATCAGGGTCGTTAAAACTCGGGATTGTGTTGTAAAGGGTTAAATCACCTCAACCAACCCCTATGGGTGGGGGATGGCAGTTCAACGCAGACCCTTGTTAAGTGCACTACCCCCCCACCCCCGGGGGATGGGGGCGGGAATGAAATTTTAGACTTGTCCAAATAGAAAACATTTGCAGATGACAAATTAAATGTATCCCAAATGACGGAATTTGTTTTAGAAAGGATAGAAAACGAAGTTGGAAAAGGAGAAAATGCTGGTAACCAACATTTTCTCCTTTTCAAACAATGTTTTTCAACGCTTTCTTCCTCGGGGTTTTAAAACACGGGATTGTTTTATAAAGGATTAATTTCGATGGTCTCAGAGCCGTCTTGGTTTTTGTAGGATATGTAAGGAATGAAGAATATTTTTGTGTGTGTGTGTTTTCATACCTCCATGAAAAAAAAATCTCTCCATTCTTTATAATTCAATATTACACGCCAAAATATGATAATAACTGGATTTTTGGTAATTCTAATTTTGCAGTTTCTAATGCCCATTTCATTGGTATTTCAAATCGCGGGCAAACCACTCGTTTATGTCGTAAAAATGTGTAACTCATGACGTCATCATAGCATTGAAGATTGCAGGTTTAGTAGTCCTATATAACTACTGTTGAAGTTTAATACGATGAAAGTAAGTTGAAAATTAGATTGATCTCATTCTTACCCAGTAAACTGACAATGAGTTTTAAATTCTCTCTTAGACTTAATGAATTTTTGGTTGGATATTTTTTTTTCATTTTATGATATTCAGAGAAAATACACTTAGATCTAGCTAGCATTTGAACTTACGACTATGTATGAAATTAAAAGGAAAAACATGATGAAATCAGTTCTATACATGTTTGTTTACATTAGTTTGACAGTAAAAGTAGTTCCGGCACTGAATGACCTTTTTTTTTCATGGAGCTATGATTTTTCAGCCAATCAGAACTCGCCAATATTTCTGAAAACAGCTAATATTGAACTATGATGGTGTAAGGGCAAAAATGACACAACTGTAGTAAATCTATGCAATAATTTATTTACATTACAAGGCAAGGAGGACTAGGAATGCTGGAAACAAAGACAAACGTGAAGCAGGGCAGTTTTAAGCAAATCAGCTGGTAGCGAAAAAATAGATGAAAACCCGATTCTCTGTGTTGGTGTGTGAGTGGGTGCCTGTAGGTGTGTTGGTGGGTGCCTGTGTCGGTGGGTGCCTGTGGGTGTGTATGTAAACCAGTCACCTCATCCCTTGAGGTTCTTTGGTCGCTCTATTTTTGAACATAATTGGTGGCGTCGTCATGTTGGATCGCCTAGGTGTTGGATTAACTTTTGATTGGTGTGATCGAATATTTATGGAATTTTGATTGGTCGGTTTCGCCAAAATTGGGATGCAGAGTCTGTGAATCTCAAGGGATGAGGCTTTTATAGTTGTATTTGTCCATTAAATTGCCTTTTTTAACTCTTTACCAGACGATCAAATTTTAGATTTGCCCAATATAAAAGAAAGAGCAGACGACAGATTATGAGTGGCTCTAATGATGAGATCTGTGTCCGTGTTCACCAACCACTCTTAAAAATGTTCTTAGTCTATATTCCCGAAGATTTTCTAAATTAAAAGTACCACAACTTCTGATTGGCTAAACCAAATGGTTTAGCCAATCAAAAGTTTTGTTACTTTCAAATTTCGAAAACTTTGGAGAATAAGACAAAGAACGTTCTGAAGAATGGCTGGTGAATACGGACCATGTCTTTGAAAGGGTATAAAACATTGTGGGAAAAGAAGAAAATGCTAATTACCGACATTTTCTCCTTTTCCCTCAATGTTTTCAAACGCCTTCCTTCTTACTGTCGTTAAAACACGAGATTGTTGATAAGGGTTAAAAGTGCAAAATCCTCATAACTTACACCAAAAATGTCTATATACAGTTTAAAATGTTTAAAAAAAATCCGTCCGCGAAAGCAGCCATATTTATACCGGTGGTCTCGCGATTTCTCGATCTCAGACGTGAACAAGAAGTGACACCAAAGTCAGCTATGTTTTCTGGGGCAGGTAAGCAAGAGAACTAATAGGTGCATTTCGAACTCGACAATGATTCTTCTTCAGTATGTTTCGTCCTCTCTTTTTTACTTCTTTCTTTCTTTCAGCTCACTTTTAAGACGGCGTAGAATAAGACAAACCGCGTTGGACGTGCAGTCCGACAACAGATAATACCTACGTAGCTTTATAAATTTTAATTTATCGACAGAGTTTGGTCCTAACACCCGAAGAATCACAATACTTAGTTCTAACTAGCCAGTTGGAGGAGTCTGTTATACATAATTATATTACATAGCAACAGAAAGGTTCAATTCGAAATATGAAATATTGATGTAAATCACAGACACGTGACATCAATTCGAGAAATCTCGAAAGCGCCGGTCGTAAACCCTTAAAGCATTGAGTTAACCACGATCTGCTTTTATGCGGACGGTGTAGATCAAGATCAGACTGCACATAACGTGTGGTCTGATCTTGGATCTACACGGTCCGAAACTTTGAGAGAAATTTTGACTGAAACATCTTCAACAACTGAATATCTCGCGCTTTTGACACGACCAAAGAAAAATATTTCATACAAAAAAAAATATATCTAACGCTATAAGGGTTACGATTTACGAGGACAAACCACAAGCTAAAAAGAGAATTAAACAAGTTAAAAAGTTCAATAAATACAACAATTTTCAAGGTCGATTGTGGGCGTTTCCCTGACACAAAAGGAAGCAATTATGCACACACTCTTCGGGTAAAAAAAAAAAAGATACAAAAATGAAAGTTACAAAAAAAGTAATTGAGCCATGCTCTGTGAAAAGGGGACTTAAAGTATCTGCAAAACGTTTCGGCCCAGGTCAGCCTGCGCAGTCCGCGCAGGCTGACCTGGGCCAAAATCTTTTGCTTTATGTTTATGTTTCTGCCTGTCCAAGAACCATTCTACGTCAGGATTTGTTAGAGAAAAAAGGATATAATGGATCCACAATTATGTGATGACTTCCATTGTATAATGCATCACGGATATGCATTAAGTCTCTTTTTGCTAGAGCATGGCTGTTGTGATAAGCATCCTCATATTCTATGATGCTGTTGTGGAAATTGTTTTAACGCTCGCTATTTTTTTTTTTAAGTGTCAAAAGTACGGAATATTGTGCCAAAAATTGGTACTGATAACAAATAAATGAATAGAAATTTGTGATTGGTCAAAAATGTACACAAGTTTATTTCAAGGGCACCTGCCTATTTGCTGGCGAACTTATACCGTCTTTTTAAATATATTTTTTTGTTTATATTGAAGGCTTGACTGTACAAGCGGACGGTATAGATCAAAGATCAGACTGCTCTTGTCTAAGCAAAGCAGAAAGTGTAGATTAAAGATCAGACTGCACGTTTTGTGCAGTTTGATCTTTGATCTACTCTGGCCGCAAAACCAATTAATAGTAATGAAAGGTACTTTAACCTTTTACCCAAAAAATCCCGAGTTTAAATGAACTTGCGGAAAAAGGGCTTCGAAAACATTGTGGGAAAAGGAGAATATGCTGGTTTCGAGCATTTTTTCCTTCATCACAATGCTGTCTACCGTTCCAAAGGCAAAAGTAAGGTTTTTAGTCACATCCAACCTATGCTGCTGAGCGCGACTCACTGACCTTTTGCTGACACTGTAGATCAAGATCAGACTGCAAATAAAGTGCAGTCTGATCTTGGATCTACACTATCCGCAAAGAAAATATCTGACCTCCAAAAATAACTTTGAAATAGGAAAATTTGGGTTTTTACTATCAGCTTGAAAGTTTTATTTCTTTTATTTAGCTGGATAAAGGTTAACATGCCGTCCGCAAATACTTTAGATTTGGACCAGACTAAACTTAAGTCGTTTTGTAAAGAGTTTAGGGTCAACGGTTTAATTTGCAAGAAGGTTAATGCGCAAAAATTACTTCATCTGTGTCTGTATATGTTCCGGTTCTGCCAATGGATTTATCTGTCTTAACTGAACCCTCTGTTACTGTCTCCAAACACGGATGGGTTCGTGGACAGCTTGGATTGGAGCCTTCGAGCTCTCCGCAGCTTGATGAACATCCAGACAGCCGCCAGAAGACATATTATCATTCCTGTGGATGAGAGAGAATTTGTTTGTTTATTTGTTTGTTTGTACTCGTATAGTGTTTATACGAAAGCCTACAAGTGTCAGAATGAAGGTAAAATGTTTTTTAAAAACACGTTATAATGTGAATTTAAAACACGTTATAACGCAAAAAAAGTCGCACTAACGCGAAAATTCTCGTAATAACGTGTTTTGAAACACGTTATAACGCAAAAAAAGTCGCAGTAACGCGAAAATTCTCGTAATAACGTGTTTTAAAACACGTAATAACGCAAGAAAAAAGTCGCAGTAACGCGAAAAATCTCGTAATAACGTGTTTTAAAACACGTTATAACGCAAAAAAATGTCGAAGTAACGCGAAAAATCTCGTAATAACGTGTTTTAAAACACGTTATAACGCAAAAAATGTCGCAGTAACGCGAAAATTCTCGTAATAACGTGTTTTAAAACACGTAATAATGCAAAAAAAGTCGCACTAACGCGAAAGTTCTCGTAATAACGTGTTTTAAAACACGTTATAACGCAAAAAAAAGTCGCAGTAACGCGAAAAATCTCGTAATAACGTGTTTTAAAACACGTTATAACGCAAAAAAAAGTCGCAGTAACGCGAAAGTTCTCGTAATAACGTGTTTTGAAACACGTTATAACGCAAAAAAATAGTCGCAGTAACGCGAAAATTCTCGAAATAACGTTTTTTAAAACACGTTATAACGCAAAAAAAGTCGCAGTTACGCGAAAATTCTCGTAAAAACGTGTTTTAAAACACGTTATAACGCAAAAAAAGTCGCAGTAACGCGAAAAATCTGGTAATAACGTGTTTTAAAACACGTTATAACGCAAAAAAAGTCGCAGTTACGCGGAACACAAACTCGTAATAACGTGTTTATCACTATATAATCTGTGCTATTTCTTTTCTTCGTATTCTCTTGGATCTTTTGTAAGAAAATGGAGCAGGACAATTTCGAGATATTCATTTCTGGACTCTCAGAGACTGCTGCGAAAAAAATGGAAGAAGAAAAGGTAAGATAGTTCTTCTGTTTATGTTGTTTTTTCGGTTAGGATGTACAATATATATTTGTGGAAATACACAAATTCCGGGCATCTCTTATGTAACAATGAGCATTTTGGATACAAAAACCTGGTGTATTTCAACAGTTTCATAGGGAGTCTGTAAAGTTTTACTGGCATATGAAGATTATCAACGAGAGTCATCTTATTTTAGATGGAAGTATAATATCGTTGTACAAAGCTTTGCATAATTAAGCCAAGTTTCGGTACCAAAGTGATAACCTGTCAAGCTTGTCATCCAGAGAATTTGATTTCCAATCCAGCCTCTGTCAAACTTTTTGCGAAACTTGTTTTTAGCAATTTCTACGATCAAAGCCTCTCCAGCTGCTGACATAATTTCGACTTCATTGATACCGTACAGCAGAGGTTGTGAACGCAGTACTTGTAAATAAAACTCTAGGAACAAATGGATAGGTCCAATGGCTGTCGAGACATAAATGTAAACTATTGAACAGGTCGTCAACTCATTACCAGACAACAAAATTTTAGACTGGTCAAAATTTAACGAAGTTGCAGACGACAAATTAAGTATTGTTCAAATTATGGAATTTGGCTTTGAAAACATTTGTGGGAATAGATTAGGGAAAATGCTGGTTACCCGTTAAGGTTTTGGGGAATATCACGTGTGTTTTCTGGGGTCGTATTAAAATTCGTACGATCTCTCCGTAATATTCGTACGATCTCTCCGTAGTATATCTTATAAAAATAAATATGTAGTTACCAATCGCAACGACGAACCCATTATTTGCACGTTTTTTACAGCATGTAGCCGCCTAGTTTTCTACTGTTGTCTTTATCAGAGTATAATAATAATGATTTGCATATTATATTTGTATATGTGTTAGAGAGCCATTCTCTATGAAAAGGGGGTTTAATGCATCTCCGTGATGCATCGCAGCAAGTAATTCATCACATAATTATTGATCCATAAAATCAGTTTTATCCAACACAACCGACTGAATCATGAGGTAGAATGGTCCTTTGACAAGCAAAATATTGACTGATAGCAAATTATTTCGATCCAGGTTAGCCTTCGAGGCTGCGCAGGCTGACCAGGGTCAATACTCTTTGCAGATGCGTGAGTACACCCTCTTTTCACAGAGCGTGAATCATACACATACCTCCCCTTTAAAGTGGCCTACTTAGATTTCTTTGCTATCAGTTAAATATTTTTTTGTAAAAATACTGAGAAAAAGATCTTCTACAAAAAATTATTGTATGCAGGCGTGAAGAAACTTAACGGTTACACTCAGTAAAAAGGTTCAATTCTGGCGCTTTAATGGTTGTGATGTAATCAGTAACTTCGTCTATTTTTATGAGATCTGGTATGGCGTCATCAGACTTATTTGAAAATGATCCCATATTGTTGATGTATCCTATTGATCATGTCACATTACCACAAGCCTATGCGAAAATATTGGCGCGAAGTATAACAATACCTCAAGAGGCTACGTAGCCCATTTATTACTTTTTTTAATTCTAATTTTGTGTCACATTTATTCTATCGTCTACAAATGCTGTCAGCGTGGAAACGTCTAAAATTTTGTTATCTGGTAAAGAATTAATAGGTTCATACGGTGAGTAAAAACAAGGCAAAATGCATGTGAAACTGATGATGAACATACCATATTGCCATATTAGTGTCGTATTTGTGACTTACACGCTGTAAAAGTTGCATATACAGAAATGTAAAAATGATGACCTCGTGTTACTTATCAAAAGTACTGGTATTCATTATGTTCGAATTCCCCTGTAGACTCTATTATGTTTCAGCAAATTTGTTTAGATCCATGCTTCTGGTACGTACTGTACCAAACAGAATTCGAAACCAACTTGCATTAAGTGCATTGCGGAATTATTGTGGCATACTTCAATTCAGCGACAGATCAAGCGGTAAAATGTTTAATTCAAATATACGTATTTACTTCCTGATAGTTTCCAGTGCTAAAATAGACTCGGCGTTGAGGAAAACTAGAGCTTAGTTACTGATACATTGCCGTGTTAATTTGCTACAGATCAAATCTAGATCCAGACGGCTTTGCCTTTCTTTGAAAATACCAATTCTAGCTAGAATGAATGGAAGATTTTATTTCTCTCTAAAAATATAGATATATCACGCGACGGGTCGCCTATCCGTGTGTTTCCTTGCTTTTATACTTGTACTATAGTCTGGACTTTTCTTCGCCTTGGTCATAGAGTATTTATCTGTGATAGTAAAGGATATTCAGAGTTGATTTTAGCAAGTAGTTTAGATCCAGATCAGACAGCGAGGAAAATTTAGTCTAAATGTTTGATTCACCTATTACGTTAGAATATTTTGGCTACACGCATTTTCTTTTACTCGCTTGACTCATTGAATATAATTGATTGGTTGATTGTGCGGTGCTCTATGCTGCTGCCAACATGCTTTCAGTTATATATGTGTCCGCGGTTTCAGTGCTCCGCTGAGGCTCTGAAATGTCTCGTCAAAGGACATTTCAACGAATTCTTTGGCTCCTTAGGTGAGGATCGAACTATTGCTTTAAGGTAAAATTTATTTTTCAGCCTCTAGGAAGAAACTCGAAAACGGCACATAGATAACCGGGGGGGGGGGGGGTTAAATGCCCAGTAGCGGCCAAAAATCCAGATTTTAAAATGCATTTGAGCCATGCTCTGTGAAAAGGGGGCAAAATGCATCTGCAAAAAGTATCGACCCAGGTCAGCTTGCGCAGTCCGCGCGGGCTGACCTGGGACGAAACTTTTCACTATTGGTCAATTTTCTGTATGTTAAAGGGCCAGTCTGCCTCAATATTTAGTTGGTTGTTTGAAGAAGTTGCTATAATGGGTCCATAATTATGAGGTGACTTGCATGGTATCACTGAGACGCATTGAAACCCCTTTTGTTAGAGCATGGCTCATTTATATTTAAGTTATTGAAATTATTTTGAATATGATATTTTGTTGTAAGGTGGGCCCGATCGTTAGACGCCGTAAGACAATGAAGTTTAAAACTAGGTAAAAAGTTGCCAAGTAGCTCTATCTTTTGTTTACCTTTTACCTGATTTTAAAAATCATTTTTCTTCCAGCGACTAACACTTGGACTGATCGTACAATAACAGATTGTAATTTTCACAACAATTTCCACACTTTGAAATGGTATAATTTAAATTCAAAACATTTTAACACCCGCATTGTTTACTGTGCCGCCTTCTAAATCAAGTACACAGAGTCTGATCTACGAAAAGTGTTATCGTGTATAAGCCTGCAGACTTACCGTGGTCGATAATTTCCTCTCCCAGAATATGTTGCATTTATGTGAATATCGTGTATTTAGTTTTAGTTCTTGTTATATATTTTAGATAACGCCAGACGTTGTAAATCACATGACGGACGAAGAATTGTCAACTTACTTACCTCATCACGGAGACAGACTTAGACTTAGAGCACATCTGCAGCGGAATCCGCAGACAAAACGACACCAGTTGTTAAAGGTTCTACAAGAAAAGTTGGAAAAGGCAGCAAACAATAAACAGTCCACAACATATCAGATCAAGGCGATATGAGAAATCCACATAGGCCATACGGCAATAGGTTTGCTGCAAAACAGACGAGACTAATAGAACTTGGGTGGATCCACAAGCATCATAAAAGGAGCATACAAGTTCGGAAAAAGAAGGGAGGTGGAACTAGGAAGACCGTGGTCAGCAAGACAGCTACCAAAAAAGAGATACTGTCAGAAGCCATATCCCTTTTTTTCCCGAATGGATACTCAACAAAAGGTCATGTGACAGAATTTTGTCTAGATCTGTGGGACTTTTCAGATCGGCCCATAGATGACGAAACCACTGTCTCAGAAATGTACGATCAAACAAAATTGCCCTTACTGAGATTTTATTTGGCCACATCTTCGAAGGAAAATGAAACAACTCAAGAAGAAGACAGTAATTTTGAATCTGAAGTGTCCGATAAGCCAGTTGCATCTTCTTCCAGTGATATAATTTCTCAAGCAATGGAAATTTTTGGTGTTACAGGAGCTGATACAGCACCTGAACTACCGGATATTGAACCAGTGACACCTAATGACATCTCCGTTGTAAAACCAAAGGAGGTTATGTTGAAACTTCACAGGGGTCACCTGTTGAAAGAGCTTATTCAGTCATTTAAGGATATTGATGCAGCTACAGATGTTGTTTCTATCCTTATGGTAATGCCAGACGGTAACATGGAAGCCGCAGCAGATGACGGTGGTGTGACTAGAGACGCACTGTCCGAATTTTGGATGTCATTTTATGACCAGTGTGCAACAGGGACAAAATTCAAAGTACCATATCTGCGACATGACTTTGGTGAGGAAGAATGGCAGTCAGTGGCCAAAATTCTACATTTTGGATGGAAGAAGTGCGGTTACATGCCCGTGAGAATATCGTTGCCTTTTCTGCAGCTCTCTTTTTTTAATTCTGTGACTACTTCGATAATAGACGCTTTCTTTGATCTCATACCCGAAGACGAAGTCAAAACGTTGAAGACAGCAATTACTGATTTTGCCTCTGTGGATAAGGATGAGCTTCTCGACATCTTAGATCATCACGATTGCAAAACTGCCCCTACCGAAGAGAATATTTCAAAACTATTGCAAGAAATTGCCCACAAAGAGATTATTCAAGTTCCCATGTTTATCATCGACTGTTTTCAACCTATAATGAAAAACATAGAAATCTCGGAGGAGAAACTGAATAAGCTATACAAGGACCTCATTCCTACACCCAGAGTGATTAACAACATGCTAAAGTTTCCGGAGTCCATGACATCAGAAGAGCAAACTGTCGCAAACCATCTGAAACGATTTGTCAGGGAACTGAGCGGGGATCTTTTAAGGAAGTTTCTAAGGTTTTGCACCGGATCAGATTTACTTCTGACAGAAAAAATAGACGTTTCTTTCGTCAATGTTGTTGGTTTAGCTAGAAGACCTGTGGCACACACATGTTCCTGCCTGCTTGAATTGTCAAGGACCTTCGAAAGCTACCCAATGTTCAAGTCAGAATTCATGGCCGTATTGGAGTCCAACATTTGGGTGATGGACATAATTTAAAATCTGAAGATTTTGTTTGAATCATTTCTAGAAAGAAAACTTTTCACGGTGAAAAAAATCTATTGTCCATCAGTTTGAGCAGAAAGTGCTGTGTGGACTCATAAGTTTTATGTTTTTCATAACACTTAGTCCTTTGCCTAGGAGGTCATTTTGTTTATTGTATTTTGATCATTTTTCCGATCGACCTTTTTATTAGAATTCCCGATTTCCTTTTTGAAAGTCTGATATTATCTAGAATTCTGTTGATTATGCCTTATCATTGAGTTTCAAAAGGCCAAAATTGGTCTAGCTATACTGTTTTGATATACTGATTAAAACTCTTTGCTTTTCATATCTTTTGCATTGTATATCCACCTATTATTTGACATTTTACTCCGATTTCAATGGTATTTCATCAATATCACGGCGGCCAGTACACCTATTAATGTTTTCCATATCAGAATTAAGCATAGCCGCTGGTTATTTTGCCACATGTACAGTCTCAAAAATGCTCAGCGGTGAAAGAATAAATCTTGTAGCAATGGCTATCGATAAGTTCTTTAAAAAAGTTCGGCCGTACTAGCCTTCGAACTGGCGGTCGCTTACTAGGAATGTGTATTACCAATCTGAGCCTGATGCTTTCAGTTGAGTGCTTATAAACATTTGAGCCATGCTTCGTGAAAAAGGAGCTCAGTGCATCTGCGAAAAGTATCAACCCAGATCAGCCTGCGCTATTGATACATTTTCTGCATGTACAGGGACAAGAAGTTTACCTCGTGATTCAGTCAGTTGTTCGACCAAATGGATTTTATGGATCTATAATCATACGATGGCTTGCTTGGTATCACGGAGATACATTAAGCCCCGTTTTGCCAGAGTACGACTCATAAAACTGTGATTTCTTGTGCGCTACGGCAAATGGGGGTTTGATACCTCTGATGCATTATATAAAGCAAGCAGTCCCGGCAGGCTGACCTGGGTCGAAACTTTTCGCTGTTGTTCAATTTTCTGCACGTGAAAGGACAAGTCTACCAAAATAATTCAGTTAGTTGCTATACAGTATGGATCTCATAGACCTATAATCATGTGATAACTTACTAAGTATCATGCATCACGGGGATGCAATAAGCCCCCTTTTTCTAGAGCATGGCTCATTTGATTTTATTTGTTCGTTAGTATTGGAGTTTAACGCCATTTAGACAGCTTAGGTCACATCATGGCGCTTAATGCACTGACGCATGTGTTTGTTTTCTCACACCAGTACTGACACAACTTTTTTTTCCAAGCCACTCACTACTTTCTCACATGCATCAGAGGCGAGAGGTGAAAAATCGCCGAATAGGAAGTTCGCCGCAACCGTGTATGAACCCTAAACCTCCTGGTCACGAGTCAGATTCACTTACCACTGAACTACCGGGCCGTGCTAAAAACATTAGATTAATAGCCCTGTAATAATGGTGTTCGTCTAGTATCGCACCAAGGTGAACTTCTTTTTATCTATGGTGCCTCATAAGGACCATTGCGACTTTGCAATTAAATCCAATTTACCGGCGAAACGATCGATTGATAAAATATATTTATACTGGTTTTAAGATAATTTCACTTAAATCATCGGTAAACTAGAGGCTCGGGCACGAGGCTCAACGGACGCACTGGGTCTTTCGTGTGAGTGACCTTAGGCAAGACACCTCAGAGCTCTCCCATAATACTGATGAAACCAAGGGTAGAGTTACATGAATTTGTGAAATTCCGCTGTTCTATGTCTGAAACACTGTTGATCATGGAGAAAGACGCTATTCAATCAGTTAATCTCTAAATTATGTTTCCTGGATCACTCATATCATCGGAAAAACTCTCCTAGTAATTTGGGTTCTCCGTGGCTCTGTGGTAAAGTGTAGGACTCGTAACCTGAGGGCCCCGCGTTCGAGCCTCACTGGACGAACTTGGCCTTTCGCTGGAGTGTCCTTGGACAAGACACCTCAAAGCCCTAGCATAGTACTGGTAAAACCAAGATATGCATGAATACGTAAGCTGTCGCTGTGATATGTCTGAAATAATGTTGAAAGCGGCGTCAGACACCATTCAGTCAATTAATCTCTTAATTATGTGTTTCCTGGATCCTCCTAGTGCTGACCTAATATGCCTTGCCCAAGCACATTCCCGTGCAGAACACCAGTACTGTGGTTGAGGGGAAAGCTCAGCTCTCCTGAACTACTATTCTTTACATCAAGTACGAAGTCACGCAGGGTACCCCAATGACAGTTGAAAGGCGATTAATTACGTTAAAACGATTTATAGGATTTAGTCATAAAAGACGAACACTATAGAGAAAGTTTTCTTATCGGTCGTGATATTCTTAAGAGAAAATTCAACGTTTTACTTCAATTACATCTGCGAAAGTAATAATAATTTCATGATAACTGATGAAAAAATACAGCACCATATTCATATGAGCCATGCTCTGTGAAGAGGTGGCTTAATCCATCTGCCAAAAGGAACCGATACATGTCAGCTTGCACAGTCCGCACAGGCTGACAGGGGTGAAAACTTTTTGTTATTTACATTTTTTTCTGCTTGTCTAAGGACCACTCTTCCTCCAGATTCAGCCAGTCATTAGACCGAACAGACTTTATGGATTCATAATTATGTGATGACTTGTTTGGTATTATGCATTACGGAAGTGTAATAAGCCCCTTTTGCCAGAGCATAGCTCACAAACATGTATCAGTAACTGCCCTCGTTTTCAGTCATCATGATTTCTGTTATCTCACACGCGTTTGACATAAGCAAATAGTACCTGCCATATAAGCCTCTTTTCTGAAACATTGATGACCCAGAATTATCTAAGAATTTCATTGTCAAAATTGATGATCATGACAAAGCTGCATTTTTATTATCTTTTGACGCAACTAAAGCTTATTATGTGCAAGTTTCCGTGGGACTATTTTTCACCCGTAATGTATACACCTGTCAAAGAAGCGAATAGGCTTCACGTAAATGTTAACTCTTATCCTGCAGAGTATAATTAGATGAAACTGAAAAGCCGATAGTAAAACCCAAATATGCTATTTCAGTTTTATTTTCTGGAAAAAAAAATATGTCTTTGTCGGACCCTGAAGATCTAAGATCAGACTTCACGTTCTGTGCTGTCTGATCTTGATCTATATTGTCCGCAAAAGGTCAGTGAGTCGCGCTTAGCAGCCTTAGTGTTTAATACGCACATTTATGCGTATGCTTTAACAGATCATGAACTGTAATTTTTGAGAAACGGTAATCTAATAGAAAAAATATACGTGTACAATTCATTGGCTTTTGGGGTAAAAATTCTATCAAATTCGTCGGCAAAACAAATTGCTGTTGGGCTTACCGCCACAGAAGCCCCACAGATCATCTTGACTTTTGCACGACATTACCACAAAGAGTTCGTCAGTGTTTGATCTGAGGAGCCCCGTAGCTCAGTCGATAGCATACAGGACTTGAGAACAGGGGGTCGTGAGTTCGATCCCCGGCTTGGTCAATTTCTTTCCGAGGATTGATGATAGTCATTGCGACAGGATTCATTCCTCTCTCACCGCTGGTCGTTGTTTCGACGATGGTTATGTGGGAAAGCAGCCAGTGGCTTGGAAAGAATATTGTGTGGAGTACTTGTAACAGAAACTCCAGGAAAGCATGGATACGTGCACTGGCCGCCGCGATATAACTGAAATAATGTTGAAAACGGCGTTAAACACCATACAATCAATCAATGAATCAATGTTTGATCTTGTTTTAAAAACGGTCCCAACAATGAAGAATGATTTGGTCTTAAATAAACAAAAGAAGGGTTTCCAGCATTTACTAAACATTTCGGCATACCAAAAAATGTTGGCGTCTTTTTTTAACTTTGTAAGAACGTCGTTTTTAACAGTATTTCAGTAACAACAAAAGCACGTGGGCCGAAAATGATAATTCAGTTGCAAATGCACAGAGCTTGAAACCCAGGGGTCACAAGTTCGATTCCACAGCTGGACGAGGTTATTCTTGTGGTTTGGTTTTAGTGATTGTGACCAATTCCTCTCTCCTTCCCTTTGAATATAGTTTAATATTTTCACGTGGAAAAGCAATTAGTAGGTTTGAAAGAATGGTGCGCGTTACCAGTAAAAGCAGCTAAAGGAAAGCATGGATGGGTACACTGACCACAGCGATATAACTGAAATAGTATCTAAAACCACGTTAACCCTTTACCAAACGGCAAAATTTTAGAATGGTCAAAATTGAATGCCTGCAGACGACAAAATAAACGTAACTCAAAAATTGAAATTCGTTTCCAGCAGGGTAGAAAACATTGTGGGAAAAGGAGAAAATGATGGTTACCAGCATTTTCTCCTTTTCCCACTATGTTTTCAAAAGGCTTCCATCTGAGGGTCGTTAAAACCAGGGATTGTTTGGTAAAGGGTTAAATATCATAAAAATATCATGTCCTATCCATGCGTTTCTGGAACTTCCTCACTAATACCCCAGATATTACCCTCTAAAAGCCATCAGCAGCTTAACCTTCTCAATAAAAACGAAACAAACTAGAGCTGTCACTGAATGTGACTTAATACCCCCGCCAGCGCTTTGACAGAAACAGGCAATTACTAGTATTTTGTAAACAGACGGACACACGGATACACGGACGGACATACACACGGACGGATACACGGACGGACGGACAGACAGGCTGATTCCAGTATACACCCGAAAACATTCGTTTTGCGGGGGTATAATTAGCAGCGGTGGGAGAGAAATCATCCCGTCTCAATGACTTTTTTCTCGAGCATAAAATACAACCTTGCAACCCCGGATTATAATTTATCTCGGGAGTTACCTCTGAGCTATCGGTGCCCGGGCTCGGGTATAGTAAGAGCTGGGCATTTTCATAACAGAAGACAAGTGCTGTTGAAATCCGGCCGTGAATCAATACTATCTGCTATAATTATACTAAGGCAGAAACACAGTTTCAAATGAAAATTTTTATCAACTCAGAAAAAGATCGTTTTTCTATATGGAAAATGTAGCTTCTTTTCTGCATCCTTTTTTTTTTTTACACTTCCAGCGCCGTCAACATTTTAAGCCTAAGTTCTATGTATAACTGACGTGCTTCGGCTGTATCATCTGGTTTTGAAAGGTGACTTTCTGTCATAAATATGTCACAAAGTTCTCTCGCTGTGTTATCGCACGGCGTTCGTGGTTTTGGCGTTGTCTGCTGTTCACATATAACGATTTCATTGCTGTCTACGTAACAGAGTCTATCTTCAGCATCATAAAGTTGAGGAAGGTTGTAGAGAACAGTGGGCTTCTTTCTTCTAAGTGTTTCTCCAGGTTTACTTTGAAGAGTGTGAGTGTTCCAAGTGGCAACAAGTGAGTCGAGATCTCTCTGGATATATCGGAAAAAAAGACGAAATAAAAAACATATTACTACGATTATGAGCTGGGAGAAGTCGTGCCATACATTGCATGATAGGAGGCTAAATAGACTTTAAGATACATGTATCCAAACTGAAAGTATCCGATAACTGAATAATTTGTAAATCAGCCATATACGAGTAAGAAAGCGATGCTAAAAAGATTTTATAAAAGGTATTCCCTTCAAGTGATACGTAGCCTCCTAAAGGATGTTCAGATTTCTAGCATTTTTTTCAAAGGCTCTTACAGAAAATAGCGTTTAGCATCATTTTGATATATGACACGAGTGGTTTATGTGGGATCGTATCAAGATATATGTAAGTAGAGCAGTGTCAAATCTGATCTAGTGAAAACAGTTCGAGTTTTCATTCGCAAACATATCATTTCAGTATTCGAAAGCAAAACTGCATGTTTTCACCGAATGTAAAAGTTGACTTTACCCCCTGCAGAGAAAAGCATATTTAGTAGTAATTATTGATATTTTACCAGAAACTTCAATTAACGGCAAACATCTAAATACGCCTCTTTAAACAATATACCAGTGAAACTTGTAAAAAAAAAGTCAAAGGCACACCGTATTTAAAAAAAAAAACTTCAATTTTTGTTCGTATTTCCCTAAACAAAGCAAGGTGATATGGTTATGAAACCTTCTTATGAAACGAATTTGTTGTTGTTGTTATTGTTGTTTATTTTATGTTGTTTCAAGTATTGTCGCCAGTGCAGCTATCCATGCCGGTGTAATGCAGAGAAATGACCCACCCCTACAAAATGACCTGGGGGTCATTTCTCTACGTAGAATAATGACCCGGGTCATTCCTCTACGTAGTAAAATGACCCATAGGTCATTTTGTAGGGGAGGGTCATTTCTCTGCATTACACCGTCTCGAAGTTTTGTTGCACGTCCTACGCACATCTCTTAGTCACTTGTCTAGATAAACAGTTGTGAGAGATGGGATACTGTTATAATGACTTTCATCAATTTCGGTAAGAACGAAAAGCAATTGTACATAAAAAAGCCTTTTATCTAACATACCTGAATTAGGTCCATGAAACAAAGCTGGATGAGGCTCTTTCAAGGAAAGAACCACAAAACAGATCTGTTCCTTCATCACCTAGACTTGAAAATAGGTCCATGTAAAACTGACCCATCTGTTTCCTCAGGCATCCCCAAAACCATTCTATTCGCTGGTTGTGAGTACTTTTGCCATATAAAAAGCTCTTATTCCCTGATAAATCATCAGTATGATTGCGCCTTAGAAATTTTTGCATTTGTTCCACATGTCCGTTTTCAGTTCCTAAATCTGCACGAATTCTTTGAGGACATCCTGATTTTCGACTCACAGCCTTTATATAGTAGTTTGCGATTACTTTTGGATCACTGTTTGTCGTATTTGCTTCAAGCCAAATCACGTTTCTGGAAAATCCGTCAGTGCATCCGTTTATAGCAATACCATACGGTTTCAATTTGTCGTACGAGTCAATATGCCACACGTAGTTTGGTCCTTTACTGACATAAACGCGTCGCCTTAATCTATTTCTCCGACGTACTAGCAATCCCTCAGGGTCAAGGAGTTTCATCAAGTCGTATACAGTATTCCGTGGCACGTTCAGGCCTGACTGAATACACATAAGATGCATCCAGCGATATCCATGGGATTTCCCGGAAGAAGAGACCTCTTGTTGAATAAAAACTGCAACATCTATTATATCGGAATATAATTTCCTTTTGAATAACTTTAGATTCTTTAATCTTCTCTTCAGAGTAGAACTGCTAATGCATACTCTGTGTTGAATAGCTAAAAACTGCTGCATTTCATTTTGACTTAAGCCCAGTCGGTGATAGACAGACAGCATGTTATCCAAATCCATATTTAGATAGTAGAACACAATGTGAGTTAAGTACCTTTTGATCTGCAGCATATAGTGAAATCAGAGTAAAGCGTTTCATTGAGTCATATAAACGTAAAAAATTACGTTATTACGAGAATTTTCGCGTTAGTGCGACTTTATTCGCGTTATAACGTGTTTTGATTTCACGTTATTACGAGAATTTTCGCGTTAGTACGACTTTTTTCGCGTTATAACGTGTTTTATATTCACGTTATAACGAGAATTTTCGCGTTAGTGCGACTTTTTTCGCGTTATAACGTGTTTTGATTTCACGTTATTACGAGAATTTTCGCGTTAGTGCGACTTTTTTCTCGTTATAACGTGTTTTATATTCACGTTATAACGAGAATTTTCGCGTAAGTGCGACTTTTTTCGCGTTATAACGTGTTTTGATTTCACGTTATAACGAGAATTTTCGCGTTAGTGCGACTTTTTTCTCGTTATAACGTGTTTTATATTCACGTTATAACGTGAATTTTCACGTTAGTGCGACTTTTTTCGCGTTATAACGGGTTTTTATTTTTTTTCTTATTGTTCATATTGACCCTTATAGGCTTTCGTATGTTTAACACTGCTTTCAACATTATTTCAATTATACCGCGGCGACCAGTCTACCCATCCATGCTTTGATAGAATTTGTCTTTTATTTTACTAGTATTTCGCAAGATATTCCTCCAAAGCCACTGGCTTCTTTCCCATATAACTATCGTCGAAACAGAGATCAGTGGGGAGATAGGAATGAATCCTGTCGCACCGACTATCATCAATTCTCGGAAAGAAATTGGTAGAGCTGGGGATTCGAACAAGCGCATTGACCGAGATATTCCGCCTTCAGGACGACGACCCCGTCCTGTTTTTTTTTTCTTATTATTTATTCGTAAAATTGGTCGACATATTCGTAATATTTGAGATCGCGTTCCTCTATCATGCTGGTGCTTCCATTTACTGGGCTTATTGCATGTCCGTAATGTAGTATACCGAGCAAGACATCACATAGGTACATAAGTAAAATTCATTTAGTCTGAAAAAATGACTTGATACAGGTTTAAAATGCTCCTTAGGCAAGCATAGAATTTATTTTGCAAATAGCAAAATGTTTCGACCCATGTATGCCTGCGCAGGCTGACATTGGTTGATACTTTTTGCAGATGCATTAAGACCAATTTTTACAGAGTATGGCTCATATATATATATGTACTCTTAGATTTTTGTTTAGGCTAAGATGCATGCATGGCACCGAGATAAATTACATACGACGAAAAACTACGTATCTGACAGTGTGAGATACGGTTCAAACTATGATATCATGACGTTAAACGCCCGTGGACTACTTTCAGCTTGGGTGCCGATTTGATTGGTTAAGGTTTTATGTTATGATATTCATCCACCTTTGATAAAAAGACACTAGTACCCACTTATTTGTTTCAGTTTCTTACCGTTTTGGAATAAAGTGTCGATAACGCAATATTTGTCGTTCAAATTAGTAGGTATTTAACAAAACGAATATTTGTAATAACTTTCCCGTGGCTTGTAGTTGCCTCGAGCTGCATAAAAAAATACCCACACGGTTCGAAGCCAATTGAAGCCCCAGGAAAGTTACTTCGACATAATATTCCGTATTGTACTGGATAAACTTATAAACGGGTGCGTATTGTACATACCCATGATACACTTAAGCCATGCTCTGTGAAAAGGGAGTTTAATGCAGGTGCAAAAAGGATGAATCTATATCAGCTTGTGCAGTTCGCACGGGTTGACGTAGGTCGAATCTGTCAGCTACTGTTCGTTTTTCTTTTGCATGTCCAAGGACTACTGTAACTCATCATTCAGTCGATGTTTTAGACATAACATATGCTTATAATACGACGATCGGTTTTATGGATTAAGACGATGCATTTAACCCATTTTGTCAGAGGGTCACGCATACCATATGGCCCGCAATATGCGAAATGAGACCTTCGAACATTTGCGTAAAGTGTCGTCTCGGATTAGCCTGCGCAGTCCACGCAGGCTAATCCGAGACGGCACTTCACGACTACATAAGATTTTTGCATACAGTAGATTTTCGTGAAACAGAAAATCGCACAAAAACGAGAAGTGTCGTCTCGGATTAGTCACAGACTGCACAGGCTGATCTAGGACGACATACTTTTATGCATATGTCCGAAGGTCCCGTTTTGTGTGTTGCATGCCATACCCTATACACGTTAGGGTATCACAACACCTTTGGGTTTTTTTGCTACATTAAATAATTGAGAAAAATCATCACCTTTGACCTTCTGCTGTACTTTTATTGGCAAATTAAAGCTTTTCTGTGTGTCTCTATCAAAAGCATGTTCAGTGACCTACACAAGAAGCTACCAAAATGGCGCCTCACCTGAGTGCGGTTTTTGCTATTCTACCTCAAACACAACTACCCTTAAAAAGTAACAGTAAAAAGACCCCTCTGGGTGATTGACCATTCTCTTATCTGTGGTCATATGTACGAAGAAGTACCTCAAAAATAACAATCTTGCACTTAGCTTCCACAGAAATTATCAAATCACTACCAGAAACTACCGGTCCGTCGGTCGGTCGGTCGGTCTTGTCCATCATTTTTCTGTGATAAAATATGTGCCGCAAAAGTGCTTCCTGTCAAATTTTCAAACAGGACTACTTTGGATACTACCAGCCGGAAGGAGTTAACAGTGGTATGACGTCTCAGCTTTTTCAGGGGAGGTAACAATTCAATAAACTTATAAACTGGCAGCCTGTTATCGATCTTCGTATAAACAACATGTTCGAGATTTTATGAGATAACGCGAGACTTGGAAATTCAAACTTTTATTTATGCACAGAGATACCTCTTTTCGATAAGAAATAAATTCTTAAGTGCGTTTAATAAATTGGTCGCCGTCAGAACAATCTTTGTCTATCATGAAAACCTTAGCCAAAGATTCAATATTGCTTGGTTATTTTAAAACAAATTGAGGCATTCCGTAACGGGCTGTCTGATTGGTGGGTTTGGTACATATGGAAACCAAAAGCTGTCCTCGATAAATCGGGTATTGCCTGTTGTCTATCGGACAGTTACGGGAGATACAACGGGTACCAGTCTAATATACTTACCGACGATTAAAAGTACAAGGACTGTAGCTGAGACTGTTTTGTTGACGCAGAGGTCATCATCGGACTGGGTCTGTCTCGAAACGCCTTCTTGTTCAAGAATGCCGGCCACATACTCTTCTTTCTCAGCTGTGATTCAATAAAACGTTTACCTTTTAACTCTTTGCCAAACGACAAAGTTTTTAGACCGATCCAAGTGAAAGCAGATGAAATATCAAAAATAACCCAAAGGACTGGATTTTGTGTATGCAAAGAGAGAAAACTTTGTGGGAAAAGGAGAAAATGCTGGTTCCTAGCATTTTCTCCTTTTCTCACAATGCTTTCAAAAGTCTTCTTCTGCGGGATCGTTAACAACGAGGGATTGTTTGGTTAAGGATCAAAACATAAATTAAACACGACAATATTTCGGCTGAAGGCCCTTTGTCAAGAAAGAAAGACGTACTAGTAATTCATTTCAACTATAGATTAACGAGGAGCTACCAAAAAGTTCGTGTGATGACCTAGTGAAAAAATTCAGTGAGTGGGTTGGTCGGTCGGCTTGGCCGTAGGTGGATGGAATGGTGTGTTGGTGGATGGCTGGTTGAGTCAGTCAGCCGTCAGTGAGTGGGCGAATCAGTAGGTGAGTGAGTGACTGAGTGAGTGTCTGGGTCGCTCGGTCGGTCTGTCGATCATTAATTTAGTCAGTCAGAAGTCATTTAGTGAGTCAATCAGAGAGTCAGTGAGTGAGTGAGTGAGTCAGCCAGTGAATCAGGTCATGAAAGATGAAAGGTCAGTAAGTTCTTGAAAGTTCAAGGTCTTGGAAGACGGAAGGTCAGTGAAATCTTGAAAGGTCTAGGTCATGAAAGAAACTTTACCTTGCGTCATGAACACCATTACTGTGGTATCCAAATTCTTAGTCTGAGCAACTGATGCTTGTCTTCTCCTTCTAACCGAATTTAATGAAGTATCGTCACATCCGGTCTGCGATAAAATAAAAAAAAAGCATGGAAACGACAGAGAGCGACGCCGTATTTCAACCTCTACGTTGCTAAGTACGCTTTTGCGGACAGTGTTACTATAGAATCAAGATCAGATTGCACAGAACGTGCAGTCTGATCTTTGTCCCATATGAAATTATTCATGCGGCGAAAAGAAATTTGTAATCGGCTTATTTTGCTTCTTACCATAGATTTATATATATATAAAGTTCAATTCTTATTCACGGAAGTACACTTAATATGGATCTGAACGGTAAGCGAGAAACTTCGTCTGAAAAAAAAAAGGTTCAGCAAGAAAGAAGCGTTTAATATACATTGTAATGATTTTAGATAGTGATTTACATAGATCTGGTTTAAATTTCTGTGCCTTTTACAACCCGTGAAACTACATGTACATGAAACATGTATAGTAACGGTGACGTCACGAGACATACATGAGACATGGTGAGTGAAAAGGTGGAAAAATCCGTATTATGCGACGATTTGCTTGGTATTAAGGACATATGCCACAGTGTTTTCCTGCGAAAATATTTTTGTCCATTTTCGCTCAATCGATTATATGGCCCGCAATATGCGAAATGAGACCTTCGAACATTTGCGTAAGGTGTCGTCCAGGATTAGCCTGAGAAGTCCGCGCAGGCTAACCCGAGACGGCACTTTACGACTACATAAGATTTTTTCATACAGTAGACTTTCATGAAACAGAAAATCGCCCAAAAATGGGAAGTCTCGTCTCGGATTCGTCACAGACTGCACAGGCTGACCTGGTGCGACACAATTTTACGTATATGTCCGAAGGTCCCTTTTCGTGCGTTGCGCGCCATATAATGTATGCGGAATAAAGAAAAGTGAAAGAAAATCATATGTTGCGATTCAAAATACAAACATAAAGTTCTTCAAAGGAGATAACTCTTGTCAAAATTAAAGAAAATTGGCTTTAATTTCAAACCTAAAAACAAAGGTTCCTAAAGAAAAAAATACATGTACTGCCCAAATAAATGATTATTCTTAGGAGAGCTAGTATGATAATTGCTAGTAGAAACAAGAAATATCTTTAGAAAAAGATACACCACGTAAATTTGCCAGCAAATAGGCAGGGGCTCTTAGAATAAATATGTCTACATTTTTAACACAGGTACCCTTAGAATAAATATGTCTACATTTTTAACACAGGTGCCCTTAGAATAAACATGTCTACATTTTTAACACAGGTGCCCGTAGAATAAACATGTCTACATTTT
Organism: Tridacna gigas; assembly: GCA_945859785.2. Taxonomy (NCBI): domain Eukaryota; kingdom Metazoa; phylum Mollusca; class Bivalvia; order Cardiida; family Cardiidae; genus Tridacna; species Tridacna gigas. The sequence goes on along the minus strand of OX244028.2, from coordinate 55,252,165 downwards.
TAAAACAGGTGCCCTTAGAATAAACATGTCTACATTTTTAACACAGGTGCCCTTAGAATAAACATGTCTACATTTTTAACACATGTGCCCTTAGAATAAACATGTTTATATATCTGACCAGTCATGAATTTCTATTGATTCATTTTTTATCAGTACCAAAAAGTAGGTCAAAAGCCAGCACATACAGCCACGCCGATAAATGATTAATCAAAAGAATTAAGGCACTATACAGATCACGGTAGTAAGTAGAAATGTTCTAACGGCTCATAATAGACTTTTTTCTGATCATTTTTCTACAATTAAAAAAAAAAAGAAATCAGCAATCAATTAAAAAAAAAAATGCACAGAAATAGTACTTTCTAATATAGAGCTCCAGATAAGAGAAAGTGATCGTATTCTAAATCCATTATTTCCCTTCCAAACCCTATGTTGTGGGTACTCATTAGAATCGTCTCGATGAGACGATTCTAATGAGTACCCATAACATAGGGTTTAGTGGAGAATAATTAATATTTTTCAATTTTGAAATCAAAATCACTCCTCTATCTGGAGCTCTGTAATATATTTTAAAGAATAATGAAAATGTATATCTAGCGAGGAATTTTTCAGAGATACGGTGCATATTTAAGATTTACATGTATATATATCCCATTTTTCTATCGCGTGTGTGAGTTCCCCATTTTTAATAAAAATGAATTACCCTCTTTATAATAAACGTTTAATTTGGCGTGATTTGGCACCCCGATCATCTATAAAACTCCCATTTTTCTTCCGCGTCTGTGACTTTCCCATTTTTAAAGGGCAAACGACATATTACAGATAAAATTACTATCTCAGTGTCATGGTAACCCAATGGAATATAAAAGAGTTACAAAAAGGAAACATGCGCAAACAGGTGAGCAGAGAAAACTGTGGCACATGTCCTAAAGGGACTCAAGGTTCAGTTGAGTAGGCAACAGTTCGAAATCATTACGCACGCCGAATCTAGTGCTTAATTCCACCCTTCGGCTGATAAGCGAAACTCAGTGTAAATCAAAATCAGACTGCACAATGTATCGCCTTTTTCCTGCATACGCACTTGCTTATTGTGCGTTAGGGACACTACGCCTTTGAGGTAGACCCAGTTAAATCTGATGTTTTCTTGGAAAAAATCTGGTCATGTTATAAATAGGATCTTAGACTAGTGTTCATGTTGTATTGAAATTTATTAAACCCTTCGTCTGAAACAAGATAAAAACTGGACAAGTCTTAATTGTATCTTATTTTAGATAACTCGTTTAATAAATTAAAAATACCATCAACACACATGTAAGTTACTCTGTATAAATTGTAATTAAATGAAAGCCAAACGAAAACAAGAGCATCGTATGCGGGTGACAACCCCAATCGATTTTCAGTGAAAATTCTAAGTCGAAAAAGGGGCATAACTGTGTAAAAAAACACTTTGATGGTTATCTACCCTTGTTGTGTAAGTTCCCCTGTTTAAGATAAACAAGTTGTCCAAGTTTGAAGCAAGTATCTTTAGTAATAAGAGAGATGTTACAAATTGTCAAAGACGACACCAGGGCTACGGCAATAGCTCGACGTTTTCTTCGAAAACAGACCAGCTAAAAATGTGCCTCAGCTAACTATACACTTATCCTACATACTATGCACGTCATGAAAATATGAGCCATGCTCTGTGTAAAGGGGGCTTAATGCATTTGCGAAACGTATCGATCCATGTCAGCCTGCACAGTCGGCGCAGGCTGACATGGGTCGAAACTTTTCGCTAACTTTTCAACATTTTCTGCATTTCAAAGGATAATTCTACCTCATGCATTAGTCGGTTTTTTGTAAAAATGGATTTTATGAATCCAAAATTTGGTGACGTTTTGCTTGGTATCATGCATCAAGGAGATGCATTAAGCCCCCTTTTACCAGAGCACGGCTCATATATTCTCAAAACTTATGTAATAGTATAAGTCTTATAGTGTTACCTTTATAAACAAAATACCTTAGGCATTTTTGAAAGCGTAATATATATTATGAAACCTCCTGTATATTTTCATTTCGAATTTAAGGATTTCATGCCTCTCCTACACTTAAACGTCCATATATAATTAAAGCTCGATAAACCTTTCATCAACAGCATATATATATAACTCCAACTCGATAAAACTTTCACTGACAGTTAATGTTATTGTTTGTTGTTTGGGAATACATGTTTAAAACCACGGAAGACGATGAGATAATATAAACATGATCGAGTTGGGTTTATAAATTATCTCGTCACGATACGTGATTTTAAACCTGTTATCCCAAACATAAACAACAATATAAACTGATAATGAAACGTTTATCGAGTAAGAGCTATACTAGTATGGTTTAAAAGCACGAACCGTGACGAGATAATATAAACGTTATCGAGTTGGGTTTATAAATTATCTCGCAAGTTTTTTCCACGATTTGGCCCCATGACTTACTTTTTGACTCAATGTGACCCAATTTCAAAGCTGTTCAAGATGATCATCAAGACAAACCTTCTAACCAAGTTTCATGCGTTCCAGGCTGAAAATGAGGCCTATTGATCGTACACATGGTTTTTTTTCTAGGATTTGACCCAGTGACCTACTTTTTGCACCGACATGACCAATTTTCGAACTTGTCCAAGATATTATTAAGGCAAACATTCTGACCAAGTTTCATAAGTTTCAGGCTGAAAATGTGGCCTCTAGAGTGCACACAAGGTTTTTTCTAAGTTTTAGCCCAGTGACTTACTTGTTAATCCAACATGACCCAATTTCGAATTTGTCCGAGATTTTATTAGGACAAACATTTTGACTAAGTTTCATGAGTATCTGACTGAAAATGTGGCCTCTAGAGTGCACACAAGGTAAATAATGACGACCGCACGACGGACGACGCACGACGGAGGCCGGACACAGCACTATCACAATTGGTCACCTTGAGCACTTTGTGCTCAGGTGATCTAAAAGGCCATTAGGTTTAATCCTCACCAAGTGACACACTAGCTATGCTCAGACAAAAGGGGGCTTAATGCATCTCAGTGATGCATCATACCAATCAAGCCATCAAATAATTATGGGTCCGTAAAAGCCACCTTTTTTAATAAAACTGACCAATAGCGAAAAGTTTCGGTCCCGGTCAGCCTGCGCGGACTGCGCAGGCTGACTTGGGTCGATACTTTTCGCAGATGTATTGAGGCCCCCCCCCCCCCCCCCCCCCCATTCACAGAGCATAGCTCGTCTGAATCTAACCTTAACTTTGGAAGATACGCAATACTTACATCTACGTCAACTATGCACGCAGCTGTCCCGACATCCTCGTGACAGAACACAATGGTAGCTACAGGTTTTAAGACCACAGCTGCAAGAAGATTGATTGATTGATCGTACGGTGTTTATCGTCGTTTTCAACATTATTTCAGATTTATCGCGGCGGCCATTGCACCTGTCCATGCTTTTCGTGTAGTTCCTCTTGCCAGTACTTCGCACAATATTCTTCCTAAGCCACTGGCTGCTTTCCAACACAACTATTGCCGGAAAATGATCAGCGATGAGAGAGGAATGAACCCTGTCGCAATGACTATCATCAATCCTCGAAAAGAAATTACCTGAGCTAGGGATTCGAACCAGCAACTCCCAGTCTTCAAATCCTGTACGTTACCGGCTGTGCTACCGAGGCTCGGCAGACATCGGTCACAGTCCTCTTCTTTCGGGTGCTATCACAAACATCGGTTACACGTGTATTTGGTTTGAATTACTTGTGATTCTTATTAATCTTTAGGCTGCTAAGCGCAACTCAAAGACCTTTTACAGACAGTGTAGATCAAGATCAGACTGCACAGAACATGCAGTCTGACTGATCTTGGATCTATACCGTCCAATAAGGAGATTTGTTTCCTCCAAAAATACCTTTGAAATGGCAAAATTTGTGTTTATACTATCGGCTTAAAAGTTTTATTTCACTTATTTAGCAGAATAAGAGTTAAAGTATACTATACGAAAAAAAGAAAGAAACTTCTTTACAGGCGATACCGATGCCTAAACCTGTGTACCGACACAATTTTGTGTAAAGTTTATTGTTATTGAAACCTGGCACCAATATCTATGAGTTCTCTACAACGGTTATGAAATATCTCAAAAGTCACGTTTAAATCTGACATCAAAATGGGTAGGGGTCTAAATCCAGGTAAACGTGAACGGGATGTGTTTAATGCATGTGTTTTTTTCATTGTCCTTTCATTTAAAGTGCCTTTCTACATACAGTCGTTTCAGTAGCGTGTCTACCTACCGTCACTTCAAATGTAAGCAACGATCCGCCTCCTCATGGAACGATTTTTTGCCTCTCACCTCTGATGCATGCGAGAAAAGTGGTCAATAGCTTGGAAAGAGAGTTGTGTCAGTACTGGTGTGAGAAAGCCAAGAATCACACGAGTACGTGCACAAGCCGCTGTTACATGACCTAAGCTATGGCCTAAGTTATTGAAACAACGTCAAACTAAAAATAAACACCTCATGCATTCATCCAGCAATGGTTAGGTAGCATATACTAGTAACCTATGCACCAGCCATTTATAAACATAGCCCATATAAGCCTGGGAAAAAGCCCCGGAATAAGCCCAGCAAGGTGGTGACGTTATTTTTGTTGCCAGCCTGTTGCAGTTTTCCCCATGTCTATATTTAGAAACTGTCTACAGAGATTTGCAGTTAACAATTGGTATTTAAAAAAGAATCCCCGTTAGAAATCATTTTGTTTTTTTAAGAAATTTGTAGCGAAAAAATGGCTTGATTTTCCACATACGTATTATAGCCATTTCTGCCTGCAGTTTTTAAGCGGCAATTTGCGCACCGTGTAGTAATATTTGTCCTGTTCAGAACAGTGATGCGTCATAGGAGACAGGTCAAATCTTCGAAGAGTAGAGACATGCGCAGACAACGCTTCGACATTGAGAATATGGATGAAGTAAAACACATAAATCGATATATAAAATATAGGCAAAGTAAAAACACATAAATGGATGATAATAGAATATGGGCAAATTTCATGAATAGATGTTTGCATAGATTCTGTCTTTTAGTTACATGTATCCTTAATCCGGACGTATCCGTTGGCATATGACCATCAAGCAATCTATAATTGATTGACTGATTGTATGGTGTTTAGTTTAACGCCGTTTTCAACATTATTTCAGTTATATCACGGCGACCAGTGTACCTGTCCATGCTTTCCTAGAGTTTCTTTTACCAGTACTCCGCACAATATACTTTCCAAGTCACTGGCTGCTTTCCCACATAACCATCGTCGAAACAATGGTCAGCGGTGAGAGAGGAATGAATCCTGTCGCAATGACTATCATCGATCCTCGGAAAAAAATTGGCCAAGCCGGGGATCGCACCAGCGACCTCCTGTTCTCAAGTCTTGTACGCTACCGAATGCAGCAACCTTTAAAATTAAGCACAAACGACAGAAAAAAGCCGTTTACTTTAGCCCTTTGTCAAAATTGCACTATTGCGGTGTATAAACAAAAACGACCAGTGATTATAGCCGACCTTGCAAATAAAGACTACAGGATTTACTCACGTGATATGATCGTATTGTTACCGAAATAGTAGAAAGCAGGGAACGTGACAGTTAGGACAGAAGTTGCGTTGCCTGTCACTGTTGTGGTCACCTGGCTGTCTAACACACAGCTTAAATAAAGCATAACATAAGACGAAATTAAAAGGACCAGTTGCAGCCAAAAGTAAACAATACGGGTGTTAAATTGCATTTTCATTTAGATCATACGATTTAAAAGTATGAAAATTACGGTATGGACGGTCCAAGTGTTAGTCGCTGGCAGAAGCATGACTTTTAGAATGGGGTAAAAAGTAGACAAAAGATAGAGCGATCTGGCAACTTTTAACCTAGTTTTAAGATTTATTTTTCTGTCAGCGACTTACACTCGGACCGATCGTGCAATTACAGATTATCCTCTACACAATAGTATCCATACTTTGAAATGGTATCATTCAAATTCAAATTTTAACACCCGAAGTGTTTAATTTTGGCCGTTATTGGGCGTTTAAGATTTCAGTGTAGATGCAAGAACTCGATGGTAAAAAATTTAATTACTTGGATATACTCGTATGTCCTCTTTCCCTGCCAACAAAATTGATGAGACTTCCCTTGAGGTTTAACAGTATGTTTTCGTTGCCATGGAAGCTAACTTTGCTCAAAGATCGGTATCACACAGCGGACGGTGTAGATCAAAGATCAGACTGCACGTTTTGTGCAGTCTGATCTTTGATCTACGCCGTCCGCAAAAGCTATCCAAGGCGACATCCGTTGAGGAAGAGAGAGTTAAAATCATGACCCTTTAGATGGGCATTAAGATTTCTGTGCAAATCAAAGCATTCAATATATTCAGGTAAGTGAATGCTTGCATCTGGACTGAAATCTTAATGACCACCTTAAAGATCATGATTAAAGGTCAGTGACGAATAAACTAACTTTAACCTTTGTCAAATAATCCCGAGTTCAAACGATCCTGGGGAAAAAGACTTTGAAAACATTGACGGGAAAAGGAGAAAATACTCATAGAGCATTTCCTCTTTATATTTTTTTCTAGCCTTTTATAGACAAATCCCATTGTTTGAGATCTACTCTTTGTGTCCTCTGAAAGTGCTTCCAATGTAAACCAGTCCAAATTCTGTCATTCAGTTTAGAGCTCAGTCAACATACACCGGATATTTTTTTCTATTTCCTGAGTTCACGGCGGTCTATTCAAATTTTCATAAGAAAATATAATTTATCACTGATGTTAGGTAGGGAATAGCTGGCATATCATCAATAAATAGCAAGAGAAGTGCAAGAAATGAATGATAGTTTTTCCTAAATGGGATACGTAGCCTTTTAAAGTAATTTGAAATCTTGAACTAGAATTTTGCGAAGGCTTCCGATAATGTCATGCAAAAAAATACGTCGATTATGTGGTCTGCAAGATTGACCAATGCTATAGGAAGAAGGTCCGTCTACACTGGCAAACATTTGTTTGCAAACACCACCAAACACCATGGTTGCTGGTGTCTGCAAACAAAGGTTTACTACTGTGGACCAGTCAGCAAACACATGCAAACATCACCAAACAGTATTTGGTGATATTTGGACATATCCATTTTTGTTTGCTCTGTATGCTGCTGTTTGTTGGTGTCTAATATACTGACCAGTCAGAAGCTGTCTTGATGGACGGATCACAAGATCTTCAAACACCCCCAAACAGTGTTAGCAATTGTTTGTTGTAGTGAAGACAACTGACAAACAAACATGACCAAACAGCACCAAACAAATGAGCCATGCTCTGTGAAAAGGGGGCTTAATGCGTCTCCGCGATGCAGGATACCAAGTAAGAAATCACATACTTACAGATCAATGACAACCACTTTTTTTTTAAGAACCGACTGAATTATGAGATAGAATGGTCCTTTGACACGTAGAATTGGCTAGGAGCGAAAAGTTTCGGCCCAGGTCAGCCTGCGCGGACTGCGCAGGCTGACCTTGGTCGATACTTTTCGCAGATGCATTAAGCCCCCCTTTTCACAAAGTATGGGTCAATGTTTTGTAGCGTTTGCAAAGGAATGTTTACTAGTGCAGACGGGCTTAGCATTTATGTAACATAACATTGCCATTGGATTACATCAATGAGCCATGTTCTGGCAAAGGGTATTTAAATAAATCTCCGATACCCAGCAAGTCATCTAAGTATTAAGGACCCATAAAATCCAGTTTGTATAACAACCGACTGAATCATGATGTACACCGGTCCTTTGACATGCAAACAATTTAACAATAGCAAAAAGTTTCGATCCAGGGCAGCCTGCACATGCTGACCTAAATCGATACTTTTTGCAGATGCGTTAAGCCACCTCTTCACAGAGCATAGCTCAAATGAATCGTTTACTCACCTGTCATAAACAAGATAGTAATCGGCACTCGGGCTACTCACCAACAAGCTTTCTAAACCAAGGACAAACTCGTCTGAAAAAAATAACAAGAGGGTCATTGGCCGTATAGCGCTCACCTGAGAAAGTGATCTAGGATTGAAAAAGTTGAAGAGATCCTGGAGGTGATGATGTGAGAACACTTACAAAATATATTCAGAGTGCATAATGGGTTTAACTTTTTTTTCTAAATATAACAATAGTGTGTTATCAGTAAGTGGTATGAGTGCAGCTCCAACTTTCATGAAAATTTGAATGAAAACGTGGAAGCTACCGTGTCACAGTGACCTACTTTTTGACCCTATGCGACCCATTTTCATACTCATCAGAGATGTTAAACAAACATTCTGATCAACAGTAATTCCAATTGGACAGAATATGAGACCTTTAGAGTGTGCACAAGATTTTGAAAAAATATCCTAGTGACCTAATTTTGGACAAAATTTGACCTGTTTCGAAACACTTTGACATTTTTTAAGTGAAATGTGGCCTCTAGAGTGCATACAAGGTTTTTTCTAAGGTTTGTCTCAGTTTCTTACGCTTTGACCCAATGTGACTCATTTTTGAACTTGTCTGAAATATCATCGAGACAAACACTCTGACATTCTGAACACTAGACTGAAAATGTGGCCTCTAGAGAACACACAAAGTTATCCTAAGATTTTTTCCAGTGACCTACTTTTTGAACCCATGTTACCCATTCAAATGTCGAGATAACACCAAGAGAAAAATTTTGATACTCCGTCATAAGTATTGGACTGACATTATTAAGACAAACAATACGACCAATTTTCATGAGTATCGGACTGAAAATGTGGCCTCTAGGGCGCACACAAAGTTGATCCTGAGACCTACATTTTTCATCCGAAGTGACCCAGTTTCAAACTTGGCTTTATCTTATCATACAATTGTTCTGACAAAGTTACAACGAGTATCTGACTGAAAATTTGGCATCTAGAGTGCACACAAAGTTTTTCTAATAATTCTCCGAGTGACCTACTTTTTGACTCCGAATGATTCAGGTTTACACTTGCTCGAGATATTATAAATACAAACATGCTGATTAACATTCATGAGAATCGAACCGAAAATTTGGCCTCTAGAGTGCATACAAGGTTTTATACGATTTGTCCAAGTGGCCTACTTTCTGCCCCCAACGTTACAAAATTTTAAAGTTGTCCGAGATGTTTTCAAGGCAAATATTTTTACCGTTTTTCATGAATATCCAACTAAAGGTGATTATTAACGACTACACAACGGACGATGGAAGACCTGCGACGGACGGCGGACACGGCACAACCATAAAAGTCAGAGCTCCAGATAGAGGGTGTGATTTTGATTTCAGAATTGAAAATGCTAATCACTCTCCACTAAACCCTATGTTATGGGTACTCATTAGAATCGTCTCATCGAGACAATTCTAATGAGTACCCATAACATAGGGTTTGGAAGAGAAATAATGGATGTAGAATACTATCACCCCTCTCTTATCTGGAGCTCTAAGAAAAGCTCACCTTGAGCTCTTCGTATTCAGGTAAACTAAACAGACATGCCTTGGCGATTGTAAACTTTGTGTTTCCGCCAACCAACAACCAATAAACCAACCAATCAATCTACCGGTACAAACAGCCACACCAGCATACCAAAGCCAGCAAGCAAGCACGCACGCACGCACGCACGCAGAGAGAGAGAGAGAGATAAGGGACAGACAGACAGACAGACAGACAGACAGACAAAAACCAACCTGCATTATCGCCAGTAACTGTAAATATCAAAGTTATTGTATCGCCAATAGAAGCAGCGGATGGAAAAGCTGAAAGTGATACATCTGCAGTGATAATACCAGTTACTTCTTCTTGAGCTGGTGGAAGCCTGTTTCAAAGATACAGTCAAAACCTCATTAGAACGTGGTTATCAGCCGAAATCTCGTTAGAAACACGAACGTTGGTAACGGGGAATCAGCTAAAACCTCATTAGGTCGGAGGAATCAGCTGAAACTTCATTACATCGGCAAACATTATGTTCAGGGTTAGCTTAGTTGATGACTGTTATAGAGTCGAAACCTCGTTAAAATGGGGAGAATCAGCTGAACCCCCCTTAGAACGATAAACGATACTTACGGGATTAGCTCGGTTGATGACTGTTAAAATGATACATTCGAAACCTCGTTAGGGTGGAGAGAATCAGTTAATACCTCCTTAGAACAGGAAGAATCAGCTGAAACCTCGTTAGAACGACAACGTAATTTAACGGGTTAGCTCGGTCGATGACTATAACAGGCGCTGTCATTGGCTTTCATTCAAGTGACTAAAGGAAAATATATTTATGTTGGGTGCTTGGTTACTTATAATAGATAACTCGGTTCGAGTGTATGTTGCGCACGGGCGCTTCCCGTTGTAGGTATAAATTAGATTGGTTACCTCCCCTGATACAGCACGCGTATGGGGATCTGTACAGGCTACTAAAAACGGGCCGAAATTTTTAGTACAGCCATGACGGTAGACTACTTAGAGATTCAGGGGAGGTCACTCTCACTTCCAGAGCAGTAGATTTTCTGATATTTTTGACCTCACAAATAAGTGAATTGTATTTTTTTGGTATCACCTTTTATCTTTGTGTCTGCTAATATTCTTTTTAGTCTCGATTACCAATTTCATATTGTGTAAAAAATCGGAATCTTACCTCTACAGCCAAACTGCAAATGTGTATGCTGCTCTGAATGGCTATTCTGTGATATACATGTAGCCCAATGAAAAGCAACGACACAATAGCCTGTGCCAGTTGTAATATATATATATCTACAATAGGGACCAATTCAGGTATAAATAGAAAGCACGGCTCTATTCTGGTCATTCGACGGCTAGACTACACACTGTTTACGACTGCTCCATATCCCCCCAACCCACCCCTTTTTCACGTATGAGAAAATTGCATAAGTACTGTATAAGTTCTGTATTTCTACGCATTCATGTGAGATATTATGTTCATGTTGACCTGCTGGTGAGCATGTTTTTTTTTCTATTTAGATAACAACATGTCAAACATCTCAAATACAATGCCTAGTCTATGCCGCTACTCCTATTACTGACTTATGTTGTTTATTTTTCCATAATAAGTCCATGCAGTAGAACATAAACGCTTTATATTTGTCTGAGTAGAACGAAAAAGTATAACGAGACTTTGCTTAAGAAACACGAGACACGTCTTTTATTGTGTATTACCACCATACACTGTTTCAATTTTACTATGTAACTGTAAATAATCTGATTAAAATACGGACGGTATGCTTTACACGTATACAGAGTACGTTTCCTGTATGCTGCATTTACTCTGGGAAGAACATCACCGTGTTCACGGACTACTTCTATGAATTGTGGTAGGGTCTCTGGCAGTTAAATCCCGAAAATGAGCAACTGTCTTTTTTTTTGTTACCTATCTTGCGTGTTATTTTTACAGTTATACAGGAAAGGAGTATACTAAAAGGAACATTGCTTGTAAAGACGTTTACATCGGATTCGACCTTCGGTCTTATCATATACGCCCCTCTTTACACACGCAACTCGATCCGACTACAACTAAATGAACTATGTTCTGTAAAAAGGCGGCTTCATGCATCGCCGTGATGCATGATACAAAGCTAGTCATCACATCATTATAGATCCATAAAATCCATTTTGTAAAACAACCGATTGAATCATGGGCTAGAAAGGTCCCTCGACATCCAGAAAAACTGACGAATAGCAAAAGTTTCGGCCTGGGTTAGCCTGCGCGGACTGCGCAGGCTAACATGGGTCGATCCTTTTTGTAGATGTATTAAGCCCCCTTCTCACAGAGCATGAATCAAATGCAGACTGTTGTAATGCTTCATTTATATCATGTCAACAGGTTATATATGAGCGCGGCTCTATCAAAATGAGGTTTTATGCAATTTCGTGATGCATTGTACCACCAAGTCATCACATAATTATGGATCCATAAAATTCATTTTGCCTAGCAACCGGCTGAATCATATGGGTAAGAATGGTACTTTGATATGCAGAAAACTTATCAAAAGCAACAGGTTTTAAAACAGGCCAGCCTGCCCGGACTGTGCAGGCTGACCTGGATCGATAATTTTTTGCGGGTGCATTAAACCCCCTTCTCACACAGCATTGCTCATTTTTATGTGTGGTTTCTTTTTAGTTTCAGAAAGTAGAAAACTGAGACAGAGTGACGAAAAGACAGACAGATTCTAAGACAGAGAAAATAAGACAGACAGCCGGAGATACATGGATAGACATGCCGGAGTGCAGGTGGGTAGACGGACGAACTGATTGACAGACAGATAAACACAGAGGTGGGCAGATGAAATGATAGACCGACAAACTGGCGGGAAGATAAACCGATTGAACGATCGACAGAAAGACAAAGAGGCAAAGGGCAGACAGACCGAAAGACAGAGAGAAAGAACGACAGAGATACAGGTTGACCGACCAACTGACGGACAGTCAGGCAGGCAGACTAAGGATAGACATACATATAGTTAGACATTTAATTACAGAGAGAGGAAGTTTCGGTCAAACGTTAAACTCTGACTTACGATACTGTGATGAAGTCAGTAACAACTGCACTCTCTTGGGCATTACACGTTAATCCTAAAAATAGATTCAAAGATTCAAATTTAGCCCTTGGAACGTAAAAATCAACCGAATGGACAAAAGTTTGCTTGTGACCAAAATGTCTTAGCACAACGAACAGTGTAGATCAAAGATCAGACTGCACATCTGTCTGATCTTGACCTACACTCGCCGCAAAGGCAAATGAAGTTGTGAAATGGTTAAGTCTTAACCAAACGACAAAAACATTGTACTTGTCTAAATTAAAAGCATACGGTGGCACTGAGGTGACATGTGCATTTTTTATGTATTTATCTCATTCCCACGTTTTCTCGAGTTTTTTTCTTATGAAAATGTATGCAAAGAAACAAAATTCGTTTTCACGAGTTTTTTCTTTTTTTTTTTAAATAAAAAAATATGCAAAAAACAAAATTCGTTTTCTCGAGTTTTTTTTTAAACAATTTAGCAAAAAAAAAAAAACCCCAACTTTCATTTTCTCGATTTATTCTTATATAAAAAAATCATGCACCCCCCCCCCCCCCCCCCGAAATATTATCTCGTGCGAACGACATAATGGATGACTTTGATTGGCTGATTATCTCGTTCGAACGAATTAATATTTCTTTTTTTGTATAATTTTTTATATAAAAATAAATCGAGAAAATGAAAGTTTTTTTTTTTTTTTTTCAAAATTGTTCATTACAAAAAAAAAAAAAAGAAAAACTCGAGAAAACGAATTTTGTTTTTCGCATTATTTTCTATACAAAAAAAAAAAAAAAAACTCGAGAAAACGAATTATTATCTCGTGGGAACGAGATAAATACAAAAAAATGCACATGTCACCTCAGTGCCACCTAAAAAGCATTTGCAGACAATAACTTGAATGTAGCTCAAATATTATTTCTGTCTTTGATAGGGTAGAAAACATTGTCTGAAAAGGAGAAAATGCTGGTTACCAGCATTTTCTTCCTTTCCAACATGCTTTCAAAAGCCTTATTCTTTAGGGTCGTTAAAAGTCGGGGTTGCATAAAGAAAATATCAAGGCGACATTTTGACATTTGGAGTGATCTAATAGTTCGCCAAAAAAATTCTTTGAATTGACTTGGCATGGTGGTACACTTCTATAGATGGACTAAGAATCGTGGATAGACAGATAGAGAAAACTCTTCAAACTTGACTTGCCGTTGTTGCTAAGCAAGTATTGAAAACTCCTCGATTTTTTTACTTGGCTTTGTTTGTAAAAAAAGTCGATAACACCTCAAAGTTGACTTTGCGTTGAGGGTACATAAATATATAAAACTCCTCAAAGTTGACTTGGCAACATGGGTGAGCGAATACGGACTCCCCCTCCCCCCCCTCCTCATCCCCCAAATTTTACTTGGCATCGTGTTTAGGTAACTATAGAAGAATCTCCGAAATGGATGTGGTTAAATAATGATAATAATAAATTCCCAAAGTTGACTTGGCATTGTGGAAAAACAAATGTTAGAAACTTCTAAAAGATGACTCTGAATTGTGGGTAGGCAAGTACAGGAAACTTATCGAAATATACCGGGCATTGTTGGCAAGCAAAAGTAGAAAACTCATCCAAATTAACCTAGCACTGCGGTTAAACAAGTATTGAAATTTTCTCAAAGATGACTTTGCATAGTTAGTAATAAAGAGAGGTAGTAAATTGTGGACAGGTGAATACAGAAAACTCTTCAAAGTTGACGAAGTATTGTGGGGAAAAATAAGATTGTGTTGGTTAAACCTTTATTCCCAGATACAACCAGAAAATTGTGTAATAGCTAATTACACGAGTCATGCTTAGTGATAAGGAGGTTAAATGCATCTGCAAAAAGTATCGACAATGTCAGCCTGCGCAGTCCGCGCAGACTGACATTAGTCGAAACATTTTGCTATTTGTAAAGTTTCTGCATGTCTAACGACCTTTTTACCTTGTAAACGGTTTTTAGACAAAATGGATTTTTATGGATCCACAGTTATGTGATGAATGGCTTCGTATAATGCATCAATTAAACACACTTTTGCCAGAGCGCCACTCACCTGCTTTTATTGGTAATCGGTTATAAACTCCCTCTCAATGAACTAGAACATAAACATTTCCTGGGGAAATAACTTCTACTCACCAACAACTGTAGAATCCGCTGGACCTGTAGTTATTTCGTCTATTTCATGAAATAAGACATTAAACTCCACCCCCTAGGATATAGAAAAGAGATAAGTCGTTAATGCAGCTGACAGAGAATTGAACTAAAGATTTCGTATCTTCGGAAATAACTTGATTTTCTTTAAGTCACTCTATAAATTTTCCTTTTAGATTTGTTTAAGATAGTTCTGTCTCAACTGCCATGTATATTTGTCATGAAAATAAGGCAGTTGTATTTTATTTCTCGATGGCAACACAAAAATATGCACCCAACCATTATTTTTGCACTCGATATTGACTTGAATTAATTTTCGAAAATAATAGAGAGAAAAAACATTGGACAAATACAACAGTAAACACATGTTTTTTTACATGGCGGATACATCGTGGCGAGCGTTTGAATACACAGTTTGTTTATAGCCTATTGTTATGCTGTTTCGAAATCAATATTTTCAATGCACTTTCAAACAAAATGGACATTTTCGATACTCTTGATGGCATGTCTTGTCAGCTTTCTAATCTTGAGACTGAGCAGACGGCACGTTCATTCGGGTGACATTTTTACAGATATTCCGTAAATATTCTGTATTCCGTCGACCGACCTGTTTTTAAGGTGTACCTGTTTCCAAACCCATGATATCCGAGTTTTCTTGCAAAGTATGGAGTAAATGACGTCACCGTTTTGTGTGAACCGCTAATTTGAATATAAACAATGGTGTCACAGCTGTTAATGTACAAACTGCGATAAAAACACGAAAATGGGCATGCTTCTAAATGAAAGATCGTTTTTGCTGACAAATTTCTTATTACCTTTTTCAACCCAATGCGTGCCTGACTTCAATTGTCTTTCTAGCATTTGATTCTAATCCTAAAACGTTCCCGACATGTGACATGGTCAGTATTGATGCAAAAAAAGTCGTTTGGTTACACTGGAATAATGTGACAAGATTCCGATCTATAATTAGATCTGAGAATTTCGTGACCTCTTTCGTTCGGTAACATATGACTGAACAATTTTTCCAGAACAATGTATTAAACCATATTTTCTCAGAGCAAAATTATCTCTGTGAAAAGAGGCTTTAATGCTTTTGCAAAAATTATCGACCCATGTTAGTCTGCGCAGGCTGACATGGGTCCAACTATTTTGCAATTTTTAGATTTTCTGTATGTGCAAGGGCTATTCTACCTCCAGATTTACTTGTGAGACAAGTGAGATTTACATGTGAGACAAGTGAGATTTACTTGTGAGACAAGTGAGATTTACTTGTGAGACAAAATGGATTTTATGGATCTGTAATTATGTGATTACTTGCTTGGCATTATGCATCACAGAGATGCTTGGAACACCCTTTTGCCAGAGCGCCACTCACATATGAGCCATGCTCTGTGAAAAGGGGGCTCAATGCATTTGCAAAAAGTGTCGAACCATGTCAGCCTGCGCAGTACGCGCAGGCGGACATGGGCCGAAACTTTTTGCTTTTGGTCAATTTTCTGCATGTTAAAGGACTAGTGTACACTCATGGTTCTTCTACAAAACGGACTTTAGGAATGTATAATACTGCATAATACTGTGATGACCTGCTTGGAATAATGCATCACGGAGTAAATGTAAATGAGTAAATGAGCCATGCTCTGGGAAAATGGGGCTAAAGGTATCCGTGAAAAGTATCAGCCCAGGTCAGTCTGCGCAGTCCACGCAGGCTGACCTGGACCGAAACTTTTCGCTGTTGGTCAATTTTCTGTATGTCAGCTGACCAGTCTACCTCGTGATTCAGTCATTTGGTTTACAGAATGGATTTGATCGGTCCATCATTATGTGATGACTTGCTTGGTATTATGCACCACGGAGATGCATTAATCCCCCTTTTGCCAGAGCATGGCTCATTAATTAATAAAACATATGAATTACTTATTTTTTCAAGTGGAATCAAGCTTGACGACCAAGATACCACTACTTTTTTTGTAATTGTTACGAAAGCCAAAATTTATCATCCATGCTCTGTGAAAAGGGATCCGAATGCATCTGCAAAAAGTATCGACCCAGGTCAGCCTGCGCAGTCCGAAACATTTTGCTATCGGTCAATTTTCTGCATATCAAAGTGTACCTCATGATTTAGTCTTTAGTTAAACAAAATTGACTTTATGGATGCTTAAACAGGTGATGACTTGCTTGGTACCAATACATACGGAGATGCATTAACTCCCCTTTTACCAGAGCATGGCTCTTACACTTGTCCTGCTTTAGGCTTTTCGATTGCAGCCATTAATGACTGGAAAACCCCTTGCACATTGCATGTATATTTTTCAGAGTAATGGAATTCAATTATTATATCTTTAATGGATTCCCACAGTATTTAAGTTGCCAAGAAAACATGATTTTGCTTTCGTGCGTAAACATGGAGGTCTAGTCACATGTCATACACTACTTACGAAGAATTGTTACTTAAATTAGTCGAGTATTCAGTAAATCATCAATAAATTGTTTTCAAATGAAGAACAGTAAAAATTTAAGTACAATGATTTTTCTTACCACTGTGTAAGCAAAGCAAGTAATAAGAGCTGACTGGCCGCCTGGAGGTCCTGTCAACTGTACGGATTCATTGCAAGACGGTGCATCCTGTGGTCTAACGTAGTAATCCTAAACAGTGTCGGAAAATACTGATTTAGGTAGATAAATATCAATGGCAGAAGAAAACGAGAGAGAGAGAGAGAGAGAGAGAAAGAGAGAGAGAGAGAGACAGACAGACAGACAGACAGAGTTTGAAAATATAGAAATACCTAAACCTTTTACCACACAATCCCGACTTTTCACGACCCTGAGAAATAAGTCTGGTAACCAGCTTTTTCTCCTTTTCCCACACTGTTTCTATCCTTTCAAAATGAAATTTCAATTTTTGAGTCACATTTATTTTGTCGTTTGCCAATGCTTTCAATTTTGACCAATGTAAAACTTTGTCGTTTGTTAAAGGATGGTATAACTTTATTGTAAATAAACACACGTAATGACCCTGTGACCATCAATCCCATGTTTTAACATGTCATCAGGGACAGCTCTGGGAAGGGAAAAATTGCCGTTGAAAAGTAATTTTTCCATCTCCAACAATGTTTTTCTTTCTTTTTTAACCATATAATAGAACTTCAACCAATCTGCACCGAAACCGAATTCGTAGTCTGCATTTGCTTTCAATTTGGAAGAGTGTGAAAGTGACATTTTGGAAATTGTCAGTTGTAATAACTTGTTACTAAGCAAGCCTCAGTTTTAATGACCCTGAGGCTTTTTTAAAACATTGTGGGAAAAGGAGAAAATACTGGTAACCGGTATTTTCTCCTTTTCTCACCATGTTTTCTATCCTTCCAGAGACAAATTATATCACTAGAGCCACATTTAACTCCTCTGAGGACACAAGGCTATTAAAACATTGTGGGAAAAGGAGAAAATACTAGTTACCAGTATACTAGAACCATATTTAACCCTTTACCGCACAATGCCGCCTTTTGACGCCCCTGAGAAAGAAGCCTTTTGAAAATATTGTGGGAAAAGGAGAAAATGCTGGAAACCAGCATTTTCTCCTTTTCCCACAATGTTTTCTACCCTATCCGAGAAAAGTTGCACCATTTGAGCCACATTGAAATTGTCGTCTGCAAATGCTTTCAAATTGGACAAGGCTAAAATTTTGTCGTCTGGTAAAGGTTAATGCACTGAGGAACAAAGTCTTTAATAACCTTTATCCTGCTAATTGAAAATCAAGATTTTGCTATTTCAAGGGTATTTATTGGGGAAATATATCTTCTTATCGGACAGTGTAGATATAAGATCAGAATGCACGTTCTCTGCAGTCTGATCTTAGTCTACACTGTCCGAAAAAGGCCCTTGAGTCGGACTTGGCAGCCCAATGGGTTAAAACCACATTTAGGAAAAGGAGATAGTACTGGTTAGCAGTACATGTATATCATAGCAATAGAGCTACATTTGTATTGTCGTCTGCAAATACTTTGAATTTAGTCTAGTGTATATTACAATGTTTTGTTGTGTGGTAGACAGTTAAAACAGAAATGGAAAATCTTACGTCCAAGCCGTCGGTAGAATTAACGTAAACTGTAAACTCATCGCCACTTGAACAAGACACGGCTGTAAAGAAAGAAAGACAATAAATGTCTTAAAAAAGATAGACGGCGGAAGAGATACTGGAATATGAATATTGAAACTCTTCTGTGGAGTAAAAGTAAAATAATAAGAATTAATTTCGCGAGAAATTGCCTCTCTTTCCGAGCCGTTTTTCATCTTGTTATAAAGGAGTACTTATTTTGTTATTGGGAAACGCTTATGAAATATCAATCAAATTTCCAAATAGAAGAAGAAGAAGAAGAAGAAGAAGAAGAAGAACAACAACAACAACAACAAAAAAGACCATTAGGACCATTCTCTAATACATTAATTTGCTATGGTATGAATGAAGGCCCCGGGGTATTGATTAGCAGTAGCAACGCTTGTAAAAAGTGGTTTCATAAATGTGCGAGCAAATTATGCCAGCAGGGGCCCACCAAATAAACATTTTTATATTTTTGACCAATCGCAAGTTACCATCTATTCATTCTTTATCAGTACTAATAATTAGTTCAAAAGCCAGGCATTCCTTAAAAAAAAAAAAAATGAAACAAGAAACGATTGATTCATAGCATTGTTAGAACCACTTCCATATATATCCGTTTTGAACTACGATATATGGGTTAATATTGAAGGAATATATAGCGAAGTTGAAAATTTTATTTCAAAAAGCCGTTTTTTTTTTCTCTAAAAACAAAAATCAGAGTTCCAGATAAGAGGGAGTAATAGTATTCTAAATCCATTATATCTCTTCCAAACCGTATGTTGTGGGTACTCATTAGAATCGTCTCGATGAGGCGATTCTAATGACAACCCATAACATAGGATTTAGTGAAGACTGATCCATATTTTAAATTTTGAAATCAAAATCACTCCCTCTATCTGGAGCTCTGAAAAATGGCTCTAACGTAGCATCGATGTCGCAATGAGTTGTAGAATACACCCGGATGAATATTGCTTGACTTTTTAAGACACAGTCCCCAGGTTTCACGACCTTAAGGTGGAAGGCTGTTGAAAACATTGTGGAAAAAGAAGAAAATGCTGGTAACAGCAGTCCGCACCGGCTGAGAGGGATCGATTTTTTTTGTTGTTGTTATTTGTTAAATTTTTTGCATGTCGAAGCACCAGTCCACCTCATGATTCAGTCGGTTGTTATACTAAATGAACCATGCTCTGTGAAAAGGGGGCTTAGTGCAACGGGGGGGGGGGGGGAGTATCTACCCAGGTCAACCTGCGCAGTCTGCATCATTATTCAGCAAGTTGTAAAAAAAAGGGCTATTATAGATCCATAATGATGTGATTGCTTGCTTGGTATTATGCATCACGGAGATGCATTAAGCCCCCTTTTGCCGGAGCATGGCTCAAATGTATTTTTATGGATCCTTAATTATGTGATGACTCGTATGCTTGAATGCCTCACGGAGATGCAAACCCCTTTTAACAGTTTAACAGAGCGTTATTCAATCAAACGGTACTCACAAACGGCACTTGAAAGCTCAACAATGGCCAGTAAGACCACAAGTAAAGAGGCTACGTACTTCATGGTATGCTGTAAATAAAATAAAAAAAGAAAACAATCATCAGCCCGTTCGATAACGAGGCACCTTCATCCGGGTCTTTAAGCCTTTAACTCTTTACCAAACGACAAAATTTTAGACCAGTCCATATTGAAAGCATTTGCAGACTACAAAATAAATGTGACCTAAAAATTAATATTTGTGTTGGATCGGATAGAAAACATTATGGGAAAAGGAGAAAACGCTGGTAACCAGCATTTTCTCCTTTTCCCACAATGTTTTCAAAAGGTTTCTTTTTTAGGGTCGTTAAAAAACGGGATTGCGTGGTAATGGGTTAAAGATGACAAAATCTAAGATGTGTCCAAAATGAATGCATTCGAAGACGTAAAAGTACATTTGTCTCAAATCATGCACGTGGTTATCGTTGATGCGGGAGAAAATATTATGGGAAAAGAGGAAATCCTGGTTACCAGCATCTTCTCCTTTTCCCATAATGTTTTCTTATTCAGGGTCGTCATAACTCGTGGTTGTTTGTAGAAGGGTATGATACGATAAAATTCTATACAAATGATGTTTGTCAATGGTATCTGAAATAGTCTATTGTATAATTTAATTCTGAGAAGGAAATGAAAACTGTATGTTAGCACAGGCCACTGAAACTCCATTGGTCTATTGCCGGACAACGAAATTTTCCTTATCGGACACCGTTACTATAAATAGCACATTGGCAACTGCCTCTATATTGTATATAATAGCGAGCAGCGCACAAGAGGCGTCGCGGAGCGACGCCTCGCGTAAGCGAGAGCTTATCGGTAGAGATGGTGTCAAAAATGTACATACCTGTTGACTTAGAAAAAGTGGTGGACCGGAAGTAGACTTTTACAAATTCAAATATGGCGGACGGAAGTGATGTAAAAGACTGGTACTAATAGCGTTTCTATCCTATGATTTCTGAAAACGTTGATGATTTGAAACAGCGTTGTAGTCTACAAACGAGACCCTCGCGAGATCTGGTCAAATACGAAAGAATTCGGGGTTTTCCGTATCTGTCCGAGGTACGGATATTTCCGAATACATAAATAAACGTTACGGTAATAAATAAGTAGCTGAACCATTTCAGGTGAGCCAATCGATCTTTTCCTAAAAGTTTTTTCGCGCTCTTACCAATGAATACTTTGTCCATGTTTCATAAGTACGTTTTCACTAATTTTTAAAATCTTTCTACAGTGTATCTATGTATCTATCTATCTATCTTGTTCACTAAAGCAGCGAAACAACTCGGCCGGTATTTAACTCGTCCCCAGGTCAACTCGACCCGAGCAAACTCTTAAGCTTAATTATCTACGAAGATATTGACGGATTAATTAGCGTGTCTTTTATTCTGAATAGAAATTAATAAAATTTTATTGTCATCGAGATTTACATCTGCTTTAGAGTTAGAATGAGTGCCTCTAGAGAATGCCTTCATTGACTGAACTAATCTTTATCATCCAATCTATGGTATCTGTCATGCATGTTTAAATGTACTTAGAACTACCCTGTTACAGAGAGTTAACAGTTAAAACATTTTCAATAAATGGGATATTCCTTTAGGTATTTTCTCTAGAAATGGTATTTAAATTTAACCCTTTACCACTCAATCATGAGTTTAAACAACCCTGTAGGAGAAAGTTCTGAAAACATTGAGGGAAAAGGGGAAAAGCTGGTGACTAGCATTTTCTCCTTTTTCCACAATGTTTTCTATCCTATCAGAGAACTAAGTATGTTTGCACCGATTCTAAATTTGTCATTTGCAGATGTTTTGAATTTGGACAAGTCCAAAATTTGTTGTGTGGTAAAGTGCTATAGATCTAGGCCTCTTTTTTTAGAATGATATTGCTTATCCATTTGGAAAAGATTTTTTTTATCTTCTCAAAACAAAATCTGGTGTTTTGCCTTTTTAACAAGCCTGGTTTATATCAGCTTTCAACAAATTTAAGATTATTTTATCACAGCAAATCCATTAGCTGCATTTAGCTGCATAGTAATAAAAAAACATATCAGTATGATCAGTGAATTGATTGTTAAGAGTAGATTTGTAGCAAAGTAATGGCAAGGACTTGAGAGCTGCTGAAATATTTTTTTCTGCAGATTTGCTTTTGTGGGAGACTGTATCGTATCCATAGGGTGATCTGCAAACTGCAGCTATTTGGTCAATTGTTATCTGGAAATCCTGTTTCAACCCCTGATTGCACTTAGAGTCATGTAGGACTATCCTTGAGCAAGGCACACCGTAGCCACAGGCTAGCGCTGGTTAAAACATTACTAAGAAAAGTGTTAATGACAAGTAAGCTTAGTTGCTGTGGAAAGCTACATAAAACTCTATGCAAATATTTACAAAGATTGAGATCTACAAACTTAAATCTCTGAAAACTCTCACTCTCAGTCTTACGTTCTTCCTAGATCCATGCAAGTAAAACATTTGTTGTTCATAACTTTAATTAAGAAATAGAAATACTCTGTTGTCAAAGCAATGACTAAATAGAAATTAATTCAATTTGAATACCAATGTCACATAATGATTAAAAAAAGGATCATGATTTTTAACTAGCCTCTTTTGGCCTTATCCATTTCGATACTAGGATTTTTTTTGGATTGATTAATTGGTGTTTTATACTCTCCTTTCAAAATTATCTCAGTCGCATGAGGCTGACTACTCACTCTTTATTGTAGTTTCCTTGGTTTTACACATAGTCCATGCTTGGAATGTACCTTGCCTTACCCATAGACATTTCCATAAAAGTAAAACTTTATCTTGGATGAGGATCAAACCCAGGGTCTTAAGATTACTAATTCAATACGTTAAGCGCTGAGCAACTCAAAACTCTTTGGAGGGTGCCATTTTACCCAGATCCTACAAACTCTTAAAAAACTTTTAAGTTCTACTCTGATTTTGTTTAACTTTGCTTATCCCTGATAGTAAAAAGATGAAAATGTTTTGATGAACTGTTTGTTTTAATAATTAAAGATTGCAACAAATTCATAGCCCAAGATATCAACATCCCTGACAGTAAAAAGATGAAAATGTTTTGATGAACTGTTTGTTTTAATAATCAAAGATTGCAACAAATTCATGGCCCAAGATATCAACAAGGCAACATTGCTTTAAGTACAGATAATTCTGCCCATCCATTGGTCAGTCTGTTTGTCTGTCCATCCATTCTCTCAAACACGTCCAATGATAAATTAAGTCTTTTCCAAATGCCAAAATTTCAGACCCGTCAAAATTCAAAGCATTTGCAGATGATAAATCTATTTCACATGATAGTTTTTGTCTTTGAAAGGATAGAAATGTTGGACACCAACATTTTCTTCTTTTCTCACAATGGCTTCAAATGTTTTCTTCCTCGGGGTCGTTAAAACTTTGGATTGTGTGGTAAAGGGGAAAATGGTGGCTGTTGGAACATGTTACTTCTGGCTAACAGGGCATTGCTGTACATACTTGAAGGCAACAAAGCTGATATAATAACTCCTAGTTTCAGTTTGTTATATCCCCTGATTAAGAACACCTGCCAAAATACACAAATTAAGCTCGTCAACAATGTAATGAGAATCCACAGGAAATGCTACGCTAGAAATGATTCCAACACAAACCCCTGCTCTACCTGAGACTATGATGTAGGTCTACCAAGTGAGCAACATGACCACCCTATATGATCGGTGCTACTAAAAGATTTTTGGTGTTAAAGGGGCTTTTTTAGAGTTTAGATCTTCAAATTCAATTTCTTTTTTGTTCAGCACAGATGAATACCACTAAAGACACTGGATGGTTAAATGCAATAAACAGGTGCAAATTTGGCATTCAAATAATGAATATACTTGGCAATATGTTACACTGTCTACTGTTATGCTATTAAATATGACAGCATCATACTAATATGTGTAATTCTGGCATGAAACCTGCCCGGTCGAGTAGCTCAGTGGTTAGCGTGTCCGACTCATTACCTGGTGGTTGCGGGTTCAGTATCTGGTTGGGACAAACTTTTTTTTTTTTTTTTTTTAACTTTATTGTCCACGTCTTTATTTGGCAGACTTTCTTTTTGGTGATTTTTCACCTTTCACCTCTGATGCAGTAGAGAAAAGTGGTCAGTAGCTTGGAAAGGAAGTTGTGTCAGTACTTATGTAAGAAAGCCAGGAAACACATATGTAGATGCAATGACCACCTAGATATGACCAAAGCCGTTAAAACGTTGTTAAACTCCAATACAAACAAATGGCACAAAACCTAAAAATATCTTAAAGGGCTATCTGGTCCATTAAGGAAATACCCGTTTTTCTTTTTTAGGAGGGTGGAGTGGGGTGACTTACTGTATACAATTGTCTAGGCCTATATTCTTTACTGGTGGTGTGCTTTGCTTAATTCTGCACAAAATAATTATATTTAAACTTTAGTGAGATTATATAAAAATCAGAAATAGATCTAGATCTACCCCCAACAATTTGTAGGCATTTGATTTGTAGATTTACTTCCATCAAAGTAGCGCTGCTCGCCTTTAGGCTTTGCCTATATTCATATTAGGACAAGGTGTGCAACGAAATCGAAGAAAATTTTTACCCCTGTACCCTTTCAGAGATAATATTTTACCGAAAATTGAAAAAAAAAAAAAAAAAGAAGCTAGTAACCGTTGCAGATGGGTTCGCAAATGATTTTTCTTTTGTACCCTGACCTTCGAAAGTTCCAAACGGCTCTTGCGATCAAACTGTAGCTCTGATCTGAAAAGTTTTAAAAAGCTTCCACATTTTCCGGATCGCCATGCGCTGACGTCACACAATTTATAATCCCGCAGCGAATTATAACTAAAATATTTTTTCAAACAAGGATCTAAAATTCTTTTGTTGATATATTGATGAAATTATCAAATTAATATTTCGTCTGTTATAATTTATCTTTTCATCTAATCCAGTATCAAGATTTTCATCTTCCATTTCGTATATTTTCAAATGCGTATTTACCGTTTATTGGTCAAAAACTTTGGCGCGTCTTTTGATAGTAAATTCACGCGAGTTATAATTCGCTGAGTTATAATGAATTGCGTGACGTCAGCGCATGGCGATCCGGAAAATGTAGAATCTTTTTAATTTTTTTAAGATCAGAGCTATTGCTAGATCGCAAGAGCCATTTGAAAATTTCTAAGGTCAGGGTACTCAAGAAAAATCATTTGTGAACCCATCTGCAACGGTAACTAGGTTTATTTTTCCGTTTTTGGTTAAATATTATCTCTGAAAGGGGAGAGGGGTAAAAATTTTCTTGGACTTCGTTGCACACCTTGTCTTATTATATACAACATAGAGGGAGTCGCCAATGTGCTATTTATAGTAACGATGTAAATGAAAATTTGAGTATTCCCTGATATACAGGCGATGCACCAATTCGCAAGTATTCGATGATCAACCAAGAAAAATGTTAGTGTTCCGTTACAGACCAATGGAGCTTCAAAGGCCTGTGATGTTAGTAAACGTAGATTCCAGTGTTGGAGATTTGAAAAGGCAAATTTCACGAAGTTGGTCTTACGGAAAAATTAAAACGCTGTAAAAAGGCACGTGTCGCCTTTTTCGCTAATTTTCTTGTCGTCGATTGAATTTACGAAAGATGTAAAAAATATCAAAAGTCGATTAATGGATTGATTGTGTGTGTGTTTTACGTCGCATTTAAAAATCACTTCAGTCATTTTTTCCGTCGGCGACGACCCCAAAGTTATATTCCTATACGTCATTTGTATTACTTGTACCGGGCTTTGGTTCTGAAAACTCTCGCTCATGGACACTCCAACAAAAAAAACTCAGAGCAGTGATCTCTGGATCACGATCCCACTTCACCACCAGGACTTCCATTTTAAAAAACATTTTTCCACACCATCTTGTACTAGTAGAATAAAAAAAAAAAAAACCCGACTATCTTTTCTTTGTGCAACAAGTTTTCGTACAAAAAAATCAACGAATTTTTTTCAGCCAAAAACGTTTTAGGTTTCAAAATAATGATATTATTGCTGTTTTTTTTTTAAGTTTGGTGAATTTGTCCTTTGATAAAGAGATGTTCTGGAAAAATAAATGAATAAGATAGAATAAAAAAAAAAATGAGTAATAGTAATAGAGAGAGAGCGAGAACGAGAGAGAAGATATTTTTCACAGTGAAAACGTACTGTTTTCGTTTTTTTTTTTTGTTAGGTAAAAATGTTTGGACTTTTTTTTTTTTACATGAAGTACAAGGTTATTCACGGCATTCCAGATACAATCGCAATTCTAAATGACGTGGAATACGACAGGGCTTTACACACCCGGATTTAGGCGGGACGTTTTCGCTCATAATTTTCAATCTATCAATCAATCTTCCATCAGGGTCGTTAAAACTCGGGATCGTGATGAAGGGATAACACATTGAAACAAAACTTTCGCGCGAATCTATTACAAAGGGCGTATTCGTACTTTCTATTTCAAGAAAGTGGTGCACATGTTCATGCTTTCCTGCAGGTCTCTCGCCTAAACGTTAACCTTTACCAAACAGTCCTGTATTTTACCGAACCTAATATGTCTGTATTTCGAAAACATTGTAGTAAAAGGAGAAAATGCTGCTAACAAGCATTTACTTCGTCCCCAATAATCTTTTCTACCCGTCCAAAGATAGAAATCTGGGTTATTTCCAGTTTGTCGTATGCAAAGGCTGTCAGTTTGTACACGTCCAGTGAGAACACGGGGTCGCTGGTTCGATCCCCGGCTTGGCCATTTTTTTCCCAAGGATTGGTGATAGTCATTGCTACAGGATTCATTCATCTCTCACAGCTGATCATTGTTTCGACGATGGTTATGAGGGAAAGCAGTAAGTGGCTTGGTAAGAATATTGTGAGGAGTACTGGTACATGTAAAGAAGAGCCGGAAAGCATGGACACTCGACCGCGATATTACTGAAATAATGTTGAAAGCGCCATTCAATCAATTAGTTTTACGAGTTAAAAATGTTGACATTTGGTAAAAAGCTGTAAAAATGCTCTTTTCAAGCCACTGACTGCTTTCTCGTATATAATAGTAACTTAAAATCGTCGAAATAATGTTTATTGGTGGGAGATGTTTAAACACCGACAACAGGAGGACCCGTAGGTAATGCAGAGGGATAGTAAGTTTGAAGCCTAGTATAGTAATGCTCTTCTTTGAGGGTTATGACCTTTCAGGGTTTAGCTTGATTTAGCTGATTTGAGCACTGTTTACACCGAGCATGCGGATTCGTAATGAGGTGTAACGGAGCAGCTGCGCCAGAGTACCCCAGAGTACTCCATCTTGCGAGGTGGTGATGTCGGAGCAGTCTTCCCCCCCCCCCCACCAAAAAAAAAAAAAAAAATGGGGGAAAGGCTAACAATGTTCGAAGAATGTGAAGATTGCATAAGATAGTTTTTTGAAAGTCTTCGTAAGAAATCCGTGTGTATTGTTAGTGGCAATTTATAGGTCATTAATTGAAGTAATAGTTTGCTGCTTTTGAGTGCTTTAACAACAATAATATTGCGATCGTTGTCGGCCATTTTTAATTTTTCCTCTCACTTGATTTATCTCGGTAGTACCCCGTTTGCTCCGTTTCACTTGATTTAGCGAGCTGCAACGGTGCAGTCGGAGTACTGAAAAAAAAAATCAAATCAAGTCCACCCCAGACCTCACCTTCTTATATCAGCCGTGCCCTTTGACGGCGAATCACTCCTGTTTCAAGAAATATAGGTCTTCATAGACCAATGAACAGACGCGACTGTGTCGTTTGACGTGTAAAAAATAACATGCGGATAGAAAAACTGTGCAAGCAAATTACACAAACAAAGAACCAAAGGGTTAAATGTCATAGCCCTAGATTTGAAACTGGCCTCGTTCTGCAGCTTTGACATTGCCTAATTTATAAAGTCTACATCGCAGATGTGGGACCTGCGTGGCTCAGTGGTAGAGTGTAGCACTCGTAACTTGGAGGCCCCGGGTTCGAGCCTCATCGGAAGCACTGGGCTTTTCGTGGGAGTGTCCTTAGGCAAGACAACTCAGAGCCTCAGCCTGGTACTAGTGAAGCCCAGGACATACATGAATGTGTGAGCTGTCGCCATGATATGGCTGAAATAATGTTGAAAGCGGCGTAAAATACCATTCAATCAATCAATCGACTACATCGCGGATGAATAATTAAGAGAAAAAAAACCAAGTCATTTGAAAAACGCGTCAATCAACTCATTGTCATTCCTAAAACCGTATTCAAACGCTTAGATAAACGATTTCTTGGAAAATATTCCTGAAGTAATGCTTTCAATTTTAAGAAAATGTTGTCAACCGTCAGATTAACGAATTTTTAATGAAATGGTCCACTGTTCAAAAATCTATTTGCTAGCAACTATCTACCGTCACCTTCTATTAGTACGTTCAGTACTTTAATTTAGAATGATAGCGTGCCAGTTTGTCATGCTGAAGCAATGAATCGGCATTCGTCATGCTGATGCAATGAATGGGCAAAAATCGTGAAATTCGAGTTATCTCCCTTGCTTTAAACTGCGAGTAACAAAATTGAAATTACGTCTTTCTATTTACCCTTGCTTCAATTGTAACTAGTTTACATGTAGTCTGCGTTTAAGGAGCCGGCCCGATGCTCGTATTCAACTTTCCGTGCGCCCCCGATACACTGAAATCAAATTAACTCTTACCAAAGGCGTAGCCTCCAAAACACAATGCGCAAGTGCGTTATGTAGAAAAAAAATGGGAACAGGCGAGACATTCCTTCGTAACTTTATGTATAACTGCTCTATCTTCATAATTAAGCCTAAAACTGCTGAAAGAATTCCAACCGATTTTTCGATTGAAAATCTCACAGTACCGGGCAGTGTAGATCACGATCAGACTGCATGTTCTGTGCAGTCTGATCTTAGTACACATTGTACGCAAAAAGCGCACTGCATATCGCTTACCAGCCTATGGGCGAACTAGCACTCTCGAATCGGAGTTTGTACCATGGGTTACGCCCTTTTTTAACCCATCGAAGTCAAATTGCAGACGATTATACAGTTCGTTAGGTTTATTGGCATTGTATTTTTGTTTTATATAACCGACACAACTGGTAGAGCAGTGGAAAGTGTAGATCAAGATCCGACTGCACATATCTATAGTCTGATCTTGTTTTACTCTGTGCAAAATTACCTCTAAGGTTCCGAACACCGGGATAAGAGTTAATTTCGAAGCAGTTATTTCTACCCGAACATTTCTAAGTAGTGGAAAGGCCGAGATTTGTAAATATCTTAGTCGGTAAGTTACAGGGCTTGAAATCAGGGGATCGGAGGGGTTCGAATCTCTAGACCGGCCATCTTCTTTCTAAGAATTGGTGATTGTCAGTACGGCAAGATTTATTCCTCTCTCACCGCTGATCACAGTTTCAGCCATGGTTATGTGGGAAAGCATAGAGTGGCCTGGGAATGATTTGCGCAAAGTACTGGGAAA
Organism: Tridacna gigas; assembly: GCA_945859785.2. Taxonomy (NCBI): domain Eukaryota; kingdom Metazoa; phylum Mollusca; class Bivalvia; order Cardiida; family Cardiidae; genus Tridacna; species Tridacna gigas. The sequence goes on along the minus strand of OX244028.2, from coordinate 55,222,331 downwards.
AGGAACTCTAGGGAAGCAGATTGGTGCACTGAACAGCCGCAATCTAAATGAAATAATATTGAAAAACGGCGTTAAACACCCTGAAGAGTAACAAACAAGTAGTGCTAAGAATATCAAGAATGAAAATTAAACGATGTTGAAAAATCGTTAAACACCATACATGCCATGAAAACCAAGTAATTCCGAAAAAAATGAGTTCTGCAGTGCTTGAGAGTGATCAAGGGAAGTCACTGACTTCTACTCTTCTGCCACCCGTGGGTCGAAATGTACCGGGACCAAATAGTTTCGAACAATCGCTACAAAATTGGAAAAAAAAAAATAGTACACAAAACAGGACTGATTTTCAGTAATTCATGGAGTTTACGAATTGTTAGTTTTGTGCAACACACAAATTGCATTCAAATTCATCAGTAACAAAATATACGTTTATCTTGTTCAACAGAAAATTAGAAAAAAAGTTTTTGTATTTTAAGTTAAAAGAAAACAATAAAACAGAATGAAATGAAAATAAGATAAAAATAAATACATTAATAAAAAATAGAATAAACTGGTGAGAAATAAATAAATAAATAAATAAATAAATAAGATTTCAAAAAGTCAGATGGAGGTCTATGCTATAATACTTGAATAAATAATTGCCTTAACGTGCCACGAAGAATGCATTTTAAAAACGAAATAAAATTCACACCATGTGTATTTGAACTGATATTTTGTAATCTGGGCCAGAGACCTATGTTATGATACTTGAATAAAATTATATAAATTTGCCGTAATCAATGAATTTTAAAATCGAAATAAATGTCCAAATAATACAATAGCCATATTATAGCAGAACAATGATGTTTCATATCATTTTGCTATTAAACAATTTAGCATTTGTGCACTTTTGAACGAAACAAATTCTAATACAAAAAGAAACAGAGAAAATTTCTCGACATCAAGTGAATTTTTCAACTTTACCTTCAAAAATTTTCAACTTTACCTTCAAACTTTTTTTGTGTATGTCTTGTTTACTCAAAATATTCTGCCACACTGAAAAAGTTTAGTTTGAAGGGCGTGTTCACCTCGTTCTGATATTTATTCATGACGTCAATAATTACCGTTAATACTGCGCACATTATATCTGATTGGTTAAAAGAATTTGAAAAATCTCAGGGGCGTAATTTTTTGGAAAAGTTTTTTTTCGTAGAATCTAAGCAGTGCAAAAATCTTACTAGTGCTACACCACAAAAGCAACAATAATAACGGACACAAAATAAAATTTTTATATTCGTCAACATCACTTTCAGTTCACGGTATTCAGGCATAGAGCCTAAAAAGAGAGTGCGTATCAACGCTTTCCTTAATAATCCTGATTTTTATCTAACCTTACGAAGAAGGATTTTGAGACATTGTAGAAAAAGGAGAAAATGCTGGTCAACAGCATTTTCTCCTTTTCAAACAATGTCTTCTCTCCTTACAAAAACAAATCCCGTAATTCGTGATACAATTTATTCGCCGTCACCAAATGCTTTCAATTTGGACATGTGTAAAAGTTTCGTTCGTTCAGTGAAGGGTTAAACAGAAAATTTGATTGCAGCAGTTGCGAAACTTAAATTTTATGTAAAAAATAATCAGAGCAAGGCAAAGGTTTCGGATACACTTAGATGTCTCTTTGGTTCGCTGTAGCGTATACTGTCTACCAGCCCAGTCTGATGGCAAACTCGATTATGCGCTGGGCTTTAAATTTAGAGGTCGCAGGGTCGATTGATACTTCTGCAAAATTCATTCCGAAGAGGATATGAGGCATGCTCTGTGAAAAGGGGACTTAATGCATCTGCAACGCTTATAGGTCACCCTGCACAGTCCGCGCAGGCGGACCTGGGCCGAAACATTTTGCTATCAGTCAATTTTCTGCATGCCAAAATTACCATTCTACCTCATGATTTAGACGGTTGTAAGACAAAGTGGATTTTAACCCTTTCCCAAACGATAAATTTTAGACTGGTCCAAATTGAAAGAGTTTTCAGACGACAATTTTAAATTTGATGAAAATGGCAGAAAGGTCTCAAAAAGGGTAGAAAACACTGTGGGAAAAGGAGAAATTGCTCGTTACGAGCAATTTCTCCTTTTCCCACAGTGTTTTCAAAAGACTTGTACTGCAGACACGTGAAAACCAGGGCTTGTTTGGGAAAGGGTTAAGAATCCATAATTATGCGATGTTTTGCCCTGTGTAACGCATTACGGGGATGTATAAAGCTCCCTTTTCATGGAGCATAGCTTATATGTTTGTTTCGGCTGAGCAGGGGTACCTCTCTAGTCCCCTGTGGTATTCTGTCTCTGCCATTGATTGATTTATTGATTTAATGGTATTTAAAGCCGTTTTCAACAGTAATTAAGTTATATCGCGGAGACCATTGCACCTATCCATGCTTTCCGGGATCTTTCTTTTATCAGTTCTCCGCACTATATTCTTTCCAAGCCCTTGGCTGCTTTCCCACGTAATCATCGTCGAAACAATGGTCAGCGGTGAGATCTGTTTCCAACGGTCTAGCCCGGTAGCTCGGTCGGTAATCCGCTGGGCCTTAAACACAGTGGTCGCTGGTTTAATTCCAACCGCTTCTTAAATTCTTTCCGAAGATTATTTATTAGTGTCGGCTATAAAATGATACATCTGTGGTGTACTGTAGCATTTGGCCTCTACCAGCCGACCCCGTTAGCGAAGTCGCTTAAGAACAGGGCTAGAAACCCACGGGTTGCTGGTTCGATCATACCATTGCCAATTTCTTTCCGAAGATGACATGTTTGTTTCGATTGTACGACGATACCTCTCTGGTCCAATGTAGCAGTTACGAGCCCGGTGGCCAAGTATGTACCATACAGGGCTTGAACGCAAAGAATCACTAGTTCGACTGCTAAATGCTTTCCGATGATTGCTGATAGTCTTTGCAATAGTATTCCTTCCTCTTCAAGCGCTAGCCACTGTTTGAATGATGTTTATGTGGGAAAGAAGCCAGTGGCTTAGTAAGAATGTTCTGAAACATACTGGTAAAAAGAAACCCAGGAAAACATGGAGAGGTGCAATGACCGCCACGATATATACCAACCAACTTAAACCAACAAATAAGTAAACCACCAGATAACACACACACGCACACACACACACACAAAAAAAGAAAATATAAACCATGCTCTACGAAAAGGGGGCCTAATGCATCTGCGAAAAGTATCGACCCAGGTCAGCCTGCGCAGTCCGCGCAGGCTGGCCTGAGTCGAAACTTTTCGCTATTGGTCAATTTTATGTATGCTCAAGGACCAATCTACCTCTTGATTGAGTCAGTTGTTAAAAAATAGTGGCTATTATGGATCCATAACTATGTAATGGCTTGCTTCGTGTCATGAATCACGGGGAGATGCATTAAGCCCCCTTTTGCCAGAGCACGGCTCATATAGTCTGGTCCATACCGAAAGCATTTGAAGACAGCAATTTGAATGTGGCTCATCGTGCTACATAACTAAAATGAAACGTTCGAGTCGACAGGAAAAATTTAAATGTTGCTATTTTAAAAGTTGTTTTTTTTTTTCGGTAGGGGGGAATATCTCCTTTTCGGACAGTGTAGATCCAAGATCAGACTGCACGCTCTGTGCAGTCTGATCTTGATCTACACTGTCCGCAAAAGGTCCTTGAGTAGCGCTTAGCAGCCTATGGGTTACAGGAAGATTTTCGGATTGGTATAATCTCTCCAAACATCAGGAATTATTTATCGCTATATTAAGTAGGTCGGTAGCTGGCAAACAATCACTTAAGACAAAAAACAAGTAAGAAAAAGATATTTTTAATGGCATTTTTTTAATGGACTACGTAGCCTCTTGAGGTATTTTTAGATTTCGTGCAAGAGTTTCGCAAAGACCTGTGGGATCAGTAACACGTGTCGATTACGAGAATTCGTATTCAAATCAGTCTGATGTAGTCAGATCAGCTGATGTAATAAAATAGACGGAATTACCTGTTACAAAACGACCATCCCAATATTGAACTCTTTACTAAACGGCAAAATTTGAGACTGTTCGAAATTGAAAGCATTTGCAGACGACAAGATAAATGTGACTAAAATTTTGAATTTTTTAAGGAAGGGTGGAAAACATTGTGGGAAAAGGAGAAAATGCTGGTGACCAGCATTTTCTCTTCTCCCACAGTGTTTTCAAGGTCGTTAAACATCGAAATTGTGTGGTAAAGATATAAACATCAAAATTGCACTTTTTTATTGAAAGTAAAAAGTAGAGTTTTATACTGTTGCATAAAAAACTACAGTATATCTAGTTGTTTTTATTGGTATTTTAAGGGAAATTTTGATTTACTGCACAAAACTAAATATTGCCCCCCTTTAATTTGAAAGGGTGGGAAAACAGAAAATCCTAGCAACCAGCATTTCCCGTCTTTTTTCCTTACGATATTTTTGCAACCCTTCTTCCTAGGGTCGTTAGCACACGTACTCGTTTGATTAATGCCCACCCGGGTAGCTCAGTGGTTAGCGTATCTGACTCGTGAGCTGGTGGTTGCGAGTTCGATACCCGGTTGAGGCAAACTTTCTTTCGGGCGATTTTCTGCCTCTCACATCTGATGTATGTGAGAAAAAGTAGTCTGTGGCTTTTGAAAGAAAGTTGTGTCAGTACTGGAGTGAGAAAGCCAGGAAACACATGGGTGCGTCACTGACCGCCACGATATGACCTGAGCTGTTAAAATGGCGTTAAACTCCAGTACAAACAATACAAACCAAATCGTTTGGTAAACTATTTGTCACACGACAAAATGTTATTCTTTTCCTAAAGGAAAAACATTTGCAGATGACAAACTAAACATGACTCGAAATATAGGCTATGTATCAAACAGAGCAGAAAACATTGTGGGCAAAGGAGAAAATGCTCTTTACCAGCATTTTCTCATTTTCCCTCAATGTTTTAAAAAGTCTGCTTCTTTGGGGTCGTTAAAACCCGTGATTATTTTTTAGAGGGTAAGGGGTTAACCCTTTACTAAACACCGCCTCCTCCCCCCCACAAAAAAAAAAAAAAAAAAACCAGAGCTTTTGAAAATATAGTTGGAAAAGCAGAAAATGCCAGTACTCGGCACATTCTCCCTGTCCCATAATGTTTTTTTTGCATGTCATTTTAAGTGCAAAAACCCCAATTTTTTTAACAACACACACGAATAGGCTTCTTCTTAACGGCCACTTTTAAGCTGTAGTTCCCCGGAGACCTTTTCTTACATCCACTGTCCAGAAAAGCGACATTTCGTGTTTTTTTTTTTGATGCAGAATAAAATGACCATTTATATATTTGCACAGAAAATGTTTTTTTTTTTTCTTATTGCTGATTAATTTGTGCTTCTCAATTTTACCTGTTTTGGCTGATAGACATCACCCATGCGCAACCGTTGTGTTTTCCCTCTTTTTAAAAAGACGTGTTTTCTGTTTGCAGAATCGATAATTTTGTCATTACAATGTGTAACGTCCAGATATCTATTGCAATTTGTTTTTATTTACGTGTCTGTTGCTTGGTCAAAGTTGCAGGAGAAACTAAAGTGGCCGGTTGGAAGTTTTGCTTAGTCTACATCTTAACTGCCGTCTACAAATTAGCCATGTTCAGGCAAAAGGGGGCTAAATGCATCTCTGTAATGCACTATACCTAGCAAGTCATCACGCTATTAAGGATTCATAAAATCCATTTTGTCTAACAACCGACTGAATCATGAGGTAGACTGGTCCTCTGACATACGTAAAATTGACTGTTAGCGAAATGTTCCGGCCTAGGTCAGCCTGCGCGGACCGCGCAGGCTGACCTGGGTCGATACTTTTCGCAGATGTATTAAACCCCCTTTTCCCAGAGCATGGCTCAAATGCTCTTAATTATTTGGGTGAGACTAAATTTTTTGTAGTGTTGTAATGGGTTTGAAATCCATACACGCCCAAATCTTGAAAATGGAAGGGAAGGTGAGCAAAAAATGTGGTAGACACGGTTGACTTCTCATAGTGTTTTCCAGGCGTTTAGTCATACATTGAATTTGGATTGGACGCCATATTAGATTTTGCTATCAGTGTTTTACTTGCGTACTGAAAAAACAAGAAACATCTTTAAAAAAGATAGACGACGTAAGAGATACTTGAATATGAATACTGCAACTCTTTTACGGCTCAATATGAAGTAAAATAATGAAAGTAACCTCACGTGCAACTGCTTCTTTTTCCTCACTGTTTTTCATTATGTTGAGAAGTACATGCAGTATAAGGTTATTGGGCAACGCCTATGAAAACATTAAATTTCCAAAAGGCACAAGAAAAGAATCATTCTCTACTGTATCATTTTGCCATGGTATGAATCATGGCTCCGTGGTATCGATTCGCAGCAGCAAAGCATGATAATAGTGGTGTCATAAATGTGTGAGTAAATATGCCACTAGAGGCCCGCCGAATTTTTGACCAATCAGAAATTACACACCCATTCATTCATTATCAGTACCAAGAAGTAGGTCAGAAGCCAGCGCATTTGGCTACACCGAAAAAGAAGAACAGCCACTGTTAAACGATCCACTAAGAATTAACTCTTTACCAAAGGACAAAAATTTAGACTGGTCCAAATTGAAGGCATTTGCAGACCGACAAAATAAATGTAATTGAAAAATTGAAAATTGTTTTGGGTACGGTAGAAAACATTGTGGGAAAAGGAGAAAATGGTGGTTACCAGCATTTTCTCCTTTTTGCCACAAGGTTTTCAAAGGACTTCTTTCACAGGGTCATCAAAAGTCGGGATTGTGTGGTAAAGAGTTAAGTAACTAGTTATGGTAAAAACTTAAATGGGGGGTGTGGGTTCAGGGTTTCATAATGATACCAAACCTCAAACATGTTTATCACTGAGTTGAGTATCGTAATGCTTTGTAAACCACAATGAGAAAAAAAGGGACAAATGTAGGATAAAAGGCGAGCCATTCTCTGTGAAAAGGGGGTTTAATGCATCTACAAACAGTATCGATCCATGTCAGCCTGCGCAGTCCGCGCAGGCTCACATGGGTCGAAACTCTTTGCCTTTTGTAAATTTTCTGCTTGTCCAAGGACCATTCTACCTCATGATTCAATCGGTTGTTAGACAACATGGATTTTATGAATCCATAATGATGTGATGACTTGCCTGGTATAATGTATCGCGAGCATGCACTAAATTCCCTTTTGCCAGAGCATGGCTAACATCTTTTTAATTGTTTTCATAAATATGACACGAAACCTCTAAAGATAGTTTTAGATTTCGCACCAGAATTTCGTAGAGGCTTGTGGGAATGTCACATGATCAATAAAAGGCACCAATTATATGGGATTGTACCTATTCCAAAGAAAGTTTGGTGACGTCATGTCTGGTCTCATAAAACTATGCGGAGTTCCAGGTTCCAAAACGACCATCCAGTTCTTTAAAAGCCCATTTGCGGCCAAAAGTGAAGAATGCATTTGTTAAAATGAATTTGTATTCAAATCATACCATTTAAAAATAAGGAAATAATTGGGAAGGTGACAATCTGTTATTGTACGGTGAAACCAAGTATTAGTCGCGGGGAGAAAAATGAATGCTGAAAGTAGATGTAGGTAAAAAGCTGCCTGGTCGCTCCATCTTTTGTTAACTTATTACATTGTTTTAAAATCCTTTTTTTTCTGTCAGCGACTAATACTTGGACGAACGATAAATTAGCAGCTTGTCATCTTCAGAATAATTTTCATACTTTTATACGGTATAATTTAAATACATAATTTTAAATTTTAACCCCGACTTTGCTTACTTTTGGTCGCTTCTATGCCTTTAAACACCAAAATACCACTTTTATTGACTGAATGCAACTATTTACTTTGTTTACGTTTGCCGAAACGAATAGATTTTGTAGGCTAGTATTTAAGGTGTTTTTACAAGGATTTTTGTTCATACCGAAAAGTCTAAATTGACACATTAAGGCCACGAAGCATTGCTCAGAGATAGTCAGTATGTACAGTTTTAACCCTTTAAAATGACTTCATGTGGGAAAGGCTTTTTGGAAACAATGTGGAAAAGGGTAAAAATGCTGGCAACTAGCATTTTCTTCTTTTCCCGCAATGGTTTTCATACCTTTCAAAGACAATTTCAGTCATCTATCGTCATTTCACATTGTTACCTTCTAACACGCTGAACATTGTCTGGTAAAGAGTAAGTTAGTTACGGCCTGAACCAATATTTGCTTCCCACGACTTCCAAAACTTGTTTGTAAGTCTTTTATTGCCATTTTCAACATTATGTCAGTTACATCGCTGCGGCCAGTGCACCTATCCATGCTTTTCTGCAGTTTCACTAGTACTTTGCACAGTGTTCTTCCAAAGCCACTGACTGTTTTCCAACATAACCATCGTCGAAACAAAGATCAGCGGTGAGAGAGGAAAGAATCCTGTCGCACTGAATGTCATCAGTCCTCGGAAAAAATTGGCAGAGATTTGAACAAGCGACCCCCTGGTCTCAAGTCTGACTGCACTATCGGGCTCGGCGACTTAAAAAATATCATTATAAAATATGAATTATGTTTTAACGGTTTACAGCCTTAGTCTACAACACATGTATATGAGCCATGCTCTGTGAAAAGGGGGCATATAGCATCTGCAAAAAGTATCGACTCATATGGGTCGAAACTGTGCTTTTTTTGTTATTTTCTGCATGCACAAGGACCATTTTACTTCATGAATCAGTCAGTTGTTAGAAAAAATGGATTCTATAGATCCATAATCATGTGATGACTTGCTATTGTGCATCACGGAGATGCACTAAATCCCCTTTTGCCAGAGCATGACTCATATGAAAATATGATACCAAATGAAGAAAGTGTACCTAACAATAATTTAAACCAGCCTGCTAAAAAAAAAATGATTATTCTTAGAAATGTAATGTTTGCCGGCAGTAAAAAGGATTAATCGAAAGAATAAATGCACTAGACAGATCACAGTAACAAAAAGAAATGGTCTATGGACTTTTTCTCTGATGAATTTTCTGAAAAAAAAAAAACCACACACACACACACAGTGGACATATCTGTAAGAAAATTGCACAGAAATAGGGTTTTCTAATATCTTGAAAAAAAAGTATATCAAGCGGGGCATTTGTAAGAGATATGTACAGTGCATTTTTAAAAGTAATTGACATAATGAATTACTGTCTTTATAATAAATATCTATCTTGGCGTGATTTGGCACCCCGATCATTTATAAATCTCCCATTTTTCTTCCGCGCCCGTGATTATCAAATATTTAAAAGGCAACCGACATACTATTTCTCTGTCATACTCTTCTCTGTCCAGTGTAATATGATAGAGTATACAAGAGAGAAACACGGTGAGCAGGAAGAACTGGCATATGTCCTTAAAGCAGTCTGTAGAAAGTAATGGTACATTAGAAAAGCTAAAATAGCTCATGTAGGAGAGCACAGGACTTGTAAGCTTTACGTCTTGGGCAATTTGAGGATGTGGTTTCGAGCCTCATGGTTGGCTATCTAAAATTGCTAGTAGTCTTTTGGATGAGGCATCAAATGAGGTCCACTGTGACGGTGCTATACATCGAGCATATTAAAGAACCAGGCATAGCTAAGGATTAGTTTCGTCCTGTATCTTGCACTGTCCCCGTAACATATATATAACTCTCAGCCTTTTTGGGCGCGTAGCCCACACGGAAAACCAGAGACGACGATAACGCTCGTCACAACTCGGCCGATTCCGTAACTACATCTAATCATGTTCGTATCAAGAAGGTATCCAAGTCACATGGCGGCGTCCATGTAATTAGCAACGACATCAACACGGTGGAGCTAGTTACATCTATCAACCTGTCAGCGAAAATTGCCAACGGAATTGATGATCACGTTAAGAATTGATTGTACAAACCTTTTTTGTCAACAGAAATACATTTAGAGAGATTTCGATAGAAAACTCTTCTTCCCGTGTTTTTAAGTATTGAGCCTTGCAATTTTAAAAACGCAAACTTCTTTGGCCCTAAAAATAGTTCTGGGCGTATCCTAATTTACCAAGCCTCAAATGGGAGGGTAGACGCACGATATCTTTATTTATTTACGTCATGCTCGTTGTAAAGGACGTTTTAACCTTCACCACACAGTCCCGACTTTTAAATACCCTGGGAAAGAAAAGCTTTTGAAAACACAGTGGGAAAGTGGGAAAATGCCGCCAACCAGCATTTTTTTTCCTTTTCCCACAATGTCTTCTACCATTCCCAGAGCAGATTTCGGTTTTTGAGTCATATTTATTTCATAGTCTGCAAATACTTTCAATTTGCACCAGTCTAAGATTTGGTATTTTGGTAAAGGGTCAGTGCATTTGCAAAAAAAAAAATCAGCCTGTGCAGCCCGCCTGCAGCTTGACCTCGGTAGAAGCTTTTCTGCTACTGGTTAATTTTTAGCAGATCAAAGGACCACTCTACCTCATGATTCAGAAAGTATTCAGACAGGATGGATCAATATAATGCGAAGGCTCGTTTTTGTACGATGCATTTAACTTTTACCGTGCTAAATAAGTGAAATGAAACTTTTAAGCTGATGGTAAAAAAAAAAATGCTATTTCAAAGTTATTTACAGGGGGAAACATATCTCCGTATCGGACAGTATAGATCCACGTTCTGTGCAGTCTGATCTTGGTCTACACTGTCCGCAAAAGGACCTTTAGTACCCCTTAGCAGCTTAAGGGTTAAAAGAAGCATTAAATACCATTTTCCCGAAGTGCTGCTTATTATAGCCTCCGTATTATCGATAGTTAATGCATGCATATCAGTTTCTGAAACCAGTCATGCATTAATGATATAAATCGATTGAAAACTTATCGCTAAAAAGACGGACGTTGACAAAATTGAGTACAGGTATTACAGAAATACCAAGAGTTTGCACTTTTTACTTGTTGGTAAGAGTGCATGTTGAACTCGAAGTCTTTTGGCAAACCTCGGTTGATATGTTCATCAAATCCACCGTCATTATTACGATGGGTGATATGCACGTGCACCGTTCATTTTTTCTCCGGAAATAGACCGCTTTACCGTACTGAAAATCGTCACTCTCTTGCACTCCGGTTCATTCACATTCACCTCTGTAGTGGGCTCAGAAAGTAGTCCGTCCTCTCGCGAGATTTTCCGTCACATGACCATAACCCCAAATGGCGACACAAACGCCGGTGAAAGAAAGATGTATCGATTGTTTTGTTTGCTGTTCAAACAGCATACGGCCAATCAAACTTAGTGGGAGAAAATGTAGAAAAGAGGGGTTTTCTGAAAAGCTAAAATGTGTTTTAAAGGACGACAATCTCTTCTTTGATGTTACAAATTTAGATCCATCGGTTTGTCGAAACTGTCACAGGACTGTATAATTTTGTTTAACTTGTCTTCATTCGTGGGCGCAGCCATTCGGTTTACAATTGGCGTAGGAATCTGATCAGTGAAGAAACTCGAAAAAATAGTTCCATTGTATACAGATAAATTCATCAATTTAAATGCACCTATAATGCATCTGGAATCATATTTGCTTTGTCTACTTTATCATGTTACACATGAAACAGTTAAACAGTAACAAAACATGTTTTCCTCGGTTTGACAAGATTCTTGTCATTTAGCCCATCGCAGAGATGTATGTGAGGTAACGAACGACAACTCTGCTCGGAGATTGGAAAATCGTAAGACTCCACTTAAAAACGAAAACAAAAATTATAATTTTCTAAGTCTTTAGAAATACATATTCGTTTATAAATTCATTTTTTAACGTTGTTCGTCAGTTCCGTTGGCAGTTTTCACCCACACATTGATAAATGCGAATAAGTTCACTGCACTGGTTTTTGTCGTTGCTAATTGTTAATCGTTTCTAATCAATAATCATGAATGCTACCATGTTTAAGGCCATGTGACAGATAGTATTCAAAGGAAAATCTCCTTGATACCGACGCGTTTCGATGTGGATACGGAACCTGAGCCGAACGTTTTTGCTACTGGTCAATTTTCTGCATGTTAAAGGTTTACCTCATGATTCAGTCTGTTTTTAGACAAAATGGACTATATGGATCCATAATTCGATGGGTGAGTGCAACACTATCCTAAGTGCCTATACAAAAGTATAGGCACTTAGGATAGTGTTGCACTCACCCATCGAATTATGTGATGACTTGCTTTGTATCATGTATCACGGATATGCATTAACTCTTTACCACACAATCCCCAGTTTTAACGACCCTAAGGAAAATACATTTTTGGGAAAAGGAGAAAATGCTGGTAACCAGCATTTTCTCCTTTTCCCAAAATGTTTTCTACCCTTCCAAAGGTAAATTTATTTTTTGAGTTACATTTATTTTGTCGTCTGCAAATGCTTTCAATTTTGACGGGTCTAAAATGTTGTCGTTTGGTAAAGAGTTAAACCCCTTTTTGCCACAGCGCCACTCATATCTATATTGCTATCTCTGACCGGAAGGTTATATTTTGTAGATTTTTGTCCTTTACGTCATCTCCTGTCTATCAGTAGGAATGAGCCATCCTCTGGCAAAAGGGGGCTTAATGCATCTCCGTGATGCATTGTACCAAGCAAGTCACTACATGGTCATCGATCTATAAAGTTCATTTTGTGCAACAACCGACTAAATCATGAGGTCAACAGGTCCTTGGACATACAGAAAACTGACCGATAGCGAAAAATTTCGGCCCAGGTCAACCTGCGCGGACTGCACAGGCTGACATGAGTAGATATTTTTCGCAGATACATTAAGCCTCCTTTTCACAGAGCATGGCTCATATACAGTGATAGCAATCATGGAAGACATAAAGTATAGAAAGTAAGGGAAAATTATCTTTTCCTGCTGTCCCCATTGTCTCCCATTTTTCATAATGCACTGATCAGTTCATTGTCAAATATGAGAAGAGGTTATCAGGGCGTTTTTTTTTTTTAAAATAAAATAGGCCTTTTGCCCGTACTGTACAGATTTATACTTGTTATACCGGGATATAAAAATAAAGAAATGTTCTGTTTTTTTTTTTTCAGTTAAATCGCTGCTACCAGATTACTGATGTTCATTGTAGGATAGTTTTAGAGGTACTCTGGTAAAAAGAAGGTTTGAAATTGCAGGAAAAAGAAATTTCTTCCATGTGTTTGATAAGAGAATTAACCCACTGGAATATAATGTTGAGGAGAGGTGCCAATAAACTCATTGGAACGAGATATTATGCTTATGTAATGAGATAATCTGTTTATGGTACCGATATAACTCAGTCGTGGAAACGGTATTCTACCTTGTGGTAACAAGTAAATTTACCAAAAAAACTTCAACGATATAAAATACCGAATCCTAACGTACATCAAGCTCGTGGTAACGAAGTAATTAACTGGTAAGAACGAGTTATCTCGTCGGAACTAGGTTATTCGCTTATGGTGATGAGGTGATTAACCCCTGGGAACGAAAAACAAAATCTTTTGGAAACGGGGTAATTTGGTTGTGCGAACGAGATAACATTTTCTCGTGGAAACGAAATAATTTACTCATTGAAACCAGATACTATGTTATGAAACCGAAGTTTAAAGAAGTCTCGTCTGTGCTTCCGAAATGTTATTTAAGCTTGAGAATCATTATCGAAAAATGGCTGAAAAACGTTTGAAGATTTCCTCCAACATTTACTACCACGTGTTCAAACACAATAGACTGTGGAAATACCGGTGAGCATCTCTTCAGTACCTTGTATAAGAATTATTTAACTCTTTTCCAGTCAGCAAAATTTAAACGGGTCTGCATTATTTAAAATTGTTTTTCACTTTTATCAGGTACACACATAAATTTATATTTATATTCTCATTTACTTCATTGTATTTTCATTGTCTGGTAGCAGCACCATCGATTAATTGATTTATAAATTTGTCGGTTGACTGATTGATTTATTCGTTGATTCATTCGGAAGATACTCTCTATATATTTTTGGCTATCTGTAAAGCATTTCATTGTAATGTCGGCCAACTGACCGATTGGTCGCTCAATCAGACTGGCTGAGCGAGCGATTGCCAATTGACCGATGTATAAGATCCTTTGCTAGTTCAGTGGTGACAATCAAGTTTTCCCTACTTTCACTACTGAAAATATCCATTTCGTATTATTTACTTACTTAATATTCAATAATAGAACGTTTGGAGTTGCAAATTTAATACTGAAAGTAATCGCATGACTTATGCATATTTCAGAATGTATATACAATAATGTATGACTATAAAATATGTGACGTTTTTGTCAAATAAACGATGTTCAATATTGGAAACATTTGGAGAAAACAAATGAAATACGATTCAAATGATTGGATTTACTTTTGAAAGGATAGAAGATGTAGGAAAAGGGAAAAGGCTGGTTTGTTGTCTGCGCATGTCATATTCTTCGAAGACTGGCGTGTCTGCTATGACGCTTCACTACTGTACAGGATAGATATTAATACACGGAGCGTAAGCCGCGGCTATAAATTACCAAGCGGAAAATGGCTATAAATGATACGTCTCTGTAAAAATCAAGCCTGTTTTTTCGCTCCATTTCATTTAAAATATAATAATTTCAAACGGGGGAAAAATAATTTCATAAAATGGCATTATTTATTGCAATTTTCGTATACAGTTTTTAAATGTAGACGTGGGGAAAACCGGGATTTGTGTAAACAGACTTTGACAACAAAAATTTATGTCCCCACTATATTGAGCCTCTAGCGGGGCTTTTTCAAGCTTCATGACGACCGCAACAGTTTCCATTATCACGTTTGTGTAACTATCACTCTCACCGGTTACTCTAACCCAAACTTTTCATAGTCGATCCTGTTAAACTTGTCAATCTGCAGTATTGGATAAACTAAGAACAAAAATTGGGCGTTTCGCGTCAGCAAAACACCAAACACGAAAGTATTTAATCATGCATTATACATGCGAGCCAAGAATCTGACAGTGAAGGTATTAAACGATCAAAGTGAAAGCGTAAGTAGGTCACCATACAGGTAAAGATGGACTCAAATTTATGCACCTAGCGTTCTATCTGGCAGACGCATCGTTGAGCTGGGGCATCTTTAAAATCAATTGGATTGTGATAGATGTGAGCGTATTTTAGAGTTGAAAAATACTGTTGAGGAAAGACATAGTGGGTTTGGTTCAATGTTGCAAATAAATATGACTGCGGAGAGCATAAAAGGTGGGAACAAGTAGCAAGGCATCGAAAATTCAAAATTTTTATGCTGATAGATCACACTTAGAACAAATGCAGCGCACAAGAACTATAACTCATTAATTTTGGAGTTATTGCCCTTTCCTATTTTACATGTTAAATTTTTGTTCGGAGCATAACTTCCAAAGGATAAAAACCATCAACTTCAAACTTCATATGCTGATAGATCACATTGAGAAAAAGTGAAGTGCAGAAGAACTAGAACAATGTCCTCATTATTTTTGGAGTTATCGCCCTTTGTTATTTTACGTATTGGATTTTTGTCCAGAGTATAACTTCCAAAGTGAAAGAGCTAGCAATTTTAAACTTCATATGCAGATAAATAACATTAAGGAGAAGTGCAGTGCACAAGAACCATACATGTCATCATTAATTTTGGAGTTATTGCTCTTTGTTATTTCACATGTTGGATTTTTGTGTGGAGTATAATTCCAAAGTATGAGAGCTATTAACTTCAAACTTGATATGTTGATAGATCACACAAAGGAAAAATGCAGTGTTCAAAAATCATGACTCTTGCACTCATTAGTTTTCGAGTTATTGCCTTTTGTTATAGTATATGTTGGATTTTTTTTTCAGGGCGTAACCTCCAAAGTATCAGAGCTGTAGGCTTCAAACTTTATATGCTGATAGATCACACTGAGGAAAAGTGCAGTGCATAAGAACCATAACTGTGTCCTCATTATTTTTGGAGTTATTGCCATTTGTTATTTTACATGTTGGATTTTTATCCGGAGCATAACTTACAAAGTATAAAAACTATCAACTTTAAACTGCATGTGCAGATAGATCACATTAGGGTCAAGTGCAGTGCACAAGGTCCATAAATCTGTCCGTAGAACCTTTTGAGGTATTGCCCTTTGCTAATTTACAAATTGAAAATTTGGTCCGGAGCATACATGTAACTGAAAAAGTATAAAGGCTTTTACCTTCAAACTTCATTTGCAGATAGATGACAATGAGAAAAAGTGCAGGGCACAAGAACCATAACCGTGTCTTCACTACTTTTTGGAGTTATTTCCCTTATTTCTGTTACAATATAGTCTGTGTGGAGCATGAAAGCTATTGACTTTAAACCTCATATACAAAAAGATCATGCTAAGGACAAGTGTAGTGCATAAGTTTCATTATATTTTGAGTTTATTGCCCTTTGTTAATTTACAAATCGGATTTCTGTCCGGAGCATAACATCCAAAGTATGAAATCTATTGACTTTAAACTTTATTTGCGGATAGATCACATTTAGGAAATGTGCAGATCACACGAAGCTTGACTCTGTCTTCACTATCTTTTGAGTTATTGCCCCTAGTTATTTACAAATTAGATGTTTGTCCGAAGCAAAACTTCCAAAGATTAAAAGCTGTTGACTTTAAATTCCTTTGTACATAAATCACATTGAGGGCAAGTGTACTACACAAGAACCATAACTGTGTATTCACTATTTTTGGAGTTATTGCCGTTACAAATTAGATTTTTGTCCAAAGGATAACTCCCAAAGTATGAAAGCTATTGATTTCAAACTTCATATACAAATAGATAATGTTAAGGACAAATGCAGTGTACAAGATTCAAAACTCTGTCCTCATTTTTATTTTTGTAATTGTTGTCCTTCGTTATTTTACATATTTGGTTTTTAGCACGGAGTTTAATTTTTAAGGTATAACTGCTGTTGACTTCAAGCTTCGTAATTATACAGATACATCGCACTGAGGGCAAGTGCAGAGCACATAATCTGTAACTCTGTTGTTAGTATTTTCGGTGTTATTGCCCTTTTTTATTTACATTTTGGGTGTTTGACTTAACACTTCAGGTATAGATAGATCACATTGAGTGTACATAAAGTCCATAATTCTGTCTATATGTCTGAATTTGCACAGTTTAGAATTTCATGGGGCTCAAATTGAAATCTTAATGTTTATTTTGGTCAGTTGTTGATGCAAGCGACGATGCGACCTCACATTGACCTAAATTAACGTCTGATGACGACGTCGGGGATTTTATTCCATTCTTGAATAAAGGAGTTTTGGAGGTCCCTAAGATTGTGGATGTTGCCTCTGGAATGCATCCCTCTACACAGATAATCCCAGATGTGCTCTATCGGATTCATATCCAGTGAGATAGCAGGCCAGGGTAGCACGTCAACGTGATTTATGTTAAGAAACTATCGACTTCTTCTTGAAACATGATGTCTTGCATTGTCATGCATCAAAATTGCAGGCCCGTGTCTCTGAAGGAAAGGAACTGCTTCAGGCTGCAGAATCTGGTTAATATAGCCTTGAGCATTGAGATTGCCACGTACAAATATAAGATTTGTTTTCCTTTTTCCCATACTTCCACCCCAAACCATTACACCCCACCCCCAAATCTGTCCCTCTCAACGAGACAGCAATCAGCAAATCGTTCACCTCTTCTTCTAAACAGTCGTTTTCGACCATCATGATGAGAACGATTAAATCTAGACTCATCAGAGAATAGAACCCGAGCCAATTGCTATCGCCCCCAATGTAAATGTTGTCGGGCCCAGTGCATACGCGCAGCTCGATGACGTGCCGTCAGGGCTGGTCCCATATTAGGCCTCCCAGGCCGGATAGGGGCCCGAGCTTGCCTGAGGCGGCGCAGCACTGTCTGGCTGCATATACCGTACTGCATTGCATTACTTGACGCTGTTTGAGAGCGACGTCGAAGGTGTGTCAACTTAA
Source organism: Tridacna gigas (assembly GCA_945859785.2). Classification (NCBI taxonomy): domain Eukaryota; kingdom Metazoa; phylum Mollusca; class Bivalvia; order Cardiida; family Cardiidae; genus Tridacna; species Tridacna gigas. Next base: position 55,204,394 of record OX244028.2, on the reverse strand, counting down.
TAAATCTGTCCGTCCGAAGATTTGTACACCTAGGCTACCAGGTCTAGGACAATATGCCACCCCACCTGTTTGCCGGAGACCGAATTATGGTGTTTCTACGGCAACCTAACGCCCTCGCGTTAGAGACGTTATCGCCGCCAGCAAGCATCGTTAATGCTCGAATTCGCTGATTTTGATTCAGTCTCGGCATGTTCAGTGACAAGCGCTGTGAATTCAAATGTGATTTTCCCTAAGAAGGATGTATAAGGATTATATCCATTCACATTTCCTGTGGCTTGTACTCGCAAATCAGGCAAAATCATGTCTTTCCGTATAAACACAAAACCTTTCCATATCACCGGGTAGATTTTAAAAGGGATCGATAACAAGTTAATTTGAGGTAAATTGTGTCGAATTCCAAAGTAAAACGTCTGGTGCTTATTGAAATATTCAGCATTAAAAAGTGAACACTTTTTATGGAAGTGAGTATATTAGACACGGCGTCGCAATGAAATGTGCCTCCGTAGTACAGATGGCTGCGTTTATACCTTATATAGGATGCCATTTTTAGACTAGCGAAGCTAGTCTATGGGCATCATGACTGACCTAGAGTCAAAGTAAACAGAAAACCCCACAGTTGCCAAATACTGCCTCACAGAAAATACTTCTTTCTGTTAAAAATCTTAATTCTGTTATATATGACAATTTTGACCAAAACCACTAAATCTCTTCCACTCCAATTTGAACATGTCGTCTTACAAAGTAGTAAACTGAACAAGATGTCATTTCCAAGGTACAAGATCTTTGCTTATATGTAAATTAAGTGACCTATACAAAACAGAGAATCACTTAACCCTACACCACTGTAACATTATGAATGAATCTATTAATAGATACACCTAGGTAACATGTAGCAAATCCCAGCTATATTAACCCTCACTGGACAGGGAACCCTTGTCTTTCCGTAAGTCGGTCATTATTTAGATCATTGTGTACAGTTAAACTGTTATTCTACGTCTTGAATATTAACCCTTTACCAAACAATCCCAAGTTTCAATGACACCGGGGAAAAATCCCTTAAAAATATTGCCGGAAATGGAGAAAATACTGGTAACCATAATTTTTTTCTTTTCCCACATTGTTTTCTGCCCTTTTGGAATCAGCTCTCATCAGTTCAGCCACATTTAAGTTATGGTCTGCAACAGCTTTGAATTTGGACGAGTGTAAAATTTCGTTTTGTAAAGAGAGTTAAATAGTTAACTACATCTTTTGCTATTGGATATTTACAAATTGAATGTATGGTGTTTAACGCCATTTTCAACATTATTCCAGTGATATTGCAGCTGCCAGAGCACCTATTCTGGAGTTTCTTATACCAGCACTACCGCGACTCAATGACCTCTTGTGGACTATGCGGATTAAATTCAGACTGCACAGAGCGTGCAGTCTGATCTTGGATCTACACCCATGGTCCGATAAGAGGGTATATTTTCTCCAAAATGTAACTTTGAAAAAGCAATATTCAGGTGTTTATCATCGACTTGAAAGTTTCATTTAACATATTTAGCAGGTTAATGGTTAAACTTAAACTGGATTATAGCTAACCAATAGCACCAACAGCCCTGGCAGCTCAGTCGCTAGCATACAGGACTTGAGAACAGGAGGTCGCTGGTTCGATCCCCGACTCGGCAAATTTCTTTCCGAGGATTGATGATCTAGTCATTGTGACATGATTCATTTCTCTCTCACGTTTCAACAATGGTTATGTGGGAATTCAGCCAGTGGCTTGGAAAGAATACTAGTATTGTGCGGAGTAATGGTAAAAGAAACTCCAGGAAAGCATGGATATTTGCACTGGCCACCGCTACATAACTAAACTAATGTTGAAAACAGGGTTAAACAACATACAAACAATCAGTTAATCAAACTTGCTAGTCTGTCAGTACTTTCAGTACTTTGATTTTTTTTGGTTTTGTTTTGTTAACTCGTCGAGGTCCGGGTAGTAGGTCTAAACGCGCCTGTAACTTGAAGAGTTCCACCAATGAAAATAAGAAGTATTTCATGTTCTGGCAAAAGCGGTGGGGTTTAGTGCGTAACCGTGATGAATTATACCAAGCAAGTCATCACCTAATTCTGGATTCATGTAATCGATTTTGTCTAAAAACCGACTGAATTCTGAGGTAAACTAGACCTATGAGCTGCAGAAAATTGCCCGATATCAAAAGGTTTCGACCTTTAATGCAACTGCAAAAAGTATCTACCAAGGTCAGCCTGCGCAGTCAGCATTATACCAAGCAAGTCATCACCTAATTCTGGATTCATGAAATCGATTTTGTCTAAAATCCGACTGAATCCTGAGGTAAACTAGACCTATGAGCTGCAGAAAATTGCCCGATATCAAAAGGTTTCGACCTTTAATGCAACTGCAAAAAGTATCTACCAAGGTCAGCCTGCGCAGTCAGCATTATACCAAGCAAGTCATCACCTAATTCTGGATTCATGAAATCGATTTTGTCTAAAATCCGACTTAATCCTGAGGTAAACTAGACCTATGAGCTGCAGAAAATTGCCCGATATCAAAAGGTTTCGACCTTTAATGCAACTGCAAAAAGTATCTACCAAGGTCAGCCTGCGCAGTCAGCATTATACCAAGCAAGTCATCACCTAATTCTGGATTCATGAAATCGATTTTGTCTAAAATCCGACTGAATTCTGAGGTAGACTAGACCTATGAGCTGCAGAAAATTGCCCGATATCAAAAGGTTTCGACCTTTAATGCAACTGCAAAAAGTATCTACCAAGGTCAGCCTGCGCAGTCAGCATTATACCAAGCAAGTCATCACCTAATTCTGGATTCATGGAATCTATTTTGTCTAAAAACCGACTGAATTCTGAGGTAAACTAGACCTATGAGCTGCAGAAAATTGCCCGATATCAAAAGGTTTCGACCTTTAATGCAACTGCAAAAAGTATCTACCGAGGTCAGCCTGCGCAGTCAGCATTATACCAAGCAAGTCATCACCTAATTCTGGATTCGTGAAATCGATTTTGTCTAAAATCCGACTTAATCCTGAGGTAAACTAGACCTATGAGCTGCAGAAAATTGCCCGATATCAAAAGGTTTCGACCTTTAATGCAACGGCTAAAAGTATCTACCAAGGTCAGCCTGTGCAGTCCACATTATACCAAGCAAGTCATCACCTAATTCTGGATTCATGAAATCGATTTTGTCTAAAATCCGACTGAATTCTGAGGTAGACTAGACGTATGAGCTGCAGAAAATTGCCCGATATCAAAAGGTTTCGACCTTTAATGCAACGGCTAAAAGTATCTACCAAGGTCAGCCTGCGCAATCCGCGCAGGTTGACCTTGGTAGATACTTTTTGCAGTTGCATTAAATCCCCTTTTTCACAGAGCATGACTCAGTTACATAGAGTAGAATAATGATAAAGACGATAATGGCGAAGAAATCGCTATCGCGATTCTCCTTTGGAGTAAACAAAGATCTATACTACTACTGCTGCTACTACTACTTATAATAATAATAATAAAAAAAAAAATAATAATAAAGACAATAATGGCCAAGAAACCGCTATCGCGATTCTCCTTTCGAGTAAACAAAGATCTGTACTAGTACTACTGCGACTACTTCTAATAATAATATTAATGACAAAGGCAATGATGGCCAAGAAACCCCTATAGCGTTGCTACTTTGGTTCAGAATAGTTTACAAAATGTCCCAAAGGATAGATTGAAGATTGAAGTTAACAGTTGTTTGATATACAGTCTGAATTTAAATGGGCAGTTGTGTGTGAAAAGGGGATTTAATAGATCTGAAAAGAGTATCAACCCATGTCAGCCTGCGCAGTCCGAAAAGTCGAAAAGCTTTGCTATTTGTAAAGGACAATTGAACCTTATGATTCACTTGGCTTTTAGAATGACTTATAGGGATCCATTTTTTTTTTTTTTTTTGATGACATGCCTTGAATCAAGCATAACGGAGATGCATTTAACCCGCTTTTGCCAGAGCGCAGCTCAAATCAAATTAAGATATATAGTTTTAACGTAATAATCTTTAAAATTACATGATAAAATGGGCGGGTCGAGGAAAAATCCATGCATGAAATGTTTCTGTATATTTCTGATCAACAAAAACACACTGAACTCTTAACATGTAAGGGGGACATTAGCTGTTCACGCAAACAGTGTAGATTAAGATCAGTTTGCACAGAATGGAATGTGCAGTCTGAGGATTAATCTAGTCCAATAGATATTTTAGAATTTTTTCTGTTCGGGAAATCTAGCACAAAAGACGGAAAAAAAAAAAACTATTAACCGTAAGATTTCGTACAAAATCTATCATTAATTAACACAGTGTATCAAAACAAATAAAAACAACGCGATTCCCCATCCTGATATGAACCGCATATAATTTGTCGCTTGCAAATGCTTTCAACAAAAGGCCTTCATTAGCGTCGAAAAACACGGGGGCGTTTCGTAAAGGGATTGTTCGGTGACGGGGACGGGGAAATTGTGGAGTGGGTAGTTACTATTGTAAAATTGTAAAGACTTACTTTTACGCGCAAACAATATTATTTCAAGCGTAGGAAATTGAAAAGTACTACACAATATGGAATGGAGTAAAGTAGAGTTAAGAAAATTAAAATTTTGCAATACTGTTTGAATTAGCTTTTTTTTTTTGAGTCTAGCGATTTAGTATGCGGATGATTTCTGAGTTGGATTTATCCTCCATCACTTCAACTGTCATCTCGTTTCGAACAAGTCGGACGCTGTTGGAATGACCGGGAATAATGATAGAAAAGGACAACTTTATATTACTTCTTATAATATATCATTGAGTTCGCCATATCGCACTACGCATGTTCTATACACCTCATGGGTGTGTGACCTTCTGGTTTTGCATTAAATAAAGGACACACACACACAATAATGACAGGGCAAAAGTAAACAAACAAACAAAAACAAACCAAGTACGTATATGTATACAAGCTAAGGTATGTTTAGCTACCCTTTTCCTCCCTCCCCTCAAGCCCACCGAATATACATTTGCCACTGGGATTGATATATGCTAGTCCCCCCTTATTTACGTCTTATACGAGAATTAAACCATGCAGGGCAATTTGCGTTGATTACACTCTATCATTCACACCATCTATAACCGCTGAATTACATTGTGGGGATAAATTTTCGGTCAAGTTTAAGTTTATTATTGTTTTACATAAAATATTTATATCACATTTCAAATAAAAAACCCCAAACAAAGCAACTTTTGTTCTCCTTGTGAACCTCTCAGTTAAGAATTTCACAAGGAAAATTAAATATTGAGACACAATTTTGTCACATAACTCCCCTTGTTTTCAATGTAATACAGCCATTACGAATTTTCTTGTCTCACACACGTTTGAAATCAGAAAGTAGTGCCGTATTAGTTCAACGCTCTGTAATTATACACCTTATTTCTAAAACAATGCTGACCTAGATTCCTGATCATGATAAAAATGAGAATTTAATCCCTTTTAGATTCAAAACGAAATTAATATTATGCAAGTTTCTTTGGAACTAATTTTCGTTCGTAATGTACCTGTCAAAGAAGCGAATGGGCTTCATATAAATTTCATTAACATTGTACATGTATGGTTTTGTTTAAACAAATCATGGTCTGTTATTCTTGTTATACAGTTATGTGATAAAAAGGATCTGACGTTCGTTGGCTTCTGAGGTAAAAATTTATTAAACTCGTCTACAAAAAATGTAATTAAGCTCGCCAAGTTATCAGCATTTTCTTCTTTTCCAACAGTGTTTTCAAGATCTTCTTCCCAAAGGTCGTTTAAAAACGAGATTGTCCGGTAAAGAATTATCAGTGTGATTATCGTTATTCTCTAAAGTGACAAAATGCCTCATATTCCTCTGTTTACATTACGCACTTGCGTATTGTAAGGACGCTACGTCCTACCATGATACTCCTAAACGAAATGCCATGCTCTATGACAAGGGGGTTTAATGCATCTGCAAAAAGTATCGAGCATTGCAAAACTAACGAACGTCAGATTCTTTTTATCACATAACTGTGTAAGTCCGTGCAGGCAGACAAGCGTCCAAACTTGTGCTATTAGTAAATTTTCTGCATGCCCAAGAACCAGTCTCTTGATCTAGTCAGTTGTTAGACAAATGGGTTTTTTATGGATCCAGAATTATGTGACTACTTGCGTTATATAGGCTAATGCATTGCGGAGATGCATCATATCTTCTTTTGTCAGAACGAGGCTCATTTACAAGGATGTTATATTCAGGATTTGGTATTTTTGTTCCGGCAATAACTTCGAGACAAAAGGCTTTAGAAAGGCTTTGTGGGGATAAGGAAATTGACCTCCTGTTCCTACTTTGTTTCTACATTTTTTAAGACATATCCTATCATTTGAGAACATTTAATTTGCTGTCTGCGAATGTTTCATTTTAGACTGGAGTAATTTGCATTGTAAGGACATATTCTACTTGAAATTTGTCCAAAAATAGTTCATCTTGAATTGAAATGAAAGGAAATTTCAACTTAAATACCAAGCAAGAGAAATTGGAACATACATGTTGCGCTTGGAAATGTTCAACTTGTAAACTTGGCAAGGAAAGTTAAAATTCGGCTACATTTTAGGGAACATTTAAACCAAGTGCACATTTGATTAGAATATTTTAACATAAACAGATGCTTTTTAAAATTTAAATTTCAGCTTGAATGCTCTCTAGGAAAACTTTCGTTTTAAATGAAATACAAGTTGAAATTTTTTTTAGGTTGATCTAATATTTGAACTCCATATAAGCAGGGGTGCAGAAATCTTAGAAATTTCTACTTGTCCGCGGACAAGTAAATTAAAAAAATCTACTTGTCCGCCAGTTTGGCTCACTTGTCCAAAACAAAACGATTTTAATTAAAAGGTACACATAAAGTGACATGTCTGCAACATCGGGATACTCTCGACAAACGTTAAAAAATATTGTTACGATCGTCTGCATTTAACCACGGAAATTGTTTCAAGCTCGCCTCGTTGAAAAAAATGTTTTTGTCATATTTCTCGTCACAGTCCGCTTTACGTTTGGAGCCGCCAAATGGTTCAGAGTCTCAGACTTCCCACTTCCGTTTGCATCGAAAATTTGATTTAAAAAAAAAACAACATTTTCTCCGATTTTACGCACCAACTGATCGCTTAATCGAAAACTTTTGAATATTGAGACAGCTTCCGGCAGAGGTGTTAAATCACGGCCCATTTCGCACCGAAGCTATTTAAATCAGATTAAAAGCTAAAATTTTCACGTGTGCGACATTGTCATCAAAGATCTCTGAATCGGTGCTAAAATTATACCAATAAAATTATTTTAATCCATAATGATGATCTTGAAGGTGTTTACACATTTTCAAAAAAATCGACTTGCAACAACAGCCGCATATTTTACCGATTTTGTCTAATGCGGTGAAAGCGGAGGTAGACCAAATGTGTATTTTGGGTTTCCAGAAATCAGGGATCATCTTAAGGCACTGTTAATCATTCGAAATGTCATTTTGTACGAAGTGAGAGCATACGTATTTCACTGGATATGTATATACAACAGATTTTTGTTTCAAAATTTTCCTTATATTTTCTACTTGTCCGCGGACAACTAGACTGAAAAAATTCACTTGTCCGACGCTGAATTTTCCCGAGTCGGACGAGTCGGGCATAGTATTTCCACACCCCTGCATATAAGGATAATTTCATCGTGATTTCTAACCGTTAAAATGCATCAATAGATCATCCAGGCAATTACTGATATATATGACATTCGATTTACATAGATCTACACTTATTTCTGCATGAGACCAACTAATTGCTTTGAGTGTACATTCCCGCTTGAAATTGTTCCAAGTAACCTTTTGAGTTGAAATAGAACAAACCTTGGCTTTATGAAGATCATTATTTTTAATAGTTTAACTGATTGGAAAATTTGAGTCTGGCGCGCTTTGGAAATAACGGACAGAAATAAAATGCCTAAATATGAAAAAGGCAAAGCCTCGATACGAGCGACATGAATAAGTTGTGGAATAAATATCTAATAGTTCGAATGACGAGCTCGATCTCGAAATCACAGGGTTTTCAGTTCGAATCCTGGCTTTGCTAAAAGTAATTTTTAGAGGTCGTCAAAAGTCATTGCGATAGAACATTCATCTCTCGTAGATGTATACATGTGAAATAGGACGAGCGGTCTCGGATTCTCTTAACAAAGTCAAGACAGTTCTGCTCATTATCGGAAGTGATTCACATCTTGATCTCTCCATTTTTGGAGATTTATGATGTTCTGTCACAGAGCGTCCTAATAATTTTTTCGACGATGATTTTGCTGGAAATCAGCCAGTAGGTTGGGAAGAATATTGTGCAAAAGTACTGGTAAAAGAAACTCTAGGAAAGCATGGTAGGTGCACTTGCCGCCGCGATATACATGTACATTGTAAATGAAATAATGTAGACACCGTACAAACAAAGAAATATAAAGTTCTAACTATAAATTTCAATTTAAAAAAAAGGGGGACAATTCCTTACAGTATGAGCCATACCCTGTGAAAAGGGTGCTTAATGGATCTGCGAAAAGTATTGACCCAGGTCAGCCTGCGCAGCCGCGCAGACTGACCTGGGCCAACACTTTTCGCTATCGGTCAGTTTTCTGAATGTGTAAGTACCAGTCTACCTCATGATTAAGTTGGTTGTTAAAAAAGTGGCTATTATGGATTCATAATTGTGTGACGGCTTGATTGGTATCATGCATTACGGAGATGCATTAAGCCCACTTTTGCCAGAGCATGGCTCATGTATTTTTGCATGGATTGTGAGCAGTCGGCCTATATTTTTTGAATGTATCGATAAAATACCGGTATAGACCTAAGTGTTTAGATTCCTTATTAATGTTTTTTTAAGATGGGAAACAGATTCGAAGAATATTGCCTGACACTTTGGTTCAAATTCAAATAACATGAAGCAGATAATTTCATTCGGTATTTGGATAATTGTATTGGTTTAAACAGACCTGTAATTGACTAGGACCTTATATTCACGATGAAGTCTTACAATCGATTGCTGTGCTGATAAGAGACAATTGCAGACAGGAAAAAAGAAGCAGATTTGTGAAACAGTATTAAGCTATGATATGGTGTAATGAAAAATAAAATTTCCATTACATGTGATGCATTTACATGTATATGTAACTTGACAGTGGAGTTAGCAAGGACAATGAAAGTCGAAGTTGTTCTACCCAGCGGCACGGGCAGTAACTGTTATTTTATTACATCAACTTATTAAGGAGTCAATCTAACGCACTTTTCTGCTGGCGTAAGATTCAGGACTGTTTGTATACGAGTAGGACTGCATATACTGTAGTGACAAGAATGAGGTCGGGCTGTACTAGCTAAAACTGAAAGTATAATGAGTAGAGCGAAAGTGTGTATGACAGTATTTGATTCCAGTCAAACCGATAACATAGCACAGACCAGCTATGAAAATTGAAAGTGAGCGCACATGCGTCGTTAGGCTCGATGTATTTGGTTCCGGCCGGTGCGATCCAGTAATCGGATTTGCTATAAATACGTTAAAAACTAAATATAATCTAATTAAGGCGATCTTCGCAGTCTGATTTTTTTTTTTACATGTTTAACGACATTAGACATTATTTAACTTACAGATCTGTCATGGCGACCAGTGCACTTACCCATGCTGTACCTTGAGTTTCTGTAATCAGAGTGCGTAGACCGCCAAAATCAGATTATTTGTTGCTCTTTTTGTTTTTTTTTTTCTTCTTTTTTGTTACCTGCTTTCCCATATGTCCATCGTCGAAAAAATTATAACTGGTAAGAGAGGAATGAATTCTGTCGCAATGACTATAATCAAACCTAGAAAGAAATTTGCTGAACTGTTAGGGTGGATATTCGATTCATAGCTTAAAAGAAAACTAGAACTGTCGCCAGTCGGACAAAATACCCCCAACAGTAATTGAAGCAGCACAATCAGAAAACGGGAATGATTTTCAAAACAAAGTTCACTGTGACCTTGACCTTTGACCTATGTGACCCCAAAACAATAGGACATCTCATTGGGTCATGGGCAATACTTATATAAAGTTTCATGGTCCTAAATCAAACGGCTTTTTGAGTTCGAATACGGAAACGATTTTCAAACAAAGTTGACCTGTGACCCCAAAAAATAGGACAGCTCCTTTGGTCATGAGCAACACTTGCATAAAGTTTCAGGGCCCTAGGTCCAACAGCTTTTGAGTTAGAGCATGGAAACGAAAACATTGACGGATTGACGGACGGATGGACAGACAGACAGACAGATATTGTGAAACCTGTATACCCCATTCTACTTCATAGTGGGCGTATAAAGATGGATCTAATATAATTATAGGTGCTACCTATGAACGGGAACGCATAAAACTCAACCATCAGTATAAGGTCAATCATTTGTTGTAATGACAATGTTTTACTTTTTAACCCTGGAATAAAAACTTTGCTCAACTTAGGGTTGCAGGAAAGTTCGGCCCGTGTAGAAATCATCTCCAAATTGAATGGGGACGTTTTCTCTAGAGAATGCTCTTCAAAAAAAAAAAAAAAAACCCAGATGGGACAAGAATACTATGAAAACATTTTCATATACAAACACGGAATTAAAACCACATTTTAACTGTGTATTCTGGTTCAAAGAATGACAGGATTTTTAACCACCCAAAATCTGTCCGCGTTGAATGATTCAATTTAATGTGATCTAATACCATATATACATTGCACAGTCACAAACTAGATCAACCTACTGAAACAATGTTAATAAAAACATATTTGCAAGATTATTCTTTAACTAAACATAGATTAATTAAATAAGACTGTCGTATATGAGGGCGATTTCTCCAGAGATTTTGTCCCTGAGGACGATTTCTCTACAGAAGTCATCCCCATTTAGTTTGGGGACTATTTCTCCAGGTGACGATTTCTCCAGCATTTCACCTTAGATTCTTCTTGCTTCTTTAGACGCTTAGGAAAAACGATATTCTAATCACTTGCTAAATCTGTTATTTCTTTAACCCTGATAAAGAAACAGGATTTTCCATTAGATGCAGCCAACCGATTGAACAAGTAAAGAGATTTGTTTACCTGCTACTAATTCTGTTTTGTAAAATTGCAGACTGCAAGGTGTGCAACGAAGTCGAAGAAATTTTTTACGCCTGTCACCTTTCAGAGATAATATTTAACCAAAAACGGAAAAATAAGCCTAGTTACCGTTGCAGATGGGTTCACAAATGATTTTTCTTGAGTACCCTGACCTTAGAAAGTTCCAAACGGCTCTTGTGATCAAGCAATAGCTCTGATCTTAAAAAATTTAAAAAGATTCTACATTTTCCGGATCGTCAGGCGCTGACGTCACACAGTTCATTATGACGCAGCGAAGTATAACTCACGTGAATTTACTATCAAAAGACGCGCCAAAGTTTTTGACCAATAAACGGTAAATACGCATTTGAAAATACGCGAAATGGAAGATGAAAATCGTGATACTGGATTAGATGAAAAGATAAATTATAACAGACGAAATATTAATCTGATAATTTCATCAATGTGGAAGCTTTTTAAAATTTTTCAGATCAGAGCTACAGCTGGATCGCAAGAGCCGTTTGGAACTTTCGAAGGTCAGGGTACACAAGAAAAATCATTTGCGAACCCGTCTGCAACGGTAACTAGCTTTATTTTTCAATTTTCGGTAAAATATTATCTCTGAAAGGGTGCAGGGATAAAAATTTTCTTCGATTTCGTTGCACACCTTGTCTTATTATATGCAATATAGAGGCAGTTGCCAATGTGCTATTTATAGTAACGGTGTCCAATAAGGAAATTTTCGTTGTCCGGTAATAGACCAATGGAGTTTCAGTGGCCTTTGCTTTATGCACCAAACTGCACGTTTTACACTGACAGATTAGTGACGTCAGTTTCAATGACGTCAGTTTTCAGTGTGTTGGGGCACTTAGAAGGGAAATCCGATTTCGTCATTTCGTCAGCGGAATCAATTCGTGAGACTATATAACAGAGAAAATTTCACTGAACACACGTGGAATGGTTAATCTTTGCAACACAATAAATTTGTTGAGCTGTGAGTTGGCAGAGCACTTGGAAACTTGTTCACGACTGAGGCGAATCGCATCGTCCCGAGCCAGGCACTTGGAAACTTGTTCACAACTGAGGCGAATCATATCGCCCCGAGCCAGGCACTTGGAAACTTGTTCACGACTGAGGCGAATCATATCGCCCCGAGCCAGGCACTTGGAAACTTGTTCACGACTGAGGCGAATCATATCGCCCCGAGCCAGGCACTTGGAAACTTGTTCACAACTGAGGCGAATCATGTCGCCCCGAGGCAGGCACTTGGGAACTTGTTCACAACTGAGGCGAATCATGTCGCCCCGAGCCTACGGGCGACATGATCTGCCAGAGCCATGAACAAGTTTCCAAGCCTCATTGATTGTACAGCTAACAAAGTAAATTGCGTCTGTGCAAATACGTACATGTACTCGAAATGACGTCTATTTTGACGTCGCAGTAGCTTTAATTAGCATGTTGCTTTTTAGACTAGCAAAGCTAGCCTATTGTCGTCTTGACAGTTGCCAAATGCTGCCTCACAGATAACAATTATTTCTGTTAAAAATCTTAATTCTGTTATTCATATTAAATATGACAATGTTTATATAAAGCACAAAATCTCTTCCTCTCGAACTTGAACAATGTCTTCTTACAAAGTGATAGATTGAACAAGATGTCAACGATAAGGTAACAAATGTTTTCTTATATGTAAATTAAGTCAGTGACGTATGCAAATCAGGCTCTTCTTCACTTATTCCAACACCACCGTATCATTATAAATGAATCTAAAAATAGATACATCTACATGAAGCTTAAGCCATGTTAACCCTCACCGGACGAGAAGCCCTTGTCATTCCTTCAGTCATTAATTATTTAGAACATTATGTACCGTTAAACTGTTATTTTATGTCTTGTATATTAACCCTTTACTACACAATCCCGAAATTTAACGACAATGGGGATGAATCCTTTTGAAAAATTTGAGGGCAAAGGAGAAAATGCTGGTAACTAACATTTTCTCCTTATCCAGAAATATTTTCTGCTGTTTTAGAGTCAGGTTTGATCAATTTCCAGATTTCATTTGTCGTCTGCAACAGCTTTGAATTTGGATAAGGGTAAAATGTTGTCGTTTTGTACAGAGTTAGAAAGTTAACTATCATGTGCTATTGATTAACCCTTAAAGTAGTTTCTATGACTGAAGTTGCCTTTGAGGCCAATGTAGATCAAGATCAGACTGTACAAAATGTTCAGTATGATCTCTGATCTTAACATGTCTGCTATGCTGAAACATTGGAGACAAAATTAACTTTGAAATTGCAGTTATTATGTTCTTATTTCTAGACTGAAAATGTGTGTTGGGTTTATTAGGCAATCTAAGGGTTGACTATGATCCAGTTTAATGGAACTCTACATATTTAGTAATAATAGCTTCCAAAAGGATACAAAGCAGGTGTTAAAATGCTTTTAAATTCAAATCATATCATTTAAAAGTATGAAAATTATTGTGAAGATGACAATCTGTTATTGTACGGTCGGTCCAAGTGTTAGTCGCTGGCAGAGATATGAATTTCAAAACTATGTTAAAACTTGCCAGGTCACTCTATCTTTGGTTTACTTTTTGCCTGATTTTAAAATTCATTTTTCTGCCCAGTGACTAACATTTGGGACCGACCAAACAATAACAGATTGTAGTCTTCACAATATTGTCAAAAGTGAACGCTAGAAAGTATTCACATGCGAAATTATCAAATTGATATATTCTTTATTTTGCCTTTTTTCAATAAAAGATCTACAACCAGAAATTTTTCGCTGTATTTCCTATTTTGACAAGTAAATGGCTAAGAGCGGTGGGTAATGTCAATAGATTGAAGTGGTTCGGACTTAACAACCGCATTGGGCTGCGCTGATTTGGATTTAGTAACCGGAATGGACCGATGGAACTGGAACAGACTTAATAACGAGCATTGACCATTTATCTTCAATCTTGCATTGAACAACCAAGTTTCATCTTTACCAAGGCCACTTATATCGCTAGTCTGTCAGTACTTTCAGCACTTTGATTTGTAGTCGCTACTGGAATGAAAAAGTGGCAAAGGTTCAAAAGTGTATCACATATTATTGGAGAGGTCTGATGACCTCTCCAACAGTGGTGAGTTTAAAAGGCAGACTGCCACAGAAACCGCTGTCTAAATCCATTTGTTTTTGCGAAATTGTTCTGGTACACAGTCTATTTCGTCATGGTTTTATAAGTAAACCGAAATAAAAAAAACTGAAATAGGAAACAAACGTGTTTTTCTTTTTACATGACGGATTTCTAAAAACAATTTATTATACTATATTGATTGTAAATGACCTCTCCAATAATTACATTTTTTCATTAAACAAATAAATCTAAGCAAAAAGAAAAATTTCGTAAAAAAAGGAGAAAGAACACCGCGGCAAAAGATCACGTAACTTGATAATATCTGGAGAATTCGTACCCTGGAGAACTCGTACCCTAATCTCGAGAGTACGAGTTCTCTGGAGAACTCGTACCCCACAAATAGATATAGTTAGGTTGATCAGTAAGTTTTATTTTTCAAAACTGACTATACTCTAGCATTTTTCTCAGTTTTATACAAAAATTCCATGGATTTATAATGATATAGATTTGATGAAATAACACACAGAGTTGCTTCTAGGACGCGGGATTCCGAGAATCCAGCGAAAATCAACTTATGACCGCGAAAAAAGTCGTGCCTCTTCGCCCTACGTACCGCACACCTCAAAAGAGTCCATGGTCCTTTGGTTTTGGGCGGATTGCGCAGGCTGACATGGTCGATACTTTTTTGCACATACACTAAGCACCCTTTTCTCAGAGCATGGCTCATTTATCTACTTTCTTAAATTTTTAACGTTTAGACAAACAACCTCTTCGTTTTACATGTCTGCAGCAGACAACTTTTCAAAATATTGTGGGAAGAGGAGAAGCTGTAGTTACTGCAATTTCTCCTTTTGTCACAATGGTTTCCATCACATCAAAGCACCATCTTCCACATTAATTATCAAAGTTTGAATTGTCTTCTGCATGCTTTTTCTGTTTGGGACAGTCCAAAAAATGCTGTTTGTTAAAATATTAAAAAATGTTACATTTATTTTTTACATATCTAGTATTATGTATAGGCCACCTACATTTATTGTCATCAGGTAAGATTCTTGCCTATTCAGTGGAATTAGCAAATTGGATTAAATTTTAATTGAATGATTTTTCCTTTCCCAAACTATTTTGGCTTATCTGATCACACATTACATGCATTCATTAGAGGTTTGATCCTTTTGAAAATGAGCCAAATTGGAACATCATCTTGAGTTTTGTGTCCTTGAATTTTGTAAAAATATGCATTTCTGAGCATGTAAATAGGATATGGCCTACAATTTCTTCAAATCTTTACCAAACGCGCGTTGTTAGATATTTATGAGAGCTTGGTTCCTTTCAAAATTTAGCAAAATCGGGTCATGGAGTCACAAATGACATGCTCTTGAATTAAAGAAAAAACAAACATTTTTAATCAGTCGGTAGACCGATTAGAGAGATGGCGAACTTCGGAAACCCGTCCGCTCAGGGCAAACTGATGTAACTGCAACTTGTAGCAGCTTTTTACTTACAGCGTTTTAACGCTCATACCTGCTGTGATGACCTTATTACAAAAACTACTTGTGACCCAGATAAGCGCACTTTTGACCCAGATAAGCGCAGGAATAGTAATTAGCGGTAAACAGGCGTTAAGTAATGTCAAATAATCCCATAATAACTTTTAAATTATGTAATAAACGGCGGACAAAATTTGTTTAGTATTGAAGTATGTCATAATAACAGTATTATCAAAATCTTGTGGCAAAAACTGGAGCAGTTTACTTTCAACACGATTATAAGAAATAGGGTAAGTGAGTAGCAGCAACTTTATGGATGAAACAAGTGCGAATCAAGAGTATCGGGTGATGTGAACACATCTTGTAGTCGTCTGCTGTCCATATCATTCGACAAATTTCGAGTGATCCGTTGATAGTTATACGTAGTTACGGGATCGGCCGAGTTGTGACGAGTGCTCTCCGTATATGTAG
Source organism: Tridacna gigas (assembly GCA_945859785.2). NCBI lineage: Eukaryota > Metazoa > Mollusca > Bivalvia > Cardiida > Cardiidae > Tridacna > Tridacna gigas. Next base: position 55,188,157 of record OX244028.2, on the reverse strand, counting down.
CAGGTGTTGAAAAGATGATTGGCCATTTTGGTCTTGAGGGGAATAAAATCGCAACAGAAAGGAGTTTGTAAGGAAACATTGCTTTAAAAGAATTTGAAAATTTAGATAGCTCTGTCTAAGAGAAAACTGATGTAAATGCAACTCGTAACAGCCGTAAGTTTAAAATAGTAACCGGCCGTTGGTCGTTTAATGCAGGGATCGTATATGTGAGGCGAATCGCGTGAAGCTGTGGGGATAAAGAGTATAGAGTTGTGTAAAGGTTATGGCCCTCGCGGAGAGGCCATTACGTAAACATTTTAAGAATGGACTGGCGATTCGCCGCGTGCAACCTTAGTACCCAGACTGTCTATTCACAATACTGACTGATTACGCATCTTTCAGCGTATGATGTATTAACCCTTAGGCTGCTAAGTGCGACTCACTGATCTTTTTGCAGATAGTATAGATCAAGATCAGACTGCACATAATGTGCAGTCTGATCTTGGATCTATACTGTCCAGTAAGGAGATATTTCTTTTTCCAAAAAAGAATAAGTTTGGCATAGAATTATTCGGGTTTTACTACCAGTTTGAAATTTCATTTCAATGTTTTAGCAGTATAAGGGTTAAATTGTTTTCACAGCCCCTCATCCTCTCCTTCCAGCCATGGCACTACCATTTTACACCGTCACTTACATGTTTCTTCTTGGTGAGTTTCTACAGACTGGAATCAGTCTGTTAACCCTTGACCAAACAATCCTGTGGGTCTTTGAAAATTTAGTTGGAGAAACTGTATGTATTCAGCATGTTCTCTTTTTTTTATCCACATTTTGTCAAATAGAACATTTTCATCAAGAATAAAAATCCTGAAACTGTAACACAAACAAGCTCACTTAGTGTTATATTCTCCATATCTGAATCAACGGACAAGGGAAAAGTCTTTGCAGAGAGTGCAGATTCAGACCAGACTGCACAGAACATGCAGTCAGATCTTGGATCTTCAACTATTCCATGTTGGTCGATTCTCATCCTTTCCACATTGCAGAAAAAGAGATCAAAGCTAACGCAGTTATACTCTTGCTGATTAGAATGACTCAAGTACGATGACCTTTGTTGGCTATGGACAAGTAAAGTCACTTTTGAAGACAATAAAAGATAAAGATCAGACTGTCCTTTGAACGCAATGCAATTCAATATCTCAGACGTCCATATCTTAGATCTAATTGTCTGTTTATTTGGGATGTATATGAAAAAAAAAAAAAAACGACCATGAAATTGTAGCCTTATGTTTGATATTGTTTTCCTGACTGTAAAAGGCTAGTCGATTAACTGAGTGTTTTAACTCTTAACCAAACTATTCTTATTTAATGCCCATGAAAAAGAAGTTGAAAACATTGTGAGAAAACGGGAAAATTCAGGTTACCATTTTCTCCTTTTCCCATGTTTTTTTTTTACCTTTTCAACGATTCAGATCATCATTTGGTCTACATTTAATTTTTCATGTGCAAATGCTTTTGATTTGGACACGTCTAAAATTTTATCATTTGGTAAAGAGTTGACGGTTAGGGAGCTACTGGTTATCTACATTCTTTGAAAGTATAATCTAGGAGAAATTTGCCAGCAGACGTTTGGACTGGACAATTTGGCCCGCTAAAAAATTGGTCGGACAGTCTGTCAAGATGAATTCTATGTCTTGTTAAAAATGGAAAAATGAAAGGCCCATAAGCAGTAAATAATTCCAAAGTTATACTGCGGGCATATTTTATACGGCTTTTATATGTTACAATACAATTACTAAAGTTGCCAAAATTACAGAAAAGAATATATGTATTTTTTCACTCTTTTAAAGAGTTGGTAGGTACTGCTTTTCATGATAAGTGATATCTAAAATTTGATAACAGGTATTGCTGATCAGAATTGTCACATGTTTTTTACGTTCTATTGCTGTCGGCTTGCAAACATAGCCTATATTTTAACCAATCGTTAAACTACTAATTTGTAAAAGACAGTTTAAAAAAGTGGGATCCTACGTGGCTCATTTGTAAGGGTGTAGGATATTTTGTCCAATGCATAGTTCAAACATCTACCATTTTATTTTTGAATTCAAACCACTGTAGTTATTCAGCGTCAACCGATTACAGTGCTTACAGCACTTTGATTTAGCTTGTGAACAGCTTTTACTTTCAATCTTCACAAAACCCACACAGTTTTTAGATATTCGTGGGAGCTGGATTCTTTTGCAAACCGTCGGATTATTGGGTCAGAAATTCCTTGCCCTTAAATTAAAAAATGCATTTTTTGCTTGTCAAGAGCTTACCGCATGTATTTTTGGAAACTAACATGAAAAAGAATAGCTTTGCTCATATCAGCTCTCAATTTCATTATACCTCCACAACTCTTTGTTAAAAAATCGAGCCTGTATTTAAATACCAGTAGAGCTGTTTTTAGTCCTTATAGGCCTCTTGTTCCTAGAATATTATAACAATGTGGAACAGGTACTGTTTTGTGCCTTTACACCAGCAAAATTGAAAAAAAAAAACATATTTTTTCTCATTCATTTAATGCCTAACTTGTTTGTTTACATCTACCAAAATATATTGCAATCAAAAGCCAATAAACTATTTGAAAACATTGATGCCGACCTCTCCTGGCTTCTTTTTCAGAGAGGCCAACTTGTTAAAAACGTCATGATATTATGAGGAATATTGTGAAAACGTAGGTCACGATCAGATGAGCTTTTGTTGACAGCTTAGATCGACATCAGTCTGAACAGAACCTACCTGTACATGTTTGAAACTGCAGTCTTTTTTCCTAGTTGAGTAAACCGATCAACTTGACGGCTCCAACTCTTTACCTAAAGACAAAATCTTGGACTTGTCCAAATTGAAAGTTTGCAGATGACAACATTAATTTGACTCAAAAGTTGATTTTTGATTTGGGAATAGATAGAAAATATTGTGTGATAAGGAAATAGACTGATTACCAGCATTTTATCATTTTCGAACAGTGTTTTAATAAACTTTTACATTAGGCACGTTAAACTCGGGATTGTGTAGGAAAAGTTTACAGGTTAAACATCAGCCTCGATTCAATGCTGGTTTCCAGCATTTTATCATTTTCCCACAGTGTTTAATATGATTTTACATTAGGCACGTTAAGCTCGGGATTGTGTGGGAAAGGGTTACAAGTTAAATATCAGATTCGGTTCACGACGTATAATGATTCTAACACCCTGGTTGCGCCCTTGTTAACACATCCCATGTGGTACGTTTCTTTACCACCATGGACAGACAAGCACCAAACACATGATATCCCTGAAAAGGCTAGCTCTTGGGTAAAAACAATTTTAAGCAACTGTACCAAACGTTTCTCCATTACAGGAGGTCCTTACGGCGTGTATTGCCTTTCTCCGTGTCTGTGTCTGTCTTTCTCCCTTTTGATGTTGAACAAACAAGGTGGGTAACCTCAAACTGACACGTGTTATATTATATGAAAATCAGCCTACGCTCTGGGAAAAGGGGGTATGATGCATCGCCGTGATACATTATGCAGGGCAACTCATCTCATAATTATGGATCCATAAAATCTATTTTGTCTACCAACGCACTCAAGCATGAGGTAGACTGGTCTTCTGACATGTAGAAAACTGACCCATAGCAAAATGTTTCGACCCAGGTTAGCCTGCGCAGGCTGACCTGGGTCGATACATTGTGCAGATACATTAAACCCCCTTTTCATACAGCATGGTTCAAATACAGGTGTAATTATTGCTTTAAAAGGCGACGTTCGAAACTTTCACTCAGGATTGAATTATTCAGTCGAGGTCAACCACAACTTTAAAAACAGTGTAAGTCATGACTAACCTCGCACGTTGAGTGACAAGATATAGAAGATATTGTTTTTTTGTGAAAGATCGAAATTGATTTCATTTTTTTGGTAAATAATGGTGTATTATAGTTTGATATTTCATGGTTACCACCACAGGGATTTTTAGCGTTTTTTATGTTTTACATGTATATTTAATACAAGGGATGCAACTGACATTATCAGCAAAGTATACTTGTCATCACAAAAACACAAGTTACTTCGTCAATATTACAGATAATCACATAAGGTCTACTTTATCTAGCTCATTACACATTTTTCTAGCGAAAAATAACGTGGTTTCATGACTAAACGTTCAATGATTTGTGCTACAGAAGCCGGTTTCTCGACAAATAGGTCGAAATTGTTTGGTCCGACACGGGTTCGTTCAGTGCGCTTGTCAGAGTAAATCTACTATTCTGTACAAGATCATGGCAAAAATACTTATCGGTTTGATAAAACAAGTAAATATCGTTAACCAACCTTCGTTGTTTAATAATAACACGAAGAATACAGCTCCAAATCGTCCGATGTTTTATCGATTCACTCAGATTTCAAGGAAGCAGCCATAATTGTTGTCACGTGATCAAAATGTATCGAGGCATTTCATTGGTCGGATTTTGGTTCCGACCATTGAAATGCCTCGATACATGGTCAAGTAGCCAGTGCTCCCTACAAGCTAATAGGCCTTTCTGCACTTTTTTTCCATGTTGTATGAAAAAAAAAAAAAAAATGTTTACCTTTCCATAAAATATTTATCCTTTTTTGCCATTTGTACATGTCATTTGTATGTCTTAATTGTTTGCCAAATGACAAAATTTTTAGACTATGCTCTGTGAAAAGGGGGTTAAATGCATCGTTTAAACAAAAAAAAAAAAAAAAAACGTATCAACTCATGTCAGGTTGCGCGGTCCGTACAGGCTGTCATGGGCCTAAACTTTTTGTTATTGATAATTTTTGCATGTCAAAGGACCGTTCTACCTCATGATTCAGTTGGTTGTTCGACAAAATTGATTTTATGGAGTCATAATCATATGATCTTGCTTGGTACAATCCGTTACGGGGATGCATTTAACCCCTTTTTGCCAGATCACAACTTATATCTAGTTTTACCCTCACTTTACAGGTAACATCTGTATTTTCTGTTTAGAAGAACTGAGATCAAACAGTCACAAGGGGCACTGCATCCATTGTTTGTATTGTGTGTAATAGAGAAAACTGGTATGTAGATATAGAAAACTGGTATGTAGATATAGAAAACTGGTATGTAGAAACTTTCAGACTTAGCTTTCGCATCATTTAAACTCACTTCCGCCAGTTCAGTAAACTGGTCAATATTCTGAAAAGTGCACTGACAGCGTGGAAATAATACGTACTCGGTGTATCACTGACAGTTAAAGCAAGGTCATCAAGCAAAACTTTGGGTCCTAAAGTCTAGCTGATGTTTTGGCCTTTGAACTAATAGATTGAACCATGTTCTGGCAAAAGGGGGCCTAATGTATCTCCGGGATGCATTATTCCAAGCAAGTCATTACATCACGGTGAGTAATCTACATAACGGAGCCGCTGGATCTGCACTTAAAATGTTGTGTTGGTCTTCCGGGACACCTGTGGCGCCGAAGTTCTAGCCCGTAAACAACCCGTCTGTCAAGTAGGTGCTCGGTATTTTCATTTATTTCTCTTCTTTAAATAATATTAAAACGAAAAGTGGAATGCTATTCGACCGCTAATGTATTTTACCGTTGAAAAATACACAGGATACTGAGCAAAGCCATCCGGATTGTCTGTGAAACGTTTTCTTCCGAGAGGAAACTTTCGGATGGCGAAACAAGACAGTTGGTGTTTCTCTTAAACAGATTGCTTATTGAACTGTTTGAACCGTCTGCTATGATGTATCACAAGCCTGTACAGGACAAATATTAATACACGGTGCGTAAATTGCCGCTTAAAAAGCGAAGGCAGAAAATGACATTAATGATACGTCTGTGGAAGATTCAAGTTTTTTCGTTACAAATTTCTCAAAAAACAAAATGATTTCAAACGGGGAAAACAGTTTTTAAAAAAATACCAATTGTTAACTGCAAATCTTTGTAGACAGTTTCTAAATATAGACATGGAGAAAATCAGGATTTGTGCAACAGACTGACAACAAAAATAACGTCCCCACTTTGCTGGGCTTATACCCGTGCTTTTCCCAAGCTTATAGGGGCTATGTTTATAAATGGCTTGTGCATAGGTTATATACTATCTGACCATGGCTGGGTGAATCGTACAAGATAGGTTTTAGTGAGTAAACGTATATTTTACTTTGAAATTCGGTGCATTGATTGCCGCCTTGAAAGGTTTTGCACCCAGAATGCCCATGTCAGATAGGTTATGTATTTGAAAAATGTCACCTAATGATAATGCAATGTCAAGGAAGGTCCTCCCAGACGCATTATCTTCCGCTAAGTGTCATTTTTCAAATACATAACCTATCTGAAATAGGCATTTTTCTGCAACCTGACTACTTTTCAAGGCGGCAATCAATGCAACGAATTTCAAAAATAAAATATACGTTTACTCACTAAAACCGACCTTGTATTATTCATCCAGGCATGGTTAGATAGTCTAACCCTAAGCCTAATCCCGAAATATAATTATGGAGTTTAATTGTGAAAAGCATGAAATTGAAAATCGAAAGTTGGGAAAAATAAATTTTTGCCTGTTTTTTTTTTTCAACTAAATAACATTGTAACGAAGAAATATTTAATAAGTTGTCTCATATGAATGCATTTGATCGAACTGTTAATTTTCATAGCAACCAAATGCACCCATTTGAGGATTACATGTGATAATCCTGCTCGTGCATCGACAAGCAACTTATCTTTGACGCATGTCTTCTCGCTCCAGTGATGCAACAAATCATTTGCATGTTTCAACCTGCAAACGCCCTTTACTGAACAGAACAGAACACGAGCAGACATTTTATTCAGACCTATAAATAGTACATTGTCTTGTCAAAATATAAGTTTTTCAATGAATAATGTCACATCTGTATATACATATCAAAAGTGAAGTAACCAAACTGTAGAAAAAGTGTTAATCTATAGTTACCAATCAGAAGCAGAAATAATAGGAATTAAAAAAAAAAAAAAAATCTGAAAACAGACAACAAGAAAAAATACATGAAGAGAAATAGAATATGACGAGGGATAGATGGCCGACCAAACAGTCAAACCATGATAGGAAAAGAGCCGTCTAGCAGCACACTGACTTTGAAAATGAGCCGGGCACTGGCAAAAGGGGGGGGGGGGGGCTTAATGCATCTCCGTAATGCATTATACCAAGCAAGACATCAATTGTCGATCCATAAAATCAAATCCATTTTATCAAACAACCGATTGAATACTGAGGTAGAATTGTCCCTTGACATGCAGAAAATTTAAAGACAGCGAAAAGTTTCGGCCCATATCCGCCTGCGTGGACTGTGCAGGCTGACATGGATCGATACATTTCGCAAATGCATCAAGCCCCCTTTTCACAGAACATGGTAGAAATGTAATTTGTCAAATGTAGAAGTTGCTCAAACCGTAACCAAACTCTATTCGTAACCAGGTTTTTCAATAGTTTCCCAGTATAAATCAACTAATACATGTATCCGAGTTACGCTCTGTGAAATGGCCGTTTAATGTGTCTACAAAAACCATCGAACCGTGTCAGCCTGCGCTGTCCGCGCCAGTTGACATGGGTCGATACTTTTTCCTATCCGTGAATTTTCTGAATGGCCAAGGAGCAGTCTACCCTATGGTTCAAACGGTTCCTAGACCATGGACCTATCATAATGTGATGACTCGCTTGGTATAATGCATAAACCCCCTTTTGCCAGAGCGCCGCTCATATATCGATTGAATGACAAATATGTACAAGAAAAGGATTATCCTTTATCCTATCTATTTGCTAAGGTGTGGTAGAGGTATCGATGCCCGCCCGGGTAGCTCAGTGGTTAGCGTATCTGACTCGTGACCTGGTGGTTGCGAGTTCGATACCCGGTTGAGGCCAAACTTTCTTTCCCAAGATTTTTTTGACTCTCACCTATGATGCATGTGAGAAAAGTAGCCAGTGGCTTTGGAAAGAAAGTTGTGTCAATACTGGTGTGAGAAAGCCAGGAAACACAGGGGTGCGTCACTGACCGCCATGATATAACCTGAGCTGTTAAAATGGCGTTAAACTCCAATAGAAGCATATATTGATTGTCCATAGTCTTCAAGGATTTTTTCAGCTGTAAAAGGATGCCTTTTTTTTTTTTTCTTTTTTTTCTTTTAATCAGTCTCGAATGAATATCTAGGAAACTGCAATCGGGTTTAAGTTCTGGACATGTTTATTCTGCTGGGCTTTTTTGCCGGCCATTTTGTGACACCAGTATCAAAGGGTTGCTACGGTTAATTGATTCTACCACACCTTAGCAAATAGATAGGATAAGGGTTAATCCTTATTTGTACATATTTGTAATTCAGTTGTTTTATTCGCTACCGTTAATCGATAGCCTACCTCTACAACACTTATTCACGTCTTAGCGAATAGATATGATAATGGTAAATCCTTTCCTTGCACATGCTCGTAATTCAGTAGTTTTATTCGTTACCCAGTTGCACTTTACGGTATAGTCTACGTGTATGAGTATCTTTAAAAAAAAAAAATCTATCTGTCCGCTAAAATGTTTTTATAGCAGAAAAATGATCGGAAAAATAAGTTTTTGTCGACACGATAGAACATTTCTAATTGCTACCGTGATTTGTCTAGTGCCCTAATTCTATTGATTAATCATTGACTAGCGAAACTAGTCTATAGGCATCAAGACTGACCTAGATTCAAAGTTAACAAAAAACCCCACAGTTGCCAAATACTGCCTCACAGAAAATACTGTTTTTCTGTTAGAAATCTTAATTCTGTTTTATATGACAATTTTGACAAAAACCACCAAATCTCTACCACTCCAAGGTGAACATGTCGTCTTACAAATTAATAAAGTGAACAAGATGTCATTTACAAGGTACAAGATCTTTGCATATATGTAAATTAAGTGACCTATGCAAAGCAGAGAATCACTTATTCCTACACCACTGTAACATTATGAATGAATCTATTAATAGATACACCTAGGTATTAACTTGTAGCAAATGCCTGCTATATCATTCCTCACTGGACAGAGAACCCTTGTCATTCATTATTTAGATCATTGTGCTCAGTTAAACTGTTATGCTTAACTGTTATTCTACCTCTTGAATATTAACCCTTTACCAAACAATTCCATGTTTTGATGACACTGGGGAAGAATCCCTCTGAAAATATTGCGGGAAAAGGAGAAAATGCTGATAACCATCATTTTCTCCTTTTCTCACATTGTTTTCTGCCCTTTTGGAATCACGTTTCATCAGTTCAGCCACATTTAATATTTATGGTCTGCAACAGCTTTGAATTTGGACGAGTGTAAAATTTTTGGTTTTGTAAAGAGAGTTAAATAGTTAACTACATCTTGTGCTATTGGATATTGACTAATTGATTGTATGGTGTTTAACGCCGTTTTCAACATTATTTCAGTGATATTGCAGCGGCCAGAGCACCTATCCATGCTTTCCTGGAGTTTCTTTTACCAGCACTACCGCAACTCAATGACCTTTTGCGGACAGTGTGGATTAAGATCAGACGGCACAGAGCGTGTAGTCTGATTTTGGATCTACACTGTTCGATAAGAGGATATTTTTTTTCTAAAATGTAACTTTGAAATAGCAATATTCAGGTGTTTACCATCGGCTTGAAAGTTTCATTTAACATTTTAGCATGTTAAGGGTTAAACTTAAACTGGATTATAGTTAAACAATAGCACACATAGCCCCGGCAGCTCAGTCGGTAGCTTACAGGACTTGAGAACAGGAGGCTGCTGGTTCGATCTCCGACTCTGCAAATTTCTTTCTGAGGATTGATGATAGTCATTGCAACAGGATTCATTTCTCTCTCACATTTCGACGATGGTTATGTGGGAAGCAGCCAGTGGCTTGGAAAGAATATTGTGCGGAGTACTGGCAGAAGAAACTCAAGGAAAGCATGGATATGTGCACTGTCCACCGCTACATAAATGAAATAATGTTGAAAACAGGGTCAAACACCATACAAACAATCAATCAATGAAATTCGCTAGTCCGTCAGTACTTTCAGTACTTTGATTTTTACCTTTGTCAAACATCACATTTCTAAGATTAATCATTTGCTCAAGTTGTATTTGTTACTTTAAGAACCTTTTCTACGGAACCCCTAAAGTGACATGCTCGACTTTTTTTTAATATGCAAATTTCTCACTTTATTTCATTTTAACGAAATAATATTTCGTAAAAACGAAATAGTATTTCGTAAATACGAAATATTATTTAGTTTTAACGAAATATTATTTCGTATATACGAAATACTATTTCGTTTATACGAAATATTATTTCGTGAAAACGACATAGTATTTCGTAATTACGAAACAATTATTTCGACTCGCGGTGGGGGCTCTTGGACTGCCTTGCGATAGGGATGCGTTGTAGGGTTGATTGACAGCCTCTCACATCATAGGTTATAGATTTGACTTCCGAGTTGAGCTGTTTTATTCTTGAATTGCCTGCACCATGTTCGATTTTGGGTTCTGTTTCAAGGAAGCTATCATCTAGAGTCATTGACCTAAGTTGTGCTTTTCCAGAATCGATGTCAAATAAATAAGCTTAATATCGGTACATTAGACAAAAGGGGACAAGCATGAGTAATATGACTGATAGACTCGTGATTGAGAGTATGGTAAACTCAAATCTATTCAGTCAGTCAGTCAGTCAGAGCGTCAGTCAGTCAGTCCCTCGCCTATCCGTCCGTCTGTTATTTCTTCTGTTTATGAATTGTGTAAGCACAACTGTCATTGCTAATTAAAAGGTAGTTACAATATTCAGTTTGTTTTAAACACGGTCGAGTCGAAAACTGGAATACAATACAATACAATACAATACAATACAATACAATACAATACAATACAATACAATACTTTTTTATTGTAACTGAAGGCCACCGGCCCAAAATACAGCATTACAGAAAATATGCATATAACATTTATACGTCCCCTTACTTACTGTTAATACATACAATTATTTCACCCACATATTAAAATAAAAAAAAAACCATACTTTAACGACTTACAAAAGAAAGCTTGTGAAAACATTGTAGGCAAAGGACAAAAATGCTTATATGTACAATTTTCTCCCTTTCATCAATTTCACACTAATTCTTGTGAAATTTGCAGGTAAGATACAATAGCGGTCATTAAAAATGGCATCTATTTGAATAGCAGACTTAAAAAGCACTTTCATTTTTGTTGTTAATGAGTTTTATCCCGGACGAGTCTAAAAGCTGAATTCCCTGTCAAAGTATTAAGAAATTTCTCACGCGTTTTAAACCCGACAAATTTGTGAACGCCAAACCAGAGTATTTCATTATCTTGAAAAATAGTACAATACTTCCATTGCATTAAAAAAAGCTTGAAATCTATACCTAGAAAACTCTATATATGAAGAACAATATGACTCGTTTATAACGGTAAGACAAGACATGAATACCTCTGCGTGTAGCATACATCGAGATCAGGCGGCAGAAATGCAGTCCGATCCGTGATCTATACCCCCCACCAAGGTACAATACAATATTTACAGGGCGATATGGCTCGTATGTCGAGACAAGAGGAAAACATAAGTATCATTCGTGTTTGGTGTACATCAAGATCAGGCTGGACAAAATGCAGACTGATCCCAGATCCACACCACCGCAAAGAAACAGTATGACTCAAATGTCGCATACTATATGACAACAACAAGTTTTCAATCTAAAAAATACTACCAATAAACATTCTATAAAATCTTGTACATTTAACCCTTTGACAAGCAATCCAGAGTTTAAATGGCCCTGAGGAAGAAGTATTTTGAAAACATTGTGGAAAGAGGAGAAAATGCTGATGACCAGCACTGTATCCTTTGCAACATTTCTTTTTCACTTACAGGGGTCATTTTCGTCAACTTGTCGTTTGCACCGCTTTAAATTTTAAGAAATCTAAATGTTATAGTGTGGGTAAAGAGTTAACCCCTTTTTGTAATACCGTCCATCAGTTCTGTAATATACGTAGCGAGGTATTTAATCGTATTTATATTATCATTGCTCATGAGATTGTAGAATGAAGCGTGATCCCTCCGGCCACTGTACCAGTTGAACAAATGATTTTTTCGGATTTGGTCATATTGAGGACATTCAAAGAAAGCATGATATTCATTTTCAACGATTAAATTTTCATGAAAGGCTAGACAATATAGACAGACCCTGTCTTCCCTAGTTATATTGTAATGTCTTCCCTGTTCAATATTCAGTGTGTGATTTGAACATCTAAATCGCGCCATAGCTTTTCTCATAACAAAATTTATATTAAAAGATACTTTTCTGGTGATAAAAGTGTTTTATAACATTTGTAAGTATCAAAATGTGATGATGAATCCATATCACTGAGCCATGTCTGTGTCATACAGTCTGTCAGTCGTTGCTTAAAAGCTCTTAGAAACATATCAACATCCCCAACGTTACCAGACGCTTACAACATCATATTCTGTCGGGATTCGTCTAAATTAAATATTAAGATTGTCGTCACAATATCGGTAGGTCGATTTTTAAAAAGAAAATATCAAATTTTAAGTTAATGACCCATGTAATTTTTTAAAGATCGTCCCATCCCTGTGTGGGAAAAATACGTAAAATTGCTGTTTAGAGTTCAATATCGTGCTAGGTATGACGGTTAGCCCTTTAAGCACCATGGGCGACAACAGCGGCTTGTGTAGATGACCAAGATCAGGCTACAGAGACCATGTAGTCTGATCTTGGTTCTATAAAGCCTCCTTGTCTAGTCAAGCACAGAGGACGGTGGAAGATCTCAGTCAATGCACCTACGAGTATTAGTGACTACCTGTCTCATTGTCACGCAGAAAATCCATTCCAAGCCACTGGTGATTTTGCTGAAATAACCCTGCACCTGTCCCTTTCTGCCAAGCCCCCGTAGCTCAGTCGGTAGCGTACAGGACTTGAGAACAGAAGGTCGCTGGTTCGATCCCCGGCTTGGCCAATTTCTTTCCGAGGATTGATGATAGCCATCGCGACAGGATTCATTCCTCTCTCACCGCTGACCATTGTTTCGACGATGGTTATGTGGGAAAGCAGCCATTCCTTGGGAAGAATATGGTGCGGAGTACTGGTAGAAGAAACTCTAGGAAAGCATGGATAGGTGCACCGTGATATAACTGAAATAATGTTGCAAGTCACGAGCTGCTTTCCAACATAACCATCGTCGAAACAATGAAACAGCGGTGAGAGGGGAATAAATCCTGCCGCAATGACCATCGTCAATCCTTGAAAAGAAATTGGCCGACTTGGATTCAAACCAGTGACCCCCTGGTTTAAAGTTCTGTACGATACCGACTACGCTACCGGCCTCCCCCTTTCCGAAAGAAGAGGCCTTTTGAAAATGTGGGAAAGGAGAAAACCTATTCTCTTCACGATGTTTTCTTCCCTTTGAAAGAGAAGTTAATCGTTTGAGTCACATTAAGTAAGCCGTCAGCAAATGCTTTCAGTTTTGACAAGGTGTAGACAGGTGTGCCGTGTGATGCATTGCACTTACAAACACCACCGATGATTGTAGTAATGTTAGATCGGGACATGTAGTAACGTGCATAGTGAACAGAAAAGTAGAAAGTCAGCTACCAATGAAAGTGGCCGATCGCTCAATATAAAAGTAATAAAAGGAGTTATATCCCTTGTACTACATCACCATATCATAGATCTATTTGAGCCATGCTCTGTGAAGTGGGGGCTTAATGCATCTGCAAAAAGTATCGACTCATGTCAGCCTGCGCGGACTGCGCAGGCTGATCTTGGTCAAAACTTTTAGCTATTGGTCAGTTTTCTGCATGTCCGTGGACCCTTCTTTCTCATATTTTTGTTAGTTGTAAGACTGGATTCTATGAATCCATAATTATATGATAACTTGCGTGGAATAATGCTTCACAGAGATGCATTAAACCCCTTTTTGCCAGAGCAAGGCTCTTTTGATTTTTGGTCGTGTAATTACATGTTCAGGTAACTATTGGGCAGTCTGGATCAAGATCAGGCCACCATTTGTGAAAGTCAGATGGAAATTCTGACAAAAAATATCGTTGCGATTGATTGCAATATGTATTCTTATTTTCTTAAATGTGGAATTGATTTCCTTCAAATCATCTGATTATATCAATGTCAATTACCAATGAAACACTTGTTGGATGTGATCAGACCGTTTTTGAAAAAAAAAATGTGATTTAAGCAAGACATTTCGGTTGGTTGCCTTACAGTAGCTTTAATAATTAGCGAAACCGATCAAAAAAATTCCGATATTGTTTTTTTTTTCTGATTCGTTCCCAAATACTCGTAAGGCAATGAAACGATGTTTATTTATTTCAAAAGGTGAAACAAGAGCTATTAGTGTTAGAGGAGGCATCCATGTTTCTTGAGGCATTGTATTTAAGAAAATTCGAGGATCTGACAAGAGAGTACAATCGTGCACATTTTATTAGATCATTTATTTGACAAAATGACTTGAATTATTGGAGGTAAGCCTTGAAGGTCACATAAATTTCAGCAATCAGGGCTGATAGGGTTTTATAACAAGAGCTGTCATTAGACACCACAGCTCGCCTGGAAAAGCAAATTGTTGGGGGTTGCAATCATTCGGTCTGGAAAATAAAAGCTATAGAAAAACTTTAACATGCAATTTCAAAATCTGTGACCTTGACTTTAAGATCATGGGCATGGCGAGGGAAGTGCTCTATGGAACTTCAGATCTGTATCTGGCGTCAAGCCAAAAATGAACCAAATTCATTATATGGTTTGAAAAACGTATGCTACTGAAGACTTACACGTAAAACTTTGATACAACATATCCGTCTACGTTCTTGACCTTATGGTCAGGGGCGTGGGTAGTCTAGTGCTGACAGAAAATTTTGACCTGTATCTATCGTCACACCAAACATGAACCAAGCCCATCTTATGGTCTTGGAAAATGTGAGCTCTTAAAACCTTAAACGCAAAACTTTGATGTAAAATATCGAAGTCTACGACCTTGACCTTCAGATAATGGGCGTATGTATTGCTGAAAGAAAGTTTGGGCCTATATCTATCATCAGACCAAATATGAAGGAAATACATCCTATTATGTGGAAAATGTGAACTCTTAAAAACTTTAACTTAAAATCTAGATGTGAACGCCGACTCCAACGCCTACCCAACCGCTAGCTAACGCCGACGCCGGGGAAAGTGCAATAGCTTTTGGTGGAGTTTTGTCCCGGCGAGCTAAAAGTGAGAAAACCGATGCGAAATTCTGTATGGCGTGTAAGGGTCCGTACAAGCGTACAAGCTCTGTTGGAAATGTGTACATGCTACTACGAAGTAAAAAGCCCCGCGACATTTAAAACAACATTACCATCAGTTACTTCCTTAACCCTTATCCTGCTGAATAAAAGAAATGAATCGTTCTAGTCGATAGTATGAGCCCAAAACTTCCCTGTTTCAAAGGGATTTTTGGAGGGAAGATATCTAGATTAAACACGAGGAGTGAACGGAATTTTTAAACAGACCAGGACAATAGTACTAAAGTTATTCGCACATTAATTGAAGACTTGGTCATTAGAAGTTTTAGTCGGGTACCAGTTCTTTCCACTGCCTCCTGTCTGCTTATTATTATTATTTTTGTTGGATACATAGGATTCGGAATGGATTGAGATTACTTTGTATGGTTTGTTTTTATGGTATTTAACGCCGCTTTTATCATTATTTCAGTCATATCTCAGCGGCCTGTGCACCGAATCATGCTTTTCAGGAGTTTCTTTCACTAGCACTTTGCACAGTATTCTTCCCAAGCTGGAGTAACCAGCTGCTTTTCCAAATAATCATCATGGAGACAATAGTTAGTGGTGAGAGAGGAATGAATCCTGTCGCAATGGTAGTCATCATTCTTGGGGAAAAAAAAAAAAAAAAAAGCTGGGCTGGGGATACGAACCAGCTACTCCCTGGTCTCAAGTCCTGTACTCTATCGCTTCGGCTCTGCTCTCTGTTGGTATCATTCTGTCAGATCTTCAAAGAGGCTGTTATAAGTCATTTCATTAAAGATGAACCTGGAGCCATTAGGAATTAGTAAAGATAAATTGTGTATTTTTAACCGTTTCTAAAGGTCTTATTTGACAGACTGGGAGCAGCTAGTTCACGTTTCAGGAATTTAGTCAGTGCCGAGCCTAACATTACTAACATTACATGTGGTGTCCCTCCAACTTCAGGCTCAAATACTATTTTAAATCTATGTTATCAATATGCGTGATTTTAAATAAGTTATTGCGGCTGATTCTGCTTTTATTGTATCCAGTCGAAATGAGGTACATGTTGAAAACCACAGTATTTTCAAAAGACAAATTATCCTTGCAGTTAGGTAAACCAGAACCCATTCCCTTTGGATCTAAACAAAGACTCAACTCTAACTCTGATTTGAACATTAAATGTACTGGGCATCAACTTCAGTTTAAATCATCAGATAAATACTTGGGAGCAACCTTAGACCAGAGCCTTACAAGTGAATTCATGGCCAATCCGATTTCAAAAAAGTGTACAGCAGGTTGTTTGCTCGTTTTGGTATAGATCTATTTGCCTATAAAAATCCTAAAAAAAGAACTTCAAGTAACCCAAATGAATTCACAAGATCTGGTTCAAAAACGTATAGATAACCTACATATACACGTAAGTTCGTTTACTGGTTACCTGTAAACAGAAGGGCTGAACAGATGTTTTGTCATGTTTTAAAGTAAAAACAAAATGGAATAGGCCCTAAGTACAAATCTCAATACTTCATAACCTGGGCTAGTTTACACGGATGGATATATAACAAGATGAAGTGAGTATGGTGCTTTTATAGTACCCAAATTGAAGAGATTTGGGATAAAGTCTTTTTCGTTTTATTTGAAGGATGCATCAAGATCAGCCTGCACGGTATGTCTTGAATCTAAACTCTCTTCTTAATTTGGTATATGTATATGGTATCGATCAAGAGTCTATTAAAATTGTGATACCTTTGTAGCATGTGCAAGCACCGCCAAGATTTGTAAATCTCTTAAAAGTAGTGAATAGCCTGCATGTCATTTAAAACTATTTAGCATCTATCTGTCTTTAAAAACGTTTTATTTTCATGCCTCTCCGTGTCGGACCGTCAACACTATTTTTATATTTGTGCAATAGAAATACACAATTCTTTTCCTTTTTGTGTTTTCCTGTGTGCTTATGTGTCTGGTTTGGTACACCACATTTACAATTTTTATATAAATATGTAGTGTGCTGTGCTTTATGACCGTGCACCATGTGCCAAGATGAAATTATTATAATTAATTTAGAGACATAACGCAATCGAGTCGTTGTATTGTTGTGTTTAGTCAAGGGCACGATATTGCAGATATCGAACACAAAATGAAAGGCTTGACCACCCACCTCCTACTGCTTATCGGGAGAGACCTCAGTTCCAGCCGCTACGTCATAGAAAACTCTTAACTGGCTTCTGTTGTGCATATACAGAGGTATGCAACTGGTATATGCTATTGTGACGATTGTTTTCATTGGGTAAGCTAGATCAGCTGGATTAGCCAATGGGAATGTCTTGTATATATCACATATGGACGTAATGGTTACCACCATTGATGCAGGTAATCGATTATTATGCGTGTACAAAGCCGAGACCAGCTCAAGTCTCCGCTGGTGAAAGACGATGAGGTTTGGTGTATTTCTCCCTGTACAAATTAGGCAGCGTATAGATTGTCTCAATAGAGAGATAGAATAATTGATTTCTCCGCAGTTTTCTACAACAATTGATCATAATGTGACATGCGTTGAAACACTGAAAAAAGTATGGGTGGTGATATATAGGGTGGCATACCGTATTTACCTGGCTTTAAGTTTGTATTAATAATGTATACAACACAAACTACTACGTTTTTGAATAATGAAGGATCATGACATTTTTTCAAGGGTAAACTTTGCAAGGTTGATTTCTCAAGAAGAATTTGTAAATGATATTACTGTACAACCGAAAATGTTGGCGTCATGGAAATCTTCTCTAATTCGGAGATGGTCAGAAGGCCTACGTGCAAAAGATAACGGATTTCTTAACAAGTTACGTGATCAAGTAGGGGATTCGAACATGTCGCGCCATTATCACTATAAAGTACATGTTGTTATGGAACACAACGAAACTTTTATTTTCACTAAAAAAATTACAAAATACAATTAGGAAAATATACAAAGCAAAAATTGTTATAGAAATGAGCCGTGCTCTGTGGAAAGGGGGCTTAATGCATTTGCGAAAAGTAACGACCCAGGTCAGCGCGGGGGGGGGGGGGGGGGGGCTTAATGCATCTGCGAAAAGTATCGATCCAGGTCAGCCTGCGCAGTCCGCGCAGGCTGACCTTGGCCGAAACTTTTCGCTATTGGTCAATTTTCTCTATGTCAAAGGACCAGTGACCTCGTGATACCGTCGATTGTTGGACGTAATGAATTTTTTTTGATCCCTTATTATGTGATGTCTTGCTTAGTGTAATGCATTACGGAGATACATTAAGACCCCTTTTGCCAGAGCGTGGCTCAAAGAGAATAGCCTACATAACTTACAAGGTAAGATGAGAAAGAAGAAGGTTTTAGAGAGGAATAGAGCCAAAGCAGTCAGTTTACGCACATCCGTTACATGACATAAATTTGGCGAAAGCACAGTGCACGTAAGTACAAGGCTTGACGACAAGGAGTCGCTGGCTCGTTACCCAACTCAGCCGAATTATTTATAAAGTTGATAATAGTCATTGCTTCAAAATCATTCCTTCAGCCGCTGAACATTGTGTCGACGATGTTTAAATGGTAATTACCCAAAGGCTAAGGTAAATTGTGTAAATCAAAATAAGTAAACTCCAGGTTGGCATATAAAGCTGCACTTGCCGCCGGGATACAACTGAAATAATATTAACCCCTACGTCGCCTTTCACGACTATAGTTGCCTTTGCGGAAACTGTAGATCACGATCAGACTGTACAAACGTGCAGTCTGATCTTTTATCTACACTGTCCGCTTTGCTGAGTCATTCCAGACAATACAGTTCTACTTTGGCACTGAAATCATAAGGGTCGTGTATGGAGAATGAAAAATGCTCCTTGGGTTTATTCGGCGCTCTAAGAGTTAATCAAAGGACCGATAGTCCTGAGAGTCGCCTGTTGCTTAGTTGTTTGAAAGTTTAAGGGGCATTAAACCAGATTTTGACCCCCCCCCCCCCTTATTTTTTTTGGAGGAGGGGAGGAGGGGTTGATTTTTTTGTAAATAAAAATCAAAAGGACGTGACTATTTACTCTTAGTGGCGAAAAAGATGCAAAAATGAAATGCCTCCGGTGACCTTCAACCATAGTTAGCTGCTCTACCAACTATTTATGATCATGTGACAAGGAGTATTTCAATATGGAAATCCCCTTGATACAGACGAGGTTACTAGGTACGGAATCGGCTGAGTTGTGACGAGTGCGTGGAAAGGTAGAATAAACATAGAACTTTCCCTGACAAGCCAGTTCCTGGACGATAATTTTTTTTAGAGGCAATTCCCAAACACTTTTGTTCTAAGTCAAACTACATGTACCTATTATTTTCTATCATTAACAGTTATTATTGATAATCATTGAAAATTAAGGATATTTATTGATAACACATGTTTTGTGATTGGATAATTTGTACCTGTTATTCTATATATCTTATAAACATTTGGCAACAAAATCATCTGGTTTGGCGTCCGCACCGTCCGTAGATGGCAGTGTTATCCTAAACTACACCAGACAAACACACACACACACACAAACCTTTAAAATATAACGATTCGACTTCTGGAAATATGTGACATTTCAGAGCAATATATTTACATGTTAATCTGTAATTGAAATATGGAGTATTGCAAATTAAAGAGTTGTTAGAAATCAGGTAAAAAAGAAAGTGAAAGAAATAATTATACCCTATCATAAAAGTACTAGCTAAAGTTCCTCAAAATATAATCAAAATCGAGGAGAGTCAGAAGATCAGGCTGTACATTGCATACAGTGTGATCCCAGTTTACGCCACCTGCAGTTCAAGAGAAATTGCATATACATGCCTTGATAATAATTATTGTCTGAAATTGTCGGGAATCACTGAACAGATATGTCGGGGAATTATCTTGTCGGGGAACTGTGTAGTACTCGCAAAGGTGAAGGTTGTTGCTATAAATAGACACCAGTAATGACTCTCAGCACATCTTGAATGGCATATAAAAATGTTTTGGCTTGAAAATACTCTGAGAAAAAGACAACCTTATCTATTGTATACTTCATATGTTTTGGGTCAAGTTTTGTTGGTTAAATCTTCCTAGGAGAGCAAACTCTCACAGCTGAATAAGTTAGCCTACAACGCAATTTCCCTCTATGACCGAGCACCCATGCCGTTCGACATTGTCTTTCCCTTCTGTCATTGATCGATTTTAAATCAGAAACGGGTATGAGGGCTGGAACCAAACTAATGCACTTTAAGCGGGTAATTTGGCTAATGAAAAAAGAATCGTTCTTAGTTTTATTAATAACTGCTGCCGTATATATAGCGGGGCTTCGTAAGCATACACGCCAGACGACATCCAGATATGCAAATTATTCTCGGGCGCATGGAAAAACCGACTTTCACTTCGAACCGTATTTCACCGAAATTCATCTCTTGATAACAGTATTTCACCTCGTATGATCATATTTCACATCAAATAATGAATTTTTCGCCATTGTGATTTCTCATTTAGCTAATGTATTATGTAAATATAGCTTACATTTAAAAAAAAAAATCTTTTCAAAAGAAGTGACATGTAGTTCTAAAAACGCAAACATATTATTGTTAGAGTACGATAGTTTCCAGAAAATTAGCATAACATTATGCTGTTCATAAATATATTTCATTTCAGATCAAAAGTTATCAGTACGACAATAAATTTTGTCATACTTGGGTGAAATACGGTCATCAATAGGTGAAATTTTGTGAAATCCGGTTCGAAGGGAAATCCGGTTTTTCCATGGACCGATTATTCTCGATGTCAATGTGAAAGTTCAGTGTTGATGTATCCTAGAGCAGGACACAATTATTTTTCAAATATTTACGAATTTGAATACTTGAGCTGTAAAGGACGTCTTCGATATATCTGAAAATTTAGCAATTGAAAATTATGTACGATAGAAGCATTGAGGATAGTGCAACATTACAAATGAACTACGCAACGTCTCACAAACCGGAAGTCTGGACAGGAAGCAGTACAAGGCCGGAGGCATGCTTACGTCACCCCATTAATCAGGATGATACCATTGAGAGCCTGGTTGCTACGCAACCAGGCGACTCAAAAACGGCGTTTACCTTTTACCAAATAATTCCGAGTTTGACTGACCTTGAGAAAAAACACTTAAGAAAACATTGCGAGACAAAGGAGAAAATGCTGGCTGGTAATTAGCATTTTTTCCCTTTTCAACAGTGTTTTCTAGCCTTTCAAAGACAAGTCATATAAACTGAGCCACATTGTCGTCTGGTAAAAAGTTAAACACGAAACAAATTGCGCGAAAGTAGCGCGGTGATTGACCTCTGCAAAAATGTACAGTTCAACCGTGAAACATTATGTTGTTGATGGTGTAATAAAGACGAGATTTACTGCGTTCAAATTACATAGAATATTTAGTTGTTCATGTAAACAGACCATAAACTTTTAATCGCTTATAACACGAGAAAATTTTAGACTCGTCTTAATTGACAGCATTTGCAGACGACAAATTAGATGCTGCTAAAATAATTAAGTTTGGTTTTGGAAAAAAAGAAAACAATGTAACGACAGGAAAAGAGAAAATGCTGGTTCTCAGCATTTTCTCCTTTTCTAACATTGTTTTCCAAAAGCCGCTTTGTCAAGGTCGTTAAAAAAAAACTCGGGATTGTGTGGTAAAGGGATTTGAGTTAACGCGATTAAAAACAACGATATTGCAAACATGTGATCTGTAGAATAGATATTCAAAGTTACTGTCTGAATCAAAATGTTTTTTGTGTCTCCAGGTTTGTTTGTCTGCTGTTTGACGTCATTCCTAATAATATGGAGGTCACATCAAGCGACCATGCGTAGCCTACCTGAAATTTCATTTACCACTATTTTGCAAAACGTGCCATCCAAGCCAGTGTCTGCTATCCCAAAAGCCCTAGCCTTGTACTAGTGAAATAAGCTTTAATAAGTGAGCTGTCACCGTAATATGACTGAAATAATATTGAAAACGGCGTAACACACCATTCAATGAAGCACGACCCCTTGATTACTATTTATGTTCGGTACCGATTGATCTACCAGGATTTCAAGATCGGCTTATGTCTCCAATGTGCACCGATACAGTTGAGTTATACTCTGCCAGAAGGGGATTTATTGCATCTGCAAAAAGTATCGATTCAGGTAGGCGTGCGCAGTCCGCGCAGGCTGACCTGTGTCTAAACCTTTTGCTTTTGGTAAATTATCTGTAAGTCGAAGGACCATTCTACCTCATGATTCAGTTGGTGTTTGGACAAGATGGATTTTATGCATCCATAATTGTGTGATGA
The DNA here is from genome assembly GCA_945859785.2 of Tridacna gigas. Lineage (NCBI taxonomy): Eukaryota > Metazoa > Mollusca > Bivalvia > Cardiida > Cardiidae > Tridacna > Tridacna gigas. The sequence continues at coordinate 55,165,562 of OX244028.2, read as the reverse complement.
CATGCTTGGTACAGTGCACCAAGGAGATGTACTAAACGCCCTTTTACCAATCCAATCTAAGAACCAAACTTGTCACGAATCGTCATATTACAGGAGTACATACTCGTAAATCCATCAAGTTTCTATAAATTCTGTCTAACGAGATGGAGACATAACTTCAGATTGAAAAGGCAAGAATTGTCATACAAAATTGTCGCTGGTCAGTTATCTGATATCTGGGTCCGTATTCACCAACCATTCTTAAGAACATTCTTGGTCTTGTTCTTCAAAATTTTCCAAGTTTGAAAGTAACACACTTTCTGATTGGCTAAACCGTACGGTTTAGCCAATCAGAGGGTGTGTTACTTTCAAAATTGGAAAATCTTGAAGAATAAGTCTAAGAACGTTCTTAAGAATGGTTGGTGAATACGGACCCTGTTCTCAGCAAAAAGTTGGTATGAATCACTACGTTATGTACAAAGGTTCATACATCTATTTATTCATTCTTTAATTAGAAATATTCGCTGTATGGTTTTACACATCTACAACACTTCACGAGAAAGTTAAAATAGACTTGTCCGTGTTGAAAGCATTGGCAGACAACAAACAGTGGCCTACACCACGAGATTTTATCTTTGAAAGTGCGCAAGGCATAGAAGAAAGGGAGAAAACTCCGAATATATGCATTTTTGTCCTTTTCCAACAATGTCTTAACATGCCTTCTGTCTGATTGTCATCAAAATATGGGAATGTTTTGATAACGAGATTAATTTATTTGATGTATCAAAGTTACACATACGTATAGGGACATGATTAATAAAATATGCATTTTTTTTCTGCTATCCCGTAATTTGGGCCGGGACCTACATTTACAAATAAAAAAAAAAATGTATTTTGTTGTACTGCTGTTTTACTGTGTTCCACTCCATGGGGAGAAAGAAATGGCTCTAAATGATTCCATTTTCCCCCCCGACTTCTTAATACAAAATGGCTACCAATACGATATCCTTTCGACCTCGTGATAAAAGGTCGTTTTGCAGGTGTTAGGGTCTAGTTTGACCAATCGAACAATGTCATCATCGTCAGACCATGTCGACCTCCTGTTTATGAACTGTATACGTCTTTACCTAATCTCTGAATCTTCGGGAATATAAATCAAGATTTTTATCCATTTTGGCTCAATATTAGTAAAGTGTAATATACCTTATCTCGCAATCTTAAAGGGCATAAATTAAGCCAATAACAATTTACAACTCACCATTCGTTTCGGGTTAAACCTTTGCCCTCCAAATTTAACCCTTTAACACTCAGTCCCGACTTTGAATGACCCTGAGGAACAAGGCTCTTGAAAACATTGCGGAAAAAGGAGAAAATGCTGGCAATTTCAATGTATGAGTATTTTTGTCGCGTTCTCTCCTTTTTTATCTTTTTGGTCATCTGCAAATGCTTTCTACCCTTCTCCCGCTAAATAATTAAATAAAACTTTCAAGGCGATAGTAAAAAACCGAATAATGTTATTTCAAGCCTACTTTTTGGGGAACAATATCTGCTTTTTTGGTCGGTGTGGATCAAAGATCAGGCAGCACATCCTGTGCAGTCCGATCTTGATCTACGCTGTCCGCAAAAGGGTCAGTGAGTCGCACTTAGCAGCTTAATCATTAATTTGAACAAGGCTAGAATTATGTCATTTGATATTAAAGAGTTCAGAAAAAGAGAAATAGATAAAATTTATATGACTCATGCTCTGTAAAAAGAGGGCTTAATGCTTCTGCAAAAAAGTACCGACTCATGTCAGCTTGCGCAGGCTAACATGGGCCGAAACATTTTGCTATCTTTAAATTTTCTGCATGCCCAAGGATTATTCTACCAATAGTTATAAAAATGGATTTTTATGAATCCATAATTATGTGATGACTTGCTTGGTATCATGAAGATGCAATAAGCCCCCTATTCACAGAGCGTTGCTCAGATAAAAAAGTAAAGCAATATCTATGCAAAGCACATTGTCAAAAATTGCAATTTCTACTTTCAAGGGCAGTTAATTCTGGAAAGTCTTTTTTAACTGGTTGGCAATGAAAATACGAGGTGTTTGACTACATGTGATTCCTTACATGTTGTAGGTTGCAAGGCTTTCCGCTGAAAACGGTAAGGGGAAATACTTGCATAAAAAATGCTAACAGACAGACCAAACCAAAGCCACCTCACAACATGTCCCCACGGACATTTACTTGATATACGATCCATAGCAAGAATAGAATGCAGGACCAACATAATTTTAAATGAGTTCAAAGTAGATCTATATACTTTCATCACATTACCTTCTTTGTTTCAGTTTATTACACCCATTACGAATTTACCTTTTTTGTGCTTTTCAGTAGTTTATAGAAATCCAACAGTGAATTATACAGAGGATATTTGGTTTTTTTTTTTGGTGAAAGATCGAAATTTGTTTCACTGAATGAACATCATCGGTAATATTTTCACTTGCGGCCGAGCCACTCTTGAAAATATTACCGATGATGTTCATTCCATGAAATGAATTTCGATTTTTCACCGAGAATTAAAAAAAAAAAATCTATTTATTTCATGCTTCTAAGCCTTTTTTGCTGGGACTTTCATCAAAATCCAGTAGATCTACAGTTGTTTTCGGTAATTCTCCGCGGCGTACCCCCTCACATAACGACGCATTACAATATTACGTAAAGCGCGAGAAATATAGCGTAAACTGCGTCATATTTCCTTCTATTTGAATGGCACGCGCTGTTTACCTACATGTAGGTAAGTAGTATGCGGGAACTGCTGTTTCCGTCTTCATTTGAAGAGTTAGAAAATATGAATTCGGTATTTTTACTGGTCGTAACCATGAGATACCAAACCATAATCCACCATTATTTCACGATAAACTACCAAAAAAGCATGAAATAAATCCTTATAATTCACCGGTGAATGTTATAACTCTTATTTTTTTGACATGCCACGTATATTTATAGATTGTGATGAATTTCTAGCGGGTGAGCGGCTCGTTTTATGACGTAGACAACATTACTCATGACGTCATTATTACAGCTAGTCCATATCCGACTAGATTGAACAGATCTCTTTCGCTTTAAAATCGAAAATATAGATCTATTTCACGATGAGCAAAAATTAGACGTGAACAAAAAAAAAAAGGTTAAGGTGAAGAGCATAAAAGAAATAGGATAACTGTTTTTTTCAGTGTATGATCGAAATTTCTTTCATCTCGTGAAAAGCAAAAACCATATTTTCATTCGTGGCTTTGCCACTCGGGAAATATATAGCCTTCGCTTTTCTCTCGATGAAAGAAATTTCGATGATAGATCTACACCGAAACAGACGATTATCTTCTATCTCTTACACATGTTGTGATAAGCGTTTTGTTACGTCATATATGACGTTATTACTCTGTACTCCTTTCTGACAAGTGTATCAAGTTGCATGTATGGAAGCCGAGGCTCGGTAACGCAGTCGTTAGCGTACAGGACTTAAGAACATGGGATCGCTGGTTCAAATACCAAGCTCGGCCAATCACTTTCCGAGGATTGATTATAGTTAATGTGACGGGATTCATTCCTCTCACACCGCAAATCATTGTTTCGACGAGGTTTATCTAGGAAAGCAGCCAGTGTCTTGAGGAGATTTTTTTTGCGAAGTACTAGTAAAAGAATCCCCGGAAAAGCATGGATAGGTGCACTGGCCGCCGCGATATAAGTGCAAGAATGTTTAAAACGGCGTAAAAAAACAACACAAATCATGTATCTATAGAAATTGCCACGTAGGCAAGTATGGTTTTGCAAATTCTTATCCAGAATTCGCGAGATTTCGATATATGATAAGTTTGATCGGTCAAATGTTGCATCTGCTTAAAACGATAAAATATTCAAATATTCAAATTTAAATACTTTTTTCAATAACAAGAAAACCTTGGTGGTGGATTTTTAAGCTTTCTTGATCCAACTTGCCCGTAATTGTGGCCAAAATAACGTGCCCTTGGTACCCATAATATGCCCTCGAACAAAGAAAAATGACTGCTTTTGTTTGTAAATCAAAATCAACTAGAGTTTAAGCATCACCGATTTCATGCCGTTAACAAGTTTTTCATCTATGCACTGGCTCCTAGGACCTTATTCACCAACCATTCTTAAGAATATTTTTTGTCTTGTTCTCCAAGATGTTCTACATTTGAAAGTAACACAGCAGGTTTAGCCAATCAGGAGTTGTGTTAGTTTCAGATGTAGAAAACTCTGGAGAACAAGAGAAAGAACGTTCTTAAGAATGCTTGGTGAATACGGACCCTAGCAAACTTAGTCTTGCTGTTTTTATGCTTCAGTATTAGACTACTCTACGCTCTAAACATTCCTTCCCGTTTTTTTTTTTTTTTTTTTTTTTTTATTATTAGGTCTATTATTATTATTATTTTTCATTTTTCATTATAAGGATAACTTGCAAAATTATCAGATTTGTTTGTATGGCGTTTCATGCCATTTTCAACATTATTTCAGCGGTATCGTAGCAGCCAGTGCAGATATCGATACTATTCTTGAGTATAATCTACTAATATTTCACACACAAATATCATCGAAACAAAGCTGAGCGGTGAGACAGGAGTGAATCCTGTGGCAATATGTACGTATCGTCAATTCTCAGAAAGAAATTTGCCGTGTTGGAGTATCAAACCAGCGACTCCCTAGTTTCAAGCCGACCGAGTTCCCGGGTTCGGGAAATAAACAACTATTACACACATCACGTGTAATCGTCATACCAGATAACATCAAACATATTTTATCAAATCGGTTAGGTGTGATAAAAATTGGGTACTTTTTTTACAACTTTTGAATGAAAGTACATCTCATGAAACGTCACATAAAACCCTTTCAGAGTCAGAGGCGAAGAAAGGGCTTTTACGGAGGGCATAGATCGTGCAGTCTGATCTTGGATCTATACCGTCTGTTTCTGTATTTAGGCCGTTAAGATGCCATTTTTCCCTGAGCTTCAGCGGGCTGTATTTTCAGCCGTGAAAAGAGGTCGAGCTTATATATTTAGCTATGATAGAGTTAACATTTAAGCTGCTGAATAAATGAAACGCAAACTTCGATTCAATACTAACAGCTCAGACATTGCGGATTCAAAGTTAATTTCACCGGAAAGAAACTACTGTATCGGACAGTGTAGATCAAAGACCAGACTGCACGTTTTGTGCAGTCTGATCTTGATCTACACTGTCCGCAAAAGATCAGTGAATCGCGATTGGCAGCTTAAGGGTTAAGAAATACACTGTTTAACTGAATAAATTGACTGAATAGTAAATAATAATCAAGCGACCAGATGTAACAACATCAAACCTATTGCCCTTTTGTAAAGTACAAACTTCTCTTTAGATCAAGTCTAATTGTTTGTATGGTGTTTAAAGCCGTTTTCAATATCATTTAAGTTATATCGCCCCCTCCCCTTGGTTTCCAGAAGTTTCTTTTAGCAGTACTTTGCAATGTTCTTCCAAAGCTAATGGCTACTTTCCCAAATAACCATTGCCGAAACGAATGGCCCTACAACAAAAAGGCGATCTGTATCTGGTAAGTGATTTAAGAATAACTGAATAGAATCCCTCAATAGCAGGGTACCCTTGTAATCTGAAATCGAAATTGTGCTGGAATGTGAGAGACTTTTGTTGCAAGAAGGGGACAACATGGTGTCGAAGCATTTATACCTAATAGCAGTTAAATTGCACTGTAGTATAACAAGTGGTGATGTAACCCCCATGTGAGATTCCTTTCTACAACATAACTGATTCACCCCAAACACTAACCCTCTTTACATCGCAACAGTCAATGAAACGTTCCCTACGATGTCGGCATACGAGGGTTGTCCACAAAGTATGTGGACTTTTTCCATAACTCGACTATTTATCAACAGTTTGGTACCAAAATTGGATGACATATTACTGGATGTGTCATCGATACGTGCTACAAATTTCATCAAAATATAATGATTGAGTAAAAATAAAAACAAAAGATTAAAAAGCGGCACTAACTGCTACCCGGCGCACGCCATAAGACCACTATGACGTCAATATGAAAAGTCATCTTAAACTTTTTGCAGTCAGCACCAGTATGTATACATTGTCTAAAACAGGCAGTACATTTGTTGTACGTGGCAATGTGGAAATTGCTTATCGAAAACAAGGAAGCTACAATCTGTAGTGTTTCCGCGTCATGACATATTTTGCAATGTCAAAATCCCGGCTCTTTGGATGCGACCTACGAGGAAGTGAGCAGGAGTTGAAACAGTTGACACACTCTGGTAAGGGAAGCACTCTTCGAGTAGGATGCTAGTGAATTTCATCTATCTACCCTACTGAAGTATGACGAATTAACTGTCTATCCGTCTGATTCTCTGTGCACTAGCAGCATGCCTTGGCGTTTCTTGAGACCAAAAGCATGTTTTCCTGCCAGGCTTAAACACTCTTGCCTTCATCAGAGGTGAGGATTTCGGTGTATTATAATAAAACTGAATGAGTTTATTTCATCCGGGCAAAAGTACATTTTTTTTTTTTCATAGCTAAAAGAAAGATTGCGCTAGACTGAAAAACACTAATATTCCTCTACATGGAAAAAGTTTAAGGTGACTTTTCTATGCATCGTCAAAGTGTTCTTACGTCGTGCGCCGGGTTGCAGCAAGTGGTGTTTTTAAATCCTTTGTAATTTTTTACTCTTTCATTGTATTTTATTGAAATTCGTTGCATGTATCAACGATACATCCAGTAACACGTCACACATCTTGTTATTAAACTGTTGATAAATAGTCGAGTTATGGGAAAAATCTACATAGTTTTCGGACAGCCCTCGTACACGACCTCGACCTGCTGTTCGAAACAAGGAGAACCAGGTGTCATCTCGTGAAAAGCAAAGGCCAAATTTTCACTCGTGGCTGAAAATATAGCCATTGCTTTTCACTCGATGAAAGAAATTTCGATCATATACCGATACAGACAATTATCCTCTATTTCTTTTATGCATTTCATAAGATTATAGAAATCTAACAGAGAATTATATCCTTATAATTCACCGGTGAATGTTATAATTCACCGGTGAATGTTATAACTATTTTTTACATAATATGGATATTTATAGAACATGAATGAATGTATAGCAGGTGAACGTAATGTTTTATAACGTAGTCAACATCAACTATGACGTCATTTTTACAGCTAGTCGCTACCCAACTAGACTGAATAGATTTTTTTCGCTTGAAAACGCACATATTTTTCACGATGAGCAAAAATTAGACGTGTAAAGAAAGGTAAACGTGAAGAGCATAAAAGAAAAAGAATAATTGCCTACTTCGGTGTATGGTCGAAATTTCTTTCATTTCGAGAAAAGCAAAGGCCATATTTTCATTCGTGGCTTCCCCACTCGTGAAAATATGGCCCTTGCTTTTCACTCAAAGAAATTTCGAACATACACCGAAACAAACAATTATCCTAGTGTCTAAGATAACGTCCGTATTTACTCATGTGATAAATAACCTTATATCTACCAAAGACTTGTGCAAATTATGCTTATGATGGAAAGTTTTTGTTTCATATCTCACATAACTACCCTTATCTTTAGTGCATTACAACCATTACGAATTTTCTTACCTAGGGCAAGTTTGATATTCGAAAATGTGATGTCATGTGTGACGTCAGTGTCATGAGGGACGCCATTTTATCTCACTTTCAGTGAAGTGAGTGGGGTTTTAGGAATAGAAATTCCCACGTGTGCGTGTATGTTTTTTCATATTTTGACCTGTAAATCGTAGCATATGATCATGTGATGGAAATAATCTGACATTCGTTGGATTTTTAGATAACATTTCTTTTTTTAAAAAACGCGTCTATAAGAATCTTATTATTTTACCAGGAGCACGCTTTAATAACATAATTTCCCCGACTCTTTTGATATTTGTTTCTGAAACGCCAACGTATATTAGATCCTATAGGCCTAGTTCCCATTTAACCCTTTACCGCAGAATGCCGCCTTTTAACGCCCCTGAGAAAGAAGCCTTTTGAAAACATTGTGAAAAAAGGAGAAAGTGCTCGTAACCAGCATTTTCTCCTTTTCCCAGAATGTTTTCTACTTTATCAAAGAAAAATTGCATCATTTGAGCCACACTGAAATAGTCATCTGCAAATGCTTTCAAGTTGAACAAGGGTAAAATTTTGTCGTCTGGTAAAGGGTTAAATTAATTTTAAATAATCGTATACAGAACATTTCGGAAAAAAAGAGTAAATCGCTTGAAACATACTGTTGCTTGTCAAATGCTCTCTTTCCTATTTCTTTTAAAAGCTGCTAAAGTTCTGCAGATCTATGCGTGAAATTTCGTAAGATTGTGTAATACGCCTACGCCTTTTCTCCTGGCGTGGTTTAGTAATATTAAAGGATCTTTTCGAGTGCATCGATCTTTGGCGTTATAGTTTGTGGGGTACAGTTGACGGGAGACTGAGGTAATATTTCTTAATATTTCTTCATGCTTTGTTATTTCTTCCAGTTTTTACAAGAACCGTTAATTTATATGCTTACCATGATACAGCTATTTTCTTCTTCAAGGCGTATCGGCTCTGTTCATAATAGTCTAATGGTAACTGATCGGCTATAAGGTTTTAGTTTTTGCTCTTGTTCCGGGACGTTTTGAATGAACACGTCGTATGTCATTCAATTCTTAAATCGGCGGACAGGTCAAAATGCTTTCCCCGGGATTCTTGATCAGGCCAACTTTGATTTGCCGTCTGCAAATGCTTCGAATTTGGACAAGTCTACGATGTTGTCGCCCAGTAAAGCGTTGATGGTAGAATACTGCTGTAGGTGAACAACACTAAACTGGTAAACGAACAATAACCCGCAGTTAAATAACGTTGGAAATGCAACTGCACCCTGCATTTGGCATTAGTACATGTGTACGTTTTAGTCTATATTAACGTTACATTATTCCCTCTGAATTCCTGTCTAAAGAGGTAATTTCTGATCTGACTGATTAAATTGTGTTTTCGCCGCTTTCAATATTATATCATGTATGTCAGTGGGTTTCACCAGTAACAGGTCAGGGCTCTGAAGCGTCTTGCCAAAGGAAACTTCCACGAGAAAGCAAAGACTCGAATGAGGATCGAACCCGGGTTTAAAAATCCTGGTCGGTACTTGAAATTATATGTCATGTTTTATTATATGGAGAAAATAATATCTAAATTATGTTTCCTATTTTTTCCTCATAATAATAATGGTACTGGGATAAGACAATAATAAAGAATGCAAAGATTTTAACAAAAAGTTTAAATTGTAGCTGACATTTTGCGTCCTACGGATTCCCTCTTTTAAAAAAATATGACAAAAGGAAATATTTCTCAATAGTCTACACGACCAATTTCTCCTTTTCCCGTATTTTTTCAAACTGATATTATATTATCAAACCTGGTTCTAGGAAAACTGCCCCGGGGAACCTGCCCCTGGAAATGTGCCTCCTGACAAGTACCCACTGGATATCAGCCCCCCCCTCTCAGGAAAACTGCCCCCGCCCACACCGTGTATTTCTTGTTTTACAAAAGAAAAAACAACAAACTATTTTGGCTCATCTTCAAGCCTCATCAGGCGGTGATGGCCAGTTCTAAAAAAGTTAGAAATTGCCATAGATATCCCCGCTTTATTATTTTTTTTCTTAACTATCTTATTTTATCGTTTTGGTTCTAATACTGTAACTGAAACATTAAAGAAAATGGAACATATATACACAAAGACATATATTATTTCTAATTCAGTACATCTTTTTTTTTGTACAGGGCACATCTTTTTTTCTTTTTTTAGTGCTATCATCTTTATTAACCATTATATTTACGATGCATTTTTAAATGTTCACAGTACAGTTTGAAGCGCAAAATTGTTTACAGTTAATACTTAAAAAGCAGTCAATTCGCTTTAACAGGATTAAACCTTTCAAAATTATCACTTCTACTTGACAGGGTTAAACCTTTCAAAGGGAATCTTAATGTCTCGAGAAATGTGGAAAAAATTCAATCAATGAAAATGAAATGCATTCATTAAAATAACAATCAACAACATTAGTATCAGTATAACAATGTTTAACATTTCCCGGGGGCAGTTTTCCTAGAGGGCAGTTTTCCGGGGGGGGGGGGAGGAGATTTCCCGGAGGCAGTTTTCCGGGGGGGGGGGGGGGAGCAGTTTTTCGGGAGTGGGGGGCAGTTTTCCTGATACCATCCAACCTAAATACACATGTACAGGAGGCGTTTTCAATGTCGTTTAGTACTTTAAAACAAATGAGCCATGCTCTGTGAAAAGGGGACTTAATGCATTTGCAAAACGTCTCGATTCAAGTCCGCGCAGGCTGACCTAGCCGAATCTTTTTGCTTTTGGTCAATTTTCTGCATGTCAAAGGACCAGAGTCACTGATGATTCAGTAGGTTGTTATACAAAACGAATTTTTAGGGTGTATAATAGTGGTGACTTGCTTGGTGCCAGGCATCATAGGTATGCGTGGAGATGCGTTAAGCCCCCTTTAGCCAGAGCGCGGCTCAAGTAAATGAGCCATGCTCTTGCAAAAGGTTGTTTTATTCATCTCCGTAATCCATTGTACCAAGCAAGCCATTACATAATTATGGATTCATAAATTCCATTTTGTCTAACAGCCGGTTGAACCGGTTGAATCCCGAGGTAGAATGGTCCTTGAAGATGTAGAAAATTTTCCAAAAGCAGGCTGACGTGGTTCGATACTGTTTGCAAATGCATTACACCCCCTTTTCACAGGCCATGGCTCAAATAATAAAAATGTTATTTTGCTTCGGTTTCTTATCAACGGGATGAGTATTTTACGAAATGATCATAACAATAAATTTCTTCAGTCATTTTGACATGCTTGGTGGGTCAAGAAAATACTAGATCACCCATTAAAAATATTTTTCTCCCCCGCTGAATTGACGTAATCCACACAACCACCCTTGAAACGTGCTCATAATTATATTTAAATTGTTTGTATGTGAGAACAGCCAGTGGCTTGGAGCGCATATTGAGCGGAGAATGGTAAAAAAGGCTCCTGGGAGGCATGAATAGGTGTACTGGCCACCGCAAAATAACTGAAATGATGTTGAAAACAGCTCTGAACTCCAAGCATACAAACAAGAGATGTTAAATTGCAAGAATAGAATTAAGCAGTAACACGGGAAGCAGAGCATTGCGCATATGTTGATGGAAAGGAAGGGTTATGTAAAATGACGATCAATGGATTCAATGATCTGTAGTGTTCTGAGGAGCTGATGGAAATTTTTCGACTGATCAGCTGTCTCTAGATCGGGTCATTCACGGTCGTCGGCAAGTACAGTTAACCAGTTGACATTTGATATCTTTGAATGCTTCTTCAGATATTAATCATAAAAGTGTTACTATATGAGTCATGCTCTGTGAAAATGGGGTTTAATGCATCTGCAAAAAGTATCCCCCCATGTCAGCCTGTACAATCCGCTTTTTTTTTTGTAAATATTCTGTGTGTCCAAGGATCATTCTACATCATGATTCAGTTAGTTCTTTGACAGAACGGATTTAATGGATCTATAGTTATGTGCTGCTTTGATTCATTAACCCCCTTTTGCCAGAGCGCCGCTCATATATAAGTGAGATCATGTCGGACAAGCCCAAATTTTGACCAGCTCGAATAGCTCAAGTGGTAGAGCATGAGTCATTCGCTACTTGCAGGTGTGGGTTCGGTTCCCGCGAATGGCCAACTAAAAATTACTTATAGTCTTTCAAATCCGATGTTTACCCGAGGTCCCGTGTGACGATACTATACACCGACCACGTTAAAGAACTAGGCATAACTTTGGATGGTTTCGTCCTCTATCTTGCACTATTCCACGTAACAAAATTATATTTTCAATTTTTATTTTTCTAGTTTGTATTTAAAGTTATGCTTCAGTATTTTATGATACGATCCGGTAATATATAAAATGTCCTGTAACAATTGAAAGGATCGATAATTCTATTTTGGACGCCAAGAGACATTCTGGCTCCGAAATGGTGGGGAAAGTATTTATTTAAAACTCATACATGATTTTTGCATGAATTAGAGCTTATGTGGTATATAGAGATGACCTTTCCTTAATCATGAAGTGTACTCAGTTCTTCGTTGAAATCTGTGTACAAACTGATTCGTGAATAATGCCCTTCGAAGACTGGGAAGACCTCTTTGCCTGTGTTGAACTTTGTACTCTACTAAGTCACTAATGTGAATATCTAATGATGGTTATTCAGCCTCTTATCGGTTTCCTTTTATAGTTTCAGCTGAATGATGAAGTTCCTCTGCTTGCTTTTCGTCCATGTGCTGGCTGTTGTTGACCTGTGTACCGCTTTAAGTAAGTCAGCATAATTAAGTGTCATTACATGTGCCGTGCTTTGGCAAAAGGAGGTTCATTGCATCTCCGTGATGCATTATACCAAGCAAGTCGTCACACAATTATGGGTACATAAAATCTATCTTGTCTTGATTCAATCGTCTACATTTTCGACCAATTACAAATTTCTATTTATTCATTTGTTATCAGTGCCAAACTGTAGGTCAAACACCAGCAAATTCAGCTACACCGAAAAAAACTGATTCAAGAACGTGATAGTATTAACTACAGGAACTGATGCAAACCGGGGTTGACAAACTTTTTAGAACCTAATGAAAGATATGTTGTCCAACAGTATAACCTGTCGAAAAACCACAGTCATTTTTAAGTATATTGTCATATATGTCGAAATCGGAAAAGAAAAGGTCGATAATGTAATCTTGTTCTGTAGTAGTTCATCTTTTGTCTGATAGAGAGAACGGAACAAATGGATAAATAATAAAGAGAGCTATAAAGGTCAAACTTGAGAGGCGGACAATTCGTTTTAATACCATCATGAAATGGAAATTTTACTACCACGGTGATATATTGAACGAATGTAATTGGTAAATGAAACTTGGCGATAAGCTTTTGAAATAACTACGAGCTGCTGAACATTGAATGACCAGTCAGATTAAAAAAAACATGTACTCTGATTGGTGAGTCAAAGTGAATATGCTGAAGGAATCTGATCAGTCAATGGAACATGGTGATCGGCTTTTAAAATAACTATGAGCGGCTGAAAATAGTAAATCAGATTCGTTCAGTTCATCGCCGGTATCTTACGATTTTTGTTTTGTTTGGTTTTGTTTCATGGTTTGTTAAATATGCACTCCTTAATCCATTCATTTTTCAGATCTGACGTGTTCACCGGCAGCTGTTACTGTGACAGTTCATGATTCAGAAGGTTTCAATGTAGGTAAAGAAGAAAAACTAATGATTTGTGCTATGTATGTCGTAAACTGGTCACCGTTGTATATATAAAGATATATCAAATAGTACAGGCTATTGTGACGATTGTTTTCATTGTATAAACTAGATAAGCTGGATTAGTCAACCGAACTTACGTTTATATATCACATCTGGCCGTAGTAGATTGGTCACCCCTATTGTTGCAGGTAATCATTACGCGTATACAACGGGGACCAGCTCAGGTCTCCGCTGGTATAAGACAATGCGGATTGGCGTATACTGCTGCGTGCAAATTAGGCAGCGTGCGTTATGGTTAGTGCTTGGATGGGTGACCAAATCGTTGCACATTACGAAGTAGATTATTCAGTACTATGTTCCGATAAAGTTTTAAAACCAACAAATAAGTCAGATAAGAGTTTTAATTTGTCCTGCGCTAATAATAATAAGTGTAAAGAAGCCCGTAAAGTTATCAAACACAATGTTTGTAAATTATATAAGTCTACAATATATATTGCAATACATGTATTGTAACCGTAAGAAGCACTTATCAATATTTGAAACAATCCATTAGGCAAACAACTAGTACATATATCTACACTTTAACTATTCTTGAAAATTTAATTGTAGATAAAGAAATAAGCACCATTTTGTGTATCCAGTCAATACACTCACTACATGATCTTCCATGATTATTCTTCATAAGTATTATTGTAAATACACATAAACGAAATGGACTATATGAAACAGATTATGTACAACTAAACCATGATTACAACATGATATTTACTATACTAAAATTCTTTTAGTAATAGTAAATGGTCAAAAGTGGTGTGTGATTTTGGGCTTCACCAACTTGTTAGTACCCCAACTAGAGTAACAAAAAGCTCCTCGCCAATCATAGACCATATTTATACCACGGCTACTAACTATATAGGTGAAATATTTGTTCCTGAAATAGGCGTCAGTGACCACTTTCCAGTAGCTTTCACTTTAAGTAAAAAGTGCAACATCAAACATTCAAACAGGCATAAAGCGATTACATATAGATCTTTTAAGAATTTTGATAAAAGCTCCTTTTTACACGATATTTATAGAGTCAACTTCGATATTTTGGAAACGATAAGCGATACAAATTTATTTCTGGATAAATTGTATTATATGTTAAACTGTGTACTCGATAAACATGCGCCGTTAAAATGTAAAAGAGTAAAGCGGCTACAGCAGCCTGGCTGGTACACGGACGAAGTCAAACAGGCTAGAATTACAAGGGATATGTATAGATCGCATAAAAATTGGGATCAGTATAAAATCTGGAGAAATAAGTGCGTTTCGATCATAAAAAAGACTAAAAAATCTTTCTTTAATAATTCAGTCAAAGACAAAAAAGATGCAAAGTTTTTGTGGAAAAATATAAAACTGGTTTCAAACGAACATGAACAATGTATATCTGTTCCGAATACGTTAAAGATCAACGATACAATAATTGAGGGAATGCAAAATATAGTTGACGCATTGAATGATCACTTTGTAAACATTGCCAAAACAGCAGAAAAGTCACAATTTAATGCAGAAAATTTCATTTCACTTCAACGATTTCTTGATATGAAATTGCAAAATTCATCTTTTGATATTGATTTTATTACCCCCCATGAAGTTAGTATTCTCATTGAAAAATTGGACACAAATAAGTCTTCTGGGCTAGACAAAATAGGTCCCAATATTTTAAAACTATGCAAAGACCAGGTTGCAAGACCTATTGCAACTTTAATAAATTACAGCTTATCATCTGGCGTTTTCCCAGACAAACTTAAAGAAGCTGGTGTTGTTCCATTACATAAGGGGGGAAGCAAAGATGACCCGAATAATTATAGACCTATCTCTATTTTGCCAACGTTGTCTAAAATATTCGAAAGACACGTTGCTAACCAATTAAATAAATATCTACAAAATACCAACGTGCTCGATGAACGCCAATCTGGTTTTAGACAACATCATTCGTGCCAAACTGCTCTGATAAGATTAGTTAATTCATGGTTAATGAGCATGGATGAAGGTAATATTATAGGTGCTGTATTCTTAGATTTCAAGAAAGCGTTTGATCTCGTAGATCATAAAGTATTACTTCATAAATTAAAACTATATCATTTCTCTAGCAATGCCTTAAAACTCTTTGAATCCTACTTGACAAATAGAACTCAAGCGATCAGAACTGCTGTCGCATGCTCAAATTATCTTCCAGTAACGTCTGGAGTTCCGCAGGGATCCATACTTGGACCAATGTTGTTTTTATTGTATGTAAATGACTTGCCTCTTGAAATCAATTCCGATACGGATATGTATGCTGGCGATACAACATTTCACTGTAAAGGTAAAAACATGAATGAAATTCAGTTAACACTTCAGTCAGACATCAACAAAACACAACGCTGGTGTATGAAAAATAACATGGCCATCAATCCTACCAAAACCACTTGTATGATCATAGGATCAAAGCAAAAGTTATCATGCATTGAAGATCTAAATCTGTATGTTAATAATAACAGGATCACTAATGTTGAATCACAAAAGCTTCTTGGGGTTTACATAGATAAAAACTTAACATGGAAATTACACATTGACAAAACATGTAAGAAACTTGTTTCAAAGTTATTTCTTTTGAAAAGGATTCAGTATTTTCTTACACCTGATGTTAAGCAGTTGTTCTACAACGCATACATTACACCAATATTTGACTACGGTTGTGTAATATGGAGTAAAGCAAACACGGTTGATATTCATAGAATTACCAAATTACAAACACGAGCAGCTAGAATCATGTTAAATGAACACAGGGATAAATCTTCATACGAAATGCTCAGAACTCTGAATTGGTTAGCATTTCCAGTCCGATGTAAATATTTTATAGGCTTATTAATTTTTAAAGCCATTAATAACCTAACACCTTCCTATATTTCTGACCTTATAACATTCTCATCAAATAATACATATGTTTTACGGTCAATAGCTAAAAGGGATATTTCACATAATAAACCCAATACAAACTATCTCAAAAAGACTTTTAGCTATTCCGGTATGGAAATATGGAATCGAGTACCGACAGAAATTAGAAACTCTCAAAATATCAACACATTCAAAAGTAAATTCAAATCATTTCTTTTTGAAAATTGCTAAAGTTTGACGCAAAAATATCTATAGATGTTCGAACAGATTGCAGATACCCACTTCCGTTTATGTCTGTCTTTGAGGTATAACTTTTATTACATGTAATTACATTATTTGTTTTATACTGATTAATTATATGAATATTGTTAAAGAAGGCATCATTGGAAATAATGTTGCCGTAATTAATGTATCATTTTTACATTGATGTGTAATATTAATGATTTACCTTCTGAAAATAAAGAATTTATTATTATTATTATTATTATTATACATTATTTCAATAACGATTGTAAATAAATGAACGCAAACGAAACAAAAAGAGTGCAGGTCGGTAGGAATTACAAACAGTAAATACTTCCTATAACGTCGATGACTATTCAAACTGTGAAGCACAGCCCAATTGAACTGTGATTTGCGCTCATTGAATTGACCAATGAGAAAAAGGCATCATGGTCTCTTAGTGAACCCACGAGCATAGCTAGCATGCGTCTTCATAATTGAATATTTTAACAATAAAAATGTTCCAGTTATTCAGTACTATGTTCGAACAAGTTATAAAACCAACAAAAGAGTCAGATAAGAGTTTTAATTTGTCCTGCGCTAATCATGATAAGCGTAAGAAGCCTCTAAAAGTTATCAAACACAATGTTTGTAAATGTTACAATACTTGCTACAATATATAATGCAAGACGAAGGACTAATGTGTAGTTGTCTGTATGCTCTGCAGAGATCTGTTTTGACATTAGACATCCTTGTCCTTTTTGTTTAATAATTTGAGTAAAGTCATCTACTTTTGGATAACTTACTTCAGCCTTCTGTCTTAAGTAAAATTCTGTACTTAAAAAATCATTCACTGACTTTCTACGCGGAAAACTTAAATCCAAGATAACACGTCTCTCTGTGGTATTTCTTTTTGGTAGTGAATTCAAAGGTGAAATTTTAATTCCTGATTTGAATGGATTGTCCGTACATGGTCCAATAATGGCTTTGTTACTGCTTTCTGTCTCTAAATATGATATCATACTTTGATATTCTTCCGCTCCCGAGTGATTTTTGAATTCCATAATGATTTTTTGTCAAATTTATCAATATTTTCTAGCTTACCCATGAGTTCTATAGGGAAAGCATACACCAATAAATCACAAATTTGGAAATCCTTGTAATCTTTGAGCATTTTTCTTAAAAAATGTCATATCTAAATTTCTATTGAATGGAATTTCGCATCCTTCAAAATTGAATTTCCAAGATAGTTTTACTTTATGATGAGCTTTAACATGAAAATTAATGTCTTTTGCTTTTAGATTATTATTTACTTTTTCACAGATTTGACAGTGTTTATGTTGACATAAACAGTTTGTTACCTTGATTTCACTGTTCTCTGATTCCAAAGATTGTGTTAACGAAAAGGATTTTATTATATTGAGATCTAGAAAATTTGGAAAAAAATTGTCAATCAAAATTTGATTCTCTTTGCGAATGTTATTTTTGTGGCCTGCTAGGTACAATCCATTTTTATGTCAGGTAGATATATGAGGACAACAAAATGAAGATTCTGGATGCTCTATCTTCTTTTTGTCTTTATTCCAACATGATGCACAAATGTGATGTGCTAGCCTTTGTTTGCCCTTGATTACCACTAAATGATTGGATTTGTGCGTGCATTTATTCCTTTGGTAGTCTGAGCAAAATCAAACCCGATCATCAGGTTGACATTTGTTCTGACCATCCTTGTTGTTAGAAAATGAGTATTTGTTTTTTAACAAAGATTTACTTAGAATGGCTGGTTCTCATTATTTGAGGATCGTCCGGCCAAGTTCTTTTAGTCAGTTCTATTTCTCTGAGCCAAGCAGCATAGAAAGATTTCAGTCCATTAAATCCATGTGTTGCTGTAATACATTATTTTTCTCAACAGTGCCAATCGACCTGATTTTTCTACTTTTGGTAAGCCATCCAGAGCGATGATCTCCACCTCACCCGCAACGATCTTTTGAAGTCCAAATCTTCAAACTTTAAATGTCTGTTGACATATACAAACGGTAGATAAGCACGAGACCAACGCCTCTTGCTTGATTAATAACCCTGTCTGATGACTTGGCATTCATTCCGGATTTTTTTCCCTTTCTGCGTCTTCCAGATTTTTCTGACCTGAACATATCGTCGGAGCAAGAATCATCGCCGGAAAACACAATCGCAGATGAATTGTCAGACTCATAAGGTTTATGTAGTCCTAGTGATTTAAGTTCTCTGTGTACAGTTTTTCGAAGTTTGCTATCTAACCTCAAGAAATTTATTTCAATATTTTCGCGTTCAGGAGGAGTTTTTGATTTCGTATCAGTCATATCACCTTAATGTTTACCTTTTAACTTTTTTACTCGTTGCCTGTGTTATTCTATGTCTTTTTTTTTTAAACTTTTCCTTGTCGATTTGCTTCTGTAACCTTTCCTCATCACGTTGTAATTCGTCCCTTCCATCTTTAACAATTGTATTTCCTCGTCGTCTGACAGTAACTCGGGGGAAGTAAATCTTGATGTCGGTTGTTGTAGTTCCCGTTGTTGTTGCTGAGGAAAAGTGGTAATTAGTTTTTGCTTCGTTGGTACTCCCATTACAAATTTCATATCGTTCGCGCAACTCTCTCGTCCATCTGTCGATAACTATTCAAACTGTGTGGCACAGCCCAATTGAACTGTGATTTACGCTTATAATATTGACCAATAAGAAAAAAGGCATCATGGTCTCTTAGTGACCACAGGGGCATAGCTAGCATGCGTCTTCATAATGAAATAGTCTTATATTATAAAAGTTTTCCAGTGAATACATGTACTTTGCAAATTATCATAATCTGCGAATGAGACAGAAAAATCACGTTGATGTTGTTGAGAAGTCATAATTAGTTTTCACTCCTATTACAAATTTCATATCGTCAACACAACTCTCTCCTTCGTGATATATTATGTTTCGGTCTCTCTGAATTCATTAATCAGCTTTTTTTAAGTATCTACACCACAATCAAAGTACTTTGATGAATACTTAAAAATTCAAAACAATTATGAATGAACAGCGATACTCGAAATCACAATGAAGATTTCTGGAGTTTTTCACAACAATGAAAAAGAAAAATGTCCGACGATATAATTTCAAAAATTACAAACAGTAAATGCTTCCTATAACGTCGATAACTATTCAAACTGTGAAGCACAGCCAGCCCAATTGAACTGTGATTTACGCTCATTAAATTGACCAACCAGAAAAAGGCATCGTGGTCTCTTGGTGACCACAGCAGCATAGCTAGCATGCGTCGTCATAATTTAATATTTTTGTACTATAATGTTTCCTACAATGTTTTCTACCCTTTCTAAGACAGTGTTATAATTTGTGACACATTTGTTTTCAGCTAATGCTCTAAAGTTGGACCAATCTAAAATTTTGGCGTGTGGTAAAGAATAAAAAGCCTCGGCCGCTGTCGAAGAAGACGCATAGGCATTGTCATTGCCCTGTCATCGTCTTCATGGTAAAATTTTGAGATTTTCTCATATCTCTGTAATAACTCAAAACTATGTTTAGTTGTTTACTGTCAATTGCGGAACACAAACGAAAAGGGCAGATAACCCTTAAGTACCTATGATGCAGTTATGACTCTTTCTCGACTTAAAACTTTCAAACAAAAATGCAACTGCAGGTGAGCGTTGGCACTCGCAAGCGGTGCTCTTATCTTATGTAAAACAGGGCTGGTACATACTGTTAGCAGACCACACGTCGTGTACAAGCGTTCAACAATTCAATGACACCATTGGTTACCAATCAGTGACGTTTCCTTGCTTTTTTTATGACTTGGTGAGTACACTGCCTAGAGGACAAAATTTCCAGAAGATAAAATTGTACAATTGTCCAAATTGAAAGCGTTTACAAACGATAAACCAAATGTGCCAAATAATAATACTTGTCTTTGACGGAAAGGGGGAAAATGCTGGTTACCATCATTTTATCCTTTCCCCGCAAAACTTTCAAATGCGTTTTCCTAAAGGTCGATACTAGTATATTACGGCACTGTTTGGTAAGGAGTATGCAAGTCAGTAAGGAATTAACGTATAAATACAGTCGACAGAATTTGTCAAAACTGGTTTTGATCAAAGACACAAATTTTAAAACTAGCCATATTGGAAGCATTTTCATAAAATCAGTATGGCTCATAATATGTTTTTTATTTATTTATTTTTTTTTTGAAATAAAAAAAAAAAAAAAAAAAAAAAAAATTCTCGGAAAAGGAGAAAATGCTGTTTCTTGCTAAAACTGTGCAAACATGGAACTGTTTGGAAAGGGTTAACTTGTTTCCACCCGAATCAAAATCGCCATAGAAGACTGAAAACATCCTTGTACGATATAGATAATCCAGATGAACATGTACTACGGTTTTTTACAAGAATAAAACATAAAACCTAATAGTAAAACGGAGATACTGCTCGTCCTGAGTATTTTCTCAGTTAGCGACCAAGTTTTCATAAGTTGTCTGCAAAAGAACTCAAAATGTCGTCTGCAGATTTTATTGAGCTCTAAAACGTCATTTAAGTAAACAGCAAACTATTTCAATTTACATGAAGTTAGTTACACTTACCCTTAGTCCAGGTCGATGTGTTTTCAATAATAATACACTGATCCTTTGTCCATTCTCCTAGTTGTTTCATATACTTCTTGTACAGGGTGACACTTTATTCATATTGTTACACTTAGCCGCTGTCCAGGGCGATACAATCTCTATAACTTTACACTTATCCTTTGTCAAGGGCAATACAATTTCCATTATGCTGCTGAACAACGGTTCAGCTGTCCTAAACGATCAAGTTGACATCGTCAAACTCGATGATCCTTTGTCCTCATTGTCTGAGGGCGATACATTCTGATTATTGTTACTTCATATTGTAACACGTATCCTTAGTCCAAGGCGATACTTTCTTCACTTTGTTACACAAGCCCTTTGTCCGAGGAGATATATTCTCAAAAATGGTGCACTTATCCTTTTTTCTAGGGCGATGCATTCTCCATTATGTTGCTGAACAACGGTTCAACCGTGCTAAGCGAGCAAGATGACATTGTCAAACTCAGTAAGTTGAATATATGTACTTCCACTGCCAATATATTCCAGCAAATTTTTACGCTTGCAGGAGTAACTTCTTTTGATTATCAAAATCAAAATCTGCTGCGAAGAGGTATGTATCATTTATATTCCTAATCTTTCCGCCTGATTGGCTGAGCCGTTCTGTCCAAGCCAATCGCACGAAAGTCAATAACGAAGTTGACAGTATATAAAATTATCATAGAATACAGACCCACGCTTCTTCTTTCTTCCACTTTTAGCCTCTGAAAGACTTACATGTGTCATACATTTGAGCCATGCTCTGTGAAAAGGGAGTTTAATGCATCTACAAAAACTAACGTCCTATGCCAGCCTGCACAGTCCGCACAGGTTTACATGGGTCGATTTTTTTGTCAATTTTCTGCATGTCCATAGATCATTCTACCTTATGATTCAATCGGTCGTCAGACAAAATTGATGTCATGGATCCATAATTATGTGATGATTTCTTGGTATAATGCAGCGCGGAGATGCATTAAACGCCCTTTTCCCAGAGCACGGTTCATTTATCACAAAAAACCATTCTTTGTTTCAGACGGTACCTGTAACTCTGACACATTCGTCAACGTTTCGAGGGTGGGCAGAGTAGAGTAAGTTATGCTTCTGACTATTGATTCAACATCTTCACGATACGACAAAGTGCCAGATTCTTCCAAGGTGTACTTCCAGATGACAGATGTGGCTCAAAGAATAGGATTTTCTTTTGGAAGAGTAGAAAATATCGCAGGAAAAGGAGAAAATGCTGGTTTTCTTCTAAGCTCGGCATTTCTCGAAGATAACGTCGAGATGTTGTGATCGCCATGTCATCGCATGCTTCCATGTCGTCGTGCTAAACCTTGACATTTTCTCGCATCTCTGTCGTTACGGAAAATGTTTGCTTCAAATTTGGGCTAGGTGTTAACTATCAGGAGAAACTATAAAAAAGGACAGATAGCCTCGAAATATTTTGGGCACAGTTATGCCCTTTTTTTTTAGACTTAGACTTTCATTGAAAAGGCACCGCTATCAAGCATTGGTACCCGTATGCGGTGCTCTTGCTTCATACTGTTTTCAACAGGGTTCTCCAGGGCGTGAAAAAAAACCGGATGGTTTGCTTGAGGAATTATTTTCTTCTTTTACATTCAGTCTCAGCCGATCAGAGATCAGAGTCCGTATTCCTGATATTTTCTTAATCTGTGAAAGTAACACAACTTCTGATTGGCTAAACCATATGGTTCAGTCTATCAGAGGTTGTGTTACTTTCAACTCTAGGAAATTCTGGAGAATAAGAGTAAGAATGTTTATGATTGGTGAATACGGACCCTGGTCTTGTGACTTACACAAAGAATCTTTGTTAAATACAGCTCATGCAAATGAGTTGTATCGATTGCTTTGATATGACTGAAATCGCTGTTTAACCCTTTACAAGCCCCCCCCCCCCCCCGCCCCCCCCCCCAAAAAAAAAAAAATTGCGGTCTTGCATCATTTAAGCTCATGCTGCTAAGCGCTACTCAAACTACGAAATAACATCATTTGGGTTTTACCATCAGCTTGGAAGTTCTTTTAAATCATTTAGCAGATTAAAGGTTAAAGGATACAGCTTTCGAAAACACTGTAGAAAAAGGGGAAAATAATGGGAATCAGCATTTTCTTCTTTTCCAACAGTGCTTTCTATTGTTTCAAATTCATGTCCAATCATTTGAGCTACATTTTATTTGTCGTTTGAAAATGAATTCAGCAAGCTCATTTTTTTTCTTTTTGCGCTATAGAGTAAAGGAGCGGCACGAAATTGGAAACACAGACTACAGTGCAGAAAGTGTTTTCTTTCAAGTTACCACTTGCACACTACTCTTTTTTTTTTTTTAATTACAGCTAACAACTTTTTTAAATATTGTGGACACTTTCATATGTATTCATTTAATGAATTCTTAATTCATGTACATTGCTCTATGAAAAGGGAGCTACATGTATATACATCTCCAAAAAGTATCGACTCATGTCATCCTACGAAGTCCGCGCAGGCTGCCCTTGGCCGAACATTTGTGGTTTTGGTAAATGTTCTGCGTGTCCAAGGACCAATCCACCTCGGCATTCTGCCGGTTGTTAGGCAAGTGGAATTTATGGATCTATAGCTATGTGATAACTTACTTTGTATAATGCGTCAAACTCCCTTTTTCCAGAGCATGGCCCGTCTGCTGCTAATTCATCACAGGGTGGAATAAGTCGAATTGTTTGCCCTTATTCTCCAGGATAGGTGCACGTGTCACTTAACAATAATCTATAACTACTAGGTCCTTCAACATTTCAGAACGCCGGACGCCTCCGAGTCTGTTTCCGATGTACTAGAGGCTGAGGTAGGCATGGTTATCAGCCCAACAACGGCGTCTATTGGTCAAAATGTCACTGTGACAATATTCCTTAGGTCAGCTTATCGAAGTAAGTGACCTCTTTTTCCATAGAAATTTGCAATCGTCATTGTATTGGACGAGAAAACAACTGAATTATTTTTATTTGTCACATAAAACCACCTCCAGCAGTGTATGAAACCCATGACTGATTTTTGATAATACACTAGAGTATTATCGTTTCTTGGGTCCCGGTTCTGGTCATGTTTGTAGCCATGAGCCCGTAAAAGCCGACAAAACCAACCATAGCACGTGCCGGAATTTGTACAACTTCGCCACTTCGCGGGAAAATGATGCCGTTGTTGCTAAGGCGTATACGTGCGGAAAATGTTATGATTTTCATGTTTGATAACAACGAGAAATGCAGCATAAGTTATTTACAGTTAACTGATTGAGGAAATATTTCGATTTACTCCCTCTAAAACTATTTTGTTCTGCTTTCGATGTAAATGTCACAGAACTATCTTCTTGTGTTATATACACATTTCAAACCGAACTACATCTGTAAATATGGACCCGTGACCGATATATAGGCTAAGGTGATGATGCAGGATACTTATTTGTCTGTCGTTCGTTTTGTGTGATAAATAGAATCTCACATTCGTGTTTATGTATTATCATTTTTATCAAACTCGTTGACTAAAATGTATATGACGCTCGCCAAGGCCCGTGTCATATAATTTTAGGCAACTCGTTTGATAAAAATGATAATCCATAGACACTCATGTAAAATCCTCGATTTAAAGCCTCAAATAGCAGTATTTTAGAACCGTTTCTTACGTGCTGTATGGTGTAGGGCGAATTTTAGAACATTCCCAATGCATCACAACCTCTCAATACCATTATTTTAATATCACTTTGAAATTTACAAAAAAAAAAA
This sequence comes from Tridacna gigas, assembly GCA_945859785.2. Taxonomy (NCBI): domain Eukaryota; kingdom Metazoa; phylum Mollusca; class Bivalvia; order Cardiida; family Cardiidae; genus Tridacna; species Tridacna gigas. The sequence goes on along the minus strand of OX244028.2, from coordinate 55,140,696 downwards.
ACCACCTGCTTTTCCAGTTTTTAAACGGTAAAAAGGCCTTCGACCTGTAGCCGGCTGTTTCTGACATTTAATTATTGATTTCATAAACATGCCGTCATAATGGAATAAGCTATAGCATCAGAATCTTACTTGAATGTTTTCTGAGGATGACCTGTCATTCGTATTTCCATTCAAGGTTATTACAGAATTAATCTTAAGACGTTGAATGTTGCAAGCCCTACCAGTGGTCTCGATATCGTGGTTGACTCGTAAGTACACTTATTAGAGAGGTCATCAGACCTCTGCAACAGTGGTGAATTTGAAAGGCAGACTGACTCAGAAATTGCAATCTAAATCCACTTTTTTTGCGAAATTGTTCTGATACACAGCCTGTTTCATCATGGTTTTATAAATAAACCGAAATTAAAAAAAAAAAAAATGAAATAGGACATAGAAGTGTTTTGTTTTTACGTGACATATTTCAAAAAAGATTTTTGTATTGATTTGACTGTAAATGTGTTTCGACGGTAGATACAAAAACCAAGATTATTTTCGATATTTTCTTCTTTTATTTTCTGTTCCATCATTCATCTTTTCGAAAACCGGAAACTAAAACTAAAGGAGCTAATTCTTGCTTAACATCAAAGTATAGTTTAAATTATTTCTTATTTCTAATTAAAGGATAGTGTCAATTACAGTCATTATCTTCAGAACAAAATGACCTCTGCATTAGTTGTAATTTTTCATTAAACAAAAAAATCTAAGCGGGAAAAAAAGAATTGCTTAAAAAAAAAACCGCGGAAAAATCTCACGAGACTTGAAAAGGGATGATCACGTGTCTCTCATGTAATGCATAAGAGGTTTTTATGCAGCGGCAATCATATAATGCCATACTTGTTTGTTTACATGTTATAAAATATATTGAAATTTAAAGCCAATAAACTATTTGAAAACACTGACGCTGACCTCTCCTGGCTTCTCTTTTAAAGAAGCCAGTTTGTTTTTATATAGTCAAGGGATAAAGAAACGCAGAGTAACATCATTAGCAATATCTTGCAATATCTTGCGAACGCCGTGTTAAAATCAGTGAAATTCAGTTAAGTAACTGACTATAACAGAAAACCATGTTCTGTCTAGAAGGTGACGAAACGCGATAATGTAACGCCTCCGAGGACAGCACAATACGTGAAAAACTCGTGCAAGCAGTTTTGTGACATTTATCATCATCCTGAAGATAATCTCCATACAGACGCATCATTTTCCGATACTTTGATTCTTGTTGTATAGCATTCGACAACGGTACGGCTGACAGAAGTTCAGAAGGGTCCGCCGTTGTGGTGCATACGCAAAGTCAAAGACAAAATAAAAGTTGCCTGACATTTAGGTGTCACTATTTGCACTACAGAACTGCTAAAGAACGTCTAAGGTAAACTGGACGAGTAACTGACATACCTAGGTCTAGGCGTCCGTGCGTTTAGTCACAAAGTCAGGACAGGTTTATTCGTCTGGTGCATTTACACAATCGTCTAGATCGGCATTCATAATCTTCCTATCGATGCTAAAACTGTGCTAAAACATGCACCCAGGACATTCCCGTTGAGGCAGTTTAGGCAAGCCATGTTTACTGATGAGTCCCGGTTCTCCCTGTGTCGAGCACAAGACGTCGTGTATATATATGTTGTAGGGAACGTTTTACTGACTTTTGCGTTGTAAAGAGGGATAGGTTTTGGGAGCCGATCAGTTATAGTGTGGAGAGGAACCTCGCATAGGGTTAAATCACCATCATTAAATTTTGTTGTATTACAGTGTAATTTAACTGCTGTTCTGTATAGGGACGAGATCCTCCGACCCACCGCTGTCCCCTTACTGCAGCAAAACTCTCTCACATTTCCAGTGCAATTTCGATTTCAGATTACTAGGGTGCCCTTCTTTTCCATTCAATTATTTCTAAATCACTTACCAGATGCAGATCGCATTTTGGCTGTTCGTTCAGCATGGACCATTCTTTATTCTTACCTAAAGATATTGAACATTGTACGTGCAATCTTGCCTAGAATCATCTGCAAAATTAACCCTGCGTTTCTTTATCTCTTTAGTAAATATGAACTAGCTCTGTAATAACTGCTCATAGATAACGTATTAGTTACAGTTCTTGTTTTATCAATGCTTGTACATTTGCCAGAGCTCAGTTTGTATATCAGTTTCCTGTATTAGGTTGAACCTGTATTTTACCAGTCAGCTAAATGCTATGTTACATTTACCTTTTCAGATGTCCTATTACATACCCTGTAGCCCCGTCGATATCTGGGAAACGAGAAAACCGTCCACCTTTCCGTATAGACGTCTCTTATCCAGGTTTTCTCCCTTTTGAGAATGGAATTCTTACTTCAGGTGAGTACTGACATTTTACCTACTTAAAAAGAAAAAAAAAAAAAAGTTTGTCAAGAAATTGCAAAGAATATAGATCTTACAAGCGCGTTTATGTACATGAGTCTTTTTCACTCCAACTAGTTGACAAATCATATGACGTGAGCCTTGGCTCTGTGGACAAAACTGCAATCGAAAACGTTGGTAAACTAGCCATTGAAAACTAATATAACAATATAGCTAAACCATGTTCGAAATAGTCGTATTTGAGCTAAGTCGAAATTGAGGTAAGTTTTTTTATAGTTGAATTAAAACATAAGTGAAAACACTTGTAAACTTGTAAAACTCAACTTACACATAACTACAATTCAAGTATGATAGCCTATACATGATGAAATGGCGCTAAAACCGATCTTAAACGTAACGAGAATTTTTTAATCCTTAGACTGCAAAGCACAACTCAAGACTTTTTGCAGACAGTGTAGATAAGATCTGACGACACAGGATGTGCAGTCTGATCTTGGATCTACACTGTCCGATAATGAGATAGTTTTTCCCAAAACAGCACCTTTGAAATGACAAAATTTGGGTTTTTACTATCTGCTGGAAAGTTTCATTCACTTATTCAGCGGGATAAGGGTTAAAATTGACCTTAACCGTAACTAAAATAATGGTATAACTGTGCTAAAACACATTTGGGCTTTTGTTAAAACAGCTTTATAACATTTGAAAAAGTAGTTGAAAAGTAGGCGTAAAATACGCTTTTGAATGAACGCTTAAGCACAACACAAACACAACTAAAATTATCAACTCATCTCATTTCAGTAACACCACTCAGGGTGACAGCGACCCTGACCGTTTGTAGTAGTGGTAACTACAGTAGTTGTTACGATCCTGTGAGTAACTATCTCCGTATATTAATTTTGTCTGAAACTTGGTTTCTATCATACCTGTAACACCGAAAGCAAGGGGAAACTAATATCAGCCTGGGCCCGTATTCACCAACCATTCTCAAGAATATTTCTTGACTTATTCTAGAATTAGAAAGTAATGCAACTTCTGATTGGCTTAACCGAATGGTTTAGCCAAACAGAAATTGGGTTACTTTCAAAACTAGAAAGTTCTAGAAAATAAAACTATGAATGTTCTTAAGAATGGTTGGTAAATACGAACCTGGCAGATTTTCCGTCTATCCGTCCTTAAAAACGATTTTCTGTCCTCTTTTCCTCCTACAGTTTTCAGCCATTTTACATGTTATTTTCATGGAAGCCCTCCTAGCATGGCAAATCGTGGACCAGAAATTTTCCCTCAATGTTTTCAAAAGGCTTCTTTCTCGGGGTCGTTAAAAGCCGCGATTATGTGGTAAAGAGTTAAGTAGTAATAGTGACTTGTTTATTTATAGAATGCGTCTAAGCCGCTTTCAGTCATATCACAGTGACAGCTCACTAATTGACGTATGGTCTGGGATTCACAATTATAGGAGTTGTGGTAAAATATTTTGCAGGGGCTATTGTTCAGTAAATTAACTTATAAACTCTTCAGTATGTTAACTGATAAACTCTTCAGTATGTTAACTCATGAAATCTATTTCATGGATGAGAGTTCGATGGGTTAGTTTACGATATCTTATTCATAGGCGATATCTCAGTCAAATATTAAATCTTTTTCAAGGGCGATCTGTTCAGTAGCTTAAGTCGTGAACTGTTCAGTGAGTTAACTCGTGAAAACTATCACGGACGAATCTTCAATGGGTTAACATGTGATATGTTACGCATAAGCGATACCTCAGTAGAGTAACTAGATATATCTTAATAATAGGCCATTCTTCAGAGGATTAACTTGTGCTATCTAATGACTTGTGATATCTTATTCAAGCGCTATTGTTGGTTCGGTTAACTTAAGACATCTATAATTCAAGCGTGATTGTTTATTCAGTTGAGATATGTAATTCAAGCGTGATTGTTTATTCAGTTAAGATATATAATAAAAGCGCGATTGTTTACTCAGTTAACTTGAGATATCTAATTTTAGCGTGATTGTTTTTTCGCTCAATTAGAGATATCTAATTCAAGAGCGATTGTTTATTCGGTTAACTTGAGATATCTAATTCAACCGTGATTGTTTATTCTGTTGAGATATCTAACTAAAGCGCGATTGTTTATTCGCTTAACTAGAGATATCTAATTCAAGCGCGATTGTTTAATCGGTTAACTTGAGATGTCTAATTCAAGAGTGGTTGTTTATTTAGTTAGCTTGAAATATCTAATTCAAGCGCGGTTGTTTTTTTCGGTTAACTTGAGATACATGTATCTAATTCAAGCGTGACCGTTTATTCGGTTAACTTGAGATCTCTAATTCAAGAGTGGTTGTTTATTTGGTTAACTTAAAATGTCTAATTCAAGCGGGGTTATTCATTCGGTTAACTTGAAATATCTAATTCAAGCACGATTGTTTATTCGGTTGACTCAAGATATCTAATTCACGCATGATTTTTCAGCCGATTGACTTGTGGTATCTTTTTCAAGGATGATTGTTCAGGAGGTCCATATCTTGGCAGAAGAAGAAGACAAGATGATTCTGTGCAGCTAATGACAGTATCTCATACGATGACATTTTTTACCTCGGAGGGTAAGGATTTATATGTGCACGGCTTTTTTTTTAATTATCTTTTTTTTGCCACTTTACCCATTTACCACACAGATCAGGGTTCTAAATGACCCTGACAGAGAAACTTTTGAAAACACTGTGGGAAATGGAGAAAATGCTGGTCACCAGCATTTTCTCCTTTTCTCACAATGTTTTCTACCCTTTCAAAGACAAATCTCATAATTTTAGTCACTTTTAATGTGGCGTCTGCAAGTGCTTTCAATGCAGACGTGTCTTAAATCTTGTCTTCTAGCTGTATATATACGTTGTCTTGTAATTGTTCTCTTTTCAACAGAGGAAAGACAAGCTTATGTTGCTGAAATACTCGAACAAGAAGGCATACCGGGGACATGTTCCAGGACTGACGAAGATTTCTGTCTCAATAAGTCTGTATCTGCAGTCCTCACAACGTTTCTTGTCATAGGTAAATATAAATTAGCCATTTTTTTGTGAGGAGGGGGTTTAATGTACATGCTTAAAGTATCGACCTAGGTCAAGACTGTGAAGTCCGTGCAAGCTGATCTGGGTCGAAACATTTCGCTATTGGTTAATTTTCTGCGTGCTAAAGGATCAGTTTACCTCATGATCCAGCTGTTGTCTGACAAAATGGATTTTATGAATCCAGAACTACGTGATGGCTTGCTTGATATAGTGCTCCACGGAGATGCATTAAACCCCCGTTTGCCAGAGCACGGCTCAAATACATAAATCCTTACCAAAAGCATTCTGACAAAATTTCATAGGTATAAGGCTGAAAATATGGCCTCTAGAATGCACATAAAGTTTTTCTAAGATTTGGCTCCATAACCAACTTTTTGACCCGACATGACCCAATTTTCTACATGCCCAAGGCGTTATCATGGCAAACATTCTGACCAAGTTTCATGAGTATCAGGCTGAAAATGCAGCGTCTACAGTGCACATAATGTTTTTCTAAGTTTTTGGCCAAGTGACCTATTTTTTTACCCGACGTGACGCAATTTCGCGCTTGTCCTAGATGTCATCCAGACAAACACCCTGACCTGGTTTCATGAGCATCAGGCTGAAATTATGGCCTCTAGAATGCACATAAGGTTTTTTTTAAGATTTTGCCCAGTGACCTACTTTTTGACCCGATGTGACCCGATTTTAAACTTGTACGAGATTTTATCCAGACAAACATTCTGACAACATTTCATGAGTATCAGGCTGAAAATGTGGCTTCTAGAGTGCACATAAGGTTTTTCTAAGACTTTGCCCGGTGACCTTCTTTTTTACCCGATGTGACCAAATTTTAAACTTGTCCAAGATTTTATTCAGACAAACATTCTGTCCAAAATTTCACGAGTATCAAGCTGCAAACGTGGCCTCTAGAGAGCACCCAAGTTTTTTTTTTCTAAAATTTGATCCCGTGGCGTACTTTTGGACTCGACTTGACCCAATTCCGAACTTGTTCGAGATTTTATCTAGACAAATATTCTGACTAATTTCATGAGTATCAGACTGAAAATGTGGCATCTAGAGTGCACACAAGGTTTTTTTTTTGAAGATTTGGCCTCATGACCTACTTTTTGACCCAACGTGACCTAACTTCGAACTTGTCCAATATTTTATCAATAAAAACATTCTTATCAACTTTCACGTCGATCTGGCTGAAAATGTGGTCTGTAGAGTGCCCACAAGGTAAATGTTGGTGACCGCACGACGGACGACGGACTCAGCACGATCACAATAGCTCACATTGAGCACTTTGTTCACAGGTGAGCTGAAAATCAGACTGCGCGGACTGACATGGGTGGATACTTTATGCAGTTGCATTAAACCCACTTTTTACAGGGCATGACTCAGATGGTTTTTTAAGTTGCAGTATTTCTTTTAAACGGATTGCTTTCTCAAACGAGTCTGCGGCATACGATCTAAAAACATAAAAAAAAGAATCCAAGTAAAATTATGGGTAATCAACGTGATTAAGATTTTAAACGAATGTAAGTGTGAACTATTGTGGAACAAGGAAACAAAATGCTTTTCGGATTGCTGGTGGAAAAGAAATAGTTGAGATTTTGCATGAAAATAAAATGCACTTGAAGAACACAAAAAACATATCAATTATTATAACAAAAGATAACCCCCTTTTTTCTAAAACAAAATTTCAGACAGTGCAAGACAATATTTTGGAAATCTCATCAACTCTATTTAATCCTTATCCTGCTAAATAAGTTAAATAAAACTTTTAAGGCGATAGCAAAAACCCGAATAGTGCCATTTCAAACTTATATTTTGCAGAACAGTATCTCCATATAGGACAGTGTAGATCCAAGATCAGACTGCACGCTCTGTGCAGGCTGATCTCGATCTACACTGTCCGCAAAAGATCAGTAAGTTGCGCTTAGCAGCTTAAGGGTTAAAGAGGGTAAGTATGGCCGTTTCAATATCTCCTTTTTTTTTTTTTTTTTTTATAACCCTTTACAACATAATCCCGAGTTTTATCGAGCTGGAGGAAGAGACTTTTTAAGAATATTGTGGAAAAAGGAGAAAATGCTAGTAATCAGCATTTTCTCCTCTTCCCACAATGTTTTATACCCTTCTCAAAACAACTTTCAGTTTTTGAGCCACATTTAATTGCTTTCAATTTGGACTTGTCTAAAATTTTGTCGTTAAAGAGTTAAGGAAAGCGACTGCAAGCTTCTACATAATTTCTGATATCAATCTATTTGTGTAACAAAGGTTCTTTATGTTGAATTTTAATTTCAGGTATGGTCCTCTGCCTTGTTTTGACACTATGGATGTTCTTCAAAATGAGAAAAATCCGGACAATCTGGAAACCCAGTTCACGTGACAAGCCATTGGCGATTTCGAGCTTGGGCCACAGTAACAGAGCCTCAAAAGTCTCAGTTGATTCCTTGTCTAACTTAAAACGGGCTGTTTATTAGGGAGATTGAATAAGGAGATACAGACCGGATAGTTTAATTGCAATTTTTTCACGAAAAAAATGACACAAACTGTTATTCCCCAGCTTCTCTTTAACTCTTTACCAAACGACAAAATTTACGACTACCCCAAATTGAAAGCATTTGCAGACGACAAAATAAATGTGACTGAAAAATTTAAATTTGTTTCAGGAAGATAGAAAACTTTGTGGGAAAAGGAGAAAATGCTGGTTACCAGCATTTTCTCCTTTTCCCACAATGTTTTCAAAAGGCTTCTTTCTCGGGGTAGTTAAAGGCGCGATTATGTAGTAAAGAGTTAAGTAGTAATAGTGACTTATTTATTTATAGAATGAGTCTAAGCCGCTTTAAACATTATTTCAGTCATGTCACAGTGACAGCTCACTAATTGACGTATGTTCTGGGATTCACCTGTACTAGGCTAGTGCTCTGAATTGTCTTGCCCGAGGACGCTCCCATGAAAAACCCAGTGCTTCCAGCGAGACTCTAATCCAGAGCCTGAAGGTTGCGAGTCCTAGTCTTTCCAACTGAACCACACAGGACCCCTTCTATTTGTTATAGTGTAATCTGACATTCATTGATTTTTTGGATCACAATGCATTTTACAACCAAAACAGTTAAATATGTGAAATAATATTTGAGCCATGCTCTGGCAAAAAGGGGGCTTAATGCATCTCCGTGTTGCATGATACCAAACAAGTCATCTTAAGATCATAGATCCATAAAGCCCATTTTGTCTAACAACCGACTAAGTCATGATTTAGACTGGTCCTTTGACATACAGAAAATTGACCGATAGCGAAAAGTTTCGGCCCAGGTCAGCCTGTGCGCATTGCACAGGCTGACCTGAGTCGATACTTTTCGCAGGTGCTTTAAGCCCCCTTTTCACAGAGCATGGCTCAATTATTTTTGATGAATCTGGCAGGCTGTCTCTGATGAACTTATTTAAATGACTGTATACCGTTGTCTTGCCATTTGTTACGTATTCTTTGTCATATTTTCTTTTTTACGATACCACACAAACCAAAGTGGCGTTAAGATCTATGTATATGAGCCATGCTCTGTGAAAAGGGGCTTAATGAATCTCCTCGATGCATTATATCACGCAAGTCATCACATGGTCATGGATCAATAAAAAAAATCTTATAATAACCGACTAAATGATGAGATAGAATGGTCATGCAGAAAACTGACCAAAAGCAAAAAGTGTCGACCCAGGTCAGCCTGCGTCTAAGTGGATACTTTTTACAGATGCATTAAGTACCTTTTTTCACATAGCATGGCTTATATGTCAGTTTAATCCAGTAGCCCTTAAAATCTCACCCTATTGAAGTGTGGCTCTCAAAAATGAGATTTAACTTGGAATGCATTGTGGAAAAAGGAGAAACTGCTTGTAACCAGCATTTTCTCTTTTTTCCACAGTGTTTTCAAAATAAAATCTACTTCCTCGGGGGTCGTTAAAGGATTGTTTGGTAAAGGGTTAAATGCCCTTTACGGCTAAAGATGTTTTTGCTGTCAAATTCGATCAAATGATAGTCTTGAAATTGCAGTGTTGCGGTAGTTTTTCATGACCAAAATTTGTCAACTTTGTAGTCTAAAATTTCTTTTCCCGGCGCTTTCAGGGTTAATTTGAACCATATAGGCTGCTTTGTGTAACTCTGGGCCATTAGGTGTATTTGCGGGCAATATAGATCCAAGGTCAGACTGCACAGAACGTGCAATTGGACCTTGGTATCTACACTGTCTGATAGTCACCTGGAGCATTTCCCGGCGGGGAAAAAAGTGTTTTGGTTTTCTCTGCCGCCTGGAAATGTCCGTGTATTTACCAGCCTAAGAGTTAAAGAATCATGGATCAGTCTCCGTCTTAGGACCAACGGCAAGAAAAAAACAAACAAATAAAAGAGCATCTATAGCCGAACCGGCGTAAGTTGCTTTTGGAGAGAATGAAGGTCAATGCTAGACTGCATAGACCGCACTGGGTAATCTTTTTCAAATACTGAAGGCTATGATTTCTCGTATTTAGCAACACGCATGTGATCTGTCTAAAACGACCTTGTCATCTCGACTGTTTTCCTCGTTTTCCTTTTTTGAAAAGGTCGATTGAATTACAGGCAACCCCGAGATTTGGAGAACCTAAGAAAGAAGGTTTGTTTGTTTCTATGGTGTTTAACGCCGTTTTCAACATTATTTCCATTATAAAGAGGCGGCCAGTGCACATATCCATGCTTCGCAGGATGTTCATCCCAAACTACTGGCTGCTTTCCCACATAACCATGGTCAAAACAATGATCAGCGGTGAGTGAGGAATGAATCCTGTTGCAATAAATACGAAGAAAGCAGGCTTTTGAAAACATTTTGGATAAAAAGAGAAAAAAAAAAAATGGTTGAGTTTTCTGCCCTTTTAAAGACAACTTTCACGTTTTGAGTACCATTTAACCCTTTACCGGACGACAAAATTTTAGAACAGTCCAAATTGAAAGCATTTGCAGACGACAATTTATTTGCTAAAATGGTGCAATTTTTCTTTGATAGGGTAGAAAACATTGTGGGGAAAGGAGAAAATGCTGGTTACCAGCATTTTCTCCTTTTCCCACAATGTTTTCAAAAGGCTTCTTTCCCAGGGGCGTTAAAAGGCGTCATTGTGCGGTAAAGGGTTTATTTGTCGTCTGCAAATTCTTTCAAGTTGGACAAGTCTAACATTTTATTGTCTGGTGAAAACTAAATTCTCCACTGTGAGGGTATGAAATAACGTGCCCAATAGGATGAGTTTTAATGGTATTGGTTGTGAGTGTAGACACGCAACGGAGGTGTCCGACATTACAGGGGAAACTTCATCATTCAGAAGCCTCTATTAAAATCCAAATGAGCCAAACTCTGGAAAAATGGGGTTTAATGCATCTCCGTAATGCATTATACTAAGCAAGTCATCACATGTGAATGGATCCATGAAATCCATTTTGTCTAACAATCAGCAAAATCTTGAAGTCGATTGGTCCTTTGACATGCAGAAAATTGACCTATCGATAGCACGGAGTTTCGATCTAGGTCAACCGGCGCGGAATGGGCAGGCTGGCCTGGTCGATACCTTTTTTGCAGATGCATTCAGCTCCCCCTTGTCACAAAGCAAGGCTCAAATAGTCTTATCCTCTTCATGTTTTCTATCACTATTAAAGAGCCCTACCTCAGTATTGGCGAAACCTAGGACATAACTGAATAAATGAACTGTCGCAATTAGCCTATGTGATTGATATGTTAAAAGCTGGACAAAATATCATTCATTAAACCAATTTTACTTGCAAAATACTGGCATACAAAGGGAAAGGGCGTGTGCTATAGTCGTAAATCTACCTGTTCACGTAGAAAAGCGAATGAAAACCCATTGGAAATTCCAGTGGTATCCTAGCGCGAAGGCCTATCAGTTTACGCTGGGAACCGAAGAGAACCAGTGTGTCCGAATATTTATCTCATTACCAGACAACAAAATTTTGGAACTGTCGAAATTGAAAACATTTGCAGACGACAAGTTACATGTGACTCAAATGATAGCGTATGTCTCTGAAAGGGTAGAAAATATTGTTGGAAAAGGAGAAAATGCTGGTAACCAGCATTTTCTCCTTTTCCTACAATGTTTTCAGAAGGCTTCGTCCCTGGTTTTAACTCGGTATTGTGTGGTAAAGTGTTTAGAGCTAGATCTCTCGCTTTTTTCACCCGGACTTCCTAGTATTCTGTTCTTACGTTTGATTGTATGATTGAATGTATGGTGTTTAACGCCGTTTTCAACATTATTTCAGTTATATCGCACCGGCCAGTGTACATATCCATGCTTTTCAAGAGTTTCTTTTACCAGTACTAGATCTACGCGCAATAGGCTATTCTTTGCAAGCCACTGGCTGATTTCCTATTATTACGCACGAACTGCCAACACTAGTCATTGAATGGCTTTTGAAAAAGCGTAAAGACTCAGTCAGGAATAAGATGTTATAGCGTTTTTTGTTGCTAAAAATAGACACACCCTTACTCAGTTGTTGGCGTTAAAAACGCACATATACGCGAACACATTCATATAGCGTTGCGAACGCCGCAAAAAGACGTTAAAGCGTGATTCTTTGCTTAAAAAAGACATACGCTAGCTAATTGATCTGGCGTTGATAGACATGTGCTATCCAATTGATCTGTCGTTGCAGCGACGCAGAAAGAACGGGGTCTTGGGCGTTACTCGAGTACCTAATAACAGTGGTTGATTGGGGAGATTCCTAGCGGTTATACCGGATCACAGCCATGGAATATCAGGAAGGAGTGTTGCCTATTGTACTAAGGTAGATTACGATCACAGGGGTAGCTTTTCCTTATATAACGACTACATGTATGTACAGTCGTCTACGGTACTCGGTGGGTTTAAAAACAAAAAAGGCTACTGTCCTCACTTTATACTACAAAAGGCTACTTTCCTCTGTAGTTACGACAACAAACGGTTGCTTAGCCCTTATCCTGTTAAATAAATGAAATGAAATTTTCAATCTGTTGAAAAAAACCCAAATTTCGCCAGCTCAAAGGGGGGATATCTCCTTGTCGGACAGTTAAATCCAAGATCAGACAGCACGTTCTGCGCTGTGTGATCTTGATCTACATTGAGCTCAAAAGATCCTTGAATCGCGTTTAGTAGCCTAAAGGCTAATATTCCTCAGTGGTTTAGACCACAAGTGGCTTCTTTTCCAAGTCGTTACGACTTCAAATGGCCTCTTTCCGGTACGCACGATCACAAACGGTTTACTTTTTTCGCAGGTTATAACCTACAGTCGTTAATTATGCTCACTGGTTACAACTAGAAAAAGGCCACTTTCCTTTGTGCTTACGACCGCAAACAGACCCTCTCATCAATGCTGTCGAACTGTCCAACTCGGCCCCAATAACGAAAAGATCTTTTCTCGTTAGTGGGACCGAGTTGGGCACCATTCCTGTAGATAAAAGGTGGGTTGAATACATGTAGTAATGTATAGAATTGAAAAGAAAGAATCTCAATGCTGCAGTATTTAATTTAAACAATAGATAAGAGGTAGAAGGGGAGATACAGAATACCATTCGTAAGCAGTGTCATTTTACGTTCATACATAAATCATCCAAGCAAAATATTGCAAATCATCTAAACGCTTTGCATTTCTTTTGATGCAGTGTTGTAATTTGTTTCCTCATTCAAGTCGTAACGCCTTTGAACTTGCTCATAAGGATACAGACCATACACGACTTATTCCACCATAAAGCCCTCCTTTAACCCTTTATCCCACAATCTCGACTTTTAACGACCCTGAGAAAGAAGCCTTTTGAAAACATTGTGGGAAAAGAAAATGCTGGTAACCAGCATTTTCTCCTTTTCCCACAATGTTTTCTACTCTTCCCAAAATGAATTTCAATCTTCCAGTCATATTTATTTTGTCGTCTGCAACTGCTTTCAATTTGGACTAGTCTAAGATTTTGTCGTTTGGTAAAGGGCTAATAGACGAGGGAAACTTTTACTGGTTGTACAGAGCAATTTTATCGAATTATGCCATATCTGTCGATTTATTCCTTTTTTCTTTAATCGGACTAAAAAAAAACAGCAGTAGTTGCGAATGCCAATGCAAAACCTGCATCACAATTTATGCAAACTTTAAACATTTCAAACATTACATACACTCTGTGCGATTTTGTACATTCATGTCAGAATATATTCACAACAAACTTTAAACCAGCCCTTCAAATAAATGAAAAAAGATGGAAAGTTTTGGTCCGTTGGTTATTAGTAATGCATCCTTTTGTCATTTCTAGGCGGCTTTTAGAACATTTCGTTCAATACCGGACAGTGTAGATTTAGAATCGGATCACAGGCTCTTGATCTACACTGCCAACAAATGCTCCGCAGGCAGTGTTTGACATCTGAAGGGCTGATAAAAAGTTACAATGGCTAAATCAAAAGTCCGTTTTATCAATGGCCGTTCGAAAGCACCCGAAAGTTTCTGAAAACAAAGATACATTTAGCACGAACGTTAACATTCCGATGTGGTTCTCAGATTCTTCGTTTAAATTATTTTAACAAGAAATTCTTCTTCCCAAAAATGTGAAGTAAATATTCTTGCACCATGGTCTTGGGATAGGATGTACATTCCACGAAGAATGAGACATTTTACCGTAAGTTTTCAAACAGGATTAGAGCATATTCTTGACCTTTTGACGTTATTAAATAAGCTCTATTTCTCTGTTAAGAAATAAAGGAGTTTTAACCGAAAATTCTTCCTATGTAAATATCCATTTGTCCGCCAGATATTTGTAATGATCACAACAGCTATAATTACCATATCAGCTATTTTTAGACAACTCATTGTATCACGTGATACATAACGAGAAATATTTGGAAGGAATGGAAAGCATTTGAAGCGAAGGGGTCAGAACACTATTTTTTGGTCACTTTTTTGAAAACATCGTTGGAAAAAGAAGAAATTGCTTGGAACAGGCAATTTCTTCTTTTCCCGTAACGGTTTCAAAAGGTGCGTACTACGGGGGCGTCAGCTCTCATAAGTGTATGGTAATTGGTTTGGGTTGCAGTTATTAAAAAGCTATTTCTTCTTTATCCATAATGCTTTCAGAAGATGCATATTGTGTGGGCGTCAGCTCGCATTACTGGTAATTGGTTTGAATTGCAGTTATCGAAAAGCACGGTTCGTTTCAGTAAAAACTGAGGTTTCGGAATTCTTGTCGTGACGTTTGCGGGATCGTCTTAACTTCATGAACATCCAGAATATGGCGAGGAGGCACAGAATCATTCCTGAAAAAAAAAAAGGGTTCAATTGTTTGTATCAATCATTCATAATTTTACTTTTATAGCGACGGCTTGTACACCATCCATGCTAGCCACGAATTTCTTTCACCATTACTTCATTCTACATTCTTCCCAAGACACTTAGATCTACATCGTCAAAACAATGATTAACGGTTAATCCTGCAGCAATGGCTATCGTAGTCCTCGGAAAGAGGATAAGGTCGCGATATCTATACTTAGTAATTAGGCAGTTTTTATTTCGATTGCTGGCGAAGGTAACACGTGTGACTGTCCTTGGGCAAAGTGACGTCACATCCTGTACTGCCGAGTCTTGTCTCGCGACTGTGGTATACGTCATTCGGCAAACCTTGGGTGATCCGTTGATCAAGTCCCTCGGCTGTATCACGTACAGTGTATCTTGATATGCACCTACACGGTACATGTCTTTGCCGGAAATACGCCGTTTTACCTTTCGTAAAATTGTAAGACTCCTCTTAAAAAAGAAAAGATGAGTGACAATTTTCTATCGAAACCTTTCTAAATATATTTTTGTTGAGAAACAGTGTGTGCACTAAATTTTTTATGTGGTTTATTGATTCCGTTGGAAAATTTCAACGACATATCGATAGAAGTGGTTGTTTGTGTTGGTGCTAATATATTTAAATGGGCGCCGCCATGTTTAAGATCATGTGATTGGCAGTTCAAAATGGAAACCTTCCTGATACGGATGAGATTAGATGTAGTTACGGAAGCGGCCGAGTTGTGACGAGTGTGGTATACGCCCGCTTTATTCCTTTGCGTGTTGTGTATCACGGAAACCCAAAGTCACATATCAAGCATTTGACGTAGAACTTTGTTGAATTTAATTTGATTTTCATCGGCAAAGTCTCCCAAATCAAAACACATTGCACGATGAATAGAATAGTATGTGAGAGCAAAGATGATTATGCTTTTTAAAACAGGGGGTTCACTGTATCTGCAAAAAGTATCGGCCCAGGTCAGCCTGCACAGTCTGCAAGGGCTGACCTGAATCACATATATTTTTGTTTGTTTTTGGTCAATATTCTTCATGTCAAAGTTTCATTGTACCTCATAATTCAGCCGGTTGTTAGACAAAATGGATTTTATGGAACCATAGTTATGTAATGACTTGCTTGGTATGACATGCATTAAACCCCGTTTTCCCAGATCATGGCCCATGTCAATATTATCTAGCACGACTCTGAGAAATATGATCACTCGACAGGCCTCGCCATGATAAATTCTCCCAACCTCGTTAGATTACGTTTATATCTTTAGACGCTAACATAGTGTTCTTTATTAGCCTCATGTTTACCTAGCACAAGGAATGATACCACAACCCCCGATATCGTTTTGTTCACACACAAATCGTCCTCTGCTGGTGTGCTCGCTCTTTCAATACCTTCTTGCTCTAAAATAGTCTCGATATAGGCCTGTCTATCCTCTGAAAGATGAGAGAGAGAGAAGATATAAACAGGTCATAATCTGTATAGAGAAGGTTTCATGCATCTGAAAAACAATATCAACCTGGATCGAAACCTTTTGCTAATGGTAAATTTTCTATACATGCCCAATGACTATTCTGCCCCATGATTCAGCTGGTTATTAAACAAAAAGGGTTTTATGGATCCATAATTATGTGATGACTTGCTTTGTACAATGCGTCACAGAGATGCATTAATCCCGCTTTCTGACACAGTATTGCTCATGTAAGATCTGATTGCGTTGGCATTTGAGATATGATTTCGTTAATGAGTTGGCTATGAATATCAATAGGTCAACTGAGTTGGCACAAGTACATACCTTCTGTGACGAAAACACGATACATACCTTCTGTGACAAACACGTCGACATTTCCTGTTAAAATGACATCTTGTGATGTGATAGAATCTTGTCGCTTCCTTCTTCCAACTAGAGGATCACCTGAACAAGCCGTCTGTGAAACAAAAAAGAATGGGGCAATTAAACAAGTGTGCAACGATCAAGTTTAACTTGCGACTCTGTGAAAGAAAGCTGTTGGAAAAAAATCGGAAAGTAAAAAATACATGTACTGGTAATTTGCTTAGACGGAACATCTAAGCTAACAAGAGTTTTGGAATTTGGAGTTAAAATATTATTAGCTTAGCTGTTTTCGAAGAAAACGTCAAGGTATTGTCATAGCTGTATCGTCATCTACGCTGTCGTGGTCATCGTGCACAAACTTTAACATTTTATAATATCTCTGACATTAATGAAGATATTTACTTCAAACTCGAACTAGTTGTTAACTATCTAATGGTGCACCCATTACCAATATAGCAGGTAACCATCAAAATATTTTGACACAGTTACGCCCCTTTTTCGACTTACAATTTTCACTGAAAATCAATATCTTTCTAAAGGCAACTGTAGCCGAGTGTTGGCACCCGCACGCGGTGCTCCAGTTTATTTACCATTATGTCGAAGTGCCAAACCAAACCAGAAACTTCACGATAAATACTAGACATCACACGGGTAAAAACGACATTTGGATTAAACACAAAGAAACATAGCACACTTACAGCTTGGAAACAACTACTTGTGTCCCCGCCTACTTCACAAATTGCTACAGTGGCTGTTAAAGTCAAAGTCGTCGCTGAAAATAGTAACAGAAGTAACAGATCGGTTCAGTCTTTGATGCTGATAACCTCTCTCCTTGAGGTAAAATAGTTCATTCTTTACTAGATGACAATACCTAAAACTTGTCCAAATTAAAAACTCTGCGCAGTACTCTGAGAAAAGGGAGCTTAAAGCATATTCGCAATGCATTATATCAAGCAAGACATCACATAAAATAGATCCATTCTGTTTAAAAACCGATGGAATCATGAGGTAGAATAGTCCTCTGAATTGCAGAAAATTTACCGGTAGCAATCAAATGCAACTATCTATATAAATGTATGCACATTTCATTGTGATGCAGCGTTTAACCCTTTACCAGACGACAAAATTTTAGCCTTGTCCAAATTGAAAGCATTTGCAGACGACAATTTCAGTTTGGCTCAAATGGTGCAATTTTTCTTTGATAGGATAGAAAACATTGTGGGAAAAGGAGAAAATTCTGGTTACCAGCATTTTCTCCTTTTCCCACAATGTTTTCAAAAGGCTTCTTTCCCAGGGGCGTCAAAAGGCGTCATTGTGCGGTAAAGGGTTAATAAGTATATTCAGGGTTTTTTTTTCCTCATGCGTTATTTTAATTATGTTAATTAATACTCTGTCTACGTTTTACGTTTACGAGCACTGTAACCGTCCTGACAATATCACGTTGTCTCGCCAGACTTGTTCATTTTCTTTCGAAATATACACAAGAGTGCTCAAAGAGAGATAACTTATCGGACGGGCGATAATGAGTTTTTATTTATATACATCGTAAAAACAGTGTTACTCCTCCCCTTCCCCCCCCCCCCCCCCCCCCATTGTTTTTACCGGGTTTGATATTCTGGCGTGAATGATATGAAATGGGATGGAAATTAGAATCTGGCTGCTGCATACACCAGGAAACCAGTGTGTTGTCTCTGAAATAGACTGCACTGATGTATCCCTTGACCTCATGGCAGCAGCTACTGATCAAGCTGTTTCACCCTCTTGTGAGAGGTATGAGACGAAGACTGCAAGCTGCTTTGTAAGCCCTGGGCGGAAGTACGCATTGTTGACTGAATGTATGTGCCCAGTTCTATCAAGTATCTTTCAGCCTTTTCTAATTATATCAAAAAAACATAGGAGGAGCAGGACTTTTTTTTATTGTGTATAAATATCTAAAGGCACAGGATTCAGTTCTCTCTCACCACTGAAAATTGTTTCGACGATGATAATGTGAAAATACTAGCAGTTGCTTTGAAAGAAGATTTTGTGAAGTTCTGGTAAGGAAGGATATGTGCACTGGCTGCTTAGATATAAATGAAATTATGTCGATGAGGGCATTACACACAAGACAAACATAGAAAGAAGCAGTTCTGTTGAAACCTTAAAAAAAAACCCAATTTCAATCAATTGCCTGCATCTCCATGTTTTGCAGAGTCGATGTTGTCTTTCCTTGGTAAGGAGAAAAATGGTAAAACATTCCATCTTTGCCAAAGGTTACCATATAAACTTTACCGAGAGTAAACGCATTCAAGGCAGGACTTAGTAAGAAAGAGGGATAGTTGATCGCGAGTGTGGAGAGAGAGAGACAGAGAGAATACCTACACAAAGTGAAGGTACCGCCATCCCCGTACGGTAGGAACGAGGGGTAGGTAACAACGACAGTAGTTGCAGGGCTGTTTGACGGGGTTCCAGCTGTTGTCACAGTGATTGGGGTTGTAATAGGGCATCTGCAAGGCAAGACAGGTGCGCTATACTTACTGTTAATCCTAACGGTGAGAAGAGTGATTAACTCTCACCACACAATTCCAAAGGTTTTAACGAGCCTTGGAAAAAAAACTTTTGAAAACACTGTGGGAAAAGAAGAAAATGCTGGTAACCAGCATTTTCTTCTTGTCCCACAATTTTTTCTACCCTTTCAAAGACAAATACATCTTTTGAGCCATGTTTAGTTCGTTGTCTAAACAAGCTTTCAATTTGAACAAGCCAAAAATTTTGCCGTTTGGTAGTGGAGAGTTATGTCTTTTTAACTTTTAAGCAGACTCCAAACTGTCTGGCTTATCCATATTGGAATCGTTTGGAGATCGCAAATTCACAAGGCTCAAATGACCTGCCTACCAGTATTCTATTTTTTCTTTTCCCACAATTCTTTCAAAACCCTTCTTCCTTAGGGTCATTTTAACTCGATGAAGGATTACATACGAGAGTCCCATACAAGATGAAGTAAGACTCGGCACAAAAACGTGATGGTGTAAGAAAGTAGGAAGAGATACATGTACATACCCAGCGGAAACAATGTCCACACTTGCTGTGGGGCTGGCAACATTTAGCGTGTCCAAACCAATTACATAGAAGCCTGGAAAATAAAATAATTATAATTATTAACATCTACAGACGGCGTTGTCTCTTCGTAAATATTAACTTGTGACAAGACGGCCGAGAGTTGGTTTGGGTAATAAACTGAATGAATGAACCGAGTGTCAAGATTTCCGATTTTTAACATTTAATAAATGAGCATTGCTCTGTGAAAAGGAGGCTTAATGCATCTGCGAAAAGTATCGACCCAGGTCAGCCTGCGCAATCCGCGCAGGCTGACCTGGGCCGAAACTTTTCGCTGTTCGTCGATTTTCTGTATGTCAAAGGACCAGTCTATCACATGATTGGGTCAATTGCTAGAAAAAGGTGGCTTTTACGGATCCGTAAGTACGTGGTGGCTTTTTGGTACCATAGGTCACGGAGATGCATTAAGCCCCCTTCTGCCAGAGCATGGCTCAAATACATGTATAAATGTCTAAAATACCATTCATCTACCTATCACAATAACACAAAGGTTAGTTCTCTTTCAATTACAGAATATGAAATTACCTGCTATATAAGTTAAATGAAACTTCAAAGCTGATAGTAAAAACCAAAAATGTTGCTATTTTTTATTTATATATTTATCTATTATTTATTTATTTATTTATTTATTTATTTGGGGGATTTCTCATTATCGCAGAGTGTAGATCCGAGATTAGACTGCACGTTCTGTGCAGTCTGATCTTGACCTACATTGTCCGCAAAAGGTCCTTAAGTAGCGCTTAGAAGCCTAAGGGTTTCAGGCAAAAGAGAAATTCCTTATCGCGAGTGAATGTAATTCAATACACCTCATGAAGCAAGTTCTTACTTTTAGAGGTCACCTTGTTTCTAATTATTGAAGTGAAGTCTTAATTTGAGCAGCTGAGGGGGTGGATTGGAAAGGATCGATGGAATCCCTAAAAAATGTGAAAGAACATACGAAGTAAAAGCCCGATAGAAAAAAAAAATTACATACTTTGGAAATTAACCCCGAGGACAATCGTTACGGTTACTGTCTGACCAAGGGAGGTCGTAGCCGGGGACACCGTCATCTGTATATCTGCATTGAAAATGTCTGTGATGGAGGCGGTCGATGTGGGGGCTCTGAAATGAGGAATAATATCAAAGTACTGAAGGTACGGAGAACCCCTTGGTGGTTTTGTTTGTTTAACCACTTCAGCGTCATAAGTAACAGACATGGGCTTTTACGGACGTCATAGATCAGTACCAGATTATACGGAACATATTGTCTGGGTCCGTATTCACCAACCATTCTTAAGAACCTTCTCAGTCTTATTCTCCAGAATTTTCTAAATATGAATGTAACACAACTTTTGATCGGCTAAACCATTTCGTTTAGCCAGTCAGAAGTTGTGTTACTTTCATATTTAGAAAATCTTGGAGAATAAGATAAAAAACGTTATTAAAAATGGTTGGTGAATACGGACCCTGGTCTTGGATCTTAACCGTTCGTTAGTGCAGTCAAGCCCATAAGATAAATTTTCTGCTGAGTGTCAGTCGATTGTATCTTTAGCCGTCGAAAGAGGTCGAGTTTGTAACAGGAACATTGGAATATGGCATGCAACACACGAAAAGGTGCCTTCGGACATATGCGTAAAAGCGTGTCGTCCCAGATCAGCCTGTGCCGTCTGTGACTAATCCGTGACGACACTTCCCGTTTTTGTGCGATTTTCTATTTCACGAAAGTCTACTGTATGAAAAGATCTTATGTAGTCGTAAAGTGCCGTCTCGGATTAGCCTGCGCGGACTGCGCAGGCTAATCTGGGACGACACTTTACGCAAATGTCCGAAGGTCTCATTTCGCATGTTGTGGGCCATATCGTGGCGACAATTTACTTATCCATGTGATTCCAGGGTTCCTCGGCACTGCTTTGGCCTCGAAAACTAAGTTGAGATTGACCTAAGTTTTTCTGATGGAAATTGACACGCATTAAATAAATGATGGATCACGGCGCAGAGCCGCTCATATTATCAAACCCAACTTGCATGCAGCAGAAATCAGAATGTCAATTTATGCGGAAGTCTTAAACCCTTACTGGCCATCACTCTGGGAACAAACTAGATTTTAACCGTTACTACTATTGCTCTAGTTACAAACTGGATCTAAACCGTTACTGGGTACACCGTAACTTTTCTGTCCGTTGACAAACTATATTCAAACCATCATACTGAGTATTATCTGATAATAAACTGGATATAAACCATTACTGGCTATTGTCCATGTAACGAACTAAATTTAAACCATTCCATGTGATGTTTTAGTAACAAACCAGATTTAAACCAGTGCATGTTTACTGTTCTGTCTGGTTACACACTAGATATTAACAATTACTGGTTACTTTCGTTCTGATCCATTTTGCAGAAAAATGTTGAATTATTTATAAATCAATATGTACATTTCATTAACCATTACTGGTACATGGTAATCTTTTTTGTGTCCTGGAACAAAGAACTAAGCCATTTATTTCTGCGTATACAGTTATTTATTTGTCTAGTTACAAACTAGATTTATCCCATATACCGAGTATCGTCTAGAAACAAAACTAGATTTCAATATTATACAGTTATTTTGTATACAGTAACGTTTTTGTCTGGTTACAACAGAGAATTAAACCAAATACTGCATTAAGGAACCAATGGAGCCAAAATCACTTACCATTTTTATTTCTTTAATTACTCTTAATATCCACTACTTGCCATCTGACCGGTTGAAGAAGTACGTCCATTTATTCCTAGGATCGTACTCATTACCAAATTGTAATATTTTGTAACTCTAAATCCAAGGACTGTTGATCTAATTAACTGGGATAAAACGTATGAGCCAATCAGATGGCCAGTCCTATAAATGAGCCATGCTCTGTGAAAAGGGGGCTTAATGCATCTTCGTGATGCATTGTACCAAGCAAGACATCGCATGATTAGGGATCCATAAAATCCACTTTGTCTAACAACCGACTGAATCATGAGGTAGACTGGTCCTTTGACATGCAGAAAATTGAACATTTGTGAACCGTGTCGGCCCAGGTCAGCCTGCGCCACCCAGGCTGACTTTGGTTGATTGTTTTAGCAGATGCATTAAGCCCCCTTTTCACAGAGCATTGCTTATTAATATTTTGTGAATACAGAGCACATCCGTGCAGTCTGATCTTAATTAGCTTTCTGCAATACCATAATCCGAATTAAATTTCCCATACCCTTCTAGGCTTCACCAGTTATCGGTACCTTCTGAAGGTATTTGCTCTGTAGACCCGTATACAACAACACTCCTTCATGTCACAGCTTAACATGATGGGTAAAGTCCGAAGGAGCATTATGTTATGCTGCGAAAAGAAGGAATAACTAACATTTCGCCATGACATGTGTCATATGAATCCCCAGTATCCAGTCAAAAACTTATGTTACGACAACTGTCGACTAGGTCACTGGTTGATGGACTTTTTGGGTTTTCAGTGGAGACCAATGGCGTTCGTTTCAAATACACAATATTACTAAAAATGGTTTTGATAAACAAAGCAGCAGCAGTGCTTAATTGCTCGCATGAGCCAGGTTGATGTGCACGTGTATCAATTCTAATTGATTATCGCTTACGTGACAGTCACGAAGTCTGTGATGGTTGCAGAGGTTTGGGCTATACAGTTGGCCTCTGGAATAGATAGAAAACATCGGTTGATGAGTGAGTGAGTGAGTGAGTGAGTGAGTGAGTTTGATCGATCGAAATATCTATAAATTTTGGCAGTACCTATGTTCTGGCTGTTTCTTTTACTTTTTCGTTGATCGGTTGGTCGGTTGCTTTCTGTCTGTCTGTCTTCTGTCTGTCTGTCTGTCAACGGTTTTTCCACTTTTGCCAACCACATTAGTTCAAAAATTGGTTTGGTGTGCGACAAAAAATTCACAAACTGCCAATTTAGATGACTGTACGAATTTGTGGTCTAGTAAAGCGTTAATTAATGTGTTCCATAGACCTATGAATGTGCAATAATCTTGCATCTAATGTGCATTTTATGTTGAATTTGCTGTTTTATGGATGTGATTAGATGATATCTACATGCATTTTAATGTTGCTTTCCATCAGTAGTATAGCTTGTATAAATGCTAGCTTGTAAACAGTGACAAATTATCGTGATTTTATGCTTTACCAAATATCCAAATTGAAAGCATTTGTAGATGAGTAAAAAAAATAATAATGATAATAATATTAATAATAATAATAATAATTATGATGATGATGCTGCTGATGAAACAGACTCATAAATTAACAGGTTTCTTTGTTAGGGTAGAAAACTTTTGCGAAAAACGAGAAAATGCTTCTGAAGCATTATGGGGAAAAGGAGAGAAAAAGAAATGCTGGTTACCAGCATTGTTTTTCTCTCTTTTTCTCCCATAATGCTTCAGAAGCCTTCTTCTTCAGGGTCGTCAAAACTTTGGATTGATTCGTAAAGGGTTAACTCTTTACCAGATGACAAACTCTTAGACCATCGATATCAAAAGAATCTTCAGACAACAAACCAAATGCTGACGGACTAAGTTTCCGACTTAGGTCGAGTTCGTTACTTGAAAAGCATTTCGCATATTATACTAACAGACTTTCGAAACGTTCTAAAATCCTGACTGAAAACTATGTTTCAGACTCAGCTCAGCATAATAATGGACTTAAGTCTATTACACTGACTTAAATCCATTATTTTGCTGAGTTGAGTCGGGACGTTGTGTCAACTCAGGATTTGAGTACGTTATAAAAGCCTGTTAATGTTGGTGAAATGTGTCAGAAGTAAGGAACTCAACTTAAGTCGGAAAATGAGTCTGTTAGCGGATCTTAGCAAAATAAGAGACTTAAGTGTTTTTCGTGAAACCGAGTCCTGGAGACTAAGACTAAGAACGTTTTTAGGAATGGTTGGTGACTACAGACCCTGGCTTGTCTCATGTGTCTTTGTTGCAACTTTCTAATCGTAACAGTTAACTTTAAACTTTCTTAAAGATACATCTTTACAGTCAGAGAGAAAACACACTGTCAAAGCGTGATAGTGTGTAGAATAGCTCAGAATTTAGTCAACTGTTTAACCATAGATAAATTACCAATATATGGTGTAAAGAATAGAGAAACTCAAGGGATTTGTCCTCATTTAAAATCGGAAACGACAATAGTGATTTCCTTGAAGGCCTCCAGAAAATGAAAAACATGAAATGCATTTTCTATCCGTCATAAACTGTGCAACCTTGCAGCCGTCAGGGGCAAAATTTGTAAAATACATGAATAATTATAGTTTCATAAGATAAAAATGCAATAGGTTAAAAACTGGCTGAAAACGAGTATAGATGTATCTTTAATATCGACGATAGGAGCATATGTCTTTTATAAACGTCTGCTAAAAATCCATTTCAGAGAGTAATGAAAGATTTTGGTCTTTCCCACACAATGTTTTTAACTCTTTGAGTGGCGACATTTTTTTTTTTTTTTTTTTAATTGTTCCAAATTGAAAGCTTTCTGCAAACGACAAAGCAAATGCGATTCAAGTTATAGGATTTGTCAGCGACAGTTAACAAGACAATGTGCAAGGATGGAAGATATTGTGACAGGGGAAAAAAAACATTGTGGGAAAAGGAGAAAATGCTGGTTACTAGCATTTTCTCCTTTTCCCACAATGTTTTCTAAAGCCTTCTGTGTCAGGGTCGCTAAGATCGGAATTGTGCGGTGGACGGTTAAGTTCTCGTCGACCAATTCTACTGGGAAATGAACTTACCTATGGTCGCAATATCTTCTGGTTCTGTAGCGATGGAGTTGCTAGCAAGAATCACTATAGTGTAAGATGTTCCCTGAAAATTTATGCGACAGAGTAAATTGTGAACAATGTACGCTGAAAATTGATATAACGGATTGGTGCTGGGTATAGTGAATCAGACGGTCAGACTACTGGCTAGTAATGAGCCTTTAAAGGGCTTCGTGTGATTTTAGTTGTTTTATTTTTGCGGAAAGTGTGATTCAAGATCAGACTGTAGAGGACGTGCAGTCTGATCTACACCGTCTGATTCTGTCATAAACAACTGTAAAATTACAATGATTAAGTCCTGACTGAAAATGTCCATTTGTTTTATTTAGTGCTTTAACGTCCTGAGTGGCTCAGTGGTAAAGTGTTGGACTCGTAACCTGGAGACCCGGGTTTGAGCTTCACTGGAATCACTGAGTTTTCATTGGAGTGTCTTTTCGCAAGACACTTCAGAGCCGTAGCCTAGTAATGGTGAAAATCATGTTTAGCGCTTCAGATGTCCTATAATTATAAGCATTCCTAAAACCAAGTTAAAAAGCATCCTATGTCTTTTGGATCATTTCGCAAGAACCATAAGCATCATCATTCACTGATTGCTAAAAAATCCTTGTAGGCCTGTATTGGTGAAGCATCGAACAAGTGATGTCCGAGTCAAGAAAATGCACATAAAGCGCCTAAAACCTGTGTGCGTTTAGAGCATTGTCGTATAGGAGAGTAATGTGTGGTTGTGCTGCGTTTCAGAGACTTCCATAGGGGTGTTCTACTTTATAGTGATTAAAAATATCCAGGATTGAATTGGTGGGTGCGCTTACCGCTGTGATACTGCTAAAATATTTTTGAAAACGGCAACCAAGTTAATAAACAAGAAAAGAGTTCCTACTTACCAAGGTAAAAGAATAACAATCGAGGAAAGCCGATTGTGTGCCCCCGGACCCTGTTAGTTGTTTTATCATGGTACAAGTCGGCTGGTCTGCTATTTGTACATATCGATCCTAGCAAGAATAAACAAATAGAAAAGATAAGGAAAACAGCGTATGAGAGGTGACGTTGGAAAAGGGGGTTTAATACATCTCCGTGATGCATTATACTAGGCAAGTCATCACATAATTATGGATCCATAAAATCTATTGTGTCTAACAATCAGTTGAATTATGAGGTAGAATGGTCCTTGGACATGCAGAAAATTCACAAATAGCAAACTGGTTCGACTCATGTCAGCCTGCGCAATCCGCGGTGACATGAGTAGATTCTTTTTGCATGAAACCCCCTTTTTTAAAGTAATGATAGCTGCCAAAAGTGAACAAAGCCGGTGTTAAAGTGCATTTGAATTTAAATCATATCATTAAAAAGTATTGAAATTATTGTGAAGATGACAGTCTGTTCTTGTACGGTCCAAGTGTTAGTCGCTGACAGAGAAGTTACATACAAAACTTAGGCTAAAAGTTCCAGGGCGTTCCATCTTTTGTGTACTATTTGCCTGATAGTATTTTAAAATTAATCTTTCTGCCAGTGACTAACACTTGGACTAACTATACAATAAAAGATTGTCATCTCCACAATGTTTCCCATACTTTTAAATAGTATGATTTCAATTTAAATGTATTTTAACACCTGCGTTGCTATTTTGGCAGCTATTGGGCTTTTAACAGAGTATGACTCATATAAAGTAGATCAGTTCACCTATGAATGATAACGATCAAACTTGTCTACACTTTCCTGCAAAACAGAACAAGAGCACCATATGCGGGGGCCACAGCACGGCTGCAATTGCTTTTATGATGAGAAATTTAAGTCGAAAAATGGGCATACCTGATTCAGAGATATTTTAAGATTACTTGCCCTTATTAAGTAGATTTCTCTTTGGCCTAGGTTTGAAGGAGCTATCTTAAGTAATCACAGAGATGTAAGAAAATGTCAAAATTTTAGCGCGACGACACAGGCATAGACAATGCAGACAACGACAGATGGCCATTTCCAACTTTACTTGCCTTTGCCAACAAATGTATATCATGGTCAGATTGAACAAATCGTGCAGTCTGATCTTTTTATCTACATTATCCACTTTGCTGGAAAATAATAGCCTTAAAATTGCAAATTATGGGGTGCTTTATTTCTGGACTGAGAAGATAGTCTAGGTTTTACTTGGCGCTCTATGGATTGATATCCATTATAACGACAGTTTCAGTTACTGAACTAACCAACTCCCAGAGTGCATCGCACTAGCGAAGCTTTGCTAGAAGCTCTTTTGTAATAAAAGGGCTTTTTGTATTAAAATTTCAAACATTTTCAAATGCATTTTTTCCACCTTTCATGAGGTTTCCAGTAAGAATTCGGTTAAAATTACACGAATATATTCATTTTAAACTGTTTAGGTGAATATTGAAGGAATGCGGTGAGGTTAAAATATTATTACAAAAAAGCCGCTTTATTACATAAGAGGTTCTAACAAAGATTGCCTCTGTAACAAAGCGTTCCATACTAGCGGGGCTAGACTCTAAAACGAAGAGTGTTGCACTAAAGAGGTTAATCCTTATTCTGCTAAATAAGTTAGAACTTTCAAGCGGATAATAATAGCCCGAATCATTTAATGTTATTTAAAAATTATTTTTCGGAGAAAAATATCTCCTTATCGGACAGCGTAGATCCAAGATCAGACTGCGCGTTCTGTGCAGTCTGATCTTGATCTACACTGTCCGCTAAAGGTCAGCGAGTCGCGTTTAGCAGCTTAATGGTAAACAAAGTGTGTTGTTTTAACCCTTTCCCAAACGATAAATTTTAGACTGGTCCAAATTGAAAGAGTTTGCAGACGACAATTCTAAATTTGATGAAAATGACAGGGAGTTCTCCAAAAGGGTAGAAAACACTGTGGGAAAAGGAGAAATTGCTCGTAACGAGCAATTTCTCCTTTTCCCACAGTGTTTTCAAAAGACTTGTACTGCAGACACCTGAAAACCAGGGCTTGTTTGGGAAAGGATTAATAAGATGTGATACTAGAATAAATTGTTTCGCATTTACAAGACTTGACTCTATAAGTGAATGTCGTAAAATCCTGAAATACTTGCATTGAATCCGTCGGCATCTTCAACAGTGATCGTGACACCGGCCGTTCCACATGTTAAAGCTAAACGAAAACAAATTAGTCAACTGTTACACTGTATATCTCACCTTGTATAATTGGCCAGCACGCAACATGCGAAATGGGACCTTCGGACATTTGCGTAAAGTGTCGTCTTGGATTAGCCTGCGCAGTCCTCGTAGGCTAATCCGGGACGACACTTTACAAGTACATTTGATTTTGTCCTACAGTAGACTTGCATGAAACAGAAAATCACATAAAACGGAAAGTGTCGTCCCGGATTAGTCTGTGCGGACTGCACTTTAACGCAAATGTCCGAAGGCCCTTTTTCGGGTGTTGCAGGCCATTTACACTGAATTGGGAATAACAGAGGTTCAACAACATCATATATCGATTTTTCGAAGTGTTTCTGGTTAACGCAGTGAATTCAAACCTTTGCAAGATGACAAATTTCAGACTCTTCCAAATTCAAAACATATGCAGACGACAAACACGAACATGATAAAAATGAGCCAAAGTTCTCTGTTGGGATAGAAAATACATTGTGGAAAAATGAAAAAGAATGCTGGTTACTAGCATTTTCTCCTTTTTCCACAATGTTTTAAAAAGTTTTCTTCCCAAGGGGCGTTAAAACTTGGGATCGTATTGTAAAGGGTCAAGCAATCAGACAAAAAAAAAAAGAAATTAAAAAACTGCTACAGATGTTCGTAGCCAAAGAACACCATGGTTTGCATATTACCAGTACTTTCTCCTTTTTCCACAATGTTTTCAAAAGCTTTCTTCCACGGGGTCGTTCACACACAAGATCGTTTGGTAAAGGGTTATTTAAACAAATAGACAAAAAGAAAAAATAAGAATAAATAAATAACAAAAAGAAAAAATAAGAATAAATAAATAAAAAAGTAAACAAGACTGGTTAAGAAGTTTGTAAACAAAGATCTCAGATTTTCAGTCTATGCGTTTCGCAGAAGTCACCAAAGGTCAAGGTTAACAGGAAAAAGGTTAACTCTTTCAAATCCAAATATCGACGGCTGAAAATACATTCCTCTGAAACTCTGACACATTTCTATCTTACCGGTTTGACCAAACAAGCGGCCGATATGGATCAAAGATCAGACTGCACGTTCTGTGCAGTCTGAACTTGATATATGCCGTCCACACAAAAGTTCTTGCTTTCGCCAATTGCTGCTTAAAATGATTACAGAAAATTACTGCAAATAATAGAAAATTTAGATACGGGTGACCAGGGCAATTACGATTAACAAGATAAAGATAATTTCACTTACAACTCTATACCAGAAGACAAAATTTTAGACTTGATCAAATCGAAAGCATTTGCAGATAACAATTCAAATGTTGCATAAACGAAGTGGTCTGTTTTTGAAAATGTAGGGGCACTGCGCGCAAACGGAAAAATGCTGGAAACAAGCTTTTCCTCATTTTTTTCCAAGTATTTTCAAAATCCGTCATCCTCAGATTTGTAAAAAGAAAGGGATTATCGGGTAGATGGTCAACAGTCCACCAGACGACAAAATCGTTGATTTCAAGCATTTGCTGACGACAAATCAAATTCGGCTGAATTGATATGATCTTGATATGTCTATGAAAAGAATTATAAAACAATGTTGGAAAAAGAGGAAATATTTGTTGACAGAACATTCCCCTTTCCTCATGATAATCTAAGCTTCTACCAAACAACTACATGTTTTACTGATCTAGTTGAAGACGTCTTTTGAAAACATTGTGGGAAAAGGAGAAAATGCTGGTAACCAGCATTTTCTCCTTTTCCCCACAATGTTTTTAAAAACGTATCATGGATAAATATCGCCATTTAAGGTATACTTAATTTGTCGTCTGCAAATGCTCTTAATTTGGACCGGTCTAAAAGTTTATCGTCTGGTAAAGAATTATAAAGGCTTTGTACCACAAGGTCGTAAAAACATGAAACCGTACAAGAAATTTCTACTTTAGCCACGATGTTTTAGAAGTCGTCTGTTGCAAGAACCAACAAGTGCACTGGATGCGGATACCAACTCTCGGCTGCAGTTGCTTGACTTTCCGTGAAAATTCAAACCCAAAAAGGAGCATATCTGTGTCAAAAATACTTTGATGGTTACCTGCCCCCGTCGTATGGATTCCCCTTTTGATACTTAACGACTAGTCCCAGTTTGAAGTAAATATCTTCAGAAATCAAAGAGATATTATATAGTGTCAATTTTTTATACGACGACGACAACAACAGGGCCTTGACAATACTTCAACTTTTTTTCTTCGAAAACAGCCGAGCTAAAAATTTGTCAGCAAGATAGGTGGCTGTACTTACTGAGAGCGTTTGCTCTGTGGGTGAAGACCAACAAGGTCCCAACAAGTATAAACGTTGCGGTTTTCATCAGCATATCTGAAACAAATGATTAAAAAACAAAAGGAAATAAATAAAAATAAAAAAAACTGGTGAATAAATTGAGTGATTGTATGTTGTTTTACGCTCTTTTCAACATTATTTTAGCTATATTGCCGTGGCCAGCGCACCTATTCATGCTTTCCTGGTGTTTCTTTCCCCAGTAGTTCGCACAATATTCTTCTCAAGCCACTGGATACTTTCTAACCGTCGTCCAAAAAATGATCAGCGGTGAGAAAGAGAGGAAAGAATCATGTCGCAATGACTATCATCAATCCTCTGAAAGAAATTGTTCGAGCTGGGAATTCGAACCAGCGATCCCCTGCTTTCAAGTCATGTACGCTACCGAATGCACTGCCGGGGCTCGGCAATTTGGTGAAGTTCATGATAATGAAAGTGGTGGCAATGGCGGTGGAGAAGAAGAAGAAGAAGGAGGAGGAGGAGGAGGAGGGGGGGGGAGGGGGAGAAGAAGAAGAAGAACAACAACAACAAGAAAAAGAACAAGAAGATGATGATGGTGGCTACGAGATAAGAAAACAATTATGCAACACATAATTTGAAAAAAAAAAAAATCTTTGTAGAATATCGAAAATCAACATGAAATAAGTTTTAATATATGAACCATGCGCTGGTGAGTGAAAATTATAAGTCTTAACCCTTTCCCAAACAAGCCCTGGTTTTCACGTGTCTGCAGTACAAGTCTTATGAAAACACTGTGGGAAAAGGAGAAATTGCTCGTAACGAGCAATTTCTCCTTTTCCCACAGCGTTTTCTACCCTTTTTGAGACCTTTCTGCCATTTTCATCAAATTTAAAATTGTCGCAAACTCTTTCAATTTGGACCAGTCCAAAATTTGTCGTTTGGGAAAGGGTTAAAAGGAGCATAACTGTGTCAAAGTATTTGAGCGGTGCTCTTGCAAAACGGGGTTTGGTGCATCTCCGAGATGCGGTATACCAAGCAAATCATCACATAATTATGGGTCCACAGAATCCATGTTGTTCAACCACTGGCTCAATCTGGAGGCGGAATGGTCCTTTGATATGTAGAAAAGTTTCGACCCAGTCCGCGCAGGCTTACCTGGGGCGATTCTTTTTTGTAATTGCATTAAACTCCCTTTCCACAAAGCATGGATTTATAAATTCAAGTAGAAAATGTGGTTAAACAGAAAATACTCCTTCCTAGCGATCTCTTGCGTTTGTCATAGGGTTTTAAAAAAGTTCACTATGTGTGGTAGTGTTTTAAACCCAAGTGTAGTCTTGTCGGTATCTTGTACAGGAAACCTATATCGTCTACCGGTTTGGCTATAAGTTTTCACTTTGTGAATACCATCTTTAGACGATATTTCATTAAAAAGAAAATATGTGGTTGGCCAACGTCCACAACCGCCCCCCCCCCCCCCCCCCGCCCCGATTGAAAAGGATCAAGCAATTCGATTAAATTCTTACAGCACATGTATATGTATTATTAGAGGCTTATCAAACTGGGTTCAAAACGTCAAATTTTTGCTCGATACATATGGATTTTCATTTTTCTTTTTTTTTTTTCATCGTGTCATTCTATCAATGTAAAAAGATTCTGATTACGCTTAATCTTAAGTATGAACTTAAAGAACGTTTGTACTTAATCACATAAGTTTTACTATTTGGGAGATTTTCTTATTTCTTTTTTTGCCAATGCATGTAGTTGCAGCAATCTGATGTCTTATCTACAGTGTCTGAACATCCCCTCCCCCGACAAAACAACCATTAAACAGAGTTCAAGACAAGAGGGAGTGATGGTATTCTAAATCCATTATTTCTCTTCCAAACCCTATGCTGTGGGTACTCATTAGAATCGTCTCGATGAGACGATTCTAATGAGTATCCATAACATAGGGTTTAGTTGAGAATAATTAATATTTTCAATTCTATAATCAAAGTCACTCCCTCGATCTGGAGCTCTGATTAAAGACAAGGAAAAATAACTGGCAATCTTTTATTCATTTGATGCGAGTGTAGACGGGGAAAAAAAAAAGGAACGTTTTGTTCATAGATAACTGGTAAAAAACGAAATTGCAGAACCCTTCCAAAACATGTATAAACAGGATACGACCATTTGATTTTTTTCTATTGATTGGAAATAACTTCTTCGGTGAATTTTAAACAGACAATAACGGATTACTTTAAGAAAAAAATCAGATGCAACAACTGTTTCGAAAATATGTATATAAAATTGTATGTAAATTATTACAAAACAATAAAATGTTCCAAAACAATAAAATAATATAAAAATGACGTCGTAATGTTCTATTCTGTCTAATTATTTCTTTATGGATTTTTCGCCTTACCTCTTAATCCGCGCGCGGTCCGTCGTCACCTAATAACACCAGTTCTTCACAACCTAATTTTTTTTCCGCCAAATTAAAGTCAGTGGTTTGGATCAGTGAAGAGGGACATTTGATGTAAGTGTAGGCCATTTAAAGAAGTTTTTATTCGCTTCATTGTCTACAAGATTATGTGATAAAAAGGCTAACTTTTAAGGACACAATGACCTCAGCAAAATACCAGTACTTGGTGAGTTATAGGAAAAAGTAAACCTCTCGATGAATGATTTATGTTGTAACATTAGAATTCTTTTGTCTCAGAGAGATAGAGAGAGAGAGAGAGAGAGAGAGAGGCCATTGTAGTCTTCTAATACAATATCATTTTTCTTCTGAACTAATCTATAGGAATTCGTTGACTGAACATATCTTTAGTCCTTATGGCAAAGAAAACTGAAAAAAAAAAACCAAGGAATCCCATGTACATTTATATCAACCCTTTCCCAAACAAGCCCTGGTTTTCACGTGTCTGCAATACAAGTCTTTTGAAAACATTGTGGGAAAAGGAGAAATTGCTCGTAACGAGCAATTTCTCCTTTTCCCACAGTGTTTTCTACCCTTTTTGAGAACTTTCTGCCATTTTTATCAAATTTGAAATTGTCGTCTGCAAACTCTTTCAATTTGGACCAGTCTAAAATTTATCGTTTGGGAAAGGGTTAAGTAACATAGCTTATTAAGCAATAATGCTAAATATTGATGCAGAACTCCCAAGTCAATCTGAAAAGTATCATGGAATTTAGAATTACACTTTCAAATGAGAGTGGCAAACTTTGTTATCATGTATGAATGTTCAAAGGCTACACGGTATTCCAAAGTCCTCAGTTATGTTAATTTTTGCAAACTTATTTAACAATAAAAGCAGATATATGAAGCCTTATTAACCATTGTTAAGATTGGATGGTTTGAATGGTGTTTTCGTCATGGTCAACATTATTTCAGTCATTTCAAGGCGACAACTCACATATACATGTATGTCCTTGGTTTCACCAGTACTAAGCTACCTGGCTCCGTATACACCAACCATTCTTAAAAAGATTCTTAGTTGAATTATAGATTTGGAAAGTAACACAACTTTTGATTGGCTAAAACAATTGGGTTAACCAATCAGGATTTGTGTTACTTTCAATTTTGGAACATTCTTGAGAATAAGACTATCCATCTCATTGGTTGTCTCAGACAATCAGACAGGTTTTCTAGGAATTCGAAACCAAAGTTAAATTTAAAATGGCCGGTGAGTTCGCCATTGACTTCTCCTGTCTGCGAGTGTTCAATGCTTCACTGTATTCGTAGTTCAAAAATCTCAGTTGTGAACTTTACATGCCAAATTTGTATTTGAATTTAACTCATAACCAAAATGCGATAATTTCAGATTTTCGTAGATCGACATTGTCAGGTTTTGTAGATGGATATGGTCGAGTTTGCTAGACGGACATGGTCAAGTTTTCTAGACGAACGTGGTCGGGTTTCATTCCCGGACGCGGTCGGGTTTTTGTTGGCAGGCACGGCCGGCTTTTGTAGACAGATATGGTCGAGTTTAGAAGACAGACATGGTCAAGCTTAGATGACAGACATGGTCAAGTTTAATTGACGTATATGAACGACGGCCAAGGCCGAGTTAAGTAGACGGACATAATAGAATTTTGTGGACGGTCATGGTCGAGTTTAGTAGAAAGACATGTCGAGTTTTGTAGATAGACATGGTTGAGTTTGTTTAAGGATCTAGTCATGTTTTGTAGACAGATATGATCCATTTCAAAAGACGGATATGGTTGAGTTTGTAGAAGGACATGATCAAGACATAGTTATGTTGGGTAGACAGACATGGTCAGGTTAAGTAGACAGACATGGCCAGGTTAAGTAGACTGACATGGTCAATTTTAGAAGACAGATGTTGTCAAGTTTAGTAGACAGGCATGGTCATGTTAAATAGACAGACGTTGTCAAGTTTAGTAGACAGACATAGTTAAGTTGAATAGATGAAGTTGTCGAGTTTAGTTCATATAAACAGACATGGCCGAGTTAAGTAGACGGACATGGTCAAATTTTGTAGATGGACATGGTCAAGCTTTGATGATACTGTCTAGTTTAGTATATACAAACTTACATGGTCGAGTTTAGTAGATGAACAGGGTCAAGTTCAGTAGACGGACATGCCAAGTCTAGTAGACGGACATTTCAAGTCTAGTTGATGGACATGGTCGAATTCAGTAGACGGACAAGGAAACTCAAGTTTAGTAATAGGACGTGGTCAGGCTTTGTGTAAGCCACGGTCATGTATAGAATAAGGATATAGTCGATTTAACTCTTTACCACACGACAAAATTTTAGACTGGTCCAAACTGAAAGCAATTGCAGACGACAAATTAAATGTGACTCAAACATTGAAATTTGTTTTGGGAAAGGTAGAAAACATTGTTGGAAAAGGAGAAAATGCTGGTTACCAGCATTTTCTCCTTTTCCCACAATGTTTTCAAAAGGCTTCTTTCTAAGGGTCGTTAAAAGTCGGGATTGTGTGGTAAAGAGTTAAGTACATGGAAACTGACATGGTCAAGTTAAGATGACGCGCAAGTTTTGTTGAAGGGCAATGTTGGACTTAGACAACGGTCACGGTCACGTTTTTCAGACAGCCATGATCAACTTTGTAGACGGAAATGTCAAGTTGAGCAGATGTACATGGTCAAGTTTTGTAGACACCTAAAGTAAAATTTGATTGACAGCAATGGTCGAGTTTTATAGATGGACATAGTTGAGTTTTGCAGACGGACGTGACCGAGTTTGTAGGCAGACATGTTCGACTTTTAAACGGACTTGGTCCAGTTTTGTAGAGGTACATGGTCGAGTTCAATAGAAGGACATGATCTAGTTAAGAAGATGGCCATAAATTAAGGAGACAGTCAAGATTAAGTTTCGCAGACAGTCAAGATCGATTTATGTAGATTGGTCATATGGTGTCCAGCGCCAAATAATTTTTCCATGGTGAAGTAAAAGTAATCAGTTATGAGGCTAACTGCAAAGTCTAAACCATAATAATAGTGTAAAGCTGTCAGCAGGGAATAAATCATAGATTTTTGAAATTGAAAAGTTGTGCAAAACACCAACAAGGTAGAGACCAGACGGTGGGTGTAAATGCGTGGGTCACCATGATATAATGGTGATGGTACGGCATGAAAAGTGCGACAAACAAATAAATCAAAATAGTATCATGAAGGAATGTAGGCTGGTCTGATTTCTACTTTGATAAAATGATCAAATAAAATGTTTATGGTGATCGGATTATTTTCATAATAACTTTTTAATCAACCATTATGGTGCTGAACGCTTATCCAGCTGCTTTTGTGAACGGTGTAGATCAAGATCAGCCACCACAGACTAAGATACTGGTTTTAGAGAGTGATCCGTTCTGTTCTTTTATATCTGTTTCAAAGTTGTATGCATGACATTTTTGTCTTTTCTTGGTCACAAAGCTAGAAACATCAGAATACTAAGTAATAACACTTTACCAAACAATTCCGAGTTTTAATAACCCTTACAGAAAAGACTTGAAAACATTGTGGGAAAAGGAGAAAATGCTGGGAACCATCCTTTTTCCGCAATGTTTTCTTACCTTTCCGAGACAAATTCCATTTTTTGAGCCACTTTTTTTTATCTACAAATGCTTTCAATTTAGACCAGTCTAAAATTTTGTCGTTTAGTAAAGAATTAACTGTCTACCACTACTATAGTTGCTTTCGCTGAAAGTGTAGATCAACATCAGATTGCATAAAACAAAGAGTCTGGTCTTAGTTCTACACTGTCACATATTCCGAGTCACTCTGGCTACTTCTTACTTTGAAATGGACATCCTTTAGTTTTTTCCCCGACTGAAAGAATCCGCTTCATTTGTTTAGATCAATTTAGATAGAAATATTTTTTTTTATGAAAGTCGTTAATCAATTTATCTGGGTTATGTACCTACGCAAAATGAAAATAAAAACGTGACAGAAAATTAACGTAAATCTTAAAAATAATGAAGTTCAAGCCATGATCCTTTAGCGCAATCTGTCTAAGATCTTTCTGTATGTCTGTTCATATCCATTGTTTATATATCTTTTAATTTGCTTTGTGCGAGTGCGAGACTGGCTGTTTGCTAAGTTATTATTACTTGTCGCCAAGCCCCTTTGCCTCATATTTAATAGGGAAAAATCTTAAACTTATCTCAGACAAAAAAAAAACTAAGTCTTCAGCAAAGCCCCTGCAATCTTTCCCGTAACTTAACAGCACGAAAGAGAAAACTTTGAGGTTGAAGATTCTACAACCGTCCCATATAAAACATTCGACCTCCAAATGTCACAACTTTGAAAATCTAGGTATCTTTGGTTGATCCTGATTTTGCCCTGTTGTGCCAACAGGGTTGGCAGAAAGGGGGCTATGGAAGGACAAAAACATCGCACAGGTATGCTAACATATCCCCATTTTACAGTTTAAGCTTTCAAGACCCTATTCGGGATGGTTCGAAATGCTTGGAATCAGAACGTTGTAGCTACGTTTAAACTAGTCTACTGAGCGCGACTGTGTGTATTTTTTTGTAGAGACAGCAGAGAGATCAAGATCAGACTGCACAGAAAATCTGATCGCAGATCTACAGTCTCCGATTCGGTGAGTTTTCTCCGGCGACAAAAAAAAAAAAAAAAAAACCGGAAATCGAAATGCTTGATTTTGGACTGTTGGCTAGAAAAGCTTGATTAATGATTCTATTTACAAGTTTCAGATTTTAAGGTAATAACTGGTTCTACAACATGTGAATAGATGAATGGTTCTTGTGGGAAGTCTGGTTTAACTCTTTCAGAGCCAAAGGCGAAAACAGGGACTTTTGCGGACGGCATAGATCAAAGATCAGACTGCACATTCTGTGCAGTCTGATCTTTGATCTATGCCGTCCGCTTGTTTGGTCAAGCCTATAGGATATAAATCTTCCGGAGACTCAGTGGATTGTATTTACAGCCATCAAAAGAGGCCAAGATTGCCTATTTGGCGCCGAAAGAGTTATACCTAAGAGTAAGCCTTCACGGTTAGGAGGGAGGAAGAGAAAGTTTACCAACTTAAAAAAAAAAAGACATGTAAGCTATCAGAGATGGATGCAATTCTAGCACTATGGACAATACCGGCGACAAGGCCTTGTGTCTAACCTCTCAGAGAGAAATTACAGCAGTGAAACTACAATTAAGCCATGCTCTGTGAGAAAGGGGGCTTAATGCATCTGCGAAAAGTATCGACCCAGGTCAGCCTGCGCAGGCCGACCTGAGCCGAAACTTTTCGGTGTTGGTCAATTTTCGGTATGTCCAAGCACAAGCCTACCTCATGATTAGGTCGGTTTGTTAAACAAGGTGGCTATCATGGATCCATAAGTATGTGATAGCTTGCTTGGAACAATGGACCGGGGAGATGCATTAAGCCCCCTTTTGCCGGAGCATGGCTCAATTAGATTTGTCGTCTGCAACTGCTTCCAATATGGAACGGTTCAAAATTTTGTCGTCTGGTAATGAGTTTAAGTACGGGTAGATCTAATTCCTTCATTTCATGCTCGGAAAAATGTACGTGAGTAAATATGTCATGCTCTGGGCTTAAAGCATCTGCAAAAAGAATCGATCCGGGTTACCTGCAGTATTTGTTTTACTTTGGTTACTGTTTTCGAGTAAAATTGTCAATAATTGCAATATTTTATTGTTGAGAGGTGTAGATAGCCTATATACGTTATGCTATGGAAGTCCTGGAGGGCACGTTCGACTTGCAACTAATGACTTAGACTTGTAACTGATGACTTGTATTTTAAGAATGATTTCAAGAATGTGCGCAAAAATTGAAGTCCTTGAAATGCGCGCCAATCGTTACTCATAAGTCACAATTCAGAATTTATAAGTGTTGAGTCATTAGTCACAAATCAAAAATTGCCCTCAAGGGCTTCCATATTATGTACTAGTCATTTTCCTGTTGCCTGTATTTACTTCTGTCTGCGTAAAAAAAATTTACATCTCTCTCGACCTTCGGTTTCGCGCGATATCAAATTTTATCACACTGCTCGAAGCAAATACAAGCACAATGAATAAATACTAAACACTAAAAAATATTTCGTATGTACTACAAAAGTGGACTTGATTTCACACAAGCACTTGACTTCGAATCTCGTCAACAGAACTGATCGTAACGTACTGCGTATCTCATGACGTCATACGAGCGCTTGATCATGTGGCTGATACCGGGTAATATCGTCAGTGACTCAGTATTGTACAAAAACAAACAGTTTTTTTTTAAGTGATCGCCCACCGACTGTACCACATCCTACATGGCAATCAAATGGATTAACTCTCATTTTTCTCACGACTAACTTTACTGCTACCTGTTAATACTACCCTTTGCGACATGCAGGATCCGCATTCACCAATCATCCTTAAAACATTCAAGAAGTTTCTAAATTTGGAAGAAACACAAGTTCTGATTGGCTAAACCAAATGGTTTAGCCAATCAGTTGTTGCGTTACTTTGTAACTCAAGAATTAGCCTTCGAACGAAGTTAAGAATGGTTGGTGAATACAGACCCAGGTCCGGTGGCTCAGTGACGTAAAGAGCTTGAACCTAAGAGGTCGCTGGTTTGATTCCCCAGCTTGGCAGCATTCTCTCCGAAATTGTGACAGGATTTGTTCCTCTGTCACTACCGTATATTTGAGAAAGCAGCCAGTGGCTTGGAAAGAATGTCATGTGAAGTACTAGTGAAACAGGAAGAGATAAATAGGTGCACTGGCCGCCTAGATATAACTTTGATTATGTTTAAATTGGCGTTAAATACCACACCAACCAACCACACATATTAAGTACCTTTTTTCGAACATCGTAGATTATGATCAGACTGTACAAAACCTGCAAATCTCCTGTCTCGTCCTAAACTATAGCAAAACGTCTCGTTATTTGCTATGAAACTGTCGTTTCACCCTTTATAGAACAACTTTGTGTTTAAACTTCCCCGAGATAAAAAAAAGGGTTATTGGAAACATTTTGAGAAAAGGAGACAATGCTTGTAACCAGCATATTCTCCTTTTACCATAATGTTTTCTAACTAATCAAAGATCTATCCTATCATTTGAGCGATATTTAAAGATACACCTTTACAGCCAGAGAGCCAAAAACGCTGTAAAGATTTGATAGACTGTTGAATGATTCAAAATTTAGCTGGGTAAACATAGATAAATTACCGATATATATTGTGTTAGGGATAAATAGATCGGAAATCTTTGATTCAAACCGGAAACGTCACAACAGTGATTTCTTTTATCGCCTCCAGAAAATACATTTTCTATCAGTCGTAATCTAGGCAACCTTGCAACCGTCACGGGCAACATTTGGCATGGTGATAGAAAAATGCTGACAGTTTGTTAAAATACAGATAAACTGGGTTAAAAACTGGCTGAAAACGAGTATAATTGTTTATTTAATAAATCATCTACCAGTTCTTTTAATCTGACCAATTCTAAAATTTTGCCCTCTGGAAAAGACTTAAGATGTCAGACAACACACCAAAGTTGCACGTTTTTTACTCATAACAGATGTAAATCTTCCAGTTCCTTTACGCGTACAAGAAAAATGAGCCATGCTCTGGCAAAAAGGGGTTTAAGGAGATGCATTATACCAAGCAGGTCATCACAGAATTATGGACTCATAAAATCTATTTAGCCTTACAGCCGGCTGAATCCAGATGTAAAATGGTCCTTCAGACAAGCAGAAAATTTACCAAGAGCAAAAGGTTTCGACACAAGACTGTGCAGGTAGACATGGGTTGATTCTTTTTGCAAATGCATTAACTCTTTACCAAACGGCAAAATGTAGACTTGTCCAAATTGAAAGCATTTGCAGACGACAATTTCAATGTGGCTCAAATGATGGAATTTGTCTGTGATAGGGAAGAAAACATTGTGGGAAAAGGAGAAAATGCTGGTTATCAGCATTTTCTCCTTTTCCCACAATGTTTTCAAAAGGCTTTTTCCTCAGCGTCGTTAAAAGTCGGGATTGTGTGGTAAAGGGTTAAATCTGTTTTTCGCTAAGCATGGCTCAAATATATTAAGTACTGTAGTGTTTATTAGTGTTTGTTAAGAATGCTTTTACTCACAGACCCCTAGAAGACATCTCTTAAAAGAGGGAAGTTATTCATATAGTTGCGAATGACTTAATCCGACGGAAACATTTGGTTCATGTTCTGTGAAAAAGGGGTTTAATACATCTGAATCAAGAGGGCCATGATGGCACTGAATCACTCCCCTGAGTCTGTGAACCTTTGAGAACATTCATCAGTATTGGGCTGAAAATATGGCCTCTTGAGTCTTCCCAAGGATTTTCTAAGATTTGTCCAAGTGACCGACTTTTTCACAAGACATGACCCATTTCTTAATTCATCCGACATATCAACAACACGGAAATTCTGACCAATTGTCATGAGTATTGGACTGAAAATGTTTCTCTAGAGTATACACAAAGTTTTACTGACCTACTTTTTGAACTCGTCTTAGATATTAAGACAAATATTCTTACAAACTTTCATAAGTATTGACTTAAAATGTGGCCTCTACGGCGCACACATGGTTTTTGTTAAAGAATTGACCCAGTGATCTACTTTTTCACTAGACATGACCCATTTCCGAAATTGTCCGAAATATTATTAAGACAAATATTCTGACCAAATTTCATGAGTATCCGAGTGAAAATGTGGTCCTTAGAGCGTACACAATGTAAAAGTTGACGACGGACAGCGGACAAAGCACGATCACAAAAGGTCAGCATTTTGTGCTCAGGTGAGCTAAAAACTATCAATCATCTAAGCCTGCTGAAAAGGATCGAAACATTTTTCTATTTGTAAATTATTTTTTGCTTTTTGTAAATTTTCTGCAACTCAAAGTACCACTCTACGTCATAATTAAGTAAGTTGTAAGACAAACTGGATTTTATGGATGGATAATTACGCCATGACTTGCTTTGGTATAATGAATAAATGACTTTATTGACTTATACATCCTGTACATAGCCAGTTACAATCGAAATAATTTTCAAAGTGTCCCACGTGATACAACTCTCTCTCGCTCTCTCTCACTCTCACATTTTCTATCACCGCTCTTTCGCTCTCAAAATTACATCATGTTTGTATATTTGATCAATTTACGAATATAAGATATTCAAAGTACTCTGTCTCTCGGACAAATATATTTATATTTAACTCTTTGCCAAGGGACATAATTTTAGACCGCTCCAAATTGAACATTTTTGCAGACGACAAATAAAGTAAGACTTTAATGATGGGTTATATCTTCAAAAAGGTAGAAAACATATAATGCACTACGAAGATGCATTAAACCCCGCTTTGCCAGAGCATTGTTCATTAACTTTCAATTTCGTTTTAGCACAGTAAAGATGAATATAGGTTTCATAAAACGTTGATTCCAGTCTTGGCTATACACAGTAGAACATTCTCCTCTCCGTGAAAAATGATTCATATAGCGATTGAATTAAAAGGTAAAAACAAGCCTATGAGTGTACATATTTCTGATGTGTTAACTGTTCGACTAGGCCGGGCGACTGAAACAAAGTCATTGATAAACATCACAATAAACGTTTTAAAAGCCTTTAATAACTTCCAATCATACCCTAATTTCTCTCTCGGTTACCTTTTATCCCAATCACCAGCGTACGGTGAACCTAGGGCCCTTATCCATCAAGTATTCTACACAAGACTCTTAGTCTGGTTCAAGATTTATGAAGTAACGCAATTTCTGATTGACTAAACATTTGGTTTAGCCAATCAGAAATTGTATTACTTTCAAAATCTAGCAGTCGGAAAACTCTTGATAATTTTACTAAGAATGTTATCAAGAACGGTTGATGAATACTGAACCTGGCGCAACTTTGGAAACAGAAAAATGACTATTACCGGCCAGCAGAGGCCAGGTGTAACTGCGGTTACAATATGTGTGAATCCGATCCAAAATCCCTGGAAATGTTTGGTGAGGTGCACTGGCCGCCGTGACATTAGTGAAAAACTTGAACCAAGTGTGAAGGGGACCAAGGAAAAACAGGGGCCTATACAGAAATGGTCTCTTTTCCCTTTAATTTCAATAATGTTCCAAGTTTTCAAGACTGGTACCAACTGAAAGCAATTGCATGTCGACAAATTGAAGGGGATCAAACGATGGAATTTGTCTAAAAAAAAAAAAAACATTGTGGGAAACATTGTAGAAAATGGGTTTTCTACTATTTCCCACAATGTTTTCAAAAGCTTTCGTCCTCGGGATCGTTAAAAATAGAATTGTTTGGTAAATGGTCACCAGCCAATACCTTTTCTGTACTTATTTGCTAATCACAAGCCACGTACATGTATAAAAGCCACACTCTGGGAAAAGGGGGTTTCATGCATC
This sequence comes from Tridacna gigas, assembly GCA_945859785.2. Taxonomy (NCBI): domain Eukaryota; kingdom Metazoa; phylum Mollusca; class Bivalvia; order Cardiida; family Cardiidae; genus Tridacna; species Tridacna gigas. The sequence continues at coordinate 55,096,992 of OX244028.2, read as the reverse complement.
CTAGTGGTGCATTATAAAAAGCATTTATAACATAATTGTGGATCCATAAAATCCATTTTGTCTAACAACCGACAGTATCATGAGGTAGACTGGTCCTTTGACATACAGAAAATTGACCAATAGCGGAAAGTTTCGGCCCAGGTCAGCCTGCGCCGACTGCGCAGGCTGACCTGGATCGATACTTTTCGCAGAATCTCTAGGAAAAATAGTCCTTGGACACGTAAAATATTTACCTTAACCCTTTACCACACAATCCCGACTTTTAGCAACCCTGAGAAAGAAGCCTTCTGAAAGCAAAGCAGGAAAAGGAGGAAATACTGGTAACCAGCATTTTCTCTTTTTCCCACAATGTTTTCTACCCTGTTAAAGGCAACTTCCATCATTTGAGTAGGTACTGAATTGTTGTCTGCAAATGCTTTCAATTTGGGCCAATCTAAAATTTTGTCGGTTGGTAACGAGGTAAACAAAAATGTTTCGACCCAGGTGAGCCTGCGCAGGCTGACCTGGTCGATACCTCTTTGCAGATGTATTCAACCCCCCTTTTCACATAGCATGGCTTATATAATGGAGGCACTAAACCATGATGGAGTTCTACTCTAAGTCGTCGACAAAAAGCCTAATTCAGTTATATTGTGATAAACGAATTTAAAACGATTTAATATAGAGCAAGAAGAAATGAGCCATGCTCTGGCAAAAGGGTGCTTAATGCATCTCCGTGATTTATTATAACAAGCAAGACATCATATAATTATGGATCCATAAAATCTATTTTGTCCAACAACCAACTGAATCATGTGGTAAACTGGTCCTTTGACATACAGAAAATTGGCCAATAGCGAAAAGTTTCGGCCCAGGTCAGCCTGCGCAGACTGCGCAGGCTGACCTGAGTCGATACTTTTCGCGGATGCATTAAACTCTCTTTTCACAGAGCACGGCTCAAATATAACGAATACAAACAAAGAACTGCTTTTCCGTAATAAAGCCTTCCCACCAACCCTTTATCACAGGGGATCAACGGAAGACTGTCAAAAGTCTGAAGCAAATAGAAAAGTAAATTTGTTTCCGTGACTGACCGAATTTACTTTCATCGTATCATTAACGTTAAAGGTAAATCATCGTTTCAGTCAATAGATTAGTATCATAAACTAATTTTCATCCAGTGTTATAGCCAGTCATTGTAACCTGACACTAAGTGATTGATCGTAAAGCTATTTCAACCATTAAACCCGGCCTAGTCCAGAAAATTTATTGCTAGCAAAAGAAAAAAACAGCTAGCCTGTAAAGTTCATTGTCCTAGTTTGTTTTGTGTTTAAAATCTGTTTAAGAATATTTCATTTATGCTACAGTTGCCAATACACCTATTCATGCATCTTTGGATTTTCTTTAAACAATACTATGAACCAGGTTTCCAACTTTCCGGCAAAAATATCTAGAAGTGAGAACAGAATGAACCTTGTCGGTATGACTTTCATCAGTCAGTGGAAAGAGTTTTGGCAAGGTCAAATTCGAACACAAAAACTCTGGTTTGCTTACCCTATACGGCAACAGTGAGAAACAATGGCTCTGCTGTGGGGTTCTGGGCAAAAGAATTTCATATTTTATGCAACAACGTTGCCAACACACCAATTCCATGGAAATAAGTAGTTGAAAAACATTTTACATGTAAGCAAACCTCTCCAGTCAAGGACAACCATCATTTTGCGGTTTACCGGTCATAAAGCCAAAATGAAAGCGTACTGTCTCGCATGGCAAGTTTTCTTATGACGTTCATAAATCCAAATAATTCTAATTATATCAAATTAAGTTATCAGGATATTCGCCATGTTTAATGTCGTCAAATAATAATCACACTTTTACAATCCCCAGACCTGGCGATAAAACGGCAACGCCTATTTCATATAATGTATGATAATTATCTATATAAATATTTATTCATTTATTTATTTTTGAATTAACATCATTACGATAAAATACCGATCACAAGAAATTAATCTGACCATCCGGACATTCAGATTAGCAAGCTCTCAGGGTATGCGGATCCGAACAACAACAAGAGCAAAAAGAACTTGATGAAACAAGCACTACCCTCAAAATGACATAACTTTTAAATAAACAATCCAATTTTTTAACAATCCTGACAAAAGGCTTTCAGAAAACATTATTGGAAATGCAGAAAATGCTGGTAACCAGTATTTTTTGCTTTTCCCACAATGTTTACTATGCCTATATGGCATGCAACACACGAAAAGGGGACTTTGGACATATGCGTAAGTGTGTCGTCCCAGATCAGCTTGTGCAGTCTGTGACTGATCCGAGACGACACTTCCCGTTTTTGTGTGATTTACCGTTTCAAAAAATCTTATGTAGTCGTAAAGTGCCGTCTCGAATTAGCCTGCGTGGATTGCGCAGGCTAATCCGGGACGACACTTTACGCAAATGTTCGAAGGTCTCATTTCGCATGTTGCGAGCCATATAGACAAATTCTATTATTTCTCTCGAATTTATTAGTCGACTGCAAAAACTTTTAGTGTGGATAAGTGTGACTTGTGTCATCTGGAAGGAGTAATAACCCCCTCAAGTGATGGAGCCAAATCTTCATTACGCACACAAAATAAATAAATAAATAAGCGTAGATGGCCTGCACATTTAGAAATAGCCAAAAGTTATGTCCTGCGCATTTTAGAGTTTCTGATCAACAGATATAATGAAACCTCTGCGAGAAGTCACACAAATAATACCTGCGTGGACGTAACAGACAGATGATAAACTGATTAAATGATTGACTGAATAGTGTTTTACGCCGCCTTCAACATAATTTCAGTCACATCACGGCGTCAACTCACATATTCATGTATTTCCTAGGTTTCACCAGTACAAGGCTGGGGCTCTGAAGTGTCTTTCCCAAGGACACTCCCACGGCAAGAGGGCCATGATGGCCCTGTATCGCTCCACTGGCTGATATGTACAAACCATTCACACTAAACATTACAATTACAATACAGGTTTCGAACGAGAAGACTGATAAAGTTTCTCTACAAAAGCCCATGTGAAAATTGCTACCCCAGGGCGAGTCCATTTTTGACCTGTAATTACGATTTCAAGCTATAATTATGAGTTATATTTGATTGAATCCTGGAAGAGGTCAACAAGATACAGCCACATACCAAATAATATAGGCTGTACAATTATAAACAAGATTTTCAAAGTTTGCTAAATAAAACGTGAGAGGGTATATTTAGATTTGAATAATGGCTAAATTTTGAACAAATTCAAAATAGATCGATCAGATGAAGCTCTCTGACGAATTCGGAACCACTAAGATTTTTATAGTTTTCACTATAAAAGCCCTTGTAGAACTTGTAACCCCCGGACAGGGCCAATTTTGATCCAAGGGCTATAATATGTAGAATCTTAGTAGAGGTCCATTAGGTGAAGTACATACCAAATTTGGTAGTCCTAGGCCTTATGGTTTTGGACAAGAAGAGTTTGAAAATTTTCCCTATATAAGCCAATGTAAAATTTGTGACACCCGGGGAGGGGCCAGTTTTGACCCAAGGACTATAATTTCAAAGAATTTGGTAGAGGTCTGTTAGATGAAGCTATATGTCAAACTTGGTAGCCCTAGGCCCTATGGTTCCCGACAAAAAGATTTTTACAGATTTTCAATAACTTTTAGTTTTGTTGCCATGGCAAGTAGCGTTTTCATTGGAATAAGATTATTTGAAAGAATTCTGAATAGGGTCGTGGCAGGATCATTTCTGTGAAGTTTCATCAAAATTGGATCGGTACTTTCAGGGAAGAAGATGTTTGAAAAAAAAAAAAAAAAGTTAACGCACGGACGGACGGACGAACGACGGACACTGTGCCATGACATAAATCCGCTGACCAGTGGAGCTAAAAAACCAAGTGGATCCAGTAAGGTTCGAACTTAGGGCCTCTAGGTCACAAGCCCTAAACTTTACCGCTGAGCCACGCAGGACTCCTCACAGACGGATAGACCATCAGCTCTCGGGAAACAGAGGTACAGACTGAGTCCAGTATGCCTCCATTTTGCCATAGACAGTGTGCAAGTATATGGTATGACTGTAATGAATGTATATAGTCCCTGCTTTTCCCAGAAGATGAAATAGAGAACCACTTTCACGTATTTTTTTTGTTTTTTTTTTGTTTTGTTTGCCATTATAACCCTTTACCACACAATCACGACTTTTAACGACCCCGAGAAAGAAACCTTTTGAAAACATTGAAGGAAAAGGATAAAATGCTGGTAACCAGCATTTTCTCCTTTTCCCACAGTGTTTTCTACCATGTGGATGACAAATATCATGTTTTAAGTAACATTTAATTTGTCGTGTGCAAATGCTTTCAATTTCAACATAGGTAAAATTTTGCCGTCTGGTAAAGAGTTAAGAGTTTGTGAAAAAAATGGACTCGCCTGGAGCACAAGCGATGATTAATTGCAGGATCAACCAAAACCCGTACTCACCATTCATTGTAAACTCTATAGTAGCCTCATTCTAAATTCACAGTAAGGCACTCTCTGATTCGTTAAACAATTTTCTTAAGTCAAGCTGAATTGCGTTACTGTAGAAATCAGTTCTTGATCCATCGGAAGCTTCGTGTGCGTAGACAGCATGTTGTCATATTATTTTGAGTTATTAATAGTACATACCTATTTCGAAAGCTGAATCTATGAATGTATTCCACGGAAACCTCAGAAAAAAATTTTTTTTTTTTTTGTTTTTAAGTATTTTTTAATCTTGACTGAACTAGCTGAATCATTTGTCTCCCCCCACTTCCCACCCCAGTATATGTAACATAATTGGAGAGGTCATCAGACCTCCCCAACAGTGGTGAGTTTAAAAGGCAGACTGCCTCAGAAATTGCTGCCTAACTCCATGCTTTTCTGTGAAACCGTTCTGATACACAGTCTGTTTCATCATGGTTTTATAAATAAACCGAAATCAAAAAACTGAAATAGGAAATAGACGTGTTTGTTTTTATATGTAATTTTTCATAAACAAATAAAGCTATACACACACAAAAAAAAGAATTTCATTAAAAAAAGAGAATACCGCGGGAAAAGATCACGCGACTTGAAAACGGGGAAAAGGTCACGTGTATGTCATGTAATGCATAACAGGTTTCTCCTTTTTACACAGCGGCAATCATATAATGCCTTATTTATTTGTTTATATGTACCAAAATGTATTGAAATTAAAAGCAGTAAGCTTTTTGAAAACATTGATGCTGACCTCTCCTGGCTTCTTTTTTAAAGAAGCCAACTTGTACAGAATCAGAGCTGACTCTGATTGTGTGAGCAACCAGTGACCGTATTCATCAACCATGCTAAACTGCATTTTTGACCCAATATTCTGAAACTGGACAGTAACACACTTTTTGATTAGCTGAACCCTTTGGTCGAACCGAACAGAAAGTGTACTACTTTGAAATGTACATGTAGTAGAAGTTTTAGAACAAGTTGGCTTCTTGAAAAAAGGAGCCACAAGAGGTCAGCGTCAATGTTTACCGCACAATGCCGCCTTTTAACGCCCCTGGGAAAGAAGCCTTTTGAAAACATTGTGGGAAAAGGAGAAAATGCTGGTAACCAGCATTTTCTCCTTTTCCCACAATGTTTTCTACCGTATCAAGAGAAAATTGTACCATTTGAGCCACGCTGAAATTGTCGTCTGCAAATGCTTTTAATTTCGACAAGGCTAAAAATTTGTCGTCTGGTAAAGGGTTAAATAGTTTATTGGCTTTTAATTTCAATGTATTTTGGTACATGTAAACAAACAAGTAATGCATTAACCCTTATCCTGCTAAATAAGTTAAATGAAACTTTAAAGTCGATAGTAAAAACCCGAATAAATGTTATTACAAATTTATTTTTTGGAGAACAAAAAATCTTTATCGCAAAGTGTAGATCCAAGATAATACTGCACGTTCTGTGCAGTCTGATCTTGATCTACACTGTCCGCAAAAGGTCCTTGAGTTGAGCTTAGCAGCCCAAGAGTTAAATGATTACCGCTGCGTTGAATTCTCTCATGCATTACACGAGAGTCACATGACCTTCTTCCCGCTTTTTCAAGTCGCCTGATCTTTCTTTGTTTTTAACGAAATTCCTTTTTATCCCTCCCTTCTTTTTGCTTAAATTTATTTGTTTTATGAAAAATTACAATTTTTGAAGAGGTAATTCGCAATCAAATCGATACAATCTTTTTTGAAATCCGTCATATAAAAACAAACCACGTCTATTTACTATTTAAAGATTCGTTGATTACCGACGAACATGAAAAAGCAAATACATTAAATAATTACTTTGCTAATCAATCATGTATAGATGATTCATTCAGTACCCTCCCCGACGAGCATTTCAGAGTCATACACGAAACTTTAGATTCAATTCATGTCATGCCATCTGAAGTACTGGATGTTCTTAAAACACTTAAAAAGGGCAAAGCCTCTGGCCCTGACGGCATAAATAACAGGATTCTTATCGAATCAGCTGGTCAGCTGGCACCACATTTATGCGATCTATTTAATTACTCACTAATTACCGGCTCTGTTCCATCATCATGGAAAATATCCAATGTATGTCCCATTTTTAAGTCTGGTGACCCTTCTCTTCCTTCTAACTACAGACCTGTTTCATTATTAAATAATATTGAAAAGGTCTTGGAAAGAATCATATTCAAACATGTCTACAACTATCTAAAGGACACCAACTTCTTTACTCCCTGCCAGTCAGGTTTTATGCCAGGTGATTCCACCGTCAATCAAGTAACATTGTTGTATAATAACATATGTAAAGCACTGGATGATGGACTGGAATTTAGGGCAATATTCTTTGATATAAGTAAAGCATTTGACAAAGTCTGGCATAAAGGTTTGTTGTTCAAGTTGAGCAGAGCAGGTATCAGAGGTAATTTATTGTGCTGGTTTTCAGATTATCTTTCTAATCGTTTTCAACGAGTTAATATACCTGGTGGTATCTCAAACTTATGTCACGTACAGGCAGGTGTGCCCCAAGGATCAATTTTAGGACCTCTTTTGTTTTTAATATATATCAATGATATTGTTGATGATATTCAGGCAAACATTAATCTCTTTGCAGACGATACCAGTCTCTCATTGGTTGTATCTGATCCAGCTGCCGCTGGAACTGTTTTACAAACAGATATCGATAAAATTACTCGTTGGGCGCAGAAGTGGTTGGTCACGTTCAATCCAACAAAATCTGAATCTTTACTTATATCTCGTAAACGTATTACGATTAACCATCCGGGTCTGTTTATGTCAAATACTGAAATTCCTTCTGTCACCAGTCATAAACATTTAGGTATAATTCTTTCTAATGACGGGTCTTGGGACCTTCACATTGGTAAATCTATCGAAAAGGCTTGGAAAAGAATCGGAGTTTTGCGACTTCTTAAAACCCGTCTTGATCGTCTTTCTCTCCAGATAATTTATTTCTCTTTTATCAGACCCATTCTCGAATACGGTGATGTTATATGGGACAATTTTCCTCAAGGGTTGAAAGATCAACTTGATAAAGTTCAAAATGAGGCTGCCCGAATAGTAACCGGTTGTACTAAACTTGTTGCCATCGCTGATCTATATCAAGAGTCAGGGTGGGAAACTTTAAGTCAACGACGGCGCAAGCATAAACTTATTCTTTTCTATAAAATGGTAAACGGACTTGCTCCAAACTATCTTAATACTCTTGTTCCACCTACCATTGGCAATTCTTCCTCTTATAACCTACGCAGGCCAAACAATTTGAGAAACATTGCTTGTAGAACTCGATTGTACAGCTCTTCATATTTGCCAGCTGTGATTAACGATTGGAATTCTCTGCCGGATGAAATAAAGAATGCTGAATCATTGTCAGCCTTTAAATACCGTCTAAACGTAGATAAACCTTGTCCGCGAAAGCTTTATTTTTTTGGCGACAGAAAAATTCAAAGCTTACATGCTAGATTACGTAACAGGTGCAGCTCTCTCAATGAGCACTTATACTTAAAAAAATTAGTCCAATCACCACTTTGTAGATGTGGTACGGTTGAATCGACCCAACACTATTTTTTAGAATGTCCTATTTATAATACCCAGAGAAATAGTCTATGTCAATTTATTAGTGGTATAACAAGATTTACACTCCAAACCGTTTTATTTGGAGATGAAAACCTTAATCTTTTTGATAACCAAAGAATATTTGCTGCCGTACATACATATATCCGTGAGAGTAGAAGATTTTCTTCGTAATATCTTATTCCTACGTATTCTTATTAATTTAATCAAGTCATTTCTTTTCTAAGTTGACTGATACCTTAATACCATCAAGTTTTTTTTAATTGTAAACATGCGCCTGTTTAATCAATTGTGATGGTCCAGTTGGAAGGTTCCTTAGTCATTAAAGATGCGCTTCTTCATTTCTAACTGTAACCAATAGCACTCCACACAACTCTGTTTTTTTTCCCTACCGTTTTAACCTAAGTTTACTATAACTTATAATGATATGATCATTTAATAACCTTGTTAACCGTTACCTGAAATTTGGAGAAGAACTTTATAAGCCTATGCTTTCGTTCTAATACTTTTCTTCAGTTTGCTTGTCATAGATTGTATTTCATTTCTCTTGTAAATTTGTACTGTTGAATAAAATATGTTTAAACTAAAAAAATTAAACTATTTACTATTTCAGTTTTTTTAATTTTGGTTTATTTATAAAATCATGACGAAACAGACTGTATATCAGAACAATTTCGCAAAAAAGACTGGATTTAGACAGCAATTTCTGAGGCAATCTGCCTTTTAAACTCACCACTGTTGGAGTCTGATGACCTCTCCAATGAGTATGTAGTTATGTAAGATGAGTGATGTGTACAGCAGCCTTGAATTTTGGCTCTTTTTGCTTTGATTTATAGATAGCACATTAAACGCTCATATATTTCAACTCTATGAGCCATTATCTTCCGCTAGGTGGCATTTTTCAAATACATAACCTATCTGATATGGGCTTCCTGGGTACAGAAACGGACTACTTTTCACGGCGGCAATCAATGCAACGACTTTCAAAATAAAATCTACCTTGTACGATTCATCCAGCCATGGTTAGCTAGCATATAACCTATGGACTAGCCATTTCTGGACATTAGCCCATATAAGCTTGGGAAAAAGCCCCGGTAAAAGCCAAGCAAGGTGGGGACGTTATTTTTGTTGTCAGTCTGTTATGCAAATCTCGGTTTTTCCCATGTCTATATTTAGAAACTGTCTACAGAGATTTGCAGTAAACAGTTGGTATTGTAAAAATATTTTCCCCGTTTGAAATAATTTTTTAAGAAATTTGTAGCGAAAACACTGGCTTGATTTTTCCACAGACGTATTGTTTATTGCCATTTTCTGACTGTATATTTTAGCGGCAATTTACGCACCACGTATTAATATTTGTCCATTATTTTTCCAGTGGTGTGTCATAGCAGACACGCCAAATCTTCGAAGAATATGACATGCGCAGACAACACTCTGAGCGCCAAGAATATAAACCCGACCCTTTCCGACGACTGTATAAAATTTACTGAACCCAGACCGGTAGATCTATTTCTTTACTGTACAGACTTTACGGAAGAAACGGAATCATATCCCGATCGGAATTTGTGATAAAATGTAACTCTAGATAAGCAGTGTTGATTGTGAAGTAATGAAAAATCAGAGCTGACTTTGATTGTGTGAGCAACGAGTGCTGCTTGCGTGAGCGACCAGTTTCTGTAAAATTATCAATTATTCTACATGCATTTAAATTCAAGGTCTAGATATTTAAAAGAAACACAATGTCTGCTTGACTGAACCAGTTTGTTTCGTCAATCAGGTTGTGCGTTACTTTGAAATTAAGAATATGTAGATCTAAATTAGATCTAAACATTAGCAGGAGAACATCATAAAAGATGGTTGGTACAGCGTTCGTAACTTTATCAGCGACAAATTGATTGATTGGTGTTTACACCACTTTCAACATTATTTCAGTCATATAACTGCTTCAGCCTACCTATTTGTGTGTGTCCTGTATTTCACAAGTACTATGTTCTGTCTCTCAAGTGTCTTGTCCAAGAATATTTCCGCAACAATTTTTGAGCTTAGAGTGAGGATCGAACCTGGGCTCCTGTTACAAATCCTAAACCTTCACCAAACTCGACCTCAACCACCGTCGGCTAAGATTGCAGTTCACAAAAACCCAGCAAGATATTTTCATCTTAAAGGCTCAAGCAGACGGTATACAATCAAGATAAGACATCAGGTTCAGTGCAGTTTGATCTTGATATACGAGCGTATGCCGTCCGCAACAGCTAACTGTTTTTGGCTAGATCTATGGTTCTATAAAGATATGTGAATATTGCTAATCTACCATTAACAATATATCGGTTAATATGTGACAAATCCCTTGCCATGATCGAGCCTAGATATAAATCAAGCGGACTATTTTCTCTTCCCAGCGTATTCATCTTCACGCTTTCTACCTCTTACCGATGCGTGCAAAGTTTTTTTTTTGACATTTTAGAGTAGCGATCAAAGTGAACATACATGTGGCGTCTGATCATGGGTTAACGCTGTCCGCTATGGTGAAAAACAGTCTTAGATTTTTTCAATAATTACATGTAGATCTCAGTCTTTTTTTGTATTGATATAAATGATTTAGATCGAATCAACAGCGAATGAAAACGTAATGCGTCCCGTTATTCTGATTGCAGTCGCTTCTTGCCTGTAGGCCTACAGTTTGCCTAGAAACTGGTAGATCTGGGTTCGTATTCACCAACCATTTTTGAGAATATTTTTAGTTTTTTTCGCAAGAATTTTCTAAATTTGAAAGTATCACAACTTCTGAATGGTCAAACCATTTGATTTAGCCAATGAGAAGTTATGTTGCTGTTCTAGAAATAGACTTAGAATGAAATCAAGAACGGTTGGTGAATACGGACCTTGATCTCGGTTTTATATTTTCTTTACTCTTTACCACACATAAAAAATTTAGACTTGTCCTCTTAGAAATTGAAAGCATTTGCAGACGACATATTCAGTGTAGCCCAGAAGATGATTTCTGTCTTTGACCTAGTAGAAAACATTGTTGGGAAAAGGAGAAAAAAACTGGTTACTTTACCCAACATTATTTTCTAAAGTTTTTTTTTTTTCTATAAGGTCGTTAGCATATGGGATTGTTTGGTGTAGGACTTACTTTTCGAAACCAACTATGATTTAAGATGTATTTGCTTTCAGTGAGGATTCAGATCAGACCGTACAGACCGCAATACATTTTGTAGAATATTCTGATCAAAACAGAAATCTCTCTCTGTTTCACTGACTGACTTTACATATGTCCATTTCATTACTTGTGTCACCCGAGTGTTTTACTCAGTGAAACAGGGCGTTTAACTGATGTTCGGTCATGTGATTCAAAACATCCGGTTTCACTCGCGGAAAATTTGTAACATGAACGTAAGGTGAGTGCATTTAATTCTCTGAGTGTTCGATATAGACAGAACTCTGAATAAATTCATTTGCAAAGCTGTTTCATATCTGACGCCTGCTTATCTATATATGAGCCATGCCCTGTTAAAGGGGTGGGGTTGGGGGCTTAATGCTGCTCCGTGATCCATGATACCAAACAAGTTATCATATAATTATGGATCCATAAAAATCCATTTTGTCTAACAACCGACTGTACATATCATGAGGTGGAATGGTCCTTTGACATACAGAAAATTGACCAATAGCGAAAAGTTTCGGCCCAGGTCAGCCTGCGCGGACAGCGCAGGCTGACCTGAATCGATACTTTTGGCAGATGCGTTAAGCCGCCTTTTCAAAGAGTATGGCTCATATTTATTTACATAGCTTCTATTCATATAGCTGCCATATTGATTTAAGTTGAATAATAGACCTCTTAATTGTAAATTTTCCTTTTGATAAAGGGCCGAGCCGGGTAACCTACAGGTCGGGTCGCTCCTTTGGTACCACGCTCCACCAAATGCTTTCTCGGGATTGATGACATGACTGGAAATAATGTTGAAAGCAGCGTAAGACACTATTCCATGGGTCAGCTTTTATGCATCTGTATATTTATTGTGATATTCAGCCTGTTTAGATATTTTCAGATTTAGCGTCATACTTTGATAAAGGCTTTTGTAAATATCGCATGATCAGTAACATGCGGCGATTGTGTGGGGGTTGTACCATTCGGCATACCTCGGGTGATCCGGTGATCAAATCCCTCGGCTGTATCACGTAGCTTGATATGCACCTACACGGTACATCTCGCACGTCTCCGAAAGCACACCGTTTTACCGTTATTGAAATGGTAAGGCTCCTCTCAAAAAAGAAAACATGACTTAATTTTCTATCGTTATCTTTCTAAGAATATTTCAGTCGGCAGACAGTTTGTACACATAATTCTTAGCGTGGTTTATCAGTTCTGTTGGGAGCTTTCAGCGACAGATCAATAGATGTGAATAACTTCATCGTGGTTGTTCATGTAGTTGCTAAATGATTTACAGGGCGCCGCCATGTTTAAGATCATGTGATTGGTAGTTCAAAATGGAAGCCTCCTTTATATGGACGAGGTTAGATGTAGGTACGGAATCGGCCGAATTGTGACGAGTGGGGTTGTACGAGATTTAAAATTGTGTACCAAGCCCGTATTCAAATATATATGATGACGTCATTTCTTGTCCAATGAAAATAGACGAAGTTACTGACTGCAAGACGGTGAATCCGTTATTCAAATGCTAAAGTTGCACTTGTTTACTGGAAAAAAAAAAATGTAAATAGATCCCTTGAAAGAGTAATAACCTTGAGCATTGACTTTAACCCTTTACCGCTCAATGCCGCCTTTTAACGATCCTGGGAAAGAAGCCTTTTGGAAACATTGTGGAACAAGGAGAAAATGCTGGTAACTAGCATTTTCTCCTTTTCCCACAGTGTTTTCTACCCTATCAAGAGAAAATTGCACCATTTGAGCCACACTGAAATTGTCGTCTGCAAATGCTTTCAGTTTGGACAAGGCTAAAATTTTGTCGTCTGGTATAGGGTTAATCAATGAGCAGCGCTCTGGAACAAGGTGGTTAAATACATCTCCGTGATCACTGAGCCATCCTACCAAGCAACCCATCACATAATGGTGGTTCCATAAAATCAAACAACCGGCTAAATCTTGAAGTAGAATGTCCTTGGGCATGCAGAAAATTTGTCACCGGCAAAAAGTTTCGACCCAGATCAGTCTACGCAGGCAGACATGTTTCGGTAGTTTTTGCAGATGCATTGAATCCCCTTTTCAACGTTTGTGGCTCAAGTATTGAAATGAGCCGTGCTCTGTGAAAAGGGGACTTAATGCATCTGCGAAAAGTATCGATCCAGGTCAGCCTGCGCAGTCCGCGCAGGCTGACCTGGGCCGAAACTTTTCGCTATCGGTCAGTTTTTCTGTATGTCCAGAGACCAGTCTACCTCATGATTAAGTCGGTTGTATTAAAAAAATAAAAAATGGCTATTATGGATCCATAATTATGTGATGTCTTACTTGGTATCATGCATCACGGAGATGCATTAAGTCCCCTTTTGCCAGAGCATGGCTCATTACTATAATGTAAAATTTTTAAAATGTAAAATTTTACTGTGTTTCCAGGTAAAAGATGTGGGTCGAGTTGTCCCTGTTTACAATTCTCTTTCATGTCAAAGGCACCTTTGAATTCGATCTAAGTAAGTAAATTAAATCCATTCTTAGTGAAAAGGTTGCGTAATGCATCTGTGACAAGTATCGATCCAGGCCAGCCTGCGCAGACTGATCTGGGTCGAAACTGTTTGCTTATGATAAATTTTTCTGCATTTCCATGGACCATTCTACTTCAAGATTTAACCTTGGCCGAAACTTATCGCTACTGGTCAATTTTCTGTATGTCCAAGGAACAGTCTCCCCCATAATTATACCGGTTGTGAAAAAAAAAAAAAAAAAATGGCTATTATGGAGCAATAAGTATGTTATGGATCACGAAGATGCGCTAAGCCCCATTTTGCCACAGTGTGGTTCATACATATAAAAGGCAACAATTTAATCAGAACTTTCAATGATAATGTCATGTCAGTTTTTTTTACCCATGGTTTTAAACTCATTTCAAAATCACAACTCAGCGACTACCTGTCTGATTGGTTAAGAATATTTCAGCCACTCAGGTTGGTAGTCTTGGAATTGGAGCCGAGCTCTGGTGGCGCAGTCAGTAGCGTACAGGAATTGAGAACAGAGGTTTGCTGGTTCGAATCCCCAGCTCGATCAATTTCTTTTTGGGGATTGAGGAGAGTCATTGAGACGGCAATTGTTCTCACGCCGCTGATCATTGTGTCGACGAGGGTTATGTGGAAAAGCAGTCGGTGGCTTAGGAAGAATATTGTGCGAAGTACCGGTAGCAGAAACTCCAGGAAAGCATGGATAGGTGCATTGGCCGCTGCGATATAACTGAAATAATGTTGAAAACGGTGTTAAACACCATACGATCAAATCAATCAAATGGAAATTGGGATTATGTTATGAATATTTCGTACGAAGAGGTCTATGTGTACAATAGATATTCTTGTAAACTAAGATTAGTGAGAATGTTTTTTTGATTGATTGATTTTCATTTACTATAGTCGCCGGTTGCACATATGGCGTGCAACAAACGAAAAGTGGCCTTCGGACATATGCGTAAAAGTGTGTCGTCCCTGTGCAGTCTGTGACTAATTCAAGACGACACTTCACTTTTTTGTGCGATTTTCTGTTTTACGAAGTCTACTGTATGAAAAAAATCTTATGTAGTGGTAAAGTGCCGTCTCGGATTAGCCTGCGCGGACTGCGCAGGCTGATCCGGACGACAGTTTACACAAATGTCCGAATGTCTCATTTAGCATGTTGCGGGCCATTTGGGTGACACCTCCCAGAAGACTGTTATTTACGTTACGGGGGACAGCGCAGAGAAAAAAAAAACAGTTAGTTACGCCTGGTTCTTTAACAAGCTCAGTGGAGATAGCACGGTCACACAAGACCTCTATTTAACATCTCATCTGAAAGACTATATTAAGTAATTTTAGGTGGCCAGCCAAGGGTATCGAACCCACACCCTAAAGTGGCCCGAGATTTGACGTTCACACGTGACATTCTCTACCACCTGAGCTATTTGGGCTGGTAAGTGAGAATGTGTTGTTTAGATCATAGATCAGACACTCCTCTGATTTTATGTCATGGTTGCTTGGCCACTGGCTCGAACGTCTTGCCTTCACAGATCAAAGGTTTTATGATTTGACCCTTTACCAAACAATCTCCTGTTTTAATGATCGTTAGCAAAACAATCTTTAGAAAACATTGCAGGAAAAGGAGAAAATGCTGGTAACCAGCATTTTCTCCTTTTCCCACAATGTTTTCTACAATTATCAACACAAGTTTTATCACTTCAGCCACATTTAATTTATCGTCTTAAATGTTTTCAATTTTGATAAGTCTAAAATTTTGCCGTCTGGTAAAGGATTAAGATGTTGATCTTTTACGACAGATGACTGGATTTGAACCTCTGTGAAAGGGGGGTTTAATGCATCTGCAAAAGGTATCGACCCAGGTCTGCCAGGTCAGCCTGCAGGCTGACATTGGCCAAACCCTTTTGCTACTGGTCAAATTTCTGCATGTCTAAGGACCAATCTGCGTCATGATTCAGACAGTTGTCAGACAAAACAGATTTTGTGGATCCATAAGTGTACGATGGCTTGTTTAGTGCGATGCGTTATGGAGATGCATTAATTAAAACCCCCTTTGCCAGAGTACGGTTCATTTATGGACGTCTGTTAAGCTTTTAAAAGACAATCAAATAGGACTGTCGTGACTGTGCCGTACCGGTCTGTGCTCTCATTCGAATAACACTTTAAATTATACCATTAAGTAATATTATTCTTTTTTTTTAATTTTTGGTGAACACGTCAAACCTCACCCTCTGACTTCTGTAATTGACCAATAATATTTGTCAATTCACATATTACTGCCTGTCGCCAATATTTTATATTTTGAAGCGAACTACCTTTGACGCCATTATAATAAAAAAAAGTACTCACAAGAAATGTTTATGTGTGTATTTGTGTAGTATACTTTATCTTATAGTTTGCAGACAAAGTATTACACGAGGCTTCAAGTATAGTAAAAAAACTTTGTGAAGAAACTGCTAGTTATACTTTTCCCACAATGTTTACTGTCCATTCAAAGACCAATCACGACAACTGAATAATATTTAATTTGTTGTCTGCAAATTCTTTTTCTTTGGTTAAGTCTAAAATTTTGTCAGTTGGTAAAGAGGGTACAGAGTCAAGCCCTCGTCTTTCTCTGTCTTTATTTTTACAGCATTTGAGTGTATCTCTCACCGAGAATTTTCCGTGTCCTTCCCGTCCAACGATGCGAATCTTGGTGTAAGTCACTCGTCTCTTGTTAGCTCGGATGTTTTCGAAAAAACAAACGTCGAGGTATTGTGATAGCCCTGTCGTGTGCGGCGTCGTGCAAAAACCATGGCATTTTAACTCGATTACTTTTTATGAAAACGTCGAGGTATTGAGTATCTCTAGCGTCGTCGTCTGCGCGCGAAAACTTTGACATTTTATAATATCTCTGTCATTACTGAAGGTATTTACTTCAAACCCGGACTAGATAGTTGTTAACTATCAAAAGAGAAACAAATACAACAGGGGCAGGTAACCATCAAAATATTTAAGACCCGGTCATGCCCCTTTTTTGACTGAGAATTTTTAGAGAAAATCATTTCTTTTCTAAAAAGCAACTGCAGCCGAACGTTGGTACCCGCATGCGGTGCTCTTGTTGATATTTTTGTTGTAGTTGTCGCAGTTTAATCCATTACCCTCACCCTTAAAAAAAATATAATAATTATAATCAGCTATGGTCTGTGCAAAGGGGGCTTAATGAAACTGCAAGAAGTATCCACCAATATCAGCCTGCACAGTCCGCGCAGGCTGACATGAGTCGAAACTTTTTGCTATTGGTCAATTTTCTGCATGTCCAAAGACCATTTTAACTCATGATACAGTCGGTTGTTAAACAAATTGATGTTATGGATTCATAACAACGTGATGACTTGCTGGTATAATGCATCACGGAGATGCATTAAACCCCCTTTTCACAGAACGAGGCTCAAATATTATGAATCTTGAACGTTCCTGTGACATAAATATAATCAACACGTACAAAGATGCATTTTTTTTTTTTTTCTCGACAGCCATGTTTTGTTTTAAAAAAAAGGCCCGTTACAAGTCGGAAAAAAAAAATGCTCGCAGGAGGCGATAGGTAAATGATCTAATGTGTAATCGTTGGATGTTTAACTATTTTCAAACCTTGAACCGCTTCATGTTAATAAATCAAATGGAACTTTCCAGCCAGTAGTAGAAACTTTGCAATTTCGAAGTTCCTTTCGTCGAAAAAAGCTCACATAATCCGACATTAGGCCACTGAAAATCCATTGGTCTACCACTGTGACAAAAAATAACTCATAGGCGCATTGTTGGATCATATTTGTAACAAATCATATATGTAACACATTTGTTACGTACATGATCACATTCGTAACAGATAAAGTGTGTTACAAATGTGTTTGTCCGAAATGGGGGTTGACATGAGAAGCATATATGTAACAGGTTTAGTTGTCTATTTGTATTCAAACAATTAACAGCAATAGCAACATCATTATATTCTTTACACTATTGATTTTATTCTCGATTGCAAAACAATAGTTAGCACATTAAGCTAATCGCTCTCGAGACTCACTCCAACTTGAATCAACCTCAGAGAGAGAGAGAGAGAGAGAGAGGACGTGTGGAATAATGATTTTTTGCCCAAGGTACCAGTGCATCTCGAGCGCGCACGTGAGTGTGTCCAGCAACATCCAAACAGCAAGAAAATTGATCTGCAGATTGGAACTCAAGGCAAAACACACATCATACAGTTTAACTTCCAACAATCTGCGCCTCGTACTGACTGTCGATCAATTGTTGAATAAAAGATAACAAGACAGATTTCTTATCTCAGTCGGCGTTCACACACAAACGCATGAACCTCAACGTGACAAAATGTACCTTCGGACATTCTGTCATCACTAGTAGAAAGCTGCAAAAAGAGGAAAAATCATGTAATATAAATGTTTTAAAAATATCACTGTAATTGTAATCTTTCAACTGAATGAGTTTTAAAACATATTTATTTCAATACTTGGAGTTATCTGCCCTTGTCTCAGCCCATTTTATATATTTTCCTATATCTATCGTTAAAAGGTAACCATAGCAACCACATCGCAATAAAATACACAAAATAATTTCAACATATTGCCGTAACAATACGGGGTTTGATCAGTGCTTAAACAGTTTTAAGCAAATGCATCGAGTTTTGTAGGTTCTACTAACACGCAGAAATGCATTACGCAACTTTGACTTCATTTTTCAGGTAAATGACGTTTGTAGGGTTCATATAGTAAATTGGTCATAACTCACAAAATAACCTGAATAATCTGTTCAAATAAAGACTAACATACTCCAGAAATATTATACATTCAAAATAACGTTGTTTATCAAATACTCACCAATTGTCCGAAGGTACATTTTCTCACGTTGTGGCCCATATATATATGTTTATATATATAAACAGAGAGCAGCCACGATACCGGACATTATATTCATGAATATCCTTTAAAGAGTTGAGGAAATATGGAGCGGACGCGAAAGAGTGACGTCGACGTCACCGCCGATGACGACGATGGACAAAGTGACACAACAAATCAGTATCAAGATATTGGCCCATCTGGTGAATAAAAACCTGCTACAAATGTGTTTCAGATGTAAATATGCATTCTTTTGTACTGTTTTTAAATCAAAATTGACCTGTGACATATGTGATTTCATGTCACATCAAAAACCGGCATCGATCATATTCGTCACAAAATATGTTACATTTATGCTTGATTTCCGAGTCATATATGTAACACATATTACATATGTGATCATATATGTAACAGGTGTTACATATATGATTTGTTACAAATATGATCCAACAGCGCATCGCCTCTATATCGTATACTATATAATACGATATAGATGGGGATGCACCAGTTTATTACTTTAGTAACAGTTTTCGATGATCGACCAATGAAAATTTCAGTGCTCCGTGATAGACCATGGAGCTTCAAAGGCCTGTGATCGGGCAGTACAGATCCAAGGTAAGATTGCACGTTCCACCTTGAATACAGTTTCAGTATTTGAGGCTGTGTGTTTGTAAATAGCCAAAGACTAGTCTACTTACTTGGTAAAATATTATCATAGCCCACCAGATGTCAAGTCTTGGTGTTTAGAATTAGAAATTGATTTGGAATGTTTGGATGATACAGGTCTGGTTCCCTGTTCACTAAGCATTATCATTTTGTCTACGATTCTCGAATTTTTTTTTTTTTTTTTTTTTTTTAATTTCAATGTAAACACGATTTTTGATTAGCAAAACCATTGGTTTTGCCAGTTGAAAATTTAGATTTAGACTCATGACATCTGGTAATGTTATTTCAAGCTCTTTTATTTCAGACCTATTTCTTTGTAACTCTAGCATTAAGTTCAACAACAGACTCAAAATCAAAAGTTAGACCAGGAATGAAATTAGGATAGGTTGATAAATACAGGCCTGGGTGATTTTTTTTCCTTTTTTTTTACCAAATTAGTTCTTCTCTTTTCTCCTTCAATGGGAGAGAAAAGTAAAATTCAAATTATCTCCCTTGTTGGATAAAAAACCAAGGTTACCAAATTGCAGCTGGGTCCTTTTATTTCATTCCCTTTATTTTTCATTCTTGCTTTATTAAGAGATGTTGCGATTATTATAATTTGACTTAGTTTAAACATATTTTATTCATCAATTAAATACAACGTTTTACAGACAATCACATAGAATAACAAAAATAACTGATGAAATGGATCAGAACGCAAAAGCTTATATAGTTCTTCTCCAAATTCCAGGTACACAGTTAATGGTAACGATATTTATAATGACATGGCTACAGAAAGAGAAATAATAATGGCTACAGAAAGAGAAATAATAATGGTATTTTGATTAATAGCGAGAAAAAAGAAGTGACAACAATGAAAAAAAAAGGGGGGGGGGGCATAATCTGACTTATGGTGTATGTGTAAAGTCCTTATAATGGAAAAGCGGATTTCACGCATCTCCGTGATCCGTCAAATACTTATGTAACCATAAATTAGTTTTGTGTAATAACCAACTGAATCTTGAGGTAAACTTGTCCTTTGACAAGCTGGCAGTTGACCTGTTGCAAAGAGTTTCGACCCTGGTCAGTCTGCGCGGACTGCGCCGGCTGATCTTGGTCGAAACGTTTTGCAGCCGCATTAAACCCTCTTTTCACAGAGCATGACTCATTTACTTTAGACTTATTCCTTTTTTTTCAGGCTTATTCCTTTGTAACTCTACTAGTAAGTTCAACGACGAACTGCTCCCAGGCCGCTATTCCACTAACAGGGACAACAACAAAATCAGCTAATATCACTTGTGGCGCAGGAGAGATAGATCCGGTAACCTTTTTTTTTTCATTTTAGACCACGTTTCTTATACTTAAACTAATCAGCGCTCAGTATTTGTTATGTATATATCGCACATACAATGCTTGTCATTTTACGTGGCCAAAGTCTGATAGACAAACGCTGGTAGGATTGTCTATCTGATGTAGATGCTTACTAACGCTTGTTTCTATATCACATAGACAACTCCACTCTTTGTTTATACTATACGTACACGTACCTGGTGGTAAAGGGAAATAAATAACTTTTTCCAACATCTTGTGGTCTAGGGAAGATAATTCTGCTAACTTTTTTTCCTATTACTATTACTGACTTGTATTAAAATCCTGGCAATATTTTTTCCACAATTTGTAGTGTTATTTCATTTCTATATCCGGTGCAAACCTGTGCATCCCTTTATGACCTACAGTATGCAAATGAGTTTACCTGGTGCAGGTTATTATTTTGTCAGATGTAGGTAAAACTGGACGTGGACACTTTCTTTTCAAAAGATCGGATAACTCAGTCTGAGGCTGTTTCCAATTCTCAAAGTAGATCGATAGCTGTTGTATCCATTTGTTGTGAAAACCTGTCTGTTAACACATTTTCCCCCATATTAACCTTAACCTGCTAAATAAGTGAAATAAAACTTTCAAGCCGATAGTAAAAACTCGAACAATGTTATTTCAAACTAATTTCGTGGAGAAAAATATCTCCTTATCGGACAGTGTAGATCTAAGATCAGACTGCACGTTCTGTGCAGTCTGATCTTGATCTGCACTGTGCGCAAAAGGTCAGTGAGGTCGCGCTTAGCAGCATAAGGATTAATACATTCACCGAACAGAAAAAAATGCCTTGGTGCCCTTGTGAAATATAAAAGCTGCTTTCCATTGCAATATGGTTCTTTATGTATTAATTCTGTCTTTGCAGTTTGAGACAAGTTTATACGCGTTTCACTCGGAAAGTGAAGGACTTCAAAAGACCGATACCTTTGTGGGTAAGTCTTTTGACAGAGAGTGAAAGAGAGGGACATAGATTAGAGAGAGAGAGACAGAGTAAAAAGTAAAATTGGGAAAACAGAGAGTTAAACCTTCTTCACTATTACAACAGCTTTTAGGCTTATTTCACACAGGGACTATTTACCGCTTTCGTGTTACAGGTCTGAGGTGTGAATTTCTTTCTACAGTGACTAGTAGTGTTACAGTAGACGCCCCGTAAGTATATAATTTATTATCAGTTCAACACTCTGCATGGTGATAACCGACTGCTAATTAACCCTTAGGCTGCTAAGCGCGACTCACTGACCTTTTGCAGACAGTATACTGTCTACAGAATGTGGAGTCTGATCTTGGATCTACACTGTCCGACAAGGAGACATTTTTACCCTCCAAAAATAAGTTTGAAATATCATTATTCGGATTTTTACTATCGGCTTGAAAGTTACGTTTAACTTATTCATCAGGATAAGGGTTAAAAGCGCTAATTACAACTTGCTTTTGCAGACAGCGTAAACAGTCAAGATCAGATTGTACAGAACTTGCAGTCTGATCAAGAACCTACACTGTCAGCAACTTTGTAAAAGATTCTGACAAACAAAGAAACAAAGAAACGAACGAACGAACGAACGAACAAACAGACGAACGAACGAACGAACGGACGAACGAACGAACGAACAAACAAACAAACAAACTGCTGTATATGGGCTCTTTCTCCTTTTTAAAGCGGTTTATGCGATTAACCCTTCACTAGACGACAATATTTTAGACTTGTCCAAATTGACATTTTTCGCAGACGACAAATTCAATGTTACTCAGGTCGTAGGTGTTTTCTTTGAAAGTGTATAAAATATTGTGGGAAAAGGAGAAAATGGTGGTTACCAGCATTTTCTCCTTTTCCCACAATGTTTTCACATACCTTTTTCTTTTAGTTCGTTGAATCTCAGAATTGTTTCGTAAAGGGTAAAAAAGCGTTAGAAAGGTTCAATCGGAAGTACAAGACATATCATTATTCAAAGTAGATCTATACTCTCACGATGAAAAGTAGATGTCTGTTACCAGTGTTCATATTAAAGAGATTAGCCAATCACAAATCAGTAAACATTGATTTGATGAAGAAAATGACTTAACGTGATTCATCATATATGTGTACATTTATACTTTTTGACTGTTGAATTTCTTTCTTTTTTTTCCAGACCCTTTCAGGGTACCATAAGCGACATTTTGGATCCCACATTTACTGTTACCTTCCGGAAATTCTCTGTTCCAGTAACAACAGCCTATATCGGCGAGTCTTTAAATGTTCTTGTGTCCCTCGACGCTGAATATAGAGGTATGTTAAATATTATATAGGGAGAGGTTTAAGTCTGTTTGTACGTTCACTGTAATTTAATTCTTCAAAAAGTTACGCTATAATACTCGTTCGCCATTCAGACGAAGTTATTACCCACTTCAACTAAACCGAAAGTTTTCTTTTGTCAGTAAAATTGTCAATAAGTGCAATGAGTTTTTGAAAACTGTAGGTATAGATCTATGATAAAAAGAATAATATGTTGTAAATAACAAAAGTAGTAGTAGTAGTAATAATAATAATAATAATAATAATTATTTTTCATTCATTCATTCATTCATTCATTCATTCACTTTAATTCCTCCTAATGGAGATTAATTGAACAAATTACAATACACAAAATGGAAACATGTTACAAATAATTCAAAATGAAATTAAGTAATAGATTCCTCCTTGTATGGATGGAAATACTGTACATCATCTGCATTTCTGAAGTAAGTCATACTGAAAAAGACAGTTACTGTATACACATGTATGGACCGTGGAAGCATTGATATACGTAATGCACTACTTTTAAATATTTTTTTCTTTTTTTCAGATCGGTACGCCATCTTCCTGCGACAAGTTAAGGTTGGAAAATTGACTGACGTGGGTCGCCACACTGTTATTGATGATGGGCAAGTTAGAGTTTTTAAAATCCACTACTTAATATTTATAACTAGTGTGTATTATTTGAAAAGTAATTAGTTTGAAAATATCTATAAATATGATATTAATTGCTGAACAGTGTTCATTTCCGGTTCCAGATGAAGTACAGAGAGCACTAAGACTCTCGAGAGGGACAAGGGAGAGCTGTCGGGCTTATTTGGCCGCAGCCAAATGAGACCTTCGGACATTCGCGTAAAGTGTCGTCTCGGATTAGCCTGCGCAGTCCTCGCAGGCTAATCCGAGACGCCACTTTACGACTACATAAGAATTTTTCGTATCGTAGACTTTCGTGAAACAGAAAATCGCACAAAAACGGGCAGTGTCGTCTTGGATTAGTCACAGACTGCACAGGCTTATTTGGGACGTCACACTTTTACGCATATATCCGAAGGCCCCTTTTCGTGTGTTGCACGCCATTTTGTTGGCTGCAAGTTTTTACTGCTAGTTCTAAGTTTTTATGAAAGTTATCGGGACAGGAATCATTTCTGTTGCCCACTCACTTATAGCTCAGTGAATTTTCTCTCTCACAGCTGTTCGTTGTTTTTGACGATATTTATGTGGAAAAGCAGCCAGGCTTGTGAAGAAAGAATTTTGTTCTAGATTTACATTATATTTTCCTGCCAGCAACTGGAACTTTGACAGACTGTATTGTGACACATTGTCAGACTCATAGTAATTTCTATATCTTAAACGTTATGAATTAGATTTGTCTGCAATTTGACCCCGGAATGGATAACATCTGGCCCTTAATGGGCCATTAACACTTTACCACACAATCCCGACTTTTAACGACTCTGGGGAAGAAGCCTTTTGAAAACATTGTGGGAAAAGAAGAAAATGCTGGTAACCAGCATTTTCTCCTTTTCCCACAATGTTTTCTACCTTTCCCAAAACAAAGTTCAGTTTTTGAGTCCCATTTATTTTGTCGTCTGCAAATGCTTTCAATTTGGAAACGTCCAAAATGTTGTGGTTTGGTAAAGAGTTAAGGAACCAATTTTCATTGTCCGCTGTTTACTTGCTTAATAAATAAATAAATAAATAGATAAATAAATAAATAAATTATAGGCCGACCTCATTTTTATTTCTATCATCATTATTATTGTTGTGACCATTGTCTAGGTGCCCAGTCAATACTGAGGTCAGCCTGAGAGCCGAGTTTGGCACCCCACAGAACGAGGCAGGACTTATATTCGAAGCGGCATCAGAGCTTGTGACGTCCTTCAAAGCGTTTATGCTAATTAGAGATGGGGAACCATTTTTCACACAGGGTAAAAATTCACCGATTAGTCTTTGAAGCGTTAAACTTTTAACTCTTTACCAAACGACAAAATTTTAAGTTTGTCCAAATTCAAAACATTTTCTGACGATAAATCAAATGTTGCCTAAATGATGGAACCTGTCTTTGATAGGTTAAAAAACATTTTGGGAAAAGGAGAGAGAAAAAATGTGAACGAAATGATGGAACTCGTCTTTGATAGGATAGAAAACATTTTTTTTTTTTGTTGTATTTGGACGAGTTGTGGCTGCTGGCTGGCTTGATTACCTCCCTTAAATTTATACAAATGGAATAGACTTAAGATGTCGGGGTACTTGTGTAGCAATAGTAGCTGAGGCTTTTCAAAACGTTCCTGTTGAATGATGAATGTTTCAGTCTGTTCGTTTGCATAAAGCACTCCAGCTAGGCACTTTCATCGAACATGTCTTGCTTTTTAGCTCCACTGGCCGAAGGCCAGCGGGCGTATGTCATGGCCCGGTGTCCGTCGTGTGTCCGTGCGTCCGTCCGTCCGTCCGTCCGTGCGTTAACTTTTATTTCAAACATCTTCTTCACTGAAACTACCCATCCAATTTTCATGAAACTTCACAGAAATGATCCTGCCATGGTCCTCTTCAGAATTTCTTGAAAGAATTTGATTCCTTCAAAAACTCTGGTTGCCATGGCAACAAAACTGAAAAATATTGGAAATCTTTAAAAATCTTCTTGTCTGAAACCATAAAGCATAGGGCTACCAAATTTGGCATGTAGCTTTATGTAGTAGACCTCTATCAAGTTTCTTCAAATTATAGCCCTGGGGTCAAAATTGGCTCTGCCCCAGGGGTCACAAGTTTTACATCGGCTTATATAGACAAAAATTTAAAAATCTTCCTGTACCTAGCCATAAGGCCTAGAGCTACCAAATTTTGCATGTTGCTATATCTAGTGGGCCTCTACCAAGCGGGCCAAAATTTTAGCCCTGGGGTCAAAATTGGCCCCGCCGCAGGGGTCACAAGTTTTACATGGGCTTTTATAGTGACAACTTAAGAAATCTTCCTGTTTTGATTTTTTTTTTGAAATTAGCCTTGCATCAGGGGTCTTATGTTTTACAGAGGCTTCATATGGACAAAACTTGAAAATCACCTTATTTATAACCATACAGCATAGACTTGTATTATTTTGGCATGTGCCTTTATCTTGTGGACCTCTTCCAGGGTTCAAGTAATTATAGCTCTGGGATCAAAAATGGTTTTGCCTTGCGGGTCTCAACTTTTACATGGGCTTTTACAGAGAAAACTGTAAGTCTTAATTTTGAAACCATTTGGCTCAGAATTGAAATGTTTAGTATTTATGGTTTATATTTATAAGCCAGTGGAGCGATACAGGGCCATCATGGCCCTCTTGTTTTCATTTATGGCGTCTGTGCTGAAAAAAGGGTTTAAGGTTTCTGCAAAAATTATCGACTAGGTCAGCCTGCTCAATCCGCGCAAGCTGACCCAGGTTGAACCTTTTTGCTTTGGATAAATTTGCTCAGTGTCTAAGGACCACCATCTTACCTCAGGGTTCATTCGGTTGTTCGTAGAAGAAATGGGTTTTATGGATCCATGACCATATGACGATATCCCCATTTGAGAGGGCATGGCGGATTTATTTATTTATTTATTTATTTATAGATGAAGTGGTATTTACTTTTGTGATAGACTTGTGTGAAACCAATGATACATTCGCATGCCAGGTAAATCTACGTATTCTATTTACAAATAATACTGAAACCTTTATGTCACTTCTTCCGCTAGCTGGCTTTTCAAATACTGACAATCTCCGAAGAAATACAACATGCACAGACAACGAAAGATGCTATTTTGACTGTTTTTCCAAAGTCTACATTTAGAAACTGCTTACGAAGATTTGCAGTGATATTTAAAAAAAAAAAAAAAAACGCTTCCCTGTGTAAGGGTCATTGATTTTCAATAAACGTGGAGCGAAAAACAGGTTGATTTGTCTACAGACATATTATTTATTGTCATTCTGCGCTTGCTACCTTCTAGCGGCAGAGTTTTAAGTAATGCGCACCGCGTAGTAATATTTATACTGTACAGGATAGTGATGTGTCATGCCAGACAGATCAATCTGCGACAACGCTTAGACAAATATAGATTGCAGACTGGTCAGTCACTGACCAGTCTGCAATCTATATTTGTCTAAGCGTTGTCGACCGTCACCTGCTTATTTAAAATACCCACACTGTTCACATTTCAGACACCTTCTGATTTTTTTCGTAGAGGAGAAGGCCCAGGAGAACTTAAGAATATACTATAATTTGCCCATTTTATCAGTTAACGTTGGAAAACATGGTATGAGTATAATTAGCCAACGACAACGGCGAACGTGAAAAAACATGTGTTACTAATATAGTTAGCCAATGTTGACTGTGGACGTTGAAGATCTAAATATGAGTATAAACAGCCCATGATGACTTATAGGCTGTAAGGATTGACCTGGCTCACTGACCAGTCTGCAATCTATATTTGTCTAAGCGTTGTCTAAGCGTCGTCGACCGTCACCTGTTTATAAAAATACCTACATTTTTCACACGCCAGACTTTTTGCGATTTTGTTCACATTTCAGATTTCTTGTGATTTTTTTGGTGGAGGAGAAGGCCTAGGAGAAGGCCCAGGAGAAGGTGGAATAGAAGGAGGGGAGGAGGAAATACCAGAAATACCCTTCATTAGTAGAAGGAAAAGAATGGACTCAATAGCCAGAGGTACGCAGCGAGAGAAAGAGGTCACAGCATCTTTGTCCATTTTCTACTCAGAAGGTAAGATTTCTTAACTCTTAGGCTGCTCTTTAGCGCGACTCAATGACCTTTTGCGGACAGTGTAGATCAAGATCAGACTGCACAGAACGTGCAGTCTGATCTTGGATCAACACTGTCGGCAACGGTGAGGTGTTTTTTCCAGCATCAAAAACTTTGTTATCGCAATGTTTCTGTATATACTATTGGCTGAAAATCTTAATTCTATTTACTTGGCAGTTTAAGAGTCAACACTTTTTCAAACAATTTCGACTTACAAACGTAAAGAAGAAGACTTTTAAAAACATTGTGGGGAAAAAAAAGAAAATGCTGGCAACCAGCATTTTTTTCTTTTCCCACAATCTTTTCTACCCTTCCAAAAACAAATTTAATTTTCGAGACACATTTGTTTTGTCGTCTGCCAATGCTTTCAATTTGGACATGGCCAACATTTTGTCATTTGGTGAAGAGTTCACATTATTATTCTGCAAAAAAATAGGGGTGTCCATAAGGCTGTTTGCATGGCCACTACTTATTTTCTTTAAACCTTGCATACTGAAACCTATACATGTTGGCTGTAATATCATGCAATATTGAATCAATTGGTAAAGGTTTGTAGGGTGTGTGCCTTTTCAAAGTGGTTGGGGTAATTCTGACTCGAAGAGGGGTTTATTAAGAAATTGGTGATATTTTTATTGTTACTCAAAACAGGAAGTTAACAATTTCATACTTTCTAAAACAATACCGGATATAACAACTTATGCTAAAACTTTTGTAAAATTCTTTCATGGATTTTTTTTTTCTTTTACTCAATTGTATGACATGCCTAAATTTTCGCCTTTTTTAATTCTCCAACTTAACGAAAAACCACAACATTGTTTTATACGTTTCCAATTGTATATTACATTAACAATTGCAATTGTATAGTACATTAACTCTTTACCACACAATCCCGACTTTTAACGACCCTGAAAAAGAAAGCTTTTGAAAACATTGTGGGGAAAGGAGAAAATGCTGGTAACCAGCATTTTCTCCTTTCCCCACAATTTTTTCCACCCTTCTCAAAACAAGTTTTAATTTTTGAGTCACATTTATTTTGTCGTCTGCAAATGCTTTCAATTTGGACTAGTCTAAAATTTTATCGTTTGGTAAAGAGTTAAATGGTCATTGTAAAATTATGCCGATAATTTCCGACAGTGAACAGTTTTCGAGTTATCTACCCTTTATTTTTGCTCTTTTTTTTGCATCATTATATCAGAGTTTTTATTTCATATATTTCTAAACAAAGTCAGCAATGTATTTTGAGTCATCATAATACTTTACTACTTCAAGTTAAATTTTGTACTTCCGAAATCATTTACTACTTTTTAAAACCATAGTTCGCATAGCAAAATTTTTGCCGTCTGGTGAAGAGTTTCCTTTTGCAACATCGTTTTCAAAAGTTTACCTAGATTTATTTGGCCAGTTTTAAAGGAACCGTTAACCAGATTGCGAAAAGGCAAAATGAAGGTAAATTTTCGAAATCGACAAAATAATTAATTTCGTTACATGATGAAGGGACCGTTGTGTAAAAGAATTAGGTCCGGAAGCAAGATGAATTCGTCAGTTTTACAAGAATTCCCTTTACTTTTTCTATCCCGTTGGTAACGGTATAAATGCATTTTAAGAATACTCACGTGATTTTTCAGGCATGCGTAAACCGATTTACATTATGTTCTATACGTCATAATCTGTGCAACCTTGCCGCCCTAAGGGGCAACATTTGGCATGAAGATACAAGAATGATTATAGTTTCATAAAATTAAGATGAAATGGATCAAACACTGGCTGAAAACAAGTACAGGTGTCTCGTATCTTCAATAAACCATAAGCTACATATCTAAATAAACATATGCAGTAATTCAGTAATCTAGAATGCGAGTTCTGTGATGTTGTTTTGGGTATTTTGTGTATATACAAGTGACGCAATATCGACGTCTAAAGGCTCCATGGCTGCCAAATATAAACAATGAGAATGTTAAAATGCTTTTAAATTTAAATCATACTATTTAAAAGTATCTAAATAACTGTGAAGATGAGAACCTGTTATTGTACGGTCTGTCCATGTATTAGTGCCAGGTCGCCCTAAGTTTTGTTTACTTCTTTACCTGATTTGAAAATTCATTTTTCTGCGAGCCACTAACACTTGGAGCGAACTTACAATAACAGATTGTTACCTTCTCAATATTTTTCATACTCTGAAATGGTATTGTTTAATTCAAAAATGCATTCTACCACCCCATTGTTTACTTTTGGCAGCTATAGAGTATTTAAGTATATCTTCGGTTTCTATTTTCACTTTTACAAGAGGAAGAAAACATCTACATAGAAAGAATACTTGGTGGTGCTGGACTGTCTAAAGACGCTGAAGATACCCAGGTTTGTGTAAAGAAACCTGTCTCTACACTGATTCTTGCCATGCCAGCTGTAGGTTAGTATTTAATCTTTCGCATGCTAAATAAGTAAAATAAAGCTTAAGCCGATAGTAAAAACCCAAATTTTACTATTTCGGACTGTGTAAATCCAAGATCAGACTGCACGTTCTGTGACAACTTGCTCTGTATCATGCATCACGGAGATGCATTAAGCCCCCTTTTGCTAGAGTATGGCCCATTTGGAAATGTACATGCAAACGTATATGATCCATGCTTTACCCAAAGGTATGAACCGGCGTTAAGTTATGCAAATATTTACACAAATCATAAAGTTACGCAGTTTAGTGGAATTTGTTTTCAAACTTGATGCTTACTTGCATAAATTGCGTACGCAAATTACGTGCTTAAACAGTTAACCCATTACCAGATGACAAAATTTTAGCCTTGTCCAAATTGAAAGCATTTGCAGACGACAATTTCAGCGTGGCTCAAATGGTGCAATTTTCTCTTGATAGGGTAGAAAACATTGTGGGAAAAGGAGAAAATGCTGGTTACCAGCATTTTCTCCTTTTCCCTCAATGTTTTCAAAAAGGTTCTTTCCCGGGGTCGTTAAAAGGCGGCATTGTGCGGTAAAGGGTTAAGTAAAAGTCAGCTTTGGTCAGGAGTCAAATACACTAACCATAGCGCTACCCGGACGAGCCCAGAGTTTTATAAGTAAATGTTTATTTTGTTTGTATGGTGTTCTCAGTAGCATTTAAAGTTATATCGCGGCGGCCAGAACGCCTATCTAAGTAGTCTGGATTACCTGCCCCTACCACTACGTTATAGGGTCAGGCAAAGCGCAAAAATGGCGGCCTCCATGGCGACCTCAAGCTTAGCCCTACATGCTTTCCTGTTTTTCCCAATTTCATGTTATCCAGTTTGATCAGTAAATAAAATGAGATCAGTTTTGTACAAAAAATACATTACCGAAACTAAAACGTGTTTTGGGGGTATGGTTTAAATATGAATTTGACTATGAATCATTTTAAAAGTAGCCCTGTTTTCGGACGTTATATCGGTCCATTGACATTTTGGATACGCTATGCATTTCTGATATGTAGTTTTTCTCGCTAAATAAGAACGACTACTAACTGCCATTATTTTATTTTTTGCAACCGATCTGTTTTCAATTCGGTCTCTAGTCGGATTTAATCAAGTGATTTAACAATAATCCGTCACTTCTGCATGTCATCAAAGGGGACGCCATTATTGTGCTTTTCCTGGCGTACTGTACGGCGGTGTACCAGACTACTATCTAAGCTTTCCTGGAGTTTCTGTTACCAGTGCTTCGCACAATATTCTTCGAAAGCCACTGCCTCATTTTCTACAATACGCATCGTAGAAACAATGATCAGCTTTGAGAGAGGACTAAAACTTGTTGCAATGACTCTCATCAATCTTCAAAGAGAAAATCGGCCGTAAGAGGGAATCGAATCAGTAAGCTTCTGGTTTCAAGCCCTGTACATTACCGAACTACCGGTCTCGGCAATTGCATGTGAGCCATGCTCTGTGAAAAGGAGCTTATGCGTCGTCAAGAAGTGTCGACCCAGATCGGTTTTTAGACAAAATGGATTTTCTGTATCCACAATAATAGTATATGATGACTTGCTCGGTACGATGCACCACGGAGATGCATTGCAAGAGCGCAACTCGTTTGTATTAGCAGTATTTGACTATCTCTTTACCACACAGCAAAATTTTAGACTGGTCCAAATTGAAGGCGTTTGCAGACGACAACATAAATGCGAATGAAAAATTAAAACTTGTTTTGGGAAGGGAAGAAAACATTGTGGGAAAAGGAGAAAATGCTGGTTACCAGCATTTTCTCCGTTTCCCACAATTTTTTCAAAAGGCTTCTTTCTCAGGGTCATTAAAACTCGGGACTGAGTGGTAAAGAGCTATGTACAGCATTAATTTTGTACATGACGCCAGACGACAAATTACACGAGGCCAAAATGATGGAATTTATCGTTGAAACGGTAAAAAAAAAACCATTATGAAAAATGGAGAAAATGTTGTAAACCATTTATTCATGTTGACTGTTCATATTTCAAGAGGAATTTTTTACGCAGTCGTTCGCTGAAAATTTGTTTCTGAAAGTAATGACTCAAACCTACTGTTTTGGATAATCATTATTATTATATAATTATTATTATACAGGGATGGTGGTGTGCATGATTGCTACGATATATTTATCTACACACATACAGACCAATAGAAAAGTCCAAAAACGACACAGAACGGATATGACGTCACGCAGCAGATCCATGGCCTCCTTGAAGCGAGTGTGAACTCTTACCATTCTGCAGATGACTCTTTTTCCTGTATGCAGCAGACCAAATATCTGTCATTTTGCTTTTTGATGCAATGTTTTCAGTTGTATCCATGTGTTAAAACAAGTCGAGTATACGGCGTATTTTACAGTAATATTTTAGAATTGCCTGTAAGGGGACGATATGTTAACATATTTTAATATTATCATTACCATGACAATTATTATCATTATACATTGTATTTATCATTACCATCGTCATCATTACTAAAAGGGAGCTAGAGAGTCAACCTATCACCTTATGGCGCTGAACTAATGGAACGAACCTTTTTTCAATTAGGAAAATCGGCTAAAAATACATGTATTACTGTGTCAAGGCAGTTTTGGACCAGCACATGTAACAAAGTAGCGAACAGTGTAGAATACAAGATCAGGCTGCGCATTCTGCGCTGATAGAGGCCAATACACCTATCTGTAAGAGTATTTCACTGACAGAGGCCAATACACCTATCTGTAAGAGTATTTCACTGATAGAGGCCAATACACCTATCTGCTACAGAATTTCACTGATAGAAGCCAATACACCTGGCCTAGTATCTGGCAGAGTACTTCAGTCTGATCTTAGATCTGCACTGTCTGCAAAAGCAAGCAGAGCCAAGCTCAGCGCAACGACAGCTTTTCGAGTTCTGTGCAAAGTTTTCATGTATTAACTTTAAAGATACGTCATACTCGTTTTCAGCCAGGTTGTCACCCATTTCATGTTTATTTTATGAAACTAAAATAATTCTTGTATCTTCACGCTGAATTAGGCAAGGTTGCACAGATTACGACGGATGAAAAAAGCATTTTTTTTGGCAGCCTTCAAAGAAATCACTGTTACCGTTTCCGGTTTTCAATTAGGACAAAATCCTTGAGTTTCTCTATCCCTTACACTATATATATTGGTAATTTTTCTGTGTTTACACAGCTGACCTAATTCTGAGCCATTCTACACACTTTCAAGTTTTAACAGTGTTTTGTTTGGCAAGGTTGCACAGATTACGACGGATGAAAAAAGCATTTTTTTTGGCAGCCTTCAAAGAAATCACTGTTACCGTTTCCGGTTTTCAATTAGGACAAAATCCTTGAGTTTCTCTATCCCTTACACTATATATATTGGTAATTTTTCTGTGTTTACACAGCTGACCTAATTCTGAGCCATTCTACACACTTTCAAGTTTTAACAGTGTTTTGTTTCTCTTGCTGTGCATACGGATGTATCTTTAAGCGCCTGATATACAAACTCGACATCTTTCCACGGTTGAAATTACAATCTATTGAACCAAGGATTTTTTTTTATCTTACAGGCATGACAGTATATATCTTAAGATCAGACTGCACATTCTGTGCAATCTGATTTTGTTCGATACCGTTCACAAAAGCCCGTTTTTCCTATTATAGCCTTAAGGGGCCAAGATAAGGCGAGATTGGTGTGCTCAGTACAATGATAGAGTTACTGTGATAGAGTTACTTCCCTTGGACCATTAAATGACTCGGGATTTCGTTTCACACCTCGTAATGAAGTAAACCGCTGCAAGGGTTTGTCTCCAGACAAGTATATTCTCAGTGTAACCAGGTCTCGTATTCACCAACCATTGTTAAGAACATTCTTAGTCTTATTTTCCAAGATTTTCTATATTTGAAAGTAACACAACTTGTGACTGGCTAAACCAAATGGTTTAGCCAATAAGTTGTTTTATTTTCAAATTTTGAAAATTCTGGGGAAGACTAAGAACGTTCTTAAGTATGGTTGGTAAATACGAGCCTAGGGATCTTGTGTATATAAGATCCCTGATGTAACCCATTATCGGATAAAACAACCTTGCAAATGACAAAAAAATCCTCGAAAATAATGCGGGCAAATCAGTAGGGGTGTATACGTCTAATAGTGAATACTAATGAAAGCATTTTCAGACGGCCCACCTTGCTCAATGCCCGCAATTTCTACCTATGCCTCTATAGTTTCGAGAGGGGTCGCTGGAAAATATGTAGCTCAGCATTAATTTCATTGTGTGGCACAGAAAAAATGTTACTATCAATAAATTCTTTCAGCACTTTGTGACTACAAGTTTATCCATAAATCCATCATTTTTTTAATGACAAAAAAAAAAAAGCAAAGAAACAAGTTTATTTTATTATGCTTATTGCGAAATTATGTACTTCAGAACAAACAATATTCAGTAAGTTCATCGATCAAACAGAAAAAGTACAATCTCGTATGTACAACGCCGATTGCTGAACTTTGTGCAGTGAAACATGTGACTTACAGAAGCACATACATTTGTATGGAAAAACATTTCGAGAAAATACCAGTATTTGAAAAACATTGCCAGAAAGAGAAAAATTGTTCGTTAAAAGGCTCTTTTTCCCATAATGTTTAATTTTCAGTTGGAAAAACAATAATTTGCCGTTCCATTAAATATCTGTCCCGACAAAATTTTAGCCTTGCCCAAATTGAAAGCATTTGCAGATGACAATTTCAATGTGGCTCAAAAGGCGCAATTTTCTCTTGATAGGGCAGAAAATATTGTGGAAAAAGGAGAAAATGCTGGTTACCAGCATTTTCTTCTTTTCCCACAATGTTTTCAAAAGGCTTCTTTCCCAGGGTCGTTAAAAGTCGGGATTGTGTGGTAAAGGGTTAGAGTACAAAGCCCAACTGAAGATGTTTTTGTACACAAAGCACATTAAGATCTGACTGCCATTTGCAGTCGGTGTAGATTAAGATAGACTGTACAAATTGTGCACTCTGGGTCCATATTCACCAACCATTCTTAAGAACGTTCTTAGACTTATTCTTCAAGATTTTCCAAGTTTGAAAGTAACACAACTTCTGATTGGCTAAACCAAATGGTTTAGCCAATCAGAAGGTGTGTTACTTTCAAATTTGGAAAATTTTGGAGAACAAGACCAAGAATATTCTTAAGAATGGTTGGTGAATACGGACCCTGATCTTCAAATTGCAAACTTTTGGCCAGGTTTCTTGATTAAGAATGTCAGCCTCATTTATGTAACACTTTTTAATTTTACCTAACAACAAAATTTTACACTGGTCCTAATTCAGAGCATTTCCAGCCAACAAATATAATCATACACAAACAATAAGATTTGTATTACAAAGGGTCAAAAACATAGTGGGGAAAAAAGAGGTAACCGCATTTTCACTTTTTCCAACCTTTTTTTACCTATTCAAAGATAAGTACAGGTACCATCATTAGAGGCACATCAAATTTAATTTGTCCTCTGCTAATACTTTGAACTTGGACCAGTCTAAAATTTTGTGTGGAAAACACTTAACCCTTTACCAGACGACACAATTTTAGCCTTGTCCAAATCGAAAGCATTTGCAGACGACAATTTCAATGTGGCTCAAATGGTGCAATTTTTCGTTGATAGGGTTGAAAAAAATGTGGGAAAAGGAGAAAATGCTAGTTACCAGCATTTTCTCCTTTTCCCACAATGTTTTCAAAAGGCTTCTTTCCCTGGGTTAATTAAAAGGCGGCATTGTGTGGTAAACAGTCGAGGAATAATTAATCTAAATCAGTCTGATGTTTGTTTGTTTAATATTACAACACAACATAGTATGAATCAAGCTTCCAGAGAACTTAATAGATCTATAGATTGCTCTTAAGCATAATCTAAGAAAACATCGAGTTTTGAATAGAAGATAGATGTTGCAAATGAATGAGACAAACATAATTTTAGTGTGTGTGTGTGCATGTGTGTGTGTGTTTTAAAAATGAAACAAACATGATTTTAGTCTGTGTATGTGTGTGTTTTAAAAATGAAACAAACATGATTTTAGTGTGTGTTTGTGTGTTTTTTTAAAATGAAACAAGCATGGTTTTTAGATGTTTTCTAACATCTTGTCTAAGGATCCTTCATATTTTGTCAGAGCAAGAATTTTGTTTCTCTTCTATTTGGTGACCCAGTTTCCGATTTATGTTTACAATGCTGTGATCCACTCTGCTATAACATTGAGAATATAAGTGAGATAACAATACATCTGAACAGCTTCTATCACTTCGAAAAGAAAAACTGGGGCTGTAGCGGATGACAGATCAAGATCAGACTACACAGAATGTGCAGACTTGGATCTATGCTGACCCCTTGTTTAAAAAACCCTTTACCACACAATCCCGACTTTTCACAACTCAGAGGATGAAGGTTTTTGAAATGCTGGTAACAAGCATTTTTTCCTTTTCCCAGCAACCCCTCCTAACCATCTGATAATAAATTTCAATTTTTGAGTCAAATCTAATCTTGTCATCTGCAAATGCTTTTAATTTGGACTAATCTAGACTTTTCTCGTTTGGTTAAGTCTCCAAGATAAAACTCCATTTAACTCTTTCACTCCAAACTCCAGAAATTCAACGTATGTCCAGGTTGTAGATTTTCAGCTTTTGTTCAGTCTTATCGTGATCTACCCTGTCCAAAAATGCCATTTAACCCATAAACTTCTAAATAAATGAAACGAAAATTTCCACTCAATCGTAAAAAAAAAATATTGCGATTTCGAAAATAATTTTACCAGCAGGATAGATCAAAGATCAAGACCGCACATATTGTGCAGTCTTATCTTGATCTACACTGTCCACAAAAGCTTACCAAGTCGGGCTCAGCATCCTAAAGGTTAGATCATAGGTCTTCATTGGTAATGAAAGAGCTAATTGTATTTTTTTCCGCCATCGAAAGAGGTTGGTTTCTGAAATATTCATGCACAATATGACAATATATTCCAAACTTTGACAAGAACTGTAAACCATGACATGCCAACTTTTAAATCCAACAATGCAGATAAATATGAAAAGGTGCCCCCCCCCCTTCTCCAATACAGCTGTAGGCATCCCCTTGTCTTCCATATAATAACTTAGCACCTTTCGTAAGCTGATTGATTAATTCAATGGTGTTTTACATCATTTTCACAGCAACAGCTCACTTCTTCATGTATGTCCTGGGTTTCACCAAGACTAGGTAAGGGTTCCTAGGCGTCTCGTCTCATGACACTTCCATGAAAAACACAGCTTTGCCATTGTTTGCTTGTTTGTATTGGAGTTTAACACAGTTTTAACAGCTTTGGTCATATCACAGCAGTTGGTGCACCTACGCATGTGTTTCCTGGCTTTCTCACACCAGTACGGACACTCTTTCCAAGTCACTGACTACTTTTCACACATGCATCAGAGGTAAGCGGCAAAAAATCGCAAGAAAGGAATTTTGCCTCAAGCGGGTATTGAACTTGCAACCACCAGGTCACAAGTTGTATATGCTAACCACTGAGCTACACAGGCGGGCCCAGCTTTACCACTGAGCCATGCAGGACCCCCTTCAACAAAATGGGAGATAATTTTAAGTGCTCCACCAAACAGTGTAGATTTAGGATCGAACTGCAAAGAACAAGCATCCCAATCCTAGATCTACAGTCCTTAATGGTAAGTATACTAAGACTTAGGCTGCTAAGTATGACTCATTGACCTTTTGCAGACAGTGTAGATCAAGATCAGACTGCACATTCTGTGATCTACACTATCCAAAAAGGAGATATTTCCCTCCCAAAAAGAAGGGTAGGCAGGTTAGGAGTTAATGCAGGCTGTAATATCTGTTTAACGCTTTACCAAACAAGCCAAGGTTAAACGACCCTGGCAAAAAAGCCTTTTGAAACCATTGTTGGAAAAGGAGAAAATGCTGGTAATCAGCATTTCTCCTTTTTCATCAATGTTTTCGAATATATTAAAGACAAATTTCATCCTCTGAGCCACATCTAATTTGTGCTCTGCAAATGCTTTCAATTCGGACAAGTCTACATTTTTTCGTGTGGTAAAGAGTTAACTCTTTACCAAATGACAAAATTTTGGATGTCTCCAAATTGAAAGCATTTGCAGACCAAAATCAAAGGTAGCCCAAATGAGATTTGTTATTTATAGGTGAGAAACATGGTGGGAAAAGGAAAAAAAGCTGGTTACCAGCATTTTCTCCTTTTCTCACAATGTTTTCATAAGGCTTCTTCCTCAGGGTCGATGAAAGTCAGGATTGTGTGGTAAAGGGTTAAATGGCTATGACATTTCTTTGTAACTCTCCACCAGACATAATGCTAAATCTCACTTTGGCACAGGTAACTGCATACAGCAAAACTAGCTAATATGGGGGAAACGGATTTCTTAACTTTGCCACTACCAACAGAATCACAGACATTTTGTACACTTAAAAGTCAAAACTACTGTAAATATTATTTCAATAAGAAACATATTTAAAATAGTTCTGCAACAAGTTACTAACCACTTTGGAAAAAAAAAAAGACAAAGCAGATTAATCAGGTTAGTTAAAACACATTTAATTTGGTCATTTGGTTTACATTAGTAATTTGTAAGTAAAAGGAAATACTGCAAGTTTGAAGTAAGCCTCAAAATTTAATATTTGTACCTTCATGTAATGTTATTTCCTTCTTTTTTTTTCATATTTTTTGGATTGTAGAGGTGAAAAAAATTTAGTAGTTAGTATTTCCATAACAAAGTTTGTCATGCTAGGGATGCCTACTGTCATTATTTACCAGACAAGAAAATCTTAGATGTACCTTAGTTGAGAGCATTTTGAAATTAACAAATGTGGCTCAAATGGGGAAATTTGTCTGTGACAGGGTAGAAAACAATGTGTGAAAAGGAGAAAATGCTGCTTATATGCATTTTCCCTTTTTCCACAATATCTTCAAAAGAGCTCTTCTTCCAAGCTGTCCTGAAATGGGATTGTCTGGTAAAGGTCTAACTGATCTTTTTAAATTTGGATGGTACAAATCGAGGAAAAAAATCTACAATGCAAAGAAACCAAAACATGACTGTTAGTTGCAACAGGCTTTTTCCCCATAAAGATTAATCTAGCAAACCTGAAATCAATAAGGGACAGAAAATTGTGCAGTATGACATAAGACACACAAAAAAAGAAAACAATAATTACATGAAAAACGCCTGCAATACAATTCACAAAACCTAAATCATTCCTCAGTGATCTTACAATCTTAACCTGCTAAACATTACACCATAATCAGGTAACTAATACTTGTTGATGACTTGCTTGCATAAACATTTGTTACAAAAACAGAGATTGCTTATTCTAAATGAAGTTTTTGCCATTCAAAAAATATCAGTTAATACAGGACAGAAAGTGGACAGCACTTCTTATTTCTAATTTCTCTAATGCTTATTCAGTTAAATATGCAAAATGAAACTTTTCAGCTGATAGTAAAAACCTAAATTTTACTATTTCAAACATATTTTTTTGGGGGGGAAATATGTCATTATCAGACAGTGAAGATTCAAGATCAGACTTCATGTTCTGTGCAGTCTGATCTTGATCTACATTGTCTGCAAAAGGTCCTTGAGTCACGCTTAGCAGCCTAAAGTTAATACTTTCACATATAAATGAAACTGCAAGATCACTGAACTTTTTCTTTCTTTTCAAACAAATTAATTTCTTCTTCTTTTTTTTTTTAACATTTTCAACACATTTTACATTTTTTTTTGTTATTTTAACATTATTTTTTAACTTTTTTTTGGTTCATCTATACAATACATACGACCGATACGTGTCATTAAACATGAAAGAGGGCATGTACTTCAATCAAAGTCATTGTACTACAGTAAAATAGTTTCTTTGTGCTATGCTGGAATTTTTAATCATTCTTGATGTTAAACTAAATTTTTTTGTTCTGATACTAAACACAAGTATCTTATTGTATTCAAAACCAGGGTTTCTGTTCTTCACTAATAACACAGTGTTCCACATTCTTGAGAGGAAAAAAAGAACAAAAACTAAAAAACAAAAATTGTAATTAGGTAATAAAATTTTAAGCTGACTTTCCCCCGGCATACTAACCAACTTTCCAGATCTAAATTCCATGATAAGCATTGGCTAGACATTGAATTTTAAACTAGAATTGACATCAGAATGGTTTGTAAACACAGGCCCAACTTTATTCCCCAATACAAGAATCACATCTCTGCTATGAACTCCTTAACTGCCAACGGCAATTTTAATGTTGCAGACAGTGTAGGTCAAACTCAGACTGCATAGAACAGTCTGATCTTTGACCTATACTGTCATTTGCATGATGCTAAGCCTAGACCAAAATTGAATGAAATGTAAATACTAAGCTACTTAGTTCAGAACAGACAGTTTTCTACACAGAAATTGATAAATTTTAAAAATTTTGTGAAGGTCTATTCAACTGAAATACACAAAATCCAAAACAAAGCATATAACTCAACTGAACTATTATTGCTTCCTTATCTATCAGTTCAGATACAAAACATTTGTCTACATGTGCACAAAAAGAAAAGGTTCTTTCAAAACTGCTCCTTAGAACAAAGTAAGAATTTCAAAAGTTTTGTACAAATTGCTACCCACACAAAAAAAAAAAAAAAAAAATCAAAATTATAAAATACAGTTTGTATATCAAATTCGTCAATGCAGGCACTCCATCATGGAAAAAATTCCGAGATTTTTTTTCTCAACAATAATAGAGGCAAACTTAATGTCTATTGAGTTATGTCAAGTTTATTTATCTTGATGCTTCCAGCCCACAACTATTTTTTGGCAGGCAGCAAGTATCTTTTGAAAATATTGCAGCAAAAGAAAAGATTCCTCTTGATAAAAAAATTTTCCCCCAGCTACTTTGTTTCAAGGCTAACTCATAAGAATTACCCCATCATGGGGGAGGAAAGGGGGAGAGCATAAGTATTATTGCTTACTTACTAAGATAAAATTTGTCCCTAATTTTGTTTTCAGAGTCTAAAAAAATATTGAGATAAAAAAAATCAGGATTATTTCCAAGAGCTGCTGCTACATTAATCTGTGTCGTAATTGTCGATGGTGTAGACCAGGAACATCAAATCTTCCACATTGGGAGCGATTGGATCTCCCGGCGTAACCAGAGTGAATCCAAGGAACATGAAAGTCCGAATCAGACTTGCTGAAATATGTAGAAAATAGAACAAAGCCAAATATACTGTATACCAGTTACCAAAATTTTTAATGTCCATATTGAAAGCACCTCTAGACATTTTCTTCTATACACAGAGTTCCAGACAGAGGGAGTGATTTTGATTTCAAAATTGAAAATATTGGTTATTCTCCACTAAACTCTATGTTATAGGTACTCATTAGAATCATCTCATTGAGACATTTCTAATGAGTACCCACAACATAGGGTTTGGAAGAGAAATAATGGATTTAAAATGCCATCACTCCCTCTTATCTGGAGCTCTGATACATACAACTTTTTTCCATCCTTTAAAGACATAACCCACCATTCCTATCAGATTTTATTAGTCATCTATGTGTGCGAATGCTTTCATATCTGGAAGAATCATATAGTTTTCATTTTCATTTGGTAAAGATTTAAATGACTCGAATCAGATTTATCTTTGATAGGGTAAAAAAATATTGTTGGAAAAGAGAAAATCCTTATTCCCAACAGTTGCTTCATTTTTCCAAGAAGGGCCTGAAAGGTTCTACTGGCAGTTACTGACCTGAAGGAAACCAGTTAATCACAAAATAATTTAAACAAGTTTAAATTTTCCTGCTGAGCATCCTCTCTAATTTTGATAGAAGTCCATTTGATGAAGCTTCATGCCCTATTTGGTACCCTAAGGTCTTATAATTTAAGACAAGAAGATTTTCGATTTTTTTTCACGTTCTTTGAAGTAATTCTGAAGAGGGCCATGGCAGAATCATTTCTGTGAAGTTTTATCAAAATCAGATAGGCAGTTTCAGAGAAAAAGATGTTGGAAATAAAAGTAGTTTCAGAGAAAAAGATGTCTGAAGTAAAAGTAAACGGTTGAATGGCAGATGTACATACTTACAACAGACACAGGGCCATGACATAAGCTCGCTGGCCTTTGGCTAGTGGAGCTAAAAAATCTCAACAAATGTTACTCTCAAAATATTTCATTTCCTACTTCCCTAACTCTGTCTTAAATAAGCTAGTTCCTTAACAATCCAACACATTATTGATCCTGATTAAAAAAACAGCCTTATCAAAATATTTTGGTGAAAGAAGAAGATGCTGGTTACCAGCATTTAACTTTTTTCTACAATATTTTCAAAGGCCTTCGTCCACTGAGTGGCAAAAATAGTTCATCTTTTTGGTAAGGAATTAACTCTTTACCAAACCGCAAAATTTCGGACTCCAGCAAATCCAAAGCTTTTGCAGATGACAAATTAAATACTAGTATAGCTCAAATGGTAGCACTTGTCTTTGACAGGGTAGAAAATATTGTGGAACAAGAGGGCCATGATGGCCCTGTATGGCTCCTCTGACTATTATGTACAAACCGTACAGTGCATACCAAACATTACAATTCTAGGTCAAAAGGTTTCGAACAAGGAGTATGATAAAATTTTCTCTATAAAAGCCCATGTGACCCCAGGGCAAGTCCATTTTTGACCTAAAATTATGATTTCAAGCTCTAATTATGAGCTATAATTTGAATCCTGGTAGAGGTACATGAGATACAGCCACATACCAATAATGTAGGTCCAAGTCATATGGTTATAAACAAGAGGATTTTCAAAGTTTCCATAATGAAACATAATAGGTGGGGGGTTATTTCGGTTCAATGACTCAATTTTGAACAAATTCAGAAGAGATCCACTACTTTAAGCTATATGCAAAATTTAGTAGTCCTGGGCCTTAGAGTTAGAAACAAGAAGCTTTTTTAATGTTTTCACTATAAAGCCCTTGTAAAAACTTGTAACCCCTCGGACAGGGACAATTTTGAAGCCAGGGCTATAATTTTGAAGAAGCTTACTAGAGGCTTACTAGAAGTCTATCAGATGAAGCTACATGCCAATTTTGGTAGCCCTTGGCCATATGGTTTAGAATCGGAAGATTTTTAAAGTTTTCCCTATATAAGCCCACTTTGAACTTGTGACCC
This sequence comes from Tridacna gigas, assembly GCA_945859785.2. Lineage (NCBI taxonomy): Eukaryota > Metazoa > Mollusca > Bivalvia > Cardiida > Cardiidae > Tridacna > Tridacna gigas. The sequence continues at coordinate 55,053,659 of OX244028.2, read as the reverse complement.
CCGGGGCAGGGCCAATTTTGGCCCAAGGGCTATTTTTTGAAGAATCTTAGTAGAAGTCCATCAGATGAAGCTACATGCCAATTTTGTAAGTCCTATGCCATATGGTTTAGAACCAGAAGATTTTAGAAGTTTTCCCTATATAAGCCCATGTAAAACTTGTGACCCTGAAGGTAGGGCCAATTTTGGCCCCAGGGCTATTAACTGACCAATCTTAGTAGAAGGCCATCAGATGAAGCCACATGCAAACTTTGGTAGCCCTAGGCCATATGGTTTAAAACCAGAAGATTTTTAAAGTTTTCCCCATATAAGCCCATGTAATATTTGTGACCCTCGTGGCAGGGCCAATTTTTGCAGGAGATTTTACCGGAATCACATTCTTTCAAGAAACTCTGAAGAGAACCATGGTAGGATCATTTCTGTGATGTTTGGTCAAACTTAGATGGGTAATTTCAGGAAAGAAGACGTTTGAAATTAAAGTTAAAACACGCGCGCATGGACAAACGATGGACACAGGACCATGACGCCTTTGGCCAGTGGAGCTAAAAAGGAGAACCAGCATTTTCTCCTTTTCCTACCATGTTTTCAAAAACCTTTTCTCCTAAGGGTCGTTAAAACTCAGGATTGTGTGGTAAAGGGTTAAGCAAAAGCTCCTTACCTCTGTCATTCCTGGACTTTTTAAAGCACAAGATGACATGACCACAGTCTAATTCTTCCTCTGCGTACTCCAGTAGAGTAACAAGACTGAAAAATAAACAATTGCAATACTAACACAACTGAAACACAAACTATTCCAATACAATTTAGTCGCTACTTTAACCCTTCACTACACAACCCCAAATGTTAACGAATTTTGGGAATTCAACTATTGAAAACATCGTGGGAATAGGAGAAAATGCTGGCAACCAGCATTTTCTCCTTTTCCCACAATGTTTATTAACTTTTTCAGAAAAATTCCATTCACTTCAGCCACATTTGATTTGTCATCTGCAAAAGCTTTCAATTTGGACCAGTCTAAATAACTGCTGTGTGGCAAAGAGTCAAAACATATTTGATGCCGTACTCTAGCCAAAGAGGGTTTGTCTCTGTGATGAATTATACCTTGAGCAAGTTATCACACAGTTAACTCTTTACCAAACGACAAAATTTTACACTGGTCCAAATTGAAAGCATTTGCAGACGACAAAATAAATGTGACTGAAAAATTGAAATGTGTTTTGGGAAGGGTACAAAACATTGCGGGAAAAGGAGAAAATGCTGGTTACCAGCATTTTCTCCTTTTCCCACAATGTTTTCAAAAGGCTTCTTTCTCAGGGTCGTTAAAAGTCGGGATTGTGTGGTAAAGGGTTAATGGATCCACAAAATCCATTTTGTCTCACAACCGGCTGAATCCCAGGGTATAATGGTCCTTGGACATGCTGAAAATTTACCAAAAGCAAAATGTTTCCATACTGGTCAGCCTGCGCTGACAGGTCAGGCCGACCCAAGTCAATCCTTTTTGCAGATGCAATGAACCCATTTTTCACACAGCATGGCTCATTTAATTTACATCAGCTGTGAAACATGGTCTTACAACTTCTATCAGTTACTCTCAAGAATTGCTTCCTTGAAACCTTGGCCAGTGCTTGGGCTGTCATGGGTAGTTCCAAAGCTGCCCACTCATCATGGAATTCAAACCCAGACTCTTCAATGTGAGAAGTTGGCACCCTACTTCTGCACTATGGATTCCTGCTTATTTAATTTCATTCAATTTAACCCCTAGGTCATAGAGTAAACTAAACAGACATTTAAAGTCATTAAAATTCACCAAGTCATTACAGTTCAAAGCTTTTTTGATTTACCTAAGTTCAGTCATAAAACATTTTTGGTATGTGAAATGATTACAAAAATCTAAATACCACACAATCCAGTGTTTAATGACTCTAACGAAGAAGGCTTTTGAAAAAATTGTGGGAAAAAGATGAAATTCAAGTACCCACATCTTTTCCTTTTATCAAATTGATTTCTATAATTTCAAGAGCAAAATACATCATTTGAGCAACACATAATTTATCTTCAGCAAATCCTTTCAATTTGGATGAGTCTAAAAATTTTACATCTTGGGAAAGAAGTAAATGATGCATACAAATGAAGCTTGTAGAAGTCCTCCATTAAAGAAAATGGTCTGAACTTTTCCTTAACCCTTTAACACAATCCTGACTTTAACAACCCTGAGGGAAAAGGCTTTTGAAAGCATTGTGGAAAAAGGAGAAAAGGATGGTACCCAGTATTTTCTCCTTTTCCCACAATATTTTCTACTCCTTGATAGACAAATTTTATGTTTTGAGTTACATTTATCGTCCACAATTGCTTTCAATGATGGTATTGATTATATGGTGTTTAACGCGTTTACAACATTATTTCAGTTATATCACAGCGGCCAGTGCACCTATCCATGCTTTCCTGCAGTTTCATTTTTTCATTTACCAGTACTCCGCACAATATTCTTTCCAAGCCACTGGCTGCTTTCCCACATAACCATTGTCGAACCAATGGTCAGCGGTGACAGAGGAATGAATCCTGTCATGATGACTATCATCAATCCTCGGAAAGAAATTGGTCAAGCCGTGGATCGAACCAGTGACCTCCTGTTCTCAAGTCCTGTACGCTACCGACTGAGCTACGGGGGCTTGGCAACAATTGCTTTCAAATTGGACCAGTTTAAAATTTTGTCTTGTGGTAAAGAGTTAAACCCCTCTGGGAGTATGGTACTGGGAAGCTCCACACAAAGTTTGTACTGTATGACACAACCCCAACTTCTAGCAACCTTAATGGAGGTTTTGAAAACATCGTGGAAAAAAAGAGAAAATGCTGGTGACCAGCATTTTCTCCTTTTCCAACCATGTTTTCTACCTTGGCAAAGACAAATCCTATTCTTTGTGCCAAATTTAATTTTTTGTCTGCAAATCCTTTCAATTTGGATAAGTCTAAGATTATGTTGACATAGGCTGCTTAATCCTCTACCACATCGAAAATTTTTTTGACATGTCCAAAATTGAAAGCAGTTGCAGATGTCTATAAATTTGACCAAAAAAAGAAAGTAAAAAACATTGTGAGAGAAGGAAAAAGCTGGTTTCCAACACTTTCTGTTTTTTTAACAATGTTTTCAAAAGGCTTCTTTCTAAAGGGCAGTAAATGTAGGGATTATGGTTAAAATATTATACATGTAGTAAGTATCAATTTCTAGAAAATGGTCCCAACCTTTCCTTAGATCCCTCCGGGAGTATGGTGTTGGGAACTTCCACATAAAGTTTGTCTTCCATGAAGATTGTTTCCCAGGTCACCATCACACCCTCAGCTACGCAAATCTCGAAACACAGATTAGCCGCGCTCTGTAAAACAAAGAATATAACCCTTTCACCAAACAACAAAATCTTAGGCTAGTCCAAACTGAAGGCACCTGCAGACGACACATTAAATATTTCTCAAACCATTAAATTTGTCATTCATAAGGTAGAAAACATTGTGGGAAAGGGAGAAAATGCTGGCTGCCAGCATTTTCTCCTTTTCCCACAATGTTTTCAACAGTCTTCTTCTTTAGGGTTGTTGAAACTTGGAATAGTGGGGTAAGGAGTTAACACAAAATCCCATTTTCTAATGACCCTAAGGAAGAAGGCTTTTGGAAAAATAGAGGGGAATGGAGAAAATGCTGGTAACCTGCATTCTTTCCAACATGTTTTCTTTCCTTTCAGGACTAACCCCATCATAGGAGCCATATCTACATGTAATTTATCACCTGCAAATGCATTTCATTCAGGCAAGTCTGTAATGTTGATGTCTGGTAAAGGGTTAAGCATTTTAGTCTCTAATACATTTTTCTTTTTCATCTCCAATACATTTTTTTTCTCTCAAAATCTGCAAGACGTAAAATCTTTAGCAGATGACAAAATGCAGATCCATCCAAACTGTAATCATTTTGCAGATAAATAAAAAATCTGGGACTCAGATGTTCAAAATTGTCTTGGAGCGGGTAGAAAACATGGTGGCTAACAGCATTTTCCCCACAATGTTTTGCAAAGTCGTAGGCCTCCTAGCCAAGTTCCTGAAACATGGGAAACATCATTTTTTGTATGAAGTGAGAACATTTGTATTTCACCGCATAAGTATACAACAGATCTTTCTTTCAAAATTGTCCTCATATTTTCTACTTGTCCACAAACAACAAGACTGAAAAATGTTACTTGTCCGGAGCTGAATTTTCCAGAGTCGGACGAGTTGGCCATAGCATTTCCACATCCCTGAAAAGGTTAAATCAACTTTTCCCAGAGCGCATTCCATACATTATGTAACTTTTATCATACTCTCGGGTCAATTTCAAGTACAAGAACTATGATGCAACCAGGATGTTCATTATCATTGGTTTGCAGGTTACAAGATAACTTATCCGACTTAACAGACTTCTTATATGTAACCCTTTACCAAACAGTCTCAAGTTTTAGCAACCATACTTGGGAAAGAGGCTTTGAAAACATTGTGGGGGCAAAAGAGAAAATGCTGGTAACCAGCATTTTCTCCTTTTCCCACAATATTCTACCCTTACGATTGCAAACATTAAAATCTGAGCCGCATTTTACTTTGTTGCCTGCAAATGCAAATGCTCCAAAACGAACACATCCAAAATTTTACTTCCTGGTATATAGATAACTTCAGGCTCATCCAAAGTTAACTTTTGAAAGCATTTGCAGATGACAATTTAAATGTGGTTAAACAGATGGGATCTGTCTTTGAAAGGGCAGAAAATGTGGGAAAAGGAGAAAATGCCAGTTACCAACATTTTCTCTATTCCAGCAATGTTTTGGAAAGGATTCTTTCTCAGGGTCATCAAAAACACAGGACTGTTTGGTAAAAGATTCAACCCTTTGCAAGCTAAGATTAACTTAAGCTGCTTTTGCAACCAATGTAGGTCAGAGATCAGACTGCATTTTCTGTACAGTCTAGAGTCTTATCTTGGATTTACACCCTACCCAACTACTCCTTCATTTTAACTTTTGACTGAACAATCCTGTGTTTCGACTCTTTACCAAATGACAAAATTTAGGAATCAATCAATTTCAAAGTATTTGCAGATGACAAATTTAATGTGGGGCAAATGCTGTAGAAAGCATTGTGGAAAAGGGAGAAAACCCTGTTTACCAGGGAAATTACACGCATTTCTTCCTTTTCCCACAAAGTTTTCAGAAGTCTTCTTCTTTGGGGCCAGCGAAACTTGGGATTGTTTGGTGAAGGATTTACAACCCATTACCAGCATTTTCTCTTTTTCTCGCAGTGTTTTCTACCCTGTCAAAGAACTTGAGTTTACCTGAACCAAATTAAAACTTTTTTGCAGATACATGTAGGTTTAATTTGGAAGGGCCTAAATTCTGTCGCTTTGTGAAGGGTTGATCCTATCCCAATGGACAAATTTTAGACTCTTTCAAATTCAGACAACATGCATACAGCAAATTCAAAATTGTTACAATTGAGCTTAAGCCCTCTGATAGGGTAGAAATCATTGTGGGAAAAGGAGAAAATGCTTGTAATGAACATTTTCTCCTTTTCAAAAAAATATTTCAACATCTTTTCCCAATATTTGTGAAAACCCGGGATTATTTGGTAAAGAGTAAAACAAGGGCTGAATGCAATACTATCTCATCTGTGTTTTGGAAAATTTCACAGGTGTGGGGAAAAAACTTCTAATTTCTCTGAAAAGCATTTTTAGATCATCTTGTTTAGATATGTTGTTTTATTGAATTCAACACAACATATCTAAGAAAGATCATCTAACAAAGCTTTCCAGAGAAATAAGAAGATTTTTCCCTCAACCGTAAAATGTTTCGAGAGCTGATGGAACAGTTTCGCATTCACCCTTCAATAGAGGACAAATGCCATCATTTGAACCACATTTAGTTTGTCTTCTGAGAATGTTTTCCAAATTAAGAGTTCTAAAATTTTGTTGTATGGTAAAAAGTAAAGGTGTGAATTATTACTGTTTCTTGTTGCAGTGAACATAAACCCTGGAAAAGACTTTAGCACTTCTGGGATTCAAGCTCACAACCATGGAGTCAGAATCCCTACATAAGGTTCGTAGAATTGATTCTCCTTGTGAAATACTTTTATGTCTTTACCAAACATCTTTCATGTTTTCAAGACGCTGAAGAAGAAGCCTTTTTAAAAACATTACTGGCAAACGAGAAAATGTGGGTATCCAGCATTTTCTCCTTTTCTCGCAATGTTTTGAATCCTTTGAAAGAAACGTTCCTCATCTGAGCCACATTTAAATTTTCATCGGCAAATGCATCCAATATGGCCACAGGCAAGTCTTAAAAATTTGGTGTTTGGTATGGAGTTAACCCTTTCCCAAACAAGCCCTGGTTTTCACGTGTCTGCAGTACAAGTCTTCTGAAAACACTGTAACGAGCAATTTCTCCTTTTCCCACAGTGTTTTCTACCCTTTTTGAGACCTTTCTGCCATTTTCATCAAATTTAAAATTGTCGTCTGCAAACTCTTACAATTTGGACCAGTCCAAAAGTTGTCATCTGGGAAAGGGTTAAAGACACATCCCATCATTGAGCCACACTGGTCATCTGCAGTCTGAAAGTCTAAAATTGTGTTACTTGGTAACAGTTTAAATCAGTTTCTAACCATTAATTTACCTGTGAATCGCTTGTCAAGATGTCTCCATATGCACTGCCTGAATTGACGACCTTGACATTGACAGGGGGCTCTTTTGAAACCCCCACACCGCTGCCCTCTGTCACGAATGACACGTTGGCGGCGTGGGGCACATCAGGAACACTGCCTGCCCCCCGCGCCCAGACGTATGCATTGTCGGGATGAAGATATACTGAAATGCAAAATTTTCATCATGATACTATAATTCAATAACCAGTTCCTACAGCAATGCAATAATATGCCATAATATGTATTCTCGGCCCATATTCACCGACCAATCTATATAGAATTCTTAGTCCAAACTTTACAAAGTAAAACAATTTCTGATTGGTTAAAATTAAATTACTTGGTTTAGTGGTTTAGCCAATCATCTCTAGAATTCTTGAGAAAAGAATCAGACGGCAATTCAGAATGATTAGTGAAAGCATCCCAAGAAACCTAAAAACATCACCAGCTTTTTTTTTAGTAGTGTTTTTTCTGCTCATATCAGTTAAGCACTGTTTCAGGAGACTTTTTAATTTCTGTAACATACATTTATTAATTTAAGTCTGGAATACGCTTCTACAAGTCCTTCACAGGTATCCAAATATGGGAGTTGGCCGTTTAACTCATAACTAGACAACAAAATTTTAGAATGGTCCAAATTGAAAGAATTTGCAGACGACAAAATATATGCGACTGAAAAATTGAAATTTGTTTTGAGAAGGGAAGAAAAAGATTGTGGGAAAAGGAGAAAATGTTGGTTACCAGCATTTTCTCCTTTTCCCATAATGTTTTCAAAAGGCCTCTTTCTTAGGGTTGTTAAAAGTCGGGATTGTGAGGTCAAGAGTAATCTTATTACCAAACAACAAAATTTTAGACTGGACCAATATCAACGCTTTGCACATAACAAATGCTACTAAAAGATAAATGAAAATTTTGAAAACATTGTGGGAGAAGAAGAAAATGCTGGTTACCAGCACTTTCTCCTTTACCCACAATGCTTCCCCAATCCTTCTCTTTCAGGGTCATTAAAAGTCTGGATTGTGTGGTAAAGGGTCAAACATTTTCCAAAATCCTTTTCTAGAAAAACTTGTTTTGGTTATTGATAAAAAAAAAAGTCTAAATAAGGTTGCTCTAATAAATATGCATAACATAGCTTTTTAGTGCCACAAATGACAGAAAATTCCACCTTAATCTAATTCTCAGATAAACTTGCACAACACTTAGTACCACTTGTATGCCCTAACCTGGGACACTTTTCTGGTTCATTGGGACAATATTCCAGTATCCCTGCTTTGGCAAAACAATAAAAGGACTATAAAATCCACACTAATCCCTTTATCTATATACCTCTGCACTTCATAAACCATAGTTCCTATCTCCTATAGACTATCTATGTACCTTACAAAGTTTAACCCTTTACCACACAATCTAAAGTTTTAACAACCCTGAAAAAGAAGGATTTTGAAAACATTATAAGAAAAGGAGCATGTTCTCCTTTAGCCACAATATTTTCTGCGCATTAAAAAACAAATCTGAATTTTTGAGTCACATTTACTTTGTAGTCTACATATGCTTTGAATTTGGGCAAGTCTAAAAGTTTGTCATCTGGTACAAGGTTACCTTCATCAAACACTCCAGAGCTCCCAAGAAGAATGCTTTTAAAAACACTGGGAACAAATTTCTGTGAAAAAGCATTTTCTCCCTTAACAGCCATGTTTTCTACCCTTTTTGTTACAAATCCTATCATTTAAGCCCCAATTAATTTATTGCAGGGTCCACAACAACAGTGTCCTATGCCCAAGGTTAACAAGACAGCGTTTTCCATTGGCAACAATAATGACCCCCTAGTCACAATGACCCCTCTAGCCATAAATAATGGGGGTCATTCTGGACTTTGTGGGGGTCACAACTAAATGTCATTAGGTTAAACATTAAAGACTACTATTCATGAAACAATGTGTTTTTTTGTTTCTTATTCATACTAAAGCTTTATATAACTTATTTATGTATTATTGCATTACGTAAGATACATTGTAACGCCTGGGATTCTCTATATAGAAGGGCTTACAGTCTAGATGGCATCTTTTTTCATAGAGTATCTTGAGTATGCTTTATTAAAAGCCTGTCCTTAACAGGTAAAAATCCCCTAGCTGCAGACAAGATGTCATTTATTTGCATAATTTCAATCTTTCAAGGGCATCAACGTGACCGCTAGTGTTTTGGAAACGCACATAAAGGTTAAATTGCGCAAGTTTGTGCAGCCACTCTCTGTGGTAACTGGGTAATTGTGTTTTTATTACGAGAATCAACCTTTTGATTGATACAAACAGCTTGTTGTCCGCCGGATTTGACAACCTCTATTTTGTGTGTGTGGTTTTTTTTAGAGAGAGCAGGGCTTTATCCAGGCGTTTTGGGAAAAGGCCCCTGGCCAAATTGGGAAAAAAATCATCGACAAAATGTCAAAATTGGGAAAATAATATTGACAAAACATAAAAAGTTTGAAACATATTTAACCTTACAATAAACTACTAAATCAATACCGTTTTTTTTTTTTCCTCCAAACTTCTTTCTTTTTGGATGTTTCTCTGTAGTCTTTCATACTAGTTCCTGTCTCTAAGCTGTAAGACAACACCCCCAACCCCCGTTAAGTAGGATTTTTTGATTCTCTTATTAAGATATCTGTTTTTCTGGTGAATGAACAGAGGAATTATTTCATGTTTTATTTTCAATGCAAGTCAGCTAATAGAAGTCATTATCAAGGCTAAACAAGACAGATTGAAGAGCCTCTGATCGGTTGAGGTCTTTTTGGCAATGTTTTGTCATGTGTTTTCGTGGTTTTTTTCCATGATGATTAATCTTTGAAAATGATTTTTTGTGTGTTTTGATATATAAAGAAAGACTGATAAATCGTCCTTTTCTGAGGTAGATCTAGTACAGTATTGGAAAAAAAAACTGTTGAAAATTAATTGTGAAAAGGATACTTCACACTAGATTATTGCGTTATATGACTTCGGGTGTGTCGATAGTCCCACAGCCATACTGATACCGGCTCTTTAATTAACATCCTGAATTTATAACCCATAACTGATGACTTTAAAAGTCCCAAAATGAATTAGCTTGTTTTTTATTTGATTATCCATTTCGGCCGACGACAAGCTCTGCTCACAAGTTAATCAGACGACCACTTTGCTAAGACAAAGAGCACAGTATAGGACCGGAAGTATGCATTGTATGTGACTTTGGATTCTGTACAGTGACGATCCGTCACTTGGTGTTAAAAATTGTGTTCACACGGTGAGTCAAGCTGGTGATTTCTCATTCATTTTGATAGTTATTGTAAACTATTCATATCTATTTATTTGCTTGTTTTGTGTAGATCATATCAGAAACACGAATGTGCATTGTAAACTTTCCGTATAGCAAAAGCGATGCCGTAATCAGTTGACCGTTCTAAAAATACAGATGATTTTGTCCCAAAAAGACACCATTTTCATTCGATTCCTCAACGTTAAAACCCCGTGTCTCAACGGAAAATGTATAAACAGTCTTTTTATTCATATCTTTGAGAAAATATGTCAAGGTTTGGTAACAAAGTCGACTACAATTTTCATTATCCTCTGTTTAAAATGGCACGTTGAGAAATTTTCGGCTGTACAGTCACCCGAGATCTATTAACAGCTTGCAAGTGACTGTACAAATTTCTTTTCTCAACATGTCGTTTTAAAAGATGGATAAGGAATATTGCAATCGACTTTGTGACCAAACTTTGACATGTTTTAACAAAAATATAAACAAAGAAACTCTTTATACGTTTTTCGTTGAGAAAATGGGTTTTTAACGCTGAGTAATCGAGAAAAAACGGCGATGTTTTGGGATAAAATCATCTGTATTTCTAGCATGGTCAATGATCAAGGCATACCCATTGCTCGAAGGAAGGTTCTCAGCTCACTTACGTGTTCCTGACATGGTCTATACATAACAGACTTATAACTGGATATGAATATTTTACAATAACTATCAAAATAAATGAAAAATCACCAGCTTTACTCACCTTGTGAACACAATTTTTACTACCAAGTGACTGATCGTCACTGTACAGAATCCCAAGTCACATACAATGCATACTTCCGGTCCTACACTGTGAAGAGGAAGCACAACCGCTCGAAATATGAGAGGAAAAAACTCGTGGTCTAGATTAGGTTGGGTATTTTTCATAACATGTTCCTGTTTCAGGACCATTATTATAGGAGCTTGTTATTATAGGAGCTGGTTTCTTTGTTTTTGTTTTACAAAACTCCGCTTCGCTGCATATACGCGAGGCGGTTGCTAAGAAGTTAACATGCTATTTTTACGACGTGTAAACCAATAACGGTTTACAGCCAGACAATTGAGTCTATGCATGAATCGATTGAAAATATACGGACGCAGTCTGTAGTTCATTCGCCCCCGAATAGTTTCGTACCTACAATACGACGATTGTCGATTTCCTGCTTGAACTGTGGTCAATGCCTGCAAATTTGTGTGTCAGGGAAAACCCTGGCTGATACATCAGACTTGTTTTCTTTTACTAGCGTCTAATTGGGAATTCTATTTTATGGAATTGGGAAAAAAATACACTTTTTGCGATTGGGAATGGGGCCGAAATTCGGCCCCTTAGTAAAGGAAGAAAATCCCCTGGAGAGTATCCATCCGACAACAATTACTCTATAATTAGCGCTGTGAGCAATTGAACCACGTGAACACATCGCCGAACAAGTTTGCAATTAGCGGTAAATATCTCGTGCTGAACGCTTAGCTGTGTGTTGGATTGAATGAAAACTGGAGACACTTGGGGACAGTGAATGGGGATAATTCCGCGGTATACTCTGAAATATATCCCATAAAGAAGTTTTTCATGAATTTGAAGCGGCCAACTTGATTTCAGTGTGTGAGTTTTATTCACAGCTTCCCAGCAGCATCCAAAATTCAATCCAAAATCGGGCATAGTTTAGAAGAGATAACCTCCGCTGGCTAGACTTTTTTTGCTGAAAACGTGTTCTGTTCAAGCAGTGCAGCGTGAGCAAAGGGATATATGGGGGATTTATTGCATTTTGGCCTTAAGTTGCCAATGTTCTTCACGCTTTTGCTACTTCCACAGCACTATTTTACATTTGCCTGCTGATCTCACTTCCGTTTCCAGTTTCGGTTTTAAGCAGGCATATATTGTAAAACTTTTACGAGAAGTACAGTTTTATCGTTGATGGGTGTTATTTCTCCTCTGTTTTGTCCGACAATTCTAATTTTTGTTCCTCATCCTCTCTTAAGTCACTTAATAAATATTGAAAGGGGGGGGGGGTTTCAGACTAAACCTTACATTTACTGTCCCTGTCCCCAGTCACTTTGGAGAATATTGGTCGGTTGCCCATGTGGTTTTCGGAGGATGTTTTGAACATATTTACTGTGATATTTGTAACTGTGATAACACATTACATATAGAACAGGGTGTATACGTGTATACTTTTTATATATACCATCAGCCTGTATTGTTTTAAATTGTTTATTTTAGGCACTGTTTTTTAAGCCTAAATTAATCCTGGTGGCATCAAGCTTCACAATATGGACACATGTCATGTCCAACTGTAAGACCCAACTAGGGCTATCCTGATACGCCTTAAGTGTACCACAATATATTGCAATACACAGAAACGGTATTGTGATACATACCACAATATATTGCCTCTATGTTAAAATTAATATTTTTTTCTTTTAAAAATACCTTTGTTATTCATAATTCAGGTTTAATTCTTCCAAAACAAGAGAATGTGAATCATTTAAATCACCCAATCTCAACAAAAGTGATTCAAAATATCGGATTTTGCTTTCTTATTCTGTAACCGTCCTCAGTCGCATCTATAGCATTAGTGTGGGCAGCCATTGTTGATATGGTCGTACTTGATTCAGAAAATGCAGACCCAATCAAGTCGGATTACAAGAAAATACTTCAGTATAATTTGCACACATTTTCCATTAATTTAATTATTGTATGAATGAATTTTATTCTTGTTTTCCTGTTTTTAAAAATCTGCAACTTTTGATGTTTTAAACATCGTGTTGGTGACTTGGCATTGCGTGGTTTGGATTAAATTGATTGTGACCATAAAACATTGACAATCATGAGTCAAGTATGCCCTAGTCTGCTTAAACTAGTACCTGTTGTGTCTCCCGTAACCGTCCGATAGGCGTTGATACGAGGATCGATAACAGGCTGCCAGTTTATAGTCTGCTTTCATACTAAACTGGTGCCCGTAACCATCCGATAGACAACCGGCTGCAAGTTTACTTTCATACGCACTACAATTATAATAATGATAAGCGTTTGCATGACTGCAACGTTTTAGAAACAACCAGATCAAAATAAACTGAAAATACATCAAAACTAGAAAATATCGCAAAAAACCGGTATGTGAAGTTTGTATTGCGGTATGTATTGACTTTGAATTATATTCTGGTATACCGGTATATCTTGACAGCACTACACCCAAATCATCAAATTGGTGGAGGGAAACTGGGCCAGAGTGTGATAATGCCTTCCAGGGACTTATTATTTTAAAATTTAGGTTTTATAGGGTTTTCAAACATAAAGTGAAAATTTTCATGGGTTCTTTTAAATAAAACAGGGAAGAGTGTAGTATCATGAGTTTTCGTAGTAGTTCGGGTTCCTGAATATGCCCGAGTCTTGGCCAAGAGCTGTTGACAATACAAAGCCAAGCAACAACCAATGAGGGTCCAGTTGCCCATTCTGCACATGCGCAGGCGTTAAACTGGGCTAAAACCAAACCAGATTCGGGGCACGTGAAGATAACCTACTGAACTGAACACATCACCAAAGCACAGCTCCCCACGAGGAAACTAGCTTACACCGCGTTTTACAGACTGGCCGGCCAAAAGTTCTGAATACCATATCCAGATAACCGTAAGTTGCCAGCTAAGCTGTAATTATATATTCTTATAGAGACCAATTGCTCTATAGATCTTTCAACTGGCTACCTGAACAGTAGTCCAAATATTTAGACGTATACATGCTTATTTACCTTTCAACATTTATCATCGGACATTTCACATTTTATTTTTCTTATTGCATGTAACGTCTAAACGGGTCCCATTCAGTTCAATGTAGCAAATCCGATCTCTCTAAAACCAGTATTATAACGAAAGAGAACTTCATTTACCTGTAGGAAGAACTTTTTTTGAAAATATTCAGCCGCTGTCTTGATAAATAATGAGCAGATTCATTCAGAATTCAATAAAATCACTCGCAAGTGGGATTGCCGACACAGTCGCCGCCATGTTTTTCAGTCATGCAGACGGTTGCATAACAAATAAGAATTGACGTTAAGTTTATGAACGAAATCTATTACAATAATCAAACAAGACCGAAGCGAACAAAATTTCGTTTTAAAAAAAGACATAATACCATTCTGTAAGTTGCATTGACCCGCACATGACGTTTCATTCGGAACAATCATATCTCTTCCACGGCAATTCATAACAAAACAGAGTGGTGTTGAATCGGAATGGATTTAGCTCATAAATAGGCAAGTTTTGGACAAATATCCTTTTTCAATCGAGAAATTATTCATTTATCTTACTTCTGATGTAAATTTTATTGAACAAGTTCACTTGAAGGTATCCAAATTTGCTGTTCAAACAGCGACAAAATTCGATGTCGGAGTTTGCTAAAGGAAACTATGAAGGAGCCGATAAGACCCTACGTACACGATGAATGTCAGAATGAAAAATAACGTACGTAGGGGCTTATAAATAGGACTACCTGAACAGAAGCCAGTCTCTCCACAGCCATTTGAATGGGGCCTGATCTCTCAACTGCCATCTGATCTCCAGATAGCCTTTGAGTAAGAGCCAATCTCTCTAGCCATCTGAAGAGGGTCCGATCTCTTGATAGCCATCTGACCTGGAAGAGATTTCTCTTAAAGTGATTGGGCCTTTATTAGCTGCTTCAAAAGGACCATTTTCTCGATTCCAACCACTTGATAGCAGGCTCGACCGACCTAAACTGGGACTCATCTAAATCGTCTTATGAGTATGAATGATAAATGTTAAAACTGAAGTGAAGGCAAGCCATTTTGATCTTTCGTTTTTGAAAATACAAAAGCGCAAAGACAAAGCCTGTGATCAAAATAAAACAACTGTTTCTTATACAATCGAATACAGATTGTGTTTTATGAAATGAAAGTACAGCAATAAAAAATGAATGTCCCTGTTTAGAGTTTTTCGCAATCTTGCCCCACGTCGCCATTTTGATTTCATTATGGCCGACGACTGAAGGTCGAAAATCAACTACGCAATTTCAAAAAATTGAATACTGAAATAAATTTTGACGGATTAGAACTCACAGTTTAGTGGAGTGTAATGCAGGCATTCTCTCTTTTTCTTCTTGCGCTTTCGGACCAAAGTTTTCGTCAATAACGATAGCCTGAGATGCTTTCAACATAACTGTTGCGTGTGGAAATCCACACGTAGAAGGATTGCCACACTGCTTGTTTTCTTGTGGTTATATACTAAATGCTTGGTGACGTCATAGATACATGTAAGAATCAAAGCACTCAAAATGCTGACTCGAAATGTACGCCATATGAAACCCTTTACATATATAGCGCCATTGGAGAAATTAGTGGCTTTTGCGGATGGAATAGATTAATTTGTAGTCTGATCTTTCATCAACATCAACCCCCTGACTTATATGGAGGGGAATATCCGCCAAAACTCTATGTGTCTAGATGACATTCTTGTTTATGAACATTAGATGTCTATTTGTCCTCTTTCTTAAATCTTACATGCATATAACATTTCATGTTTCATTATTACTAATACATGTTGCTTGATGCTAATTCCATTTTTCTTCTTCCACTTGTATGCCATAAAATTGTTATTTAGTAGTGTGTGCTTCTGTTCATTTTGCCCCTTTTGACATTATGATTTCATCTATCTTACTTCCTTATCCTGATATTTTTCCCATTTTCCAATGTCTGTATAGCTTATCATTAAAGTGCTACATTCTTGTTTATGCATATTCTGGCAAAAACTATGGGCTTTTGTGATATTAAATTGAAACTATGATAGGTAGCTGAATTAAGGCGAACGAAGTATGCACTAACAAGAATAGCATTTACACGAATACGACAAGTCATATTATGATACCAGATGGCGCTTTCATATACATTATTCGGTAACAGACAAGTTTTGTAAATTGGACTTATAAATAAATCAATTGGATGTTCTGTAACAAGGCAGTGCCCTGATGTTTCTCACACCCAGTACATAGCTTTCTGTGCAAACCTTTCTTTTTTAATTTGCAATTGCCGCTCGTTTTCTGACATAATAATATTTGTTATGTTGTACCTTTCATGCTGTTTATAAATGCCTGAAATCGATAAATTCTGATCACCATCTTATTTTCGGTTTTCACCCTTTCACCCTTAGTTGATTTAATCAATAATACACAATCCTAAACCTGTACCCATTGTAATCGTCCTACAGATAACAGACTCCCAGCTTAAGCCAATTTTAAGTTTTATAAATATGTTTTATCAAAAAGGCACTGGCTTTGTTAACATTTCCTTTGTGAAAATATTTTCTTTTGGGAACAAAATGGCCGGCTTGCAAACCAGCCATTTACCCTTAGAGCACCTTTCACCCTTACAGCCAATTCAGATCAAGATCAGACTACACAAAACATGGAGACTGATCGTAGATTTACTCTGTCTATTTTTCTAATACATTATGAATAAGGACAACCTTGAAATCATTTATAGTAGATGTTCTTTTTCTAAAATGAAAATGGCCGTTTGGTTTATTCGATGCTCTAAGGGTTAAAATTATGGTTAATCAGTGCGAATTAATAAAGATATTACAGGTGAAACATTGTAGCAAATGAAGAGAGACAGAGAGAGAGAGAGAGAGAGAGAGAGAGAGATGCCTCGACAATGCTTTGTTGCATACTTCTTGTAATTTTGACTATGTACATAGTGCTTGTCTAGAAAAAAATGTTCTGTTTTGTTCCTCTCCTGCCTCCACAATGTTTTTAAATCTGGTCTGGTGCACACAAGTCGTCGTCAGTAGGTTTTAAAGTGTGTTCATCAATACAACACGGACATCACTGCATAAAAAAATCATATAAGGTCCCAGACACCTGTACGAACATTGCGAGAGCAAAGGGAGTACTGTATACTATATACATGTATAGACATGTGTCTTTAACAGCCTATACCAGCCTGTATAGCTCATGTGGTAGAGCGTAGGGCTAGTAAACGTCATGTGTCTGGACACTTGAGGGTGTGGGTTCGATTCCCTCGGCTAACCATCTGAAATTACTAACCGTTTTTCAGATGAGACTTTAAACCGAGGTTTCGTGTGACGGTGCTATACACCGAGCACGTTTAAGAACCAGGTGTAACTTATGATAGGTTTCGTCGTGTATCTTGGACTATCCCTGTAATATAACTAATAGCCTTCGGGGGCCGTCGCCCATATGGGAAACCGGTGGCGCCGATAAATAAACGCGAATTCTTTAACAGCCTGTTTTCATACCTCCCATTACCAACAAGATAAAGAAGATCCCCATAGATCTTAGAGATTAGCCATGGTTTAAAGATGGCTATTTAGAATTTGTGACGAAAAATTAAAAACAAAAACCCTAAACGCATTTTCATGTCCCTGAAACATTAATAGACGAGGAGAAATTCGCAGATCAGACTGCACACATAAAAGTTAAGGGGATAGGGCATGTTCAGATCACACACTGCTCATGCTGTTTGAAAAAAGTATTTCTCAAAAGAGTATATGTCACTTTCTATCTATCCATGTCTCTCACCCCCTCTCTTCATTTGCCACAATATTTTTTCTGTATTAGCCATCTTTCTGGAAACAATTGAATTATCCATAAGTTTAACTCCAAGAGCTTCGAATAAACCTAACTGCCATTTTCATTGTAGAAATAAAACCTTAATTTTAGCGATTTCAAGTTTTTTTTTTTTTTTTTTTTTTTTTTTTTTCAGAATGCTTTGGAAAAGGAGCATGTGAAGATCAAAGTTTAGACTCGGTTTTTGGCGTAGTGCGATCTTGATCTGCACTGGCCACAAAGGCAACTGAAGTAGTGACAGGCGATCTTAGGGTTAAATGTTGGTTTGGAAGTCTTTAAAGAAGAAAATATTTTCGCACTGAAATACTCATAAAAAACATTTTAAACGAAGATACATCGGGTACAAGGTTAGGATTGGGTATTATTCATCACCTAAACTATATGGTTGGAATATCGAAAGTAATATGTTTTTGTGATTTCAGGTATATTATTTTACATACAGCATGGCAGGAGCAACATAACAAAATTATTATGTCTGAAAGCGTGTGGAAAAAAGAACCCTTGAACAAATGAGAGCGAAGACTTTACTTGGTGTGAAAAACATCACGGTGCAGTACACAAGACAAAAAAGTAGACTTGTCCAAATTGAAAGCATTTGCAGACGACAATTCAAATGTGACTCTAATGATGGAAGTTGTCTTTGACAGGGTAGAAAACATTCTGGGGAAAAGGAGAAAATGCTGGTTACCAGCATTTTCTCCTTTTCCCACAATGTTTTCGAAAGGCTTCTTCTTCAAGGTAGTTAAAACTCGGGATTATGTGGTAAAGGGTTAAACACTATATAATTACCTTGTTACCGAAACATCGGATAGATGTACTTTTATAAGTCCAATTTACCGAACTTGTCTGTTACCGAAACATTTGTCGCCCATTATGCTTCTCGTCTGCATTTAGGAAAGTTTCAATACTGAAGAAGGAAGTATAACAAATATAACATGTATTTAGAAGAAAGTAAAATGCTACTAGAAACATGCATCAAGCACTAGGAAAAAAGACAAATGCAATGACGCAGTAGGAAGTAATCAGGAAGAATTAAGCATTCATAATCAACAAAAACACAATAGTAAATATGATCAAGTTATAATAATGATGCAGGCAATTAGCACCAAACAGTATGCACTAGTAATAATGACACATGAGATGCAATATGCATGTAAGATGTAAGAAAGAAGACGAATAGACATCTAATGTTCACAAATAAGATTGTCATCTAGACCTATAGAATTTTGGCGGATATTCCCCTCCATAGACTTAGTCAAGACTGTGCGTTGCAAATCTTTCTGAGTTTCAGCGGATTGTATTTTCGTAGATTTATAGATGTCGAGTTTATATAGATCTAAGACGACTTCTGAAACGGTTCTAAGTGCAGAAATCATTTAATGAACTCGTATTACTTACCATGAAAACGAATTTAGGCCGGGTCAAACTTTTATGCTGGTGCGTGACCATGATTTTGTTATCGTTATTACAAACGACCCTTTGTTCATACGAACCCGAAAAAGAAGCTTTTTGAAAACATCGAGAGATAAGCAGAAAATTTTTGTGAAAAGAATACCCCCTTTTTTCAAAGTTGTCCATAGTCTCAACACACCATCCTGTCTGATTTGTTGTCTGCACATTGTTTCAAAATGGAACAGTTTAAAATATTGTCTGGAACAGAGCTAACCGGAATTTTAAGGAAGTCACAAGACGCATTTTTTGCTGTCTTCTTACATAGACGAATTTGTCTGGATCTAAATTTGAAACTTCCTAGGTCTGGTAACCAGCATTTTCTCATTTTTCTACAATGTTTTCAAAAGATTTCCTCCTCAGGGTCTTTAAAAGTCGGGATTGTGTGGTAAAGGGTTAAATACTGTTTGGCGGTTTTGTTTTTTTTTGCTCTTGTTTTAATACAGATCGGAAGCAATTATAAGACTTGGAGGTCATTTCTTTTGACAGATCTCAAGGGCGTAGCGTCGGTTACACACAATACGCAAGTGCGTAATGTAGAAACAAGAAGCATCTTTTACTTTAGGCTGCTGATCGGGACTCACTGATCTTTTGCGGACGGTGTAGATCAAGATCAGACTGCACAGAACGTGCAGTCTGATCTTGGATCTACACTGTCCGATAAGGAGATGTTTCCCCAGATAACTTTGAAATACCAACATATTGGTTTTTACCATCACCTTGAAAGTTTCAATTAACGGTTATTTTGCAGGATAAGGGTTAAAAAAGATAGACGGCGTAAGTGATACTGGAAGATGACTATTGAAACTTCTGTGGCTCAATATGGAGTAAAATAATGAAAATTAATTTCGCGAGAAATTGCTCCTTTTGCCTCATCGAAACGCATGTGAAATATTAAATTTCCAAATAGAACAAAAAAGGACCATTCTCTATTGAACGAATTTGCTATGGCATGAATCAAGGCCTCGGGGTATTGATTAGCGGTAGCGACGCTTGTAAATACATATAGTGATTTCATAAAATTTATGTGCGAGCAAATATGCCAGAAGGGGCCCGCCGAATAAGCATGTTCATGTTTTTGACCAATCGCAAGTTACGATTTATTCATTCTTTATCTGTACCAAAAGCCAGTGCATTCAGCTTCACCGACAAAAAGGGTTTTGTTAGTTTGTATTGGAGTTTAACGCCATTTTAACAGCTCAGGTTATATCATGGCGGTCAGTGACGCACTCATGTGTTTCTTGGCTTTCTTACGCCAGCACTGATACAACTTTCTTCCCAAAGCCACTGACTACTTTTCTCACATGCATCAGAGGTGAAAGGCGATAAACCGCCGGAAAGAAAGTTTCCGTCAACCAGGTATCGAACTCGCAACCACCAGGTCACGAGTCAGATACGCTAACCACTGAGCTACCCGGGCGGGCGACAAAAAGGGAATCGGCGAAAAAAAAATTTCTTTCACTGTATAGAACAACCCCACCTTCATAGCAAAGCTTAAAACTGCTAAAAAAATGAAGATTCCCAACAACCGATAGTAAAAGACCAAATATTGCCATTTCTTCCTATATCTTTTCGATGGAAAACCTTACTAGGCCTATATCGGACAGTGTAGATCAAGATCAGACTGCATGTTCTGTGCAGTCTGATCTTGGTCTACATTGTTCGCTAAAGCTCACTGCCTCGTGCTTTGCATTCTAAGGGTGAATGGCAATCTCAATTCGGAGTGCGTAATGATTCTGTACCCCTTGTTACGTTGTTGAATATCAGTAGGCATTTTATGGTTTGTTGTAAGGATATAGATCCACGTGCTTTACCGTGAAAATAAAAAGTATCCGGAAACAAGACTGTCTTGAAATGAAATCGACACGTTATTGTTTATTCACAACTGTTTTATCAGACGACTCTGTAAAAATTTCAGGCTGGTCCAAATTGAAAGAATTTGCAGATGACAATTTAAACGTGACCCAAATGACGAAATTTGTTCTTAAAAGGGTAGAAAACATCGTGGAAAAAGGGGAAACTGTTAGTTACCAGCATTTTCTCCTTTGCCCACAATGTTTTCAAAAATCTTCTTTCTCTGTGTCTTTAAAAGTCGGACTTGTAAGGAGAAGGGTTTAAACCTCTTGCAGAGTCTTGTTAAAAATTTGATTAAAAAACTTACCCGATGACAAAATCTCATTTACCCAAATTTAAAGCATTTTGCAGACGACGAATTCAGTGTGGCTCAAGAAATGGAATTTGTTTTTGAAAGTTTAGTTCTAAAACATTGTGGACAAAAAGAGAAAGGGCTCGTTACCAGCATTTTCTCCTTTTCCCACGATGTTTTAGAAAACCTTCTTCATCAGGGACATTAGAAACGCGAATGTTTGGTAAAAGGTTAATCTGATACAGTGGGAAAAGCAAACAAACTCAACGCAGACACCTAATTGGACGTTTTAAAAATCAATAGACTTGTTGGAGAAGTGCTTTATTTCTACACTAGTTTGACGCGCTGTAGAAACATTGGAAATTGTATAGTAACATTTTGGCTTTTAAACTTCCTACTAAGGTAAAGTTTAATACTCAGACTGCTAGACGCGACTCTTTGACCTTCTGCGAACAGTGTAGATCAAGATCAGACTGCACATAATGTGCAGTCTGATCTTGGATCTACACTGTCCGAAAAGGTTTCCCCCAAAATACCCTTGAAATATAGCAAAATCTGGGTTTTAAAACTATCGGCTAGAAAATTGAATTTCACATAATTAGCAGGATAAGGGTTAATATAAAGAATGACTCTTGTCTGGCAGTTATCATAAACAAGTATATTTACCCGTCGAAAGATCATGGATGGTCTTTACAGTGTATAAGTTGTGCAGTGTGATCAAAGCTTGATCTATATTGTCCCGAAAAGTACATTACTTCGCGCTTACCAGCCTTATGGTTAATGTTCTTCCAATTCTAAGTTCCATGAATACTAGCCATATGATTGGTTAAGGCATTATCATCTCAGCAAATTAAATTGGAATAAGTAGTGCAAAAAAGTCAGTGAGTAGCGCTTAGCAGATTAACGGCTAATAGGAGGAGACTAGGGGCGTAACTAGGGGTTCAGAATCATTACGCACTCCAAATCGTGAGCGTTACCTCACTCTTAGGCTGCTAATCGCAACGCAGCGCGCTTTTGCAGAAAGTGTAAATAGAGATCAGACTGCACAAAACATGCAGTCTGATCTTGATCTTTGTTGACTGATACAGTGAGAATTTCCATCGTAAAGAAATAGGACGAAGTCGCTATATTTGACTTTTTACTATCGGTAAGAAATTTTTTAATTTTTAGCAGTTTTAGGCTTTATAGTGAAGATGGAGCTGTTCTTTTAAAGCGATAAATGAATCTTTCACCTGTTCCCTTTTTTCTGCATTACGCACTTGCGTATTGTGTATTATGGACGCTACGCCCTTGACACTGTCTCTTTTGTGTTGCGTCATGGGCATCCCAGCATTTTTCCGACTGTCAAAATCGTCAGGAAAGAAAATCGCGTATAAAGTTTTGTCTGTATCACAAGTCTATAAAAGTTTAATTTAAGGCATAATTCTAATAAAATGTGTCATTTAGAGGTAGTGTACACACAGTTTACATCAAAATTGTGGAATGCGGATAGAACGGTGACATATCTGCATTTTTAAGTTTATTTTGTTTGTACCGACAAGATTATGTACAGAATAGTGTGGAATTTAAGTAGGCCTACGAAAATCAAGTTAAATGTCGACTGTTGAATGTTTGAAGTGTTAGCATATTACCATAAGTAGATTTAATGAATAAAACATTCGAGCACTAATAACACTTACTGGATACATAGCCAAACATTTTGGAATTCAAAGCAGAACAAGTAAGTCTTTATTACCATATTTCCTTCGTGCAGACAACCTGAAGCAGCAATCGGCATTTGGAATCATTGTGGCAAAAGGAGAAAATAATCGTGATAAACTTTACCTTTTTTTTTTACGGCACAATAGGCGAAAGCAGGGACTTTTGCGGATGACATAGATCAAGATCAGACTACACAGAACGTGCAATCTGATCTTGGATCTATCCCATCCGCTTGTTTTATCAAGCATATTTAGATAAAAATCTTACTGAGGTTCAGTGAATGATATTTTCAGCCGTGATGAAGGTCGAATTTGTATATTTTGCACCGAAAGGGTCAATCCGTTACCACACAATCCCGGGTTTTAACGACCATGAGGAAGAAGCCTTTTGAAAACATTGTGGGAAAAGGAGAAAATGCTGGTGACCAGCATTTTCTCCTTTTCCCACAATGTTTTCTATCCTATCAATTTAGTTCCACAATTTGAGTCACATATAAATTGTAGTCTGCAAATGCTTTCAATTTGGACAGGATTTGGTTAACCCTTATCGTGCTGAAAATAGTGAAATGAAACTTTTAATCCGATAGTAAAAATCCTAATTTTTCTATTTCAAAGGTATTTTTGTGAGAAAGATATCTTTATCGGACTGTATAGATCTAAGATCAGACTGCAGGTTCGGTGCAGTCTGATCTCGATCTACACTGTCCGCAAAAGGTCCTTCAGTCGCGCATATCAGCCTAAGGGTTAATTAAAATGCTTTTACCTATTTCCATTGATGTTCATATAATATGGATACTTCATGGAACAGAATAATTCTTTTTTTTTTTTGTAGACGAGTTCAAGTATATTTCACAAGGATGAATTTAAATTCGTCTGCTGTGCAATCGATTGATTTTAACACTTTACCATACAGTCACGTAATTGTGTGACCCGTGTGGAAGAAGGATTAAAAAAAAAACACAATGTGGAAAGAGGAGAAATGCAATTAACCATTATTTTCTCCTATTTCCACAGGATTTTGTACCCTTCCTAGGACAAACCCAATTTTCTGAGCTCCACGTTTGACTGGTCGTCTCTAAATGCTTAAATTTGGACTGGCCTGATATTTAGTCGTCTTGTGAAAATACGTAACTGGTCCGTCCTGCGCACGTCTGTCTGACTGATTTTTTCACCGACTATTGTCTTTTTTCCTTCATTTAAACAAACAAACAAACAAACAAACAAACAAACAAAAATGGTTTTGTAGATTTCGAAAATCTGTTTTTATTGTTTTTTTTTTTTAATGATTTCCGTTTAGTTGTCGCCACCGTTTACCCATATGGGCGGCGCCCCCACAAGGCAGTTAGTTATGTTAGCGGGCAAAGTACAGGACGAAACCTATCCAAACTTACCGTTCTCTTCGCATGTCATCTTCTTCGAAGATTTGTAATGTATTTGAAAAATGCCACCTAGCGGAAGATAATGCAGAAGTTATACATGGTTCTTTAACGCGCTCAGTATACAGCACCGTCATGCGTGACCTCGGTTGAACGCATCATCCGAAAGACTATAAGTAATTTTTAGTTAGCAAGCCATGGGAATTCGTTTTTTTTTTTGCAATTGATCTTATTTTATTCCATTTAACTCTTTGCTAGACGACAAAATTTCAGACTTGGCCAAATTTGAAAGCATTTGAAAACAATTGTGACTCTAAAAATTGAAAATCTAATTTGGAAGGGTTGAAAACATTGAGAGAAAAGGCTGGTTACCATCATTTTCTCTTTTTTCCACTATATTTTCAAAAGTCTTCTTGTTTGTGGTCGTTAAAACTCGGGATTGTGTGGTAAAGGGTTAAAGAAGTCCAATCATATGCATGGTTGGTCAAATGAATGGCCTGTTTCTCATGGTTCATGAACATATTGATTGAAATACTGAAATATCAAGAGATTGTTGATTCATTGCCACCTGCAGATGACATTTTTACATGTTGAAGGAGACGACACTATGATTACATTGCAGCAAAACGAGTAATTGCTCGTGAGGAGCTTATTACTAGCTTACATAGTTTTTTTTTTTAATTAGTAATGCATTGAATATTCAACAATTGGCTTATTAAGAGAGAGAGACAGACAGACAGGGAGTGAGAGAGAGAGAGAGAGAGACAGACAGACAGACAGACAGACAGATAGACAGACAAATGAGACAGACAGACAGACAGACAGACAGACAAATGAAACAGACAGATAGACAGACAAATGAGACAGACAGACAGACAGACAGACAGACAGACTATATAGAGAGAGAGGTAAACAGTGGTTTAGAATATTGTGCGAAGTAGCTGTAAAAGAAACTACAGGAAAGCATGGATAGACCACTGGCCGCTGCGATATACCTAAAACAGTGTTGAAAATGGCGTTAAGCACTATACAAAACCAACAAGCCCATTGAGGATGTCGTTTCAAATTACCAGCATTTTCTCCTTTTCCCCAAAAATTGTTTTCGAAAGCGTCCTTCCACAGAGTTGTTAAAATTCGGGATTGTGTGGCAAATGCTAAAGGAGGAAATGGTGTTAAAGTAAAGTTTTTATCACATAAAGCAATCTATTCCCACACCACGCTGTATTTGTCTGTGTGTATGCACTCCAATGACAATAACTTTATTGTCCAGTCATCCATATGCAATGTTTACAAGTAGATTTAAAGATACTTAGTACATCCTTACAGCCAGAGAGAGAGAGAGAGAAAAACGCTGTTATCCTTTAGGCTGTTAAGTGCGACTCAAGGACCGTCTACTGACAGCGTAGATCAAGATTAGACTGCACAGATCGTGCAGTCTGATCTTAGATCTACACTGTCCGATAAGCAGATATTTCTCCTCCCCCCAACTTTCAAACTGCAAAGAGTTTTTACTATCGACTGTTTTTTAAGTTTCATTTAACTTATTCAGCAGGATTAGTTTTAAAATTCGATAGCGTGTAGGATGGTTCAGAATTTAGTCAGCTGTGTAAATATAGATAAATTACCAAAATTTATGGTGTAAAGGGATAAATATATGTATCAGAAATCTTCGACTTGAAACCGGAAACGTCACTACAGTGATTTCTTTGATGGCCTCCAGAAAATGAAAAGCTTTTTCTATCGGTCGTAATCTATGCAACCGTAAGGGCAAGATTTCGTATGAAGATACCAGAAAGATAATCGTTCGATGAAATAAAGATGAAATGGGTTAAAAATTGGCTGAAAACGAGTGTATGTTTAACCCCAAATCTCATAAAAAGAAAATTGAGGATACTATCTCGAAACGAAGCCAAGAGAGTGGCAATCTGGGGGAATAGCAAGAAAGTAGCGATTTACAAAGTTGCCACAATGTTATTGGGCTTCATCACTTACCTTTGAGACAGACTGCTTCAGAGTATAGGAAAAAATAAGAACGAATTACCATACAGTGTAGTCGCTATCAGTTTACATCTGGGGAAAACACTGAGGAAAGTCGAGCAAACATTGTGGCAAAAAATTAGAAATAATTCTGTCATTTTCTCCTTTTTCCACAACGTTTGCTAACCTTTTGAAGACAGATACCATAACTTGAGCCCGCATTTATTTTTTCGTCTGCAAATGCTTTCCATTTGGACAAAGCTAAACTTCTGTCGTCTGGTAGTGTATGTGCATCATGTTTTATTATTGAATGTGTAGGTGTGGTGGTGTATGTGTGAGCTATGAGAGGATAGATAAATTTTGTGACTTGGTAAATAATTAACCCTTTACCACAAAATCCCGACTTTTAACGACCCTGAGGGGGAAGGCTTTGGAAAACATTGTGGGGAAAAAAAAAAAACGCTGGTTACCAGCATTTTCTTCTTTTCCCGCAGTGCTTGCAAAAGCCTTTGAATAACAAATTTTATGTTTTGAGTAATATTTGATAAGTAGTCTGCAAAATGCTTTGAATTTGGACAAGTCTAAAGTTTTGTCGTTTGGTAAAGAATGGACAGAATCAAAGGGGTACCTCTAAACCGCAATATCTTACTCTGTACCAGACGAAAGAATTTTAAACTTGGCCAAATTGACAGCATTTACAGACGACAAAAAAATGTGATTGGATTCGTCTTTAAAAAGATAGAAAACATTGTTGGAGGATAGGGAGAAAATGCTGGTTATCCGCATCTTCTCGTTTTCCTCCACAATGTTTTCAAAAGCCTTCTTTCACAAGGTCATTATAACACGACATTGTTTGGTAAATAGTTAAAGATTCAATGTGTATTGATAAATTCAAAATGGCGTGAATAAAAATGTTGAATTATCTTTTGATAGAGCAAACAAAGTCAATGCGTTATATCAATACAGAGGTATTGGAATTTTTTTCTTCTTTTTCAATGTTTGCTTGATATTTTTAACATCTTGGTTTACCCTTTCCAAGCCAA
Organism: Tridacna gigas; assembly: GCA_945859785.2. NCBI lineage: Eukaryota > Metazoa > Mollusca > Bivalvia > Cardiida > Cardiidae > Tridacna > Tridacna gigas. Next base: position 55,026,377 of record OX244028.2, on the reverse strand, counting down.
GTACATGTAAATGAATTCGCTTTTTTTCCTAGTCTAGGAGCAGATTTCCAAATGTTGCATTTGAAGATTATTTTTGTCGCGGTTTTGCATCAGGTAGCTGGCGATGTGGATCCAAGATCAGACTGAACGTTCTTTGCAGTCTGATCTTGATCTACGCCGTCCGCAGGTCTGTGGCAGTAAGAGAGTTCAATGTGACAAGCACAAAGAAATGAGCCGTGCTCTGTGAAAAGGAGGCTTAAAATGCATCTGCAAAGAGTATCGACCAGGCCAGCCTGTGCAACCCACGGGGGCTGACCTGGTTCGAAACCTTTTGCTTTTGATCAATTTTCTGCATGCCAAAGGACCATTCTGCCTCATGATTCAGTTGCTTTTTAGCCAAAAATGGATTTTATGGATCCACAATCATGTGATGGCTAGCTAGTTATAATGCAACACGGAGATGCATTAAATCCCCTTTTGCCAGAGCGCGGCTCAACAGTGTAAGATTGGGTTTTAGATGATTACAAAAGAAACGGATTTGTCAAGAAAGACGTCTAGTACATGTACTGTATATATATATATCTATAGGGTTATACTAGTCTAACGTTTATCGGGGTCCGTATTCACCAACCATTCTTAAGAATATTCTTAGTCTTATTCTTCAAGATTTTCTACATTTGAAAGTAACACAACTTCTGATTGGCTAAACCAAATGGTTTAGCCAATCAGAAGTTGTGTTACTTTCAAATGTAGAAAATTTTGAAGAATAAGACTAAGAACGTTCTTAAGAATGGTTGGTGAATACGGACCCAGGACGTTTTTGAAAAATTAAATGTTTCTTTTTTCTTCTAATTTCTGTGTTCGTTTTATTCAAAAGAGGTACAGGAAAATAATGCGGAAATAGGAATATGAAATAATTGAATCTTTTAGGTAGGGTAAGAGACTTTGAAAGCAGTCCTTTACTAATATTTTGTTTGTTGTCTTTTGTTTGTTGGCTTGTTCTGCACGATCTGTGCAATCTGAGATTGATATACGTCGTGTTGAAAATATGTTTTAGTATAACCATTGGCGGTAAAAAAAAGTTAATGACGGTGCCAGTTCAGTTTGCAAGAAGCTAAATTAGACACCAATTAACGACAAATAAGTGTGAATAAACAAAGCTAATTGTGTTTTTAGAATCGACTGTCCAACCTATTACCAGATAAATGAAAATTTTCACATGCACAATACAGAATAATTCAGCACAATACAATACGAAACAGTACAATACTATACAATGCAATATACAACACTACACTAAACCACACTAAACTTATCTATACCACACCACACTGCGCCGCATCGCACCGCAGTTAGACTGCACTACACTTAACTACACAACCCACACTTTCCTACGAGTACACTACACCAAACTATACTACGTGTACACTACACCAAACTATACTACGAGTACACTACACCACACTATACTACGAGTACACTACACCAAACTATACTACGAGTACACTACACCAAACTATACTACGAGTACACTACACCAAACTATACTACGAGTACACTACACCACACTATACTACGAGTACACTACACCACACCTTACTATTGTCTAGTTTAGTACAGCACAGTGTAGTACAGCAGAGCAGAGCAGAGTACAAAGTACAATAAGGTATTGTATTGTGCTCTATGCAATACAACTGAGCAATGCTCTTGCAAATAGGGGCTTAATACATCTCCCGTGACGCATTGTAGCAATCAAGCTATAACATAATTATGGATCCATAAAAAATCATTTTGTCTAACAACCGACTGAATCATGAGGTAGAATGGTCTTTGGACATGCAGAAAATTGAACAATAGCGAAAAGTGTCGGCCAGGTCTGGGTCGATACTTTTCGCAGATGCATTAAGCCTCCTTTTCACAGAGCATGACTCAATTACAATTCAGTACAGTACTTCATGTATATCCTTATTCCCCAGGTAGAATGCTTCTGGTAACATTGTTGGAAAAGTAGAAAATACTCGGTTTCCGAAAATACTGGTAACCACCACTTTTTTCCTTTTCTTACAATGTTTTTCATCCTCCAAAAGACAAACTCCCTTATTTGATCCACTCTTTATTTGTCGTCTGCAATTGCCTTCTACATGGATAAGTAGTCTGGTATAAGAATTAACGAACAGAGTATAAATAAATAATGGCAATTTGTTTTTTCAAATTCATTCACTGTGTCAGATCGATAGATCGATTTATCGATGAATAGAAGACACAGAGAAAAATGTTTTTTTTTTGTTAAGTCAGTACCACTAGCAGACGATTATTGTTTTCCCGGCGTGCATCAGATCAATTTCAAAAACATTGTGGAAATAAAGAAGAAATTGATTGTAACGAGGAGTTTCTCTTTTTTCCCCCCACACTTTCTGTTAAATATGTAAATGTATATGAGCTATGCTCTGACAAAAGGGGGCTTAACTCTTTACCAAACGACAAATTTTTAGACTAGTCCAAATTGAAAGCATTTGCAGACGACAAAATAAATGTAACTCAAAAACAGAAATTTGTTTTGGGAAGGCTAGAAAACATTGTGGGAAAAGGAGAAAATGCTGGTAACCAGCATTTTCTCCTTTTCCCACAATGTTTTCAAAAGGCTTCTTCTTCAGGGTCGTTAAAAGTCGGGATTGTGTGGTAAAGGGTTAATGCATCTACATGATGTATGATATTCTTATCGGACAGTGTAGATCCAGTGCAGTCTGATCTTGGATCCTACCTGTCCGCAAAAAGGTCAGTGAGTAGCGCTTAGCAGATTAACAGCTAATAGGAGGCGACTAGGGGCGTAACTAGGGGTTCAGAATCATTACGCACTCCAAATCGTGAGCGTTACCTCACTCTGAGGCTGCTAATCGCAACGCAGCGCGCTTTTGCAGAACGTGTAAATAGAGATCAGACTGCACAAAACGTGCAGTCTGATCTTGATCTTTATTGCCTGATAAAAGTCATCACATTACTATAGATCTATAAAATCCATTTTGTTTAACGACCGGCTGAATCATTAGGTAGAAAGGTCCTTGGACATGCAGAAAATTGACCAATAGCAAACGGTTTCGGCTCGGATTAGGCTGCGCGGACTGCGCAGGCTGAGCGGAATATATATATTTTTTGCCGGTGCATTAAGCCCCCTTTTAACTGAACATGCCTCATACATAATTATCATGAGTGGTAAACTGATTTTAATATTGAATCCATATTTTACAGGGATTGTTTCAAAAGTCGTTACCTGCAAATTGAATAGAATTGACTGTTGTCGAGGGTAAAAAGTAGATTTCTGCTGAAATTGAAAATAAGTTTCGGTTATGGTATAGAATCGGAGTAAGTAGCGGACGGTATAGATCCAAGATCAGATTGCACATTCTCTGCAGTCTGATCTTGATCCATTTGCTATAAGCTGTTCAAACCTCCATTCGAATAGAAAGAGTTAACTTGTGAAATAAATTGTATAACTTTAGATATAGGACCGCTTCGCGACCATAGATATGTTTTGTGGAAAGCTCAAGATCAGCCTGGCACATACGTGCAATCTGATCTTGCTTTTCACTCTCCGATGCTCTGTCAGTAGTTACAGCCATATTGAAACGTATTACATGTCATTTAACCCTTTACCGTACAATCACGAGTTTTAACGACCCTGAAGTAGATGGCTTTTGAAGACATTGTGGGAAAAGGAGAAAATGCTTGTAACCAGCATTTTCTCCTTTTCCCACATTGTCTTCTAACCTATCAAAGACACATACAATCATTTGATCCCAATTTAACATGTCATCTGCAAATGCTTTCACTTTCGACAATTCTAAATTTTTGTCGTTTGGTAAATAGTTAATATAAAGAAACTCAGTTTGTGTAATGGTCAACAATGCGCATTCGGCAGGATAGAGATTACAGAGCAGTAAAAGAAAAAGAAAAAAAAATGTTGAAAAAAAATCTCTGCTAGAAGTTTGTTTTAGGACGGTTTTAGATAATTAACAATTTACGGAACAATCCTGTGTTTGAGTGACCCCCGAGGAAGAAGGCTTTTTAAAACATCGTGGGATCAGGAGAACGGTATTAGAATAGGGCCTTTGAAATCATTTAGAGAAAAGGAGAAAATGCTGGTAACCAGCATTTTCTCCTTTTCCCTGAATGCTTTCTTCCCTTCCAAAGAAAAATCCGAATATTTGAGAAACATCTATTTTGTTGTCTACAGATATCTTCATTTTGGACAGGGGTCCTGCGTGTCTCAGTGGTTGGTTGTGTGGTGTTTAACGCCGTTTTCAACATTATTTCAGTTATATCGCGGCGGCCAGTGCACCTATCCATGCTTTCCTGGAGTTTCTTTTACCAGTACTTCGCACAATATTCTTTCCAAGCCACTGGCTGTTTTCCCACATAACCATCGTCGAAACAATGGTCAGCGGTGAGAGAGGAATGAATCCTGTCGCAATGACTATCACCAATCCTCGGAAAGAAATTTGCCGAGCCGGGGATTGAACCAGCGACCCCCTGTTCTCGAGTCCTGCACGCTACCGACGGAGCTACCGGGGCTCGGCGTGTCTCAGTGGTAAAGTGTAGGACTCGTGACCTGGAGGCTCCGGGTTCGAGCCTCAATGGATCCAATGGGTTTTCGTGGGAGTGTCCTTGGGCAAGACACTTGAAAGCCCTAGCCTAATACTGGTGGAACACAGGAAATACATGAATATGTGAACTGTAGCCGTGATATGACTGAAATAAATGTTGAAGGCGGCGTAAAACCCCGATCAATCAAATCAATGGAAATCAATCGATCAATCGATCGATCAATCAATCAATCAATCAATCAGTCAGTCAGTCAGTCAGTCAGTCAGTCAGTCAGTCAGTCAGTCAATCAATTCGTATAAGTCTATAATTTTGTCATCTCCTGAAGGTTTTAAGCAATGGAATTTTCTGAAAAAGGGGGAAGAAAAATATTACATGTCCCTTGTGCTTGACGATACAGCTATTTTATTTACAGAGTGCGTCTCTGCCTATCTTATCTCTTTACCAGACGACGAAAAAAAAAATAGACCTGTCTAAATTAAAAACATGTGCAGACGACAAATTGTATATGACTTAAAATAAATTAAGGCATTCTGTTACGGGCTGTCTGATATAATGACTCAACCAAACTGAAAGCATTTACAGAGGACAAACTCAGTCAAGCTCAGATGGCGATTTTTTTGTCCTTGAGATGATGGAAAACATTTTTTTTTTTAAACAAGCGTTCGAATTCTGGGTTAGGGTCGATAAATAGGTATATAATAAAACTCGGGACTGCGTGGTGAAGGGTTAAGTACAGACCTGTAGAAAATGTTTTGATAGAAAAAATAAGTGCAGTTCACCACTGTTGTTTTTTTTTTTCTCCTTTTTCAACAATGTTTTCAAAAACATTGTTCCTCAGGATCTTAAATGTAGGAAAGCGTTTAGTAAAACGTTTAACCATTTACCAGACAATCACGACTTTTAACGACCATTGGAAAAAAGGCGTTTGAAAACATTGTGGGGAAAGGAGAAAATGCTGGTAACCAGCATTTTCTCCTTTTACCCCAATATTTTTCATCTTATCAAAGACAATTCTCGCCATATAATGAGCAATATTTAGTTTGTCGTTTGCGAACCACACAGCCCACACTATTATACGAGTACACTTCACCGGCCTAAAATTTTGTCGTGTGGTAGATTTATGATAAAAACCTCATTGTGTTTTGTTATGTGGGAAAGAAGCCAGTGGCTCGGGAAGAAAATTATGCGAGGTATGCTTCTAAAAAGAAGCTACACTAAACTATAGATCGGTGTACTGGAAGCCTTGATACAACTGAAATAGTGTTGAAACGGCGTTAAACACCATTTTTAGTGGGTCTTATAAACTAATATTTCTATGAGGTAACAACTTCAATTAATGACACTTTAACCTCGACAACTCAATTCAAGATCGTCCAATTACAGTTTTATTCGATTTACAAATATCGTAATTTTCACAAAGTATTGTTGAACGACCATAAATCAACTTTTCAAAGGTTTCGGTCGGGCCATGTAAAAAGGTTGATCAAGTCTTTACCATATGGCATAATTGTAGACTTGTCTCAGTTGGTCGTTGGACATGCAGAAAATTGACCAATAGCTAATAGTTACAGATTGCGCAGCCTGATCCGGGTCGATACTTTTTGCAGCTTTTCACAGCTTTTCACAGAGCATGACTCTTATATAAATACACGTATTCCACTCAAACGTTAACGCCACTAAGTCTACATATACTTGGCCTTCTATATGTTATCTTTATTTTTTTATCGTCAGAGCAATAAATCTTTACAAAGCTTTCCAGTTCTACTCGTTGACCCTTCATTCCCAAGGGTAAACATTTGCTTTGGTGGTCACTGTATATCAAGATCAGACTTATCACTGCACAGAACGTGTGGTCTGATCTTAGATCTGCGTTGTTCAATATTTATAAGACATTCTGATTGACTGATGGATTAGACGGTGTTTTACGCCACTGTCAACATAATTTCAGTCATATCACGATGACCGCCAATACATTATTGTATGTCGTAGGTTTCACCAGTACTAGGCTAGGCTAAAGTGTCCTGCCATGGACTGTAAGATATTCTGACAGAAAGAGCCTAAAATCGACACATCTAGGCCATTCACCCTTAAAGCTCTGAATAAATGAAATAGACCTTTTCAATTATGAAAATTAGGAAAAATAGCTGAAATATTGCTATTTCAAGGTTTGTGTTGGCCAAAGCACCACAGGGACTCTCAAAATGCGCTTGCTTAAGACAAGTGATTGCTTAGTCGAGTTCGGTACGTTTGAACATATTTGTCTCCTTAATAAATGCTTGCTTAAAGGCCCAAAAAGTGGCCAAAAGTAAACATTTTGGTAGTCAAAATCCAGGCAAATTTAATCCCCACCATTTCAAAGTATGGATATTATCATGTTTTTGACAATTTGTCACAATAGAGTCAGAGGAATTACCGAGATTTTTGTATTTTTACTGTATTTCTTTTTTAAACCGTTAGTAACGGTATAGTTTTTATTGTATATTAAGTTATAAATACCTTTTAAACACGGGTACAAATACCTTTTAAACACAGGTAAATATAAACTGGCACAATAGCTTGGTTGGTAGAGTCGCCAATTCCAGTTTTGGAGATCGTGGGTTCGAGTCCTACCAGAGGCTTTTATTTTCCCATGTTATGTCTTTGGTCAAAATCTGGTTTAGTGCCCCTTTAAGGCTTGGTCTAACAGCAAGTTATCTGGCAATCACAGACAACCCCTACAATTCCGATCTTTATTTAATGACTTTAATTAATACGTAACGAGCGTCTATCGATTCATACTGTTTAGGACATTGTTAAATTCAATATGCTTGTAATTGACCAAGATCGATAAAACTTTCTTACCGGGTGTATTTTAACCCTTAGGCTGCTAAGCGCGACTCAACGACCTTTTGCGGACAATCTAGTTCAAGATCAGACTGCATAGAACGTGAAGTCTGATGTTTGATCTCTGTCTGATAGGGAGATATTTTTTCATAAAAAAATAAATTTGATTTAGCTACGTTCAGATTTTTACTATCGGCTTGAAAGTTTCACTGAACTTATTCAGCTGCTTAGGGTTAATTGTAAGTTGCAAAGGCATATTTGATCATAAAAACGACCAATGCGTGTGTAGCTTAGGCCAAGCTCTTAATTCTACAGGCATGCAGACTTTGTGCATGCTTTACCGAGCAAAACAGAGCAAGAAATACGTGAATAGGTATACTGAGTGCTGAAGTACAAAGCGCTAAAATACTATTGGAAAAATGACATGATTAAACCGTAGGCTGCTAAGCGCGATTCTGTGGGCTTTGGCGTACAGTTTAGATCAAGATCAGACACAGAACGTGCAATCTGATCTTGGATCTACGGCGTCCGCTTGTTTTTATCAAGCCTACCAAATAAGAATTATCTGAGTTACAGAAGATTGTATTTCAGCCGTTGAAAGAGGTCGATATTATATGAACCATGCTCTAGCAAAAGGGGGCTTAATGCTCGGGTAAAAGGGGGCTTAATGCATCTCCGTGATGTATTGTACCAATCAAGCCATCACGTAATTATGGATCCATGAAAGCCGCTTTTTTAAATAATCGACTGAATCATGAGGTAAACTGGTCTTTGAACATACAGAAAATTGACCAATACCGAAAAGTTTCGGCCCAGGTCAGCCTGCGCGGACTGCGCAGGCTGGCCTGGGTCGATACTTTTAGCAGATGTTTTAAGCCTCCTTTTCACAGAGCATATATATATATATATATATATATATATATATATATATATATATATATATATATATATATATATATATATATGTGTGTGTGTGTGATGCTGAAAAGGTTAAACTAGAATACTAGGAATGCTAGCTATAAAACTGCATCTTTTCATTAATACAGGAATAAAGAATAAGTCACAGACATGAAATAGTTTTGACGGAAGAAGCTGTTCTAACGAACGCCGATTTACGAGCGTAGATATGGAAGTACTTGGAGACAATCCGGAAGCGATATTTGGTAAGAACTTCAGGGTCCGTATTCACCAACCAATCTTAAGAATATTCTTTGTCTTATTCTAAATTTTGAATGTAACCTAACACACGTTCTGATTGGCGAAACCAAATTGTTTAGGGGAAGTTAGCCAATCAGAACTTGTGTTACTTTCTCTAGAGAATAAGACTAAGAATGGTTCGTGAATACGGACCCAGATGTTGTATTCAGCAATCTTCCTACATAGTGACCTTGTTCTCAAATCTAGGACAAGGTGTCCGCTTGGCTGGGACTCGAACGGGACATAGACATGTTAAGCCTTTCCAACACGAAGAAATTCTAGAGTCGTCTGCATTGAAAACACTTGTAGACGACAATTCAAATATGGCTCAAATTATGCGATTTGTCTGTGATAGGGTAGAAACATTGTTAGAAAATAGGAAAATGCTGGTTACCACCATTTTCTGCTTTTCCCCCAATGTTTTTAAAAGTCTTCTTCGTGAAGATTGTTACAAATAGGGATTGCGGATTGTGTAGTACATGGGTTAATTTCAGAATAAAGGCCAACGGCTTAACGGGTATATATACTGCTTTTTGAATATAGTTCCGCCTCCCAAGGCGAGCTATGAGAGATAGCACGAATCAAAATTTAATGTCTGGATACATTTAGAAATAATATGGCGAAAGGAGAAATTATTCATTACGATTAGATTCCCCAATGCGTGAAAAAATACACTTGCGATCTGCTGCGAATTTAGTTCAGAAGGTAATTAATAATTAAACACTTCTCTTTTTCTTTAACCGAATATTGTAAGCACTTAGATGTGAAAAAGAATGTTCGAATATTGGCCATTTTTAGAATATTCGAATATTTGACTCTTCTGGCCCATCCCAAGTTATTATTAACTCTACCAGACGGCAAAAAAAAAAAAGTGATTGGTCCGAATTGAAAAGTGTTGCAGACGACAAATTATTTGACTCAAATGATCGAATTGTCGTCGAAAGATTTAGAAAATATTGTAGGAAGAGGAAAAAATGCTGGTTACAAGCACTTTCTCCTTTTCCTACAACGTTATCAAAGCCTTTCTACCCGGAGTTGATGAAACACGGAAGTGTTTGGTGAACAGTTTAAAGACAAGAACCCCATTTTATTTCCACATAACAGATTTCCTGACGATCCAGTCATTAAAAGACCGTTTTAACCATGTCGCTATTCCACGGGCACCAAAAGCGGGAAAGTCAAACGAAAACGAGGCTATCTACCAAAATGATGCCGAGTTCGAGACCTACGTACAGCAGTTCCCAATCGATGATTCCATTGCAGAATGTTTCGCCAAGGCAGCCGATGCTGACACGACCCAGCAGTCCACGAAATTTGTATCGGTAAGTCGACTATTTTTTTTTTCCTTTAGTTATTTTGTGTTTCATGCTGTTTTCGAAATTGTTTCGTTTATATTACGATTGCAATTGCACCGTAGTACCCAGTGTTGCTAACTAATACAGAGATACATGTAGGTTCTTAAACCTTTCCTAATCAGTCCCGTGCTTTAACGACATTGAAGAAAAGAGCATTTGGAAAGCTTTTGAAAACATGGCGGGAAAAGGAGAAAATGTTGATGACCAACACTGTCTCCTTTTCCCCACAATGTTTTATACCTTCCCAAAGACAAATACCTTCATGTTATGAATTTATCGTCTGCAAATGGTCCCAAAATTAACAAGTCTAAAGAAATTTTGTATTCAGATAAAGGATTAATTCAGTATTTTTTTGATACATAACGTTTGCCTTTTTTTAAACAGGGCGGAAAACGACCACAGGTATCTAGTAAATACAACAAATTGAAAAAGAAGTTCGGCTGGAAACAGTCAGCAGACGAAAGTTCGCCGACCGATGAAGATTTCGTATCACGTGAATCAAAGCGTTCCAAAAAGGGTGGGGTCTTCAGCAAACGTCATAAATGGCGAGGACTAGGTGGCAGTAAAAAGGCAGTGCTCTTTTCAGATCATTCAACATCACCGATTACAAATGACGTCAAAGTGGGCATTCCATCACGCGCTTTGGACCTTTCACCCAATGATACTAATTCTATATCAGATTCCCAGATTACGTCATATTCCGAGACGTTGACGCCCGATGACCAAACCGTGCCTTTGATGAAGGGAGATAGACCAAACGAGAAACAGTATAAATCCAGTATGCAAGGGATAGACAATTATGGGGCGCTCATGTTGGATGACGAAAGAAATTGTTTCGAGGCTATTTTTAGTGGCGATTCCACTTGTATAGTAGGTATCATTTTATCTGTCTAATTATTAGATTCAACCTCAGTGAAAAGGGGGGTTTAGTACATCTACAAAAAGTATCAACCCAGTTCAGCCGATCCACTCCGCGGGCACGTCTATGGTATGTCATTCTGTAAAGCAAACTATCTGCACAAAAAGAAGTTTAGTATTTTTTTCCTCAATTTCCATTCACAGCAAATGTTTTACATGCACAAGAAAAGAGATAAGCATGTAAGAGAAATTGATAGGAACATAAATGCAGTTGTAATGAGAGAGAGAGAGAGAGAGAGAGAGTCATAACATACCTAAGCAACAAAGTGCCAATACAGATAGTAAGTAACAAGTAATAAGAATAATTTTTATTTACCAGATTCAGAATCTTGAAGATATACAACCAGACGAGGCTGCTAAACTCCGAGACAGTAACGGTAACACACTGCTACATTACGCCGTTCTTACCGGTAACCCGGATGCCGTAAAGTTCATATTGGAGAAGTACCCGGATATGACGTCAGATATGAACAGAGACAACGCAACCGCAGTGGAGATGGCTGCAAAGGTGGGGGCAATCTGTTTACAGTACATGATCTTCTTGTAGTAGATCTGCCAAAAGTGGCTTCCATTGTGTCTTTTGATAAATCTGGATATCCTGATATCGCTTGTATTAAAAAAAACCTAACAGAGATGTCGTGTCGAAAGCCGTTCGGTATACCTTTCAAAAAATGGCGGACATACATAGCGCGATAATCTGGAAGTTTTCCGTATGTCTCGCTGTGCTATAAAATACTTGAATAAAGCGTTTTGATTCTCTGACAGTTAGGAAAATTTATATAGAAATAGGGAGGAGCTGATTTCAACCAAGAAAGCGCTGGAACCGACTTAAGTTGTATTTGTGGTCAATGCAGATCAGGATCAGACTGCACAGAACATCAACCTATCCTCTACTTTTTTACATAGTCTGGCCAAAACAACCTTGAAATAACAATATTTTGGATGTTTTTCGTGATTGAAAAAGGTTTATTTCATTAATTCAGCGCTTTAAAGTTTAATGTGACTGACCTTGACTTACTCCTCTCATACAACAGATAAAAGTTTTTTAAGAGGGCTTGGGGATAACAAAGACAATAAACATGCAAGAAAAGGATAATTCAAAATCAGAACCTTTATTGACTTATACATATATGTACATTGTTATATAAAAAAAACTGTTTTTACAAATAACATAGTACTTATTTGTAAAACCAGTTTGTCATATGACGATGTAAATATATGAGCCATGCTCTGTGAAAAGGGGGCTTAATGCATCAGCGAAAGGTATCGACCCAGGTCAGCCTACGCAGTCCGCGCAGGCTGACCTGGGCCGAAACTTTTCGCTATTGGTCAATTTTCTGTTTGTCAAAAGACCAGTCCACCTCATGTTTTAGTCGGTTGTTGTACAAAATGGTAACTTTATGGATCCATGATCATGTGATGACTTGCTTGGTATCATGTACCTCTGGGATGCATTAAGCCCCCTTTTCCTAGAGCATGGTTCATATGTATAAGTCGATAAAGATTCTGATTTTGGTAATTGAGAAGAACTAATTTATAACACGTGAATGTAACTATATACCGGTATGGTTCATGCTCTGTGAAAAGTGGGTTTAATGCAGATCTGCCAAAAGTATCGATTCAGGGTCTGTATTCACCAACCATTCTTAAGAACGTTCTCAGTCTTATTCTCCAAGATTGTCCAAATTTGAAAGTAACACAACTTCTGATTGGCTAAACCAAATGGTTTAGCCAATCAGAAGTTGTATTACTTTCAAATCGAGAAAATGTTGGAGAATAAGACTGAGAATGTTCTTAAGAATGGTTGGTGAATACGGACCCTGGTCAGCCTGCGCGCAGTCCGCACAAGCTGACCTGGGCCGAAACGTTTTGCTATTGGTCAATTTCTGCAGCCCGAAGGACCAGTTAACATCAGGATTCAGTTGGTTGTTACCCACAATGGATTTCATTGGTCCATTGACCCATACTTATGTGATGACTTGGTTGGTATTATGCATCACGGAGATCCATTAACTCTTTACCAAACGACAAAATTTAGACTGGTCTAAATTGAAAGTGTTTGCAGACGACAAATTAACTATTGCTCATTTGTTGAGATTTGTCTTTGATAGGATAGAAAACATAGTGAGAAAAAGGTGAAAAGGCTGGTTATCAGCATTTTCTCCTTTTCCCACAATGTTTTCAAAAGGCTTATTTCTAAGGGTCGTTGAAATTCGCGATTATGTGGCTAAGGGTTAAACCCCCCATTGCCAGAGTATGGATCGTATTGTCATGCATTGTGCATACTGTCTATTATTGAACATGCTATATAAAGAGCTTTGATCGTGTTTGTATAATTCAGCACGGAAAGTACGACTGCCTCAAAGTAATACTAGAACGTAACCAACGGAGAAAGACACTAGGGCCTTCCCTTGTGAACAGGCTGCTTAACATTTGCGCCCAAAACGGGCAGGTAAGTTCACAACAAACACAACTGAGCCATGCTGTGGGAAAAGGGTATTTAATGAATCTCCACAATGCATTATGCCGAAGAAGTTATTACATAATGGACCAATAAGGTCCGTTTTGTGTAACAACCAACTGAATCATGAGGGAGACTAGTCTTCTAACATGGAGAAAATTTACAAAAAACAAAAAGTTTCGACCCGGGTCGGCCTGCGCGGAGTGCGCAGGCTGACCTCAGTCGATACCTTTTGCAGATGCAGTTAATCCCCTTTTCACAGAGAATGGCTTAATTATATATCATCATACCTTGATAAAAGGGCACTCTTTGTTATAGGGTGTTATCAGTCCGTAAATCTCTATAAAAGGACATTCCTTGCTACTAGGGTATCCTCGATAAAATCTCGATATACCAGTGCACTTTGTTACATGATATCGTCGATAAAACCTCCATATAACAACACTTTGTTACAGGGTTTCTTCGATAAAACATCGATGTAAAAGCGCTTTCTAGTAAAGGGTGTCCTTGATAAAACCTTGATATAACAGCACACTTTGTTACAGGGTACCCTCAATAAAACCTAGATATAATAGTGTACTTTGTTACAGGATATGCTCAATAAGACTTCGATATAAAAGGGCACTTTGTTACAGGGTACCTCAATAAAACCTTGATATAACAGCGTACTTTTGTACAGGATATCCGTAACAAAACCTTGATATAACAGCGCTCTTTGTTACAGGGAACTCTCAATAAAATCTCGGTATAACAGCGCACTTTATTGCAGGGAACTATCAATAAAACCTCGATATAACAGCGTACTTTATTATAGGGTATCCTCAATTTAACTTCGATACAACAGCGCACTTTGTTACAGGGCGTAATCAGGCGGTAAATGAAACTACATATATTGTTTTAATGACTATTCAGACCGACGTCAAAAGCTTATCAGCTGATTCCTGCTTGATTTAATATTTACAGATGATGCATATATTTCATGGAAGAATGTATTGTGACGAAAGGTGAAAAAAGCTGAAGATGAGTATTTTCACCATTTGTCATGATGTTTTCAGGGTCTTTGTTTGACTAAAATTTTCTACATTCTTAAGAATTCAAACATTTTTCTTCCAGCTCATTCTCTCGATAGCAATCAATAGTGCACCTGATACAGGGGAGCCTTTTGGGGCAATGAAAGCGGCTTTTTGCAATTGATATAGATAGCGTGGTTAGAAACAACGAACGAACGAAATATTTGACAAAATGACAAAAACGTACATAGTTTATAGTCATAACAAGCATGAAAAATGCATAATGCATTGTCATCGTGCCATAGAGGAAGAGAAAAATAAGAAATAGACTGTTAAATGATAAAAAAAAGTTATTAATTCCAAAGGTTGATAAATGAGCAAAATTAGTAAGTTGAAAAATTGAAAAGTTGCTGGAGGATCAACCAAAGATACTCAACCAGCTGTTGGCAGCCCTAGAGAACATTGTCGGAGAAAAGCAGCCACTTATATCAAGCAGTTGCTCCCCCCCAAGGGCCCCACACTACCCCAAACAGAGGAATTGCCTGTCACAGGCACTAATCCTTTTCCCACACTATTGTGAAAAGCAGTTAACTGTCGTGGTACAGAAGTCTCATTTGACACTTTACCAAACCATTTCGTATTTTAACGATCCTAAAGAAGATGGCTTTTGATAACGTTGTGGAAAAAGAAATGCTGGTATCCAGCACTTTCTCCTTTCCCCACCATGCATTCTACTATTTTACAAACAGAAATCATCTTGAAAGCCACATTTGATTTTTGGCTCGCAAATGCTTTAAATTTGGTCTAATCTTAAATTTTGTCGTTTGGAAAAGAGTTACATGTAAACCTCTTTACCACACCAAAAAAAAGTTTAAACTTTTCAAAATCCAAAACATTTGCAGGCGACAAAATAAATGTGGCTCAAATGGTGGGATTTGATTTTCAAAAAGGATAAAACATTTTGTGGGTAAAGGAGAAAATGCTGCTTACCAGCATTGTCTCCTTTTCCCACTATGCTTTCAAAAGCCGCTTTCTTCAGGGTCTGTATTCACCAACTGCTCTTAAGAACATTCTTTGTCTTGTTCTCCAGAATTTTCTACATTTGAAAGTAACACAACTCCTGATTGGCTAAACCATTTGGTTTAGCCAATCAGGAGTTGTGTTACTTTCAAATGTAGAAAATCTTGGAGAATAAGACTAAGAATATTTTTAAGAATGGTTGGTGAATACGGACCCAGGTCGTTAAAACTCGAGATTGTTCGGTAGACGGTTATAGATATACTAGTACTAGTAATTATTGGTAAAATTTTAAATATTTATTATTGTATCTATCGCTTCCTTTGTCCTTACAGAGTGAATGTCTCAATTTGTTACTGTCATACCTGTCACGTGATCCACAGATCAGCTGCTCCTTGCCTGGAGACAATCGTGGTAATACAGCGGCACATTTGGCAGCCAAGAATGGACATTTACACTGTTTGCAGGTTGGCCACCTTATGTTCGATTGACGTCATTTGCTCCGTTCTATCAAATCTTTATTACACAACAAAACTTTAGACACGCCCAAACGCAAAGCAGTTGCAGACAACAAGTTAAATATAATTGATGTGATGAGATATCTTTCTGGCAGGGTAGTATACTTTGTTGGAAAAGGAGAAAATTTGTCCTTTTACCACAGTGTTTTCAAATTCCCTCTTCCCAAGGATCGTTAAACCATGTGATTGTTTCGTATAGGGTTAACCCTTATCCTGCTAAATAAATGAAATGAAACTTTCAGACCGATGACAAAAACCCAAATTTTGCTGTTTCAAATGAACTTTTTGGAAAAAAATATATCTCCTTACCGGACAGTGTAGATCCAAGATCAGCACTGCACGTTTTGTACTATTACAGCATACTCTGTTTTGTTGTGCATTTGACTTTGGTGATGTAATTTACACTTCAGATCCTTTTGGCAGCAGGATATGACGTCACATCAGAAAATTTGATGCGTCAGCGCCCTCTACATATCGCTCACCAGAACCGCAACGAAACCTGTTTCAGTTACTTACTGTTGCTAGATGTATGCGGGGAACTCGTAAGAATGATAAAAGGGCAGTTTCAACCCTTTCACAGGTATATATCGAAGGCAACACTTAAAAAATAATTGCTATATATCCTGCAATACAATGAAAATATCTTTTTACCTATTACTGTAGAATTTTGATTTCTTTATGCCCACTGCACAAGGTTGATACCTTCGAAAAATACTAGTAGTATGGGAAAACGAACAACTGCTTGTAAAAAGCGTTTGCTCTTTCCCTTACGATACTTCCATCATGTCCTTTGTGTAACATGAGATACCTTTCCATAGATCTGAAACAATGTATGTAGTAAAGGATTAAGCACATAAGATATGGACTCACTTTGACTAGATCCATACTGGTGGCGTCTCTCTATAAACTACCCTTCAACTTGGTGGAGCGAGAAATTCGAGCTCATAGCCTCTTTATCAGGCCCCTGTGCTTGGCATCTGTCTTACATTGGGATTAAATACATATGTAGAAGTCTTTAATCATTACAAAATTGAATTTGAATCGACATCAATGCAGCTAAAACCTTGAAAAGGAGAAAATGCTGGTTATCGCGAGTTTCTCCTTTTCCCACAATATTTCAAAAAAAAAAAAAAAAAAGACCCTAAAAAAATCCAAAAAGAAACTTGTTGTAGGCTTGTTAAAACTCGTGATCGTGTGGTATAGGGTCAAATACCTCATGGGTGTGACAAGTGAAAACCTGCCGACATCTGATTGTTGAACCATCGTTCCATTCCGAACTTGAGGAGCTCAAATTAGATAATACAGTCTTCTTTTTCTATTCTTCTGTAGCCACAATGACGTCATATCCGGTCGGCATGAAAACCTTGAACACATTCATAACATCCTTGGTCGATATCAAAATTTGCTCAGAGAAACACGCCAGTCATTGGACGAAAACAGGGACAACATTTTACAGACGCTTGAAAAGCTTCAAAATGACCTTGACCTTTTCATCAAGCACACAGACTGTGATACTGCCTATAAGAGAAAAGTTGCTAGGTAAGTTCTCTTGTCGTTATGACGCAAAATGTACATGTATTGTTATGTTCGTTTGTGGTCAAGAAATCTACGCAAAGTTTGATGAATTGAAAGGAGGCGTTATGCACGTAAATCTAGTGTGTAAAGTACCGAACTCGTCTGGAAGGTATTTTGTTGTTTATACTGGTCTATTTTGTTCATCAGTAATGGCCATATTGATTGTAGTCATAAAATTAGATTTTGCGACCGTTTGCTTTATAAAAGTATTTCGTTAGACTTTTCGACAGTTTGCTTTATAGAAGTATTTCGTTATGAGTACGTATTAGATTGATAGTGAGAAAGAATTTGAGACTGTATAACGTCATGCCAACAGGAAAGTAAATACCCATTGCTTAGTGAAACGTGTTTACCGTATTCAATAACATCGATATAAACTTGCAGGGAGAAGTTAGATGAATTCCAAAGTGAGAGAGAAAGACTAGAAGACATTTTTGAGTTCTCTCAGATTGTTGAAATGGAGGCCACTGTAACAAAACTGTTAGAAGAAGTTGGTACTACTATAAAGCCAGTGTCAGAGCAAATACAAAACAACAATAAAACTACACCAAATATGGAACTATCGATGTCCGAAGAGGATTTTGGGCACATTCTGTGGTAAGTTTGCAATTGAATAATCATCTTTAAATTTGAGCCATGCTCTGTGACAAAAGGGGTTTAATGCATGGGCAAAAAGTATCGACCCAGGTCAGCCTGCGCAGTCTGCGCAGGCTGACCTGCGTCGAAACTTTTTTGCTCTTACAAGGCTACCTCAGGTTTCAGTCGGTTGTTAGACAAAAATGGATTTTGTGGATCCATTATTATGTGACGACTTGCTAGTGTAATGCGTCACGGGGTTTTATTAAACTCCCTTTTGCCAGAGTGCTGCTTATTTTTTTCTCCTTTTCATTTTTTTTTTTTTTTTTTTGTCGTTTGCCTTTTGCTAGAATTCTGCTTGATGGTCTGATTTAGGTCGAAAAGAGGGCTAATTAACTTTTTGAATGGTAACGAAAACCACCTTGTTTAATCGACAATGTATTGCATTGATAATAGTCATCGCGACAGGATTCATTCCTCTCTCACCGCGGACTATTGTTTCGACGATGGTTATGTGAGAAAGCAGCCAGTGGCTTGGAAAGAATATTGTGTGGAGTACTGGTAAAAGAAACTCCAGGAAAGTATGGATATGTGCACTGACCGCTGTGATATAACTGAAATAATGTTGAAAACGGCGTTAAACACCGTACAATCAGTTAATCAGTCAATCGACAATGTGTTGCACTTACACCTGGCAGACAAAGATGCTTTTTGGTCGAGTCTGTTTTTGACATTTGGCTTTTTTAGTCATAAATAACACTGGTTATTAGTCATGAATAACATTAGTTGGTTGGTTGGTTGGCTGGTTGGTTGGTTGGTTGGTTGGATGGATGGATGGATGGATGGATTAGTTTGATGGATTCGTTGGATGGATTGGTTGGATGGATTGGCTAGCTTGCTGTCTGGCTGAGTGGCTGGGTGGGTGGCTGGCTAGCTCTAAATGAATATCTGATAGAACGATGAATGTTTGGGCTCTCACTTCTAGTATAAATCACATGTATTCACAATTTATTTCATCTATTTATTATTTCAGTTTTCTTGTGAAAGATATCTACAAAGAATTTATGTTGGAGAATTGGAATGTTGGCCATATATTTGAAAAACACCTAGGCGCCCCCACATCTAAAAGAGGAAGTGACGTAACGTGTAATACATCATCAGAGTTAGATTCTTCTGCGGAGCGGTTAGCAGCTATGACACCGACATTTCACAACTTTGTGGAAAAATCTACATCTCCCAACGTTAGTATGGAAAATCGATCTTGTCAGACGGAGTTTAATGAATCGGCGTGTAAATTGTGTCAGAAATCTGCGGCAAATCAGTCTAATTGGGAAGAAGTTTTAAACGATGGTAATCGGATCGAAACAGACGTAGAAAACGAAGACCGTGAGATTGAGGATTTAATTAATTCGGATAGCTTTGAGACTACCAAAAATCAAGTCTTAAATGGTTCTTATCTATCAACTAATAAGACTCTAAATGGGGAAAGCCGGGACAAAAGTACTCTCTTACAAAATCAGGATAAAGCGCATACCTTGGAGCCCACGGAGAGGCCTTTTGCAAAACTTTTGACATTGGACGAGCGCATGGATTTATTGATATCAGGTCAAAGGTCAAAACTAAAGCATTCGGATTCCTCAGATACTCTGGTGGAGAAAACTGGGTCACCCGAAGCGCCCGAATCAATGTACACTACTACATTTACATCAATTACGTCTGACTCTACATCCGGGCTGTCTGAATGGTATTCCAAACTAGGCTTTAGCAGCCTAGATACTTCACCTGATGACGTCACGAATGAGGTCACCAGCGAAACGCCGTCCTATTGGTGGGATACTGGGAACGATCGAGAGAAATGTGAAAATGCAAATTTTAGAAAGCCCGA
Organism: Tridacna gigas; assembly: GCA_945859785.2. Taxonomy (NCBI): domain Eukaryota; kingdom Metazoa; phylum Mollusca; class Bivalvia; order Cardiida; family Cardiidae; genus Tridacna; species Tridacna gigas. Next base: position 55,006,461 of record OX244028.2, on the reverse strand, counting down.
CACATTTCGAGAAGACGTGAGGCGTCAGATTCACCTCAACCTCGAAAACGAAGATTCGTCCTTGGAGGAACTTCGTAGAAATCGTTTGCTAAGTCATCTGCAGGCAGTTCAACAAACAAGGTATTCTTTCAGGATTCTTTACGAGAAGCAATCTCAAAACAAACAAATGGTGAAAAAAAAAAAATAGAATCTATGCATTTTGAATTATCAATCTGTTTGGCAAAAAGCATACTGTATTAAGGAAATTAGTCCGGAAAAAAAAAATAAAAGTTGGTGATAAATGCTACACAATATAGGCCTATTTTCCTCTGCAAGCGTAAAGAAGCTGGACAGTCGTGTAAGTTAAAAGGTGCAAAATTCACGTTTAAATAACGGTATATAGTGGTGATGCAATTAGCAATTCCATCTATCTTTATGAGATCAGATATGGCGTCATCATACTTGTTTGAATACAGTCTCACATATAATCGATGCGCGCTACTGATCATGTGACGTTCCCAAGAGTCTTTGCCAAATACTGGCTGTAAATATGAAAATATCTAAAGAGACTACGTAGCTAATCAAGGAAATACCACTGATTTTTTTTCTTACATTAATTTTGTCTTTCTTCTTTACTGATCCATGCCAGCTATCGCCTTACTTAGGTCAGTAAAGAATATTTCTCTGCAGTTTCGTTAAAATCTAAATAACCACCTTTAAACGTTTCAGAAGATTTCCATTTAAATCGTATAGTGTACTAAACCTAGCGTAAGCAATTAAATTTGTAGTTTTCTGTTGTAGATTTCCGTCCGAGAATTACGCTGAAAGAATCACAACAGCATCCGGTGAGGTGATTGGTGGATTCCCGTCACGTGATGACACCACCAAGATCGTTGTCGATGTAAACGGAGCCCTCAGACGACGGATCGGTATGGGATATTGTTAAATATGATACAGTAGAATTTCGGTTGCTCGAACACTTTTGGGACTGGATAAGTCGTTTGAATAATCGGTAGTTCGACGGATCCATAAGACAGGTTTAAGTTTATAATGTAGTTCACATTGATGTGTAATGAAGCATTGTAGTTCAACTCTTTCCAAACGACCAAATTTTCGAGTCAGTCAGATTAAAAGGATTTGCAGGTGGCAAATTGAAAGTGGCTAAGATAAGTGGATTCGTCTTTAAAAGGATTGAAGACATTGTGGAAAAAGGAGAAAATGCTGGGTACAGGTTTTGAAAACAATGTGAGAAAAGCATTTTCTCCTTTTCTCACATTGTTTTCAAAAGCCGTTTTCTTTTGGGTCGTTAAAACTCGGGATTGTTTGATACAGGTTAAAGGTGAAAGGGTTTAACACCTGTCTGAGCCATGCTCGAAATTTCCGAACAATAGACATAATGGCTTTACTACTAGTCTTGGCTTCTGCGGTGTCAGAATAACTGATGTTATTGGTTAATTACTTTTTGAAAGCAGTCCAGGTAACAAAAATAATTATGCTAGCCGAGGCTGTTTCTCTGTCAAAAAACGCTGATAGAGACCTATTCCTAACCAAGCAAAGTAGAAAGAATGTGTTATTGGTTTCTAAAACAATACTTGATTTTATTTCATGCTTTTCGGCAGTTTATCGAGAAATAATGGTAGATTATTGTTAGCTCTACTGGCTGAAAGCCAGCAGAGCTTATGTCATGGCGGGGTTTCCGTCGTCCGTCTGTCCGTCTGTCTGTCCGTCTGTCCGTCCGTCCGTCTGTCCGTCCGTCCGTCTGTCCGTCCGTTAGTCTTTTTCTTGTTTACGCGATAAAGTCTGCATTTGTTGCCGGATTTTCATGAAACTTGCACAGTTTGTTTATCTCATCAATAGCTTCAACCCTATTGAATTTGAAAAAAATCCAACAAACAGTATGGGAAAAGTAGCCATTCCAAGTTGAAAATTTCCAGTTCTTGTTTACGCGATAAAGTCTGCAAATAACTTGAGATTTTCGTGAAACTTGCACAGTTTGTTTATTTCATCAATAGCTTCAACCCTATCGACTTTGAAAAAAATCCAACAAATAGTATGGGAAAAGTAGCCATTTAAAGTTGAAAATTTAAATTTTCTGTTCTTGTTTACGCAATAAAGTCTGTATTTCTGGTCAGATTTTCATGAAAATCACACAGTTTGTTTATCTCATCAGTAGCTTCAACCCTATTGATTTTGAAAAAAAAATCGAAGAAACAATGTGGGAAAAGTAGCCATTTCATGTTGAAAATTTCCAATTCTTGTTTACATTATAAAGTCTGCATTCCCTGCCAGTAGAGCATATTCAAGCCCTTCAGGGCCTTCTAGTTTTTTATTTCATCGTTACGTCCAGTTGAAGGCGGAAACAGTACTTCCCGCGCACTAGTTACCTAGGTAAACAGCGCGTGCCATAGGGGCTAGGAAGCATGAAATAAATAGAATATTTTTTTTCGGTGAAGATCGAAATTTATTTCATCTCGTGAATATCCTGTATTTCATCACGTGAATATCCTCTATTTATTTCATCTCGTGAATATTACCGATAAAGTTCATTCGATTAAATATATAGAGGATATTTGTTTTTTTCGGTGAAAGATCGAAATTTGTTTCATCGAGTGTACCCTCGTATTCCTCAATATGCATGTACCATTATGTTACGAATCGAAGGCGAACTACAAGCTTCGAAACCTTGCCCAGCCCCTCTCCTCCCCTTCACAAAAACCGAACGTCTTCGGGGCTATATTTATAGCATTGTCTGTTCGTCCGTCCGTCCGTCCATCCGTCCAACCTTCGTCCGTCCATCGATCTTTGGTAGCTACATTTGTGTCCCGATCTCTTCCTTCAGCTTTACTGTCAAGATATTTCAGAATTTGTATCTTTTCGAAAACTGTAGATGTGCAGGACACAATTTCATGCGTCAGAGAATTATCTACCCATGAACTTAGAGGTTTGTATGCAATCTAAATTATGCTTATAATATCTAATTTCTTTACCAAAGTACTTGGCAGAAATGTAGGCCTATTAGGTCACCTTTTCTGGCATCTTATGTAATTTAGCCATGCTTTGTGAAAAGGGGTTTTAAAGGGGATGCACTATACCGAGCAAGTCTTCTCATACGTAATTATGGATCCATACAATCCATTTTGTCTAGCAACCGACCGAACCATGAGGTACAGTGGGTTTTTTTATTGACGTGCAGAACATGTACCATACCAAAAAGTTTCGACACAGGTCAGCCTGCGCGGACTACCTAGACTGATCTGTGTCGATACTTTTTGCAATGCATTAAACCCCTCATCACAGAGCATGATTCAAATATTTTGTCATGAATTTTTATCTCCAGAACCAAATCCGGACACCAGAAGTAAACAATTTGACTCACAGAGGCTCTTTACTTTAGAAGATGCTATAAATAGTAAACATTCGAGGCCCTCGGAATTCTACGGCAGATATAACGTAAGGTCACGTGACGTTTTTGAATCGACACCCGACCACTGGGAAGACATATCAAACACAGTAAGTAGGCGATTTAGTTTGAAATACAAGTATTTCATTTATTCGAGCACCCAAGTGAAGCATATACCCTACATTAATTTTTTTACAGAACAGAACAGAACAGAACATATATTTTATTAGACAAGTACTTCGTACATAGTCTTGTTTACATAAATTGTATATAATAAACAAGGTCTCTCTCTCTCTCTCTCCCCCTGTCTCTCTCTCTCTCTCTCTCTCTCTCTCTCACACACACACACACATACACACACCCCCACACAGATACGTCAAGTACTAAATTTCAACTGGGAATAACATGGAATAACCATGTTTCAAATATAAAAATATAATGGTAATACAGCAAACTGTTATAAAATGTTATTACTCATTGGAATATAAACTATCAAATCTAATAGTTAATGCGGATCTTATAAAAGAGGCAAGTTTAATTAAAGTATCATTGTTATTGCTTCGCATTAAAGTAACCAATTTATACATGCTAGGTTTGGTATAGAAAAAATCACTAATAAGCTTTTTACGCAGTGGCATATACTTTGGACAAATAAGGACAAAATGATATTCATCTTCTACTTCTTCCATGTTGCATAGTTTACATAATCGTTCGTTCCTAGGTATCCTATTTTTAGCAAATCTACCGGTTTGGACATTTAGTGAGTGAGCTGATATTCTGAATTTACAAATATATCCCCGAACGTTCAACGGTAAAGCATCTAGATATTCTTCTTTTGCAAAGGAGGTTTTAATACCTCTATAGACAGTTAAAACTGAACTATAATCTATTTTTGAGAACCACTCTTGTTGAAAACAATCGATCATTCTTTGTTTCAAAACTTTCAAAATTTGATTAGAATGATGAGTGACAGGGTTATTGAATATTTCGGACATACCATAATCGTCAAATATCTTTTTAACATTATAAACCCAATTTCGTTTTCCCTTTATACAATCTTGAAGAGCCTGTGCATAAATGGTTTTTAAAATGATGTTTTTAGTATCTAAGAGCTTATACCAATACTTAATTATTTTCATGTACCTAGATATATAAAGGGGATAACGACCAAGCTCTCCGTAAACAGCCATAGAGCTAGTACTAGACTTAACCTGCAGTATACGCTTGCAAAATTTTAGATGAATTCGCTCAATTGCTTTAGATTTACTGTAGCCCCATATTTCACAGGTATAACTGAGAATTGATCCAACAAATGCGTCGAAAAGTTGACAAAGCGTACTGGTGGGCAATTTAAATTTAAAGCAGTTAATCAGTAGTGCATTTAAAGCTTTCATTGATTTTCCTACAATATATTCTTGATTCTCTGCAAAGTTACCTGTGTAATGGAATACTGTACCGAGATAATTAAAATTATCAACTGATTCAATTTTTCTACCATTATATGTCCACGATTCATTTTCTTTCAATTTACCTCGTTTTCGAAATACCATTGTTTTTGTTTTCTCTACGTTTACCTCTAAGCCCCATTTACTACAATAATCGTACAGCAAATTTATATTCTTTTGAAGTTCATCTGGACTCTTGCCAAAAATGACCATGTCATCTGCAAATAACAAAATGATGAGTGTGATCTGATCAAAACTTAAGCCAGATTCAGGATTTTCCTGAAAGTGAAGTTCAAGATCTTCAAGGAACAATGATGCCAAAATCGGAGAAATTATCTCCCCTTGCCTTAGCCCCACCCCGTATTCGAAAAAGTCTGAGAGTTCGTTTCTGTTTCTAACACATGACTTAACTTTGTTATACATATCCCTGGCGATTCGTAACAACTTCCCCTTGATTCCCAATTTATGCATTTTATACCACATGGCATTTCTATTTATAGAATCAAAGCATTTCTTCAGATCCACAAAAATACAATAAAGACGTTTGTTTTCACTCAAATATTTAGTTATAATATTCATCAAGACAAATATTGCGTCCGTTGTTGAAACCCCTTTTTTGAATCCGAATTGAGCGTCTGATATTATGTTGTTTTCATCACAAAATTTTGTAATACGATTATTCAATAAAGTCGTAAATAATTTTGAAAAACAACTAAGTAGTGTGACACCTCTATAATTGTTAACATCCTCCCTTGATCCCTTTTTATGGACAGGAACAATTATACCCTCAGTCCATTTATCCGGAAAGTAGCCAGATTCCAATATTGCATTGAAAAGGTCACATATATGTGAGGACAAAATATCAATACCTTCAATCAAAAACTCGTTCAAGATATTATCAGAGCCAAGTGCCTTTCCCCGCTTTAATGATGCAACTGCTTTCATTAATTCGGGAATAGTAAATGGCGAATTTAATTCTTCAAATGTGCTGTCATTGTCATCAAAGTCATGGGTACTACAAAAACTATCTGCCTCTTGATTAGAAGAGCAGGAAACACTATCACAAAGTGAAACAAAAAAGTTTTTAAAATCATTCAAAGGTATATTATTGTTTTGTTTACTTTTACTTTTGAAAAATTTCCAAAATTGCTTTGGCCTTTCTTTCTTCAAAGAACACAATTTGTCTATTTTAATTTTTTCATATTGTCTTTTCTTTTTCTTACATAAACTTTTATATGTACGTTTTAAACAAATGAAATGTTCCCTATTATTCGTAGATGGGCATCTATTATACTCATTCAAAGCAGTCAAGTAAATTTCACGCGCATTGTGACAGTCGAAATCAAACCACTCTGATTCATTCATTAATTGACGTTCTTCAAAGCAGTTAGTTTTGGACTTCGATACATTCTGACAAAACAACGGATCCGCCACATCTATAATAGCGCGAGTGAAATCGTTTAAAACCGAGTTAATACATTCCCTACTGCTTGTGTCTAAACTACAAACAAGATTGTTAAATATCGGCAACTTTCCGATAAGGCCCGATCTAAACTCTCTCTTGCGAGAATCGTCCCATCTGTATCTGGTTCCGCGATCTGGATCGTCGGACTCAGGTACAATGCTACACTTCAGAGAAAAAGATAACTCAGCGTGATCGCTATATTCATTAAAAGGCCCTACCGAAAAATCGCTTAAACAATTAAAACACTCGGGTTTTGTCACAAGATAATCTATCACGGAAGAACATTGAGAGTTAACAAAAGTGAATGACCCCTGAATATCGTTATATAATCGTCCATTTACTATTCGGACTCCCGATGATTTACAAAGATCAAGTAATTTAACCCCAAAGTTATTACAAGCACTGTCCATTGTGGACCGCGGCATGTAACAATCGGGGGCATAATCTTCATCATCCGTTAGATTATTATATTGGTCATATGCTATGAAATCGCTTTTTCGACCAACACGACTGTTCCACGTGGAGGCTGGCTATTGACCTACTTCTTGGTACTGATAAAGAATGAATAGATGGTAATTTGTGATTGGTCAAAAACGTGCACATGTTCATTCGGTGGGCCCCTGCTGGCATATTTGCTCGCACATTTATTAAATCACTATTAACAAGCGTTGCCACCGCTAATCGATACCCCGGGGCCTTGATTCATACCATAGCAAACTTAGGTGGTAAAGAATGATTCTTTTCTTGTGCTATTTGGAAATTCAATATTTTCATAAGCGTTACCCAGTAACCCAATACTACTTTTCAACAAAAGGAAAAGCAGTGAGGAAAAGGAGGCAATTACTCGTGAGGTTACTTTTCATTATTTTACTTCATATTGAGCCACTAAAGAGTTTCAATATTCATATTCCAGTATCTCTTACACCGTCTATCTTTTATTAAAGATGTTTCCTATTTTGATATACAGAAATAAAAAAAATCTATATCTTATAACGTAGTTTCACCCCATTGTTTATTATTTCATTGAATAACGGTACTTACCTTTTTCATCGCCATTTCAATCGATGATTATGACATTTATTAAATCCTTCCCACCGGTTTCTATTTTTTTTTTTTTTTTTCTTTCAAAGTCATTCTACTATACATGAAGCAAAAAAGCGAAACGATTTCCTCATAACCATAATTTTTGGAACATTGTGACATATTCAATGGATCTGTATGTTAACCTTTAACCCTTTATCACACAGTTCCGACTTTTAACAACCCTAAGGAAGAATGCTTTTGAAAACACTGTGGGAAAAGGAGAAAATGCTGGTAACCAGCATTTTCTCCTTTTCCCACAATGTTTTCTACTCTTTCAAAGGGAGGAATCATCATTTTAGCAACATTTCATTTGCTGTCTGCAAATGCTTTCAGCTTGGTCCAGTCCAAAATTTTGTCCTTTGGTAAAGAGTTAACCTGCGAAATACATGTAAGTGAAATGAAAATTTCAAGCCGAGTAAAAACCCAAATTTTGCTATTTCAAATGTATTTTTTGGGGAAAGAATCTTCTTATCGGACAGTGTGGATCCAAGATCAGACAGTACGTTCTGTGCAGCCTGATCTTGATTTGCACTGACCACAAAAGGTACTTGAGTTGCGCTTAGCAGCCCAAAGATTAGTGTCCTCTGTGTGAATGGAATCAGAAAGAGGACGAAGCGACAATTAGCTATAAAATTATTTGAAGAAAGCCTAAATTGTAGGATCTATCCTATTGATAAATTCTTTTAGTATTTGCATTTTTTATCTTATATTTTAGGACGACGAAGACAGCAGATCGACTCCATGGTAGGCGTTTTACACCGTTCTCGTTAACTTTTTTTTATTTTTCCAACTCTAGACTGGTATATAGCTTGCTATTCTTTGCCTGGTCTTTCTTACATTGCAGCATATTTTACCTTTACAAAATTATACGAAATAAAATGAAACAGTACAATTATGAATATTTTTCATGAGGTCTTAAAAAGGTTAGGGAATGAATTTGAGTCACTATGTATTAGCCATTTAAACCTGTACCACACAATCCCGAGTTTTAACGCCCTTTAGGAAAAGGGCCTTTTGAAGACATTGTAGGAAAAGGAGAAAATGTCGGTAACCAGCATTTTCCCCATTTCCCACAGACTTATTCTTGCTTTCCAAAGGCAAATTTAAGTTTTCTTAAAGTCAACGTTTAATTTGTTGTCCGCAAATGCTTTCAATTTGGACCAGTCTAATATTTTGTCTTTTAGTATAGAGACAACTCAGGACCTCCTTAAACTATTGGGATTTTGTTGCAGAATGCACATGTATGAAATATCAATAATTAACATAAATCACGCTTGGATACATGACTGGCTTAATGTAAGAGGCATTGAGGCAGGCAAAAGAGCGAGTAAAACACACTTGTTTTACATCGATTGAGAAACAAGTTCTTGCAACTTATACAAATCTCTCTCGATTCTGCTTCCTGGAAACTACACCAGTCCTCGCGCCGAACGTGTGAGCCGTCCCGGGAATCAAACTCCGAACCTTATGGTTGCGAGGCCGACGTTCTACCTCGCGGCCGCGGACACCATACAGGCAAAAGAGAGATTGGTAATTACGAAGATGTTTTGCTGCATGACAGGAAAGTCCATTACTGTTGTTAAGGTGATAAAAAAATTATCTTTCTAGGTATGAAATGGACGATATAAGCCGAGTAATCCGGTGGAAAAATGATACTGAGACCTCAGATGGTACAGTGACGCCGCAAAGCTACGTATAATTGTCTTGGTACCCAGCATCGCATGCAGTGTGTCTTGGCTCACGGCATTGTGTGTACTTTAACATGTGGACAGCAGCCCTGTGTATCGCAAGATTTATGTCGCATTTAACGGGTGATTTATGTCTCATCGCGGTCTGTCAGATCGGTAACTCTGTTCTTGCTTCTTCACCGTTGGTGCTTTTGTTTACCTTTGCCATCTGCATTGCAGCATGGGGCGAGTACACGTTTGTGTTTCTCAGAAGACTGTCGCATCTATATTCAGAAGGTACAGTGACAAGCAGATAAACCCCTTACCACACAATCCCGAATTTCAACGATCCTGAGACAGAAAGCTTTTGAAAACATTGTTGGAAAAGGAGAAAATGCTTTTCAGCGTTTTCCTCTTGTCCCACAAGTTTTCTAGCTTTCAGAGACAATTACAATCATTTGATCCACATGCTGGAAATGTTTTCAATTTGGGCAAGTCTGAAATTTTGCCTTGTGGTAAAGGGTTAAATGCGTGCTTTCTTTTCCTGTCACAACAGCGACTACTTATGATGACGTCAAAGACTGTCAAACTCTCTTCTGGTTCTCTGTTTCATAGACGTTCTTCTAATATGATAGAGTGATAATGGAAATTATGCTTCAGTTTCCCAGTACGCAAACACTTCATCCATAATTAATAAACCACTGAATGAAACTAAAAACCGTGTTTTGATGATTGGTGATGACCCTTTAGATGTCACCTTCTTATGGTAACCGTCAAATTGAAATTCTGTGACGACGAATAACTCCACTTTTTCAATAAAAGTAGGTCCTCATAGATCGATGAAAAGACGCGTCTGTGTCATTTGATATGTGAAATAACATCAGGATAGAACAACTGTGCAAGGCAATTTCATATGAGCCATGCCCTGTGAAAAGGGGGCTTAATGCATCTGCGAAAAGTATCAATCCAGGTCAGCCTGCGCAGTCCGCGTAGGCTGACCTGGGCAGAAACTTTTCGCTGTCGGTCAATTTTCTGTATGTCCAAGGACCAGTCTACCTTATGATACAGTCGGTTTTTAGACAGATTGGATTTTATGGACCCATAATTGTATGATGACTTGCTCGGTATCATGGATCATGGAGATGCATTAAGCCCCCCTTTCACAGAGCATGGCTCATACAATAAAGTTCAGATTTAAATGTCATAGAATTAGCTCTAGATTTGACGTTAGCCAAGTTCGCAGCTTTGATTTGGCCTAGTTTACAAAGTCTACATCGCCGATAAATAAGTGATTACCCCAAAACACCTCTTACCACTCGAAAAACACCCCAAACCACTGTCATTACACCCAAAACCACTTTCCTAACACTTAAAACCACATGTAAACGTTTAGGTACACAGTTTAATGGAAAATACGAGTAATGCTGTCTGTCTGAATCTTAGAATAGAAAAAATGTTGTAAACCGTCAGATAAATGAATTTTCAATGGATTGGTCCACTGTTAAAACCTATATGCTAGCAATGTTTACCATCACCTTTTATTAGTACTCTCAGTACTTTGATTTTGTGAAGCTTAAAAGCTCTTCGATAGCTAAAGATAGCTAAAGAAATGGGGTAGCTAAAGAATTGGGGTCAAGCATCTTGTTCCAGCAACGTTAAATTTTGCTTCTTCGACAGTCCCATGTTTCACGACACTGAGAAGAACAGGCTTTTTGAAAACGTTGTGGGTAAAGGAGAAAATACTGGTAGCCAGCATTTTCTTCTTTTCCCACTATGTTTTCAATCCTTTCAAATATAAATTCTATCATTTGAGCCACAGTTGATTTATCATCTGCAAATGCCTCAAATTTGGATGAATCCAAACTTTTGTCGTCTCAGTTATATCTTTGAGTAGCTTGTATCCAGAGGGCAAATGATGAATCATAAAACCAACACAACAGGTCAAAGTTGTAGTCATGTGACGCATAAATAAAATGATGATGAAGCACGTGCGGGTTTTTCCGGTGTTTATTTATAGACTAAAGTACAAGTTCATATCTGCTAACCCTTTCGTGAACGACTCTTTCCAATTGAAAGCATCTGCAGACGACAAAATCTGAAAGTGGTACAAATCAACCAAAGATCTTTGTGGGTGGAAGAAAACATCGTGGGAAAAGTAGAAAATGCTGGTTACCAGCATTTTCTACTTTTCCCACGGTGTTTTCAAAAGGTCCCTAACTCAGGGTCGTTTAAAACTTGAGATTTTTTGTAAAGGTTTTAAGTCTGTGACTCAACTGCGTGTGATTCTTCTTGTTCGGAAAAGTACATTCGTTGAGTTTTTATCTTGACAAGAAAGTTACTTCTTTCTACGAAAGCTTTCTTATTTAGACAAATTTTTACTTTTCGGTCGAATTTTATACTTACCTCAAAAATTTTTGCCCAAGTATGTACTGGTTACAGACTATCTATTCATTCTTTATCAAAACAATATGGCAAGCATTGCAACTGGGTAATTTTCAAGATTTAAGGTGTTTTTTTTTTTTAATTTGCCTAAGAAAGTCATCACATACATACATACATACATACATAGCTGCAGATAAAAGGGAGTGATGGTATTCTAAATCCATAATTTCTCTTCCAAACTCGTGGGTACTCGTCTCGATGAGACGTCTAATGAGTACTTATACGGTTTAGTGGAGAATAACTGATATTTTCAATTTTGAAATCAAAATTACTCCCTCTATCTGGAGCTCTGTAACATACATACATACATACATACACACGTACATACATTTGAGCCATGCTCTGGCAAAAGCGGGCTAAATGCATCTCCGTGATGCATTACACCAAGGAAGTCATCACATGATTATAGATCCACAGAATCCATTTTGTCTAACGACCGACTAAATCTGGAGATAGAATGGTCCCTTGCCGTTCAAAAAATTGTCCAAAAGCAAAAGGTTTCGACTTAACACCACAGGCGTTCGTTTTGTAACGAACTTCGACATCTATATAGTGTAAATAGCCTTATTATGCTAGTTAGCAGTATTTTCTCCTTTTTCCACAATGTTTTCAAAAGCTCTCTTCCTCAAGGTCATTAAAACTCAGAATTGTTTGGTATGAAGTTAAATTCATCCCCTGTGACAGAAGGAGATACATTGTATTAGAAACAAAAATCTTGAATGAGTCCGTTTTATCATGCTTGACTCACTTCCGCCTGAACCGGAAACAGTCGTATAATATGGATAATCAGCGTGAAACCTTTACCATACAATACTGAGTTTTGACTACTCTTAACCCTTAAGCTGCTAATCGCGACCCACTGACCTTTTGCGGACAGTGTAGATCAAGATCAGACTGCACAGAACGTGCAGTCTGTTCTTTGATCTACACTGTCCGATTCGGTATTTTCTTTCCGGTGAAATCAACTTTGAAACCGCAATGTTTGGGCTTTTAGTATTGAGTAGAAATTTGCGTTCCTTTTATTCAGCAGCTTAAGTGTTAACTTTGTACCAAACGACAAAATTGAAGACTAGTCCAAACTGAAAGTATTTGCAGACGACAAAATAAATTGTAGCTCAAGATTGGAAATTCGTTTCTAGAAGGGTAGAAAATATTCTGGGAAAAAAGGAGAAAATGCTGGTAACTTTTGCCACGATGTTTTCAGAAACTTTCTTTCTGAGGATCGTTTAAAGTCGGGATTGTGTGAAAAAGGGTTGAGAGGGAAAAGAGATTTTGGAAACATTGTAGGAAAAGGTGAAATTACCGTTGGCCAGCTTCTCCCCCCTTTTTTTCTATGTTTTCTTACTTTCAAAGACAAATTCTATCATGGCAAACAATGAAAAAAGATGAAGAAGAAGATCAAGAAGGAGACGAAGAAATACAAGAAAAAGAATAAGAAGACAAGAAGAAGAAGATGATGATGATGATGAAGAAGAAGAAAAAGAAGAACAAGATGAAGAAGGAAGAAGAAGAAGATGTTGATGATGAAGAAGAAGAGAATGAAGAAGAAGGATGAGAAAGAAAAGGGAGGAGAGATAGAAGAAAAAGAAGAGAAACAATACGTAGAAAGCAAGAGCCGCAAGAGTGCTGCATAAGAACAATACTTCACTTAATCATTACCTCGCCCGCCCCTTGTTTTTATGTCGCCATTAAGAAATACTGAGAAATATAGACATTTTCAGACAGTATAAGTCTCGGATGCAAAGACTGTTTAAGAAAACAAATCAAGGAAAACATTTTTGCAAATGAAGAATTCGCGTACCCTGGCCAATATATCTATTTGCCATAATGTTTAAAAAAAAAAACCACTCAGTTGTGACAGAAGTATCGTCATATGAATGGGGACGAGTCGACGAAGTGACTTATTAGACTCTTTACCAAACGATAAAATCTTGGGCTTGCCCCGATTGCAAGCATTTGCAGACGACAAATAAGTGTGACTGAAGAACATTTGCTTTTGGAAAGGTAAAATAAATTGTGCGAAAAGGAAAAAAATGCCAGTTCACCAACATATTCTCCTTTTCCCACATTGTTTTCAAAAGCTTCCTTTCTCAGGGTCGTTAAAAATGGATTGTGTGGTAAAGGGTTAAGTGTATTCACATGAAATCGGACGCACGTAATTGTTATTATACATACTGCAATTAATTCGGATGACTTAGTTACTCTGTTCTTTTCCCCATCTGTTGTACTTAAAACTGTATACGACTTTATAGTGTTTGTTTCTGCAGCTGCATAAATTCAATGTTATCAGCGTCTAGTTATCTTATTTAAGTCGTCAAACAATAACACCGCAATCATTTCTGGATACGTGTCGTTTAAGAATGTAAGTACGTGATTAGTTTTGATGCGAATTTATACGTAACATTTTCTTTCTCTTGCGTTTATAGTCGCAATATCTTGGACGTAGCACGAGACTTGTTTCGATTGCTTGATTGCTTGATTGATGTTTGACGCCTTTTTCAACATTATTTCAGTTATATCGCGGCGGTCAGGGCACATATCCATGATTTCCTGGAGTTTCTTTTTACCAGTACTTCGCACAATATTTTTCCCAAGCCACTGGCTGCTTTCCAACAAAACCATCGTCGCAACAATGATAAGTTTCGAAAGGAGAAGCGCTTTAAATTTTTTATAAACTCTCTACCGAATGACAAAATTTTGGAATTGTCGAATTTGAAAGCATCTGCCGACAAAGAAATATGGATCACATAGTGGAACTGGTCTCGAAACGGGTCAGAAACATTGTGGAAAAAGGAGAAAATGCTGATCACAAAATTTTGGACTAGTCCAAATTCAAAGCATGTGAAGTCAACAAAATCAATGGTGGGATTTGTCTTGGACAGGTTTGAAAACATTGTGGGATAAGGAGAAAATGCTGGTCACCAGCATTTTCTCCTTTTCCCACAATGTTTTCAAAAGCCTTCAAACTCAGGATAGCGTGGAAGGGAGAGAATACCAGCCTTTTCTCCTTTTCAACGATGTTTTCTAGCCCTTTATAGCAAAATCCCATCAATTAAGTCATAATTAATTAGTCGTCCGCAAATGCTTTCAATTTGGACAGGTTAAAACAAGTATCATTTGGAAAGGGGTCAAACGGCCCGTTGGTTGTTACCTTTTTTTATCCAAATCCACATTACTACCAATACTTTGAGTCGTGCTCTGGCAATAGGGGGCCTTTAACTCTTTCCCAAACAAGCCCTGGTTTTCACGTGTCTGCAGTACAAGTCTTTTGAAAACACAGTGGGAAAAGGAGAAATTGCTCGTAACGAGCAATTTCTCCTTTTCCCACAGTGTTTTCTACCCTTTTTGAGAACTTTCTGCCATTTTCATCATATTTAAAATTGTCGTCTGCAAACTCTCTCAGTTTGGACCAGTCCAAAATTTGTCGTTTGGGAAAGGGTTAATCTATCCCTGTGATGCATTAAACCGAGCAAGTCATGATAATGGATCCATAGAAACCATTCTGTCTTAGAACTCACTGAATCATGAGGTAGAATGCTGCTTGGACAAGCAGAAAATTGACAAACATCTTCGATCCAGGTCATCCTGCGCGGAGTTGATTCTCTTTTTGCAGATGCATA
Source organism: Tridacna gigas (assembly GCA_945859785.2). NCBI lineage: Eukaryota > Metazoa > Mollusca > Bivalvia > Cardiida > Cardiidae > Tridacna > Tridacna gigas. Next base: position 54,991,360 of record OX244028.2, on the reverse strand, counting down.
GATCCCCTTTTCACAGAGCATGGCAAGTTTTCTATGGGGTGTACTTTGCTGTTTTATGTCAACATCCTGTAAAATTTCGGCCAGCGTTTGTAAGATTATCGTCTATTTCAGTCTGTCAACTTACTGGAAAGGGTTTTATCGTTCACTGTATTCATATACACAAATGTTATCTTCTTGCACCTGCATTAATTTTCTATCGTTGACCAATTTCAGATAAAAATGGGTCAAGGCGAGGGTCAAGGTCAAGGAGGGGTCAAGTTCCTCTGGGGGATTCTATGGTTTCTCGCTATATGGTTCATCGCCTGGCCAATCGCGTTTCTTCTCGCCTGGATCTACGTGTTTCTGCTCCCGTTCAGCGTTTGTATTGATCCTTTGAAGGATGTTTGCCAATTTTTACAAAAGTGTGTTCAACTTCCACTGACATGCGCAGAAAACATGGTGGCAATGAAGCCGATGTGCTCGTAACTCTGGACAACATACATTAAAAAAAAAAAACAGCGGCAACAACAAATGAGATTCATAAGAGCTACATTTCCATACATATTTGGCCGGAAGTGAATGTTGACATAAATTCGCCTCTAGTGCTTAATTGTGACATTCCATATTTCACCGGAAGTCTGTTGCGTAGGAAATTTTGTTCATGGCGCACGTGTGTGAACTTGGTATTGTTCCGGAACTACTTTGGCTGCAAATGCCTTTCTTTATTTATATATTTCATTGGATGTAACATTCATGTTTGGATTCGTTCAGTTTGAGCATGCATGATCATTAATTTAGTTCATCAAGAGTTTGAATCATACATCCAAAGCGTATGTGTGAAAACATTGTCTGTAATGAAATTCGTTAGGCATGGAGATGAGTTAGCCTGGGTGATAAGTGGACAATCACTGCCTGACATGGTTATTGCATTCGCTATGACTGTAGTATCTAAATAAGTCATGCTCTGTGAAAATGTGGTTTGATGCATCTGCAAAAAAGTATCGACCCAGGTCAGCCTGAGCAGTCCGCGCAGGCTGACCTGGGTCGAAACTTTTTTGCTATTGGTAAATTCTATGCATGCCAAAGAATCATTCTACCTCATAAGTCAGCCGGTTTTTAGGCAACATAGATCCATATTATGCGACGAATTGCTTGGTATAATGCATAAAGAAGACGCATTAGACCCCCTTTTCCCAGATCGCAGCTCAGATATCTTCTGTCGATTGATATGTTAAGTAGAGGCCAATAAAAGTGACATGTTCAAAGATTTAGGTTGTATAGTGTACAATATTTCTGCCCCAGTAGAGGGTGACCGGTGATCGGCAGGGTTGATCTGTTTAATTTTGTGGAGCCCCATTCAAACCCGAAGGTTCGAATCCCGATGTGGGACGCAGTCTTTCTGTTTTGGCCGGTTGGTGAGCCGCCCACTGATTAAGTAACGATAAAGTAACAATAAACGAGTGTGTACCTTTAGTATTAACTCTTATCCTGCTATGTAACTAAAATGAAACTTCCAAGTCGATTGTAAAAACTCAAATATTGCTATTTAAAAGTTATCTTTAAGGAAAAAATATATATCCTCATCGGGAGGTGTAGATCCAAGATCAGACTGCACGTTCTGTGCAATCTCATCTCGATCTACACAGTCCGCAAAAGGTCAGTAAGTCGCGCTTAGCAGCCAAAGAGCTAATAAGAGCACCGCATGCAGCTGCCAACGCTCGACTGCAGTTGCTGTTAGGAATAGATTGATTTTCTGTGAAAACTCTTAGGTCCAAAAAAGGGGCATAACTGTGTCAAAATATTTTGATGGTTACCTGCTCTCGTTGTATGGGTTCCCCTTCTGATAGTCCAAGTCCAGCTGGGTCCGTATTCACCAACCATTCTTAAGAACGTTCTTAGACTTATTCTTCAAGATTTTCCAAGTTTGAAAGTAACACAACTTCTGATTGGCTAAACCAAATGGTTTAGCCAATCAGAAGGTGTGTTACTTTCAAATTTGGAAAATTTTGGAGAACAAGACCAAGAATATTCTTAAGAATGGTCGGTGAATACGGACCCAGGTTTGAAGTAAATATCTTCAGCAATGACGGAGATAATACAACGTTAGAATATCAAAGTTTTTGCTCGACGACAACGACGCAGGCGACGAGGCAGATGACGACAGGGCTATGACGTTACCTCGACGTTTTCTTCGAAAACAGCCGAGCTAAAGATGTAGACTCGGGAAGTATAATATGCTAAACGAAGTCAGATATTTCCTGGCCTTTTCAAAACTAGTAAAAAGTTAACCTTTAGGCTGCTAAACGCGACTGAAAGACCTCTTGCGGATAGTGTAGGTCAAGATCATACTGCACAGAAGGGGAGTCTGATCTTAAATCTACACCGTCCGATAAGGAGATATTTCCCTCCCATAAAAAACTTTGAAATAGCAATATTAGGGTTATACCATCGACTTGAAAGTCTAATTTTGGTTATTTAGCAGGGTAAGTGTTGAAAAGAAAAGCACTTTTACTCTTCCATTAACACTTAAGCTGCTGAATAAATTGAACGCAAATTTCTACCCAATACTAAAAGCCCAAACATTGCGGTTTCAAAGTTGATTTCACCGGAAAGAAAATACCGTATCGGACAGTGTAGATCAACGATCAGACTGCACGTTCTGTGCAGTCTGATCTTGATCTACACTGTCCGCAAAAGGTCAGTGGGTCGCGATTAGCAACTTAAGGGTTAATCGCTCATGCTGCACGTCTAACTTCCAATACTAAACCACTAGGTATGTTCAGAGAGACCGTCCTAGCAAATCAGATATCTTGTCTTTTGAGGGATGGATGGATGGATGGATGGATTATATATACATATGATCCCTGGTCAACTAGTAAAAAAAATGTTGAAAACAAGCAATTTCTCCGTTTAAGTTTATATTGATTTGATTGCAAATGACCTTTCCAGTGGTTGTAAATTTTCATTAAACAAATAGAGCTACACACACACAAAAAAAGAATTTCGTTAAAAAAGAGAACACCGCGGGAAAAGATCACGCGACTTGAAAACGTGGGAAAAAGGTCACGTGTCTGTCATGTAATGCAGAAGAGGTTTCTTCTTTTTACACAGCGGCGATCATATAATGCCTTACTTATTTGTTTATATGTACCAAAATATATTGAAATTAAAAGCAGTAAGCTATTTGAAAACATTGATGCTGACCTCTCCTGGCTTCTTTTTTAAAGAAGCCAACTTGTTCAATTGGTTGTTAAAAAACAAAAATGGCGTTAATAATGGATCTCTGATCATGTGATCGCCTGCTTGGTATCATGTATCTCGGAGCATGGCTCAAATGTAAGTTGAACATCCACATTTTTCAAAGTACATGTAGTCTGCGTCAAGTTTGTTTGAGATGTGACGACCTGGGTCGCCAACCATTCTTAATGTTCTTAGTCTTGTTCTCTTTCTAACTTTGAAAGTAACAGAACTTCTGAAATTGTGTTACTGTCAAATTTAGAAAATCTTGGAGAACAAGACCAAGAACGTTTGCAAGAATGGTTGGTGAATACGGACCATTATATTTGATAAGAATGTTCTGAAAGGAGCGGTGGGAAGGCATGAATAGCTGGCCTGTTCACGGCGGATATCCCAGAAAGACCCCGCAACCGTCTCGTCACCAAAGGGTCGTTGGTTTGATCTTCTGCTCAGTCATTTCATTTCTAAGGTTTGACAGGATTCATTCCTCACTCACAGCTGATCACTGTTTTGAGGATAGCCAGGTGGGAAAGTAGCCAGTGGTTTGGAAAAAATACTAGTATTGTACGAATATACTGTTACGTCGTAAAAGAAACTCCGGTAAAACATGGATAGATGCGGCGATCACCGCGAAATAACTGAAATAATACTGAAAACAGCGTTAAACACCAAACAAACAAATGTTTCGTAATCAGTTTTTAACCCTTAACCGTTCAAATAAGTGAAATGAAACTTTCTAGCCGATAGTAAAACCCACAATTTTACTACATGGATTTCAATATTACTATTTGGGGAAAAATATCTCCTTATCGGACAGTGTACATCCAAGATCAGACTGCACGTTTTGTGCAGTCTGATCTTAATCTACACTGTCCGCAAAAGGTCCTTGAGTCGTGCTTAGCAGCCTAAGGGTTAATCAGTCGCGTACTATAGTATTTTAACGACAACCCTAAAGAATAAATCATTGGAAGATATGAGTAGCTAGTGTGTTCACAGTGGATATCGCAATAAAGCCCTTTAACCTTTTACCACGTAATCCCGAGTTTTAACGACCCTGACAGAAAAGACTTTTGAAAACATTGTGGGAAAAGGAGAAAATGCTGGTAACCAGCATTTTCTCCTTTTCCCACAATGTTTTTTTTACCTTTCAAAGAAAAATTGCATTATTTGAGCCACATATAATTTGTCGTCTGTATATACATTCAATTTGGACCAGTCTAAAATTTTGTCATTTGCTAAACAGTGAAAAGCCTCGTAACCTTTTACGAAACAAGCCTATTTTTAACTTTTTACCACACGACAAAAATTTAGACTTGTCCAAATTGACAGTATTTACAGACGACAAATTATATGTGGCTCAAATGATAAGATCTTCATATGGAAGATTTGAAAATATTAAAGGAAAAGGAGAAAAATACTGGTAACCAGCTTCTTCTTCTTCTTCTTCTTTCCCCACAGTGTTTTCAAATATGTACTTTCTGAGGTTCCTAAAAAAATCGGGATTTTCTAGTTAAGAGTTTTACGATCCTAAGGACTACTCGTAGCTTTTGAAACATCGTGTGAGAAGGAGAAACTACATTTTCTCCTTTAACCACAATATTTCACCTTCCATAGAGAAATTGAATCAATGTGGCTATCGTAAATATATATTCTGCAAATACTTAAAATTTGAACCATTAAAGAATTATCCAACCGTTTCTTCACTTGCCATCTCTTTATATAATGGTCTAAGATCTGTTGATTGATTGATTGATTGTGGTGTTTAACGCCGTTTTCAACATTATTTCAGTTATATCGCGGCGGCCAGTGCACCTATCCATGCTTTCCTGGAGTTTCTTTTACCAGTACTATGCACAATATTCTTTCCAAGCCACTGGCTGCTTTCCCACATAGGATCTAAGGTCTAAAATCAGCCTGTAAAGGTTTGAGCTTTTATATACAGCTATCAATTCATATAAACGCTTTTGAAAATACTGCAGAAAAAAGAACGTTGTTCCACGTCTCGGGAACAACGATTTTAACACTTAAGCTGCTAAGCGCGACTCACTGACCTTTTACGGACAGTGTAGTTCAAGATCATACTGCACAGAACGTGCAGTCTGATCTTGGATCTACCCTGTCCGATAGGGAGATACTTTTTTCTCCGAAAATTATGTTTGAAATAACATTATTCGGTTTTTTCTTTTTTTTTTTGTATCGGATTAATAGTTTTGCTTAATTTATTTAGCAGGATAAGAGTAATATACGGTTTCGTCCCTGTCATAACCCAAATGATGGGAAATAACTCAAACGTGAAACTTTGAATTTACTCTCCGAATTACCTCCCGTTATATATGCGCTAGCTCGTCACCCGTGCTCGGTTTATCACTATACCACATGATCGCTTGTTTGAACGACACTTTGGAAGAAGGATTTGGAAGACCTTGTGGGAAAAGGAGAAAAATGCTGATAGCCAGCATTTTTTTCTTCTCCCACAATGTTTCTGCCATTCTATAGACAAATTCAATCATTTCAGTCATAATCAACTTAGTCGCCGTCTGCAAATGCTTTAACTTTGGCTGCTTCGCGCGATTTCAGGACCTTTTACGGACAGTGCAGATCAAGATCAGACTGCACAGAACGTTCAGTCTGATCTTTGATCTACAATGTCAGACAAGGAGATATTTCCCCAACAATACCTTTAAGATAGTAAAATTTGGGTTTATACGATGGGCTAGAAAGTTGCTTATTCAAGGTAGGTTAAGGGATAAGAGAAATCTAAAATTTTGAGGTCTGGTAAAGAGTAAATGACATAAACCAACATCGACGACGACGATGATGATGATGATGATGGACGACGACGACAACGACGATGATGATGATGATGATGATGATGGACTACGACGACGACGATGATGATGATGATGATGATGATGATGATGATGATGGACGACGACGACGACGACGACGACGACGACGACGACGACGATGATGATGATGATGATGATGATGATGATGATGATGGACTACGACGACGACGATGATGATGATGATGGACGACGACGACGACGATGATGATGATGATGATGATGATGATGATGATGATGATGGACGACGACGACGACGATGATGATGATGATGATGATGATGATGATGATGATGATGATGGACGACGACGACGACGACGACAACGACGATGATGATGATGATGATGATGATGGACGACGACGACGATGATGATGATGTCCTGAACAATTCAAATTTTAAGACATGGGGACAGAATATTTCATTTGCGATTGAGACTTCCTAACGGCGACATTCTTTGTCTTTTAACCACTTTTGAAAACACCGTGGTAATTGGAGAAAATGATCATAACGACTAATCTCTCCGTTTCCCCAGGTTCTTACTTTCATCCAAATTTCAAGCCTTATACAGAGTGGGTGGTTATAGACAGCAAAATTTGTGAAAAGAGTGCCTGCGGCTAATAAAACGAGATTTTTTTGAAAGGTATAATAGTGTTTGTTTTTAACCCTTATTCTGCTAAATAAGTTAACCCTTCACCCACACAATCCCGACTTTTCACCACCCTCAGAGAGAAAGCATTAGAAAACATTGTGGGGGAAAAAGGAGAAAATGCTGGTAACCAGCATTTTCTCCTTTCCCCTTTCCAAAACAAATTTCAGTTTTTTGAGTACCATTTATTTTTTCGTCTGCAATTACTTTCAGTTTAGACAAGTCTTAAATTTTGTCGTTTTGTAAAGAGTTAAACGACACTTTCAAACCGATAGTAAAAACCCGAATAATGGTATTTCAAATTTATGTTTTGGAGGAAAATATTTCCTTATCGGACAGTGTAGATCCAAGATCAGATTGCACGTTTTGTGCAGTCTGGTCTTGATCTACATTGTCCACAAAATGGCAGTAAGTCATCCATAGCAGCCTTCTTCTTCTTTATGACTTAAAAACTTGAACAGTTTAAAAGTTTCAACTATGAGTAAATACGAAAAAGAGGCGCGTGGAGACAAAAAAAAAAAAAACATGAAGGAAGAATTTTGAAAAAAAAGTTGGGGGAAAAGGACTGGAGTAAATGTTGGTGACCAGCATTTTATCCTTTTCCAACAATGCTTTCTATGCTTTTGTAGACAATCTCATCGTATGGGCCACATTTAATTAGTTGCCTCGTAAAGCTTTTAAACTTTTTGTCATCTGGTACCGAGTTAAAGTTAGCTATTCTCAGATTTCGCAATGACTCGTGTGAATGTAATATGATTAACCCTTAACCAGACGCCAAATTTTCAGCCTTGTCCAAATTGAAAAAATGTGGGTCAAATGGTGCAATGCTTTGATAGGGCAGAAAACATCGTGGGAAAAGGAGAAAATGCTGGTTACCATCATTTTCTCCTTTTCCCACAATGTTTTTCAAAGGCTTCTTTCCCAGGGTCGTTAAAAAGAGGCATTGTGCTCTAAAGGGTTAATGACACGAGTCGGTTATAAGAAACGATCGTATATGATCCGTGCTCCGGAAAAAGGGGGCTTAATGCATCTCCGTGATACATTGTACCAAGCAAGTCATCATATGATTATGGATCCATAAAACCCAATATGTCTAACAACCGACTGCATCAAAAGATAGACTGGTCCTTTGACATACAGAAAACTGGCATATAGCGAAAAGTTTCGGCTGAGGCCGGCCTGTACGGATTATACATTAAGCCCCCTTTTCACAGAGCATGGCTCATATAAATATAAATAACTAGGATCTTACGTCATAGCTTGGTCGATAAAGATAAAATATGGAATTCCCGACTATTTTAAGCGTTACATAACCCGTAGTGCTCTGAATGAACCAAACCAACATTTTTCAGTCTCGAAATGAGACCAAAATAGGTGATTTTTTTTTCTTGAGGCTTTTGTATGTAGTGTTTCAGCAAGGTGGACAGTGTAGATTAATGATCAGACGACACGTTTTGTGTAGTCTGATCTTGAGATACACCAGCCGCAAAAGCAACTGTAGTTGTGAAATGTTCTTTAAAGGTTAAAGCCGAGATTGCACCTTTCATCTTAATATAACCGCCCAGTCTCATTACACTTGCAATGATACGTGATACAGTGTTGAACAGTTCCCTCGTTTGAGACACGTGTCGTCTGCAAATGCGTTCAATATGAGCGGTGCCTGCGTTTCAAAGTCTGGATATCAGTTTACAGATTCTAGCAATTTTCATTTAATATGTAACTACACTTCATATACACACGTAGATAATTTGATATTAACCGCGTGCTGCTTTCCCGCTGATGACTCCCAGGAGTGTCCTTAGACAAGGTCTTGCGGAGCCCGGACCTAGGAACACCAAGGAAAGACATACAGTGTGGAGAAGATTTAAAACCTTAAGGTTTTGCGATCGGTCCTCGCTCGAGAGGCTGGGTTTTCCCTGCATAATACTCTGCAGAAACCCTGCCTAGTCATGACTGGTGAACCCAAGACAAACATGAATAAGCTAGCTGTCGCCATTATACCTACGTAGCTGAATTACTGTTAACTCTTTACAGCCCCCCCCCCCCCCCCAAAATGGACTGTGCCAAAATGAGAGCATTTGCCGACAACAATTAAGTGTTCAACGGCTAAAATGGTTGATCTTGTCGCTGAAAGAGTAGATAACATTGTGACAAAAGGAAAAAAATGCTTATTAACAGCTTTTTCTCCTTTTCCCATATTGTTTTCAAAAACCCTCTCCGTCAGAGTCGATAACATTTGGGATTAGGCACTGAAATGCACCATTCAGTTGAATTCAGTTGTCATGAAACTACTTTAGTAAGAATGAACGAGGCGTAAAAAATAACATGCAATTCAACTTTGTCCCCATGAAATATATAACTGAAATATTGTTGAAAGCGAAGTAAGATACTGTGCAATTTAACCTTGTTCCCGCTGAATCATGAATGCCGTAGACTCTCTGACAAGCAGAAATTGGCCGAATGCAAAAAGTTTCGGCCCAGGTCAGTCTGCGCGGATAAGGCAGACTGAACCGAGTCGATACTTTTTGCAGATGCATTAAGCCCTCTTATCACAGAGCTTGGCTCATTTATGTACGCATTGTGGCCTCGCGGCAAATCACCTACTTCCACGACATCATTAACTCTTTCACTGCCAATGTCGCCTTGTATAGCATTTGCGGACCGCGTAGATCAAGATTAGACTGACAAACCGTGCAGTCTGATCTTTGACCTACACCATTCCGTATCTGACGTTAATCTCTGACCAGAGTGGGCTACAAAGAAGTCGAATTCTTCCGTTGGCAGTAAAAAAAAATAAAAAAAAATACATGAATCACGCTCTGTGGAAAGGGGTCTTAACGCATCTGCGAAAAGTATCGACCAAGGTAAGCCTGCGCAGTCCGCGCAGGCTGACCTCTGCCGAAACTTCGCTTTTGGTCAATTTCCTGTATGTCAATGGACCAGTCTACCCCATGATCCAGTCCGTTGTTAGACAAAATGGATTTTATGGATCCCTAATTATGTGATATCTTGCATGGTATAATGCATCACTTTTGCCAGAGCATGGCTCATATATAGCCACTTTTCCTTGAAAAGGTTACAAATATGACACTAGTAGTTGACGTTTGCATCAAGATTATTTTTGATTATTGATAAACATTTTGTCTTTTTCCCACAAAGATATTTACCCTATCAAAGACAAAAATCAATATTGAGCTACATTTATTTTGTCGTCTGAAAATGCTTTGAATTTGCTTATGTCCAAAATTCTGTAGTTTGGTAAAAAGTTAAAGAATTAAACTGTTCAGTTTTTACACGCGAAAAACAAAATCTCGAAATAAAGACATCCACCGAGAGCTGTATCTACGTTCAGCCGAGTAGATACAGCTCTAGATGGATTTCTAACAAAAACTGCTCAATATGTCACGGAGAAAGGGTTAATAAATAGCATTACATTTTACTTTGCACGCCCCATTCGAAAAAATTTACACCTTTCTTACCAGCATGTACTATTCGGGACGGGAATTCCCGTTCATAAATGCCTGCGTACTGTCCTAAATTTTCTCTCGTAAACCCAATTTCAAAACAAAAACCACGTGTTTCTCTGTTTACGTTCTACATTTGCAAGTGCCCGCGTCTATGACGTATTTTTCTACCCCTGATTTGATTGGACGGGGCATTGCTATGCTGTTGAATATGCAAAGCATTGTTCACGTGTGAGATGAAATCTGATTGGCTAATCGAATTCACTGCGATCAGCCCGCGCGCAGCACTGAATTTACTTCGGTTGTCTACATTAAAAACAGGAGGGTGAAGTGACCCCAGGCCTACCATTTTTTTCAGGATCGGACGTATTATATATGCCTGTCATCATGGACATGCCAAAGAGGATCGAATTAGAGAAACGGGGAAGGGCAAATAATGAGGTAAGGCTGTATTTATCTGTTGTTATGTGTTAATGCTTGTTGGCGGCTGATTTTTGTAACGAGACGAGGCCACGAGTCCATCTTTCTACACAAGTTCGTGAACTCTTTCTTTGAGGGACGGAATTGTTGTCCATATAACTACTGCTACTGAAATATATGCTTGAATAATAAAACAGTGACACAAGTGAGGTGGTGTGTAAAATACAAGAGGGCTTGTGATTTGTGGGCGTTTAGATTCAGGACCGACTTGTCATTCCTGGAGCTGGCCTAATTTTTTTTTTCATGGTGGAAAGGGTTAATGTCCATTCGCCTGGTGCCACTGTTGTGTGGAAAGGCACTGAAGTAGCTGCATTGAATGCTACGTATAGCAATAGAATGTTGTGAATGTCAAAGTACAGCCGCTCTTTACTGCAGCATGTACTTCAAGAATAAAATTTGAGAGTAAACAAAGGTAGAATGCCTTTCCTCACAACACGACACTTAGTATTTGCTGAATGATACTGTGTATCTCATCTCTGGTCGAGCTTCATACGGGTCGTCTGGTGTTAAATCTATCTTCTACTCTCATAAGGTGTACGGTAGTAATTATTGTCCGAAATTCTTCTTAGTTCATGTACACAGCCGCCATTATCACGTTGTTAAATTGGTTCTAAGTTTCTCTGCGCTATTCTAGACAAGCCTTTGTACGGTTTCATACGGCAATTTCTAAATGAAGTAGAATCTATAAAGCGTAAGTTATCCTGAATATGTATCAGACATGTTTTTCAGGATTCCAGTTGTTCGTACGAGTGTTTACACAAGTCATGTGTTCGGTTTTGTCGAACACAAGGCCGCCATGTTGAATTTATTTTGTTTTTAGAGTGCAGTTTTAAATTCACGCACTATTTGCTACAATTTTGCAAACTAAAATCAGACTGACAAATGAATCTAGAAGCAACTAAAGTAAATTTTCGGTTAAATCGATGCAATGACTCGCAAAATCTTTGGCTACGTTCAGGCATGGTTTTGCGTCATTTGACCTAGTTTCTTGTAACCAGAAAAATCGAAGTCGTTCAAAGGGTTTTTCTAATTTTAACGATGATATATAAACAGTATGACCAAAACAAAATAATTTGAGATAGCGCTTAATATTTGATTACGCCCAATTGAGTCTTAACTGGCATAAATGGAATTGGTATTGTTTTTCTCCAGTTATTGTGGCCGCGCGTGGAATCTAAACGACCAAGTCGGCCATTTTGAATAAAATGACTGCGAGTATTTCCGCTAGTCTTTTACGAAAATGACAAATTATTCCGATGAATTGCAAAAGAGACGGCACATTTTGCGATTGCAAATAGGTAAATCGAGTTTACACTACAACCTACCATTCCTAATTTTGGAATATAGTAAGCCGATTGTGTATAACCGCCAAAATTGTGCACATAAAACAAGCGCGAGGTCCGTCATGGCGGAGAGAGAGTCCTTCTTTAACTCATGACATAGAATTGTACACAATATTTTGGCGAAGGAATATTTCTGTTTGCAAGAGAATTCAGGCTGCAGGTGTAATTTTTCTAAAATCTGGAGGCTTAGATCTGCTACGTTATTAAAAATCTATGTTAGGTTAGAACTTTTAATCAAGAATGTCCTCGTAAAACCGTAAATCTACTTTGGGTAAATGGAACTACTTTTTGTCCATATCACTTCTGAGAGAGGCCATGGCTAATGAATATGCAAAACATGACGCATTAAAACGTCACACAGGTAAACAGATGTCAGTCATAACCCTTACAAATTCTTTGTATGAAACTTCTTCTGTGATAGAGAAATTTGTTATCATTTCATCACTCAAACTTACAGTTTTTATCCCTTTTTATTAATTGCATTTTTTTTTTGTCCTGTAGGAACAGTGTAAAATAATCGCTTAAAAGAATATTTTAACCCTACCAAATGACAAAACTATCAATTGTTCTATTAAATTTTGTAAAGCAACTGCAGTAAACACAATAAATGTGGCTCAAAGGAGAGTATTAACTTTTTACCACACAGCTCCGGGTTTTAACAGCTACGAGCAGTACAGCTTTTAAAAACATTGTGGAAAAAGTAGAAAAGACTGGTTAGCAGCATTTTCTCTTTTTCCCCCACAATGTTTTCTTCTTCTTTTCTGATAGAAGTCCCATCCTCTATGCCACACTTGCCATCTGCAAATGCTTTCATTTCTGGTAACCAACATTTTCTCCTTCTCCCACAATGTTTTCTACCCTGTCAAATTCAATTTTTGAGTTTCGTTGATTTTATTATCTACAACTGCTTTTAATTTGGACAAGTTGAATTTTTGTCGTTTGGTAAAGCGTTAACCAATACAGTTATATACTCACGTCATAGTGTGGACAGTTCCAGTGGTCAATCCAAGGGCATGAAAACCTTTGATGTGAGAGACCTACGCTGTCCCTTACATCACTGTGTCCCCCGCACCAAGCTTTTTTGACTCATTACCACACAGTCTCGAAGTTTGAATGACCATGAGGATGAAAGCTTTTGAAAACACTGTGGGAAAAGGGAATAATGCTGACATCTAGCATTATCTCCTTTTTCCACAAGGTTGTCTGTCAGTTTTGAGACAAATTATTGTCATTTGTGGCAAGTTCAACTTGTCGTAAGCAAATGATTTCAATTCGCTCAAGTGTAGAAAATTGTGGTTTGGTGAAGAGTTAACTCTGCATCATCTGATGAAGAGTTACATCTGTACCAGAGAACAAGATTTTAGAGTCCCAATTGAAGATATTTGCATACTGCTTAACTCTACCAAACAACAAAACTTCAGACTGGTCCAAACTGAAAGCAATTGCAGACGACAATAAATGTGGCTGAAAAATAGAAATTTGTTTTTTGAAGGATAGAAAACATTGTGGAAAAAGGAGTAAATGCTGGTTACCAGCATTTTCTCCTTTTCCCACAATGTTTTCATAAGGCTTCTTTCACGGGGTGTTTAAAAGTCGGGATTGTGTGGTAAAGGGTTAACTACATGTAAGTCACTTTGCTAGTATTTAGCATTTTCTCCTTTTCTCACAATGTTTTCAGAACCCCTCCTCCTCAAAGTGATTAAGAATTTAGACTCAGAATCTTCAACAAAAATTTATTTTGTTAGGTTCATTCACCCAAAATTTATACAAAAAAAGTGATGTGCATCAGGATTAAGTCAAAATGTGATACAAAAACACAATTGATACTTCATAGATAAGTGGGTTCGACATTAGCACAACATTACATGATCGTAATTTAATACTGACACACGCCACCCCCTGCCTGCCCCCCACCCCCGCCCTTTTCCAAATTATCTGTAGGGTCTTCTCAGCTCATTTGTGCATAATGGACTGTACGGTCAGTCCAAGTGTTAGTCGCTGGCAGAGAAATCAATTTCTAAACTAGGTTAGAAATTGCCAGGTTGCTCTGTCTTTTGTTTACTTTTTGCCTGATCTTGACATTTGTTTTTCTGCCAGCAACTAATACTTGGAACGACCACACAATAACAAGTTTTTAAATGGCATGATTTAAATCCATTTTAACACTTGAATTGTTTTTTGGCAGCCATAGGGTTTTTAACAGATGTATCTAGTAGTTTTAACTGTTCACTACTACATTTCTACAAACTTATTAAGTGCTGGATTTGATGAAATGAACCAGTGGACTTTTAACTTTATGGGATGCTGAATTACGTTTTCTGTACAACTTTCTCCTGGTCAAGAAAAACTAAATTTGTCAACTATTTACTTAACTCTTTACCACACAATCCTGACTTTAAACGACCCTGAAAAAGAAGCCTTTTGAAAACATTGTGGGAAAAGGAGAAAATGATGGTAAGCAGCATTTTCTCCTTTTCCAACAGTGTTTTCTAACCTTCCCAAAACAAATTTCAGTTTTTTGAGTTACATTTATTTTGTCGTCTGCAAATGCTTTCAATTTGGACTAGTCTAAACTTTGTCGTTTGGTAGAGTTAAACAACAGAATTAGACTAGTCTAGATTAAAAGCATTTGCAGGCAACAAATTAGACATGAATCAAAAACTGGAATTTGCCTTCGGAGGAGAAGATAACATTGTGGGAAAAGGAGAAGATGCAAGTTACCAGCATTTTCTCCTTTTCCCTGAATGGTTTCAAAGGCCTTTTCCCGTAAAATAATGTTTTACCCACCTTAACTCTTTACCACACAATCACAGGTTTTAACGACCCTGAAAGAAGAAGCCTTTTGAAAACATTGCGGGCAAAGGAGAAATGCTGGTAACCAGCATTTTCTCCTTTTCCCACAATGTTTTCTACCGTATCAAAGAAAAATTGCACCATTTTAGCCAAATTGAAATTGTCGTCTGCAAATGCTTTCAGTTTGGAGAAGGCTAAAATTTTGTCATCTGGTAAAGGGTTAAGAATATTTTTGATACATTTTCGCTCTTTGTTGAAGATGTTCTAACTCTTTACTACACAATCCCGAGTTTTAACGACCCTGAAGAAGAAGGCTTTAGAAAACATTGTGGGAAAAGAAGAAAATGCTGGTAACAAGCATTTTCATCGTTTCCCACAATGTTTTCATCAGTCTTAAAGACAGATACTATCATTTGTACCCCATTTTAATTGTCGTCTGCAAACACTTTCAACTTGGACTAGTCTAAACTTCTGATGTTTGGATAAAGAGTTAAGGGAAAATGCACTTGGCAGGGGAGTGTGGCACGCACATGTGGTGCTGTTGGTTTTCCTGATTACTGATACTCTTTCAATCTCTCCTCAGGTCAAAGAACTGAACCTGGACAGTTGTCGGTCCTCATCACAAGTTGAAGGTCTCACAGAAGAGTTCACAGAGCTGGAATGTCTCAGCATAAACAGCGCAGGGCTGACGACCCTGAAAGGATTTCCTAAACTCCCTAATCTGAGGAAGGTGAGACACAGAATCCAGTCCTCTACTGGCTATTTTCAGACACAAGTGAACAAGTATTAACTCTTTACCACTAGAGAAAAATGTAGACTTGTCCAAATGGAAAGCAGTTGCAAGGGATAATTTGAATGTGACCCAAATAATGGAATTTGTCTTTGATATAATATAAAATATTGTGGCAAAGGAGAATATGCTAGGTCATAAGCTTTCTCAGGGTCGTTTAAACTGGGGATTGTGTGGAAAAGGGTTAAACTTTTACTAAACAGCAAATTTTGAACTCTTCCAAACTGAAAGCGTCTGTTTACAATAAATTCAAAATTAATGCAAACAAACCGAAATTTCCTGACAGGAGAGAAGACATTGTAAAAAAGAGGATAAAATGTTTGTTACCATCATTTTCCCTTTAAACTCTGGAATGTTTGGTAGCCCCATAGCTCAGTCGGTAGTGTACAGGACTTGAGAACAGGTCGCTGGTTTGATCCCCGGCTTGGCCAATTTCTTTCTGAGGATTGATGATAGCCATTGGGACAGGATTCATTCCTCTCTCACTGCTGACCATTGTTTCGACGATGGTTATGTGAGAAAGCATCCAGTAGCTTTGAAAGAATATTGTGCGGAGTACTGGTAAAAGAACCTCCGGGAAAGCATGGATAGGTGCACTTGCTGCCGCGATATAACTGAAATAATGTTGAAAACGGTGTTAAACATCATACAATCAGTCAACTGGAATGTTTGGTATAGGGTTAATAATGCAAGACATAAATTGTTGGGTTTTCTCTTCAGCAGACCACAAATTTTAGATTGGTCGAGAGAGGAAAGATTTGCAGTTGACAAATGAAGATATATTTCAGATGCTGTGATCTGTCTTTGAAACAACAGAAAATATTGTGAGGGAGGGAGAAAATGCTGGTGATGCAAAATTTTGTTTACTTGCCTATGGCTTCTTTCTCTGAAATGTGCCAAAACTCTAAGGAAATAATCTATACCAAACAATCATGTATTTAAACAACTCGGGGGGTAAATGTTTTTGGAAAAACTGCAGGAAAAGGAGAGATACATGAAAACTTGTTGAAAAATTTAGCATTTTGTCATCATTTTAACTCTTTACCAAACGACAAAATTTTAGACTTGTCCAAATAGAGAGCATTTGCAGACGATAAAATAAATGTGACTTAAAGATTGAAATTTGATTGGGAAAGTTAGCCACTATTTCAAAGACAGATCTTAGTGACTTACATGTAGTTAAGTTAACCCTTTACCACGCAGTCCCGACTTTTAACCACCCTGTGAAAGAAGCCGTAGGAAAACATTGTGGGGGAAAAGGAGAAAATGGTGGTTACCAGCATTTTCTCCTTTTGCTACAATGTTTTCAAAAGGTTTCTTTCTCAGGGTCGTTAAAAGTCGGGATCATATGGTAGAGAGTTAAGTGTTAAAATTTACTTTTACTTGATTGTATTTCTGGTTGAGGTGAGTGACAAAATGAGTTCGTATTTTAGTTTGAGATACGTGACAAAACTGTATTTGTTTGTATTTCAGTTGGAGTTGAGTGACAATCGGATATCAGGCGGTCTTAACAATCTGGCTGGATGTCCAAATTTAACGCAACTCAGTCTGAGCGGGAACAAAATTAAAGACTTTGAACAATTAGAATGTCTTGTGAGTAAACTCTATAGATTTGACACTGAAAAATTAGAATCCTCAAAATCCAATCAGCTTAGAGGCAGGGTTGGAGAAATATAATTTTAACACCTGTAGGAACTTTATCACAAGTATTTTTTGTCTCTGCAGTCAGTGTAGATCAAGATTCAACTGCACAAAATGTGCAGTCTGATCTTGGATCTACACTGCCTGCTATCCTGAGACATTCTTGCCAATAATTGCCAGGAAATGAGTTATTTGAGTGTTTTCTCTTAAAATTTTGATTGTGTTCTATTGGCTGTCTTAGGTTTAACCCTTTCAGCGCCATAGGCGAAAACAGGGCCTTTTGCAGACTGCATAGATCAAGATCAGACTGCGCAGAACGTGCAGTCTGATCTTTGATCTATACCTTCCGCTTGTTTGGTCAAGCCTATATGATTAAAGTCTTCCAGAGACTCAGTGGATTGTATTTACAGCCATCAAAAGAGGCCAGGTTTGTTTATTTGGCACAGCAAGAGTTAACTGACTTTCCAATGAAATGAAAAATTCATGATATCGCAATGTACAACAGCTTAGTCACTCATCTTAGCGCCAGTCAGAATGTATGTTGTGTAACTTTCACACTGGGACATGTACCAAACAGCATCGCTGTAAAAGTTAAGTTCTTGTATACCAAATGGCACCCAGTTACAATCTACTTAATGGTTAATTGATTAAAAAAAAAAAAAAGAAAAAAAAGATATTAAGAAAAAAAAGGCAGATTTCAAACATTGGGACAAGATGAACAAATGAATAGACAAAGGATCAACTTATTATCATCACATAGAGGTTTATGTATAGAGGTTGACTCAAAATTCATGTTTATTGTTGTACAAAATATACAGTGTTTTCTCCAGAGTGTGTCTTAAATGCAGTGTTTACTCACTTGCCCCACTGAATTTCTTTAGTTATATCTTTCCTGATGCACTTGCATATAACTCTTTACGAAATAACAAAATTTTAAACTTATCCTAATTCAAAGCATTTGCAGATGATGAAAATTGAAATGTGACTCAAAAATTGAAATTGCTTTCAAAAAGGGTGCAAAACATTGTGGGAAAAGGAGAAAATGCTGGTTACCAGCATTTTCTCCTTTTCCTACAATGTTTTCAAAGGGCCTCTATTTTAGGGTTGTTAAAAGTCAGGATTGTGTGGTAAAGGGTTAACACAAATACTTTAAGTGGGAACTAATTTAGTCTCATTTCGAGCATCAAAGAAAATTTGGCTTTTTCTTAGCATAAGTGTCTTCTGCACCAAAAAACAGTGATTTTTGACAGTGTTTCTATCACAAGAAAGCAAACAAGCTGCTGATCTTGATGGTATATCTAACAAAATGTCAGGTCAGCATTCCCAGGTAATGAACGTTGTCTTATACATGGTATAAATGTCTTACACACTGAACAAAGGATGATGATTATCAGCGTTTTTGAATAAAGACCTCCTTTTTTACAGTCAGGAACAAAGTTAATTGTTTGTATGACTGAACATATTGACATTAAGTGATAAAACACAAAAGAATATTGAAATTTGTTCATTCATCATTTAGTTGAAAATCTGGCAGAGAAAGTTGACCCCCATTTTTGACTTACGACGCCCTAATTTGTGGATAGGGGTAAAAAATGACCCCCCAAATTTTACGTCTGGAGAAAACACTGAATACACAACACTGCTGTACTAGCCACTTCATATTTTTTTTTCATTCCACATACAAAAGGAAAAAAAAATCGTTTCAAGTTCACAGACAATGTCAAATTCATTCTTTCCACATCTTTTTACAGAAAGATTTACCAAAACTACAGAGTTTAGATTTGTTTAATTGTGAAATAACAAATGATGAGGCATATAGAGATAAGATGTTTGAATTGCTACCAAATTTAAAATATTTGGACGGTTATGACCAGGATCAGGAAGCTGAAGATGAGAATGAAGATGATGAAGATGAAGGTAAGTTAAACCTTTACGACATGATTCGATATTTTAAAGACAAGGATGCCTGGCTGGGCAGCTCAGTGTTTAGCGTATCTGACTTGTGACCTTGTGGTTGTGGGTTCAATACCCTTTTGATGTATACTTTCTTTGGTGTGATTTTTCGCCTCTTACCAGTCCTTTGATGCATGTGAGAGAAGTAGTCCAGAAAGTTGTATCAGTACTGGTGTGAGAAAGGCTGGAAACATACATAGGTTCACTGACTGCTGTTATATGACCTACGTTGTTGAAATGGTATGAAACTCCAATAAAAACAAGTGACCAGAATTGGGAAGGCTTTTGTAAAGCATTGGAAAAAGGAGAAAATGCTGGTAACCAGCATTCTTTTCATTTTACCACAGTGTTTTCTTCCCTTTGAAAGTCAAAATTGATGTTGAGAGGAGAAACATTCAGTTTGTTGTCTGTA
Organism: Tridacna gigas; assembly: GCA_945859785.2. NCBI lineage: Eukaryota > Metazoa > Mollusca > Bivalvia > Cardiida > Cardiidae > Tridacna > Tridacna gigas. The sequence continues at coordinate 54,971,775 of OX244028.2, read as the reverse complement.
AATTATTCAAATTTGGAAAATAAAAGATATTGTCATTTGGTAAAGAGTATATTTTTTAACCAGACTACACATTTTTAGACTAGTCTGTAATGATAGCCTTAGCAGACAACTATATATATGAGCCATGCTCTGGCAAAAGGGAACTTAATGTACTCCGTGATCCATGATATCAAGCAAGTCATCACATAATTATGGATCATTAAAGTCCATTTTGGATAACAACTGAGGCATGCTGGTCCTTTGACATACAGAAAATTGATCCAATAGTGAAAATGTTTGGCTGGGGTCAACTGTGTGGACTGCACAAGCTGGCCCGGGTTGTTACTTTTCACAAATGCACTAAGCCCCCTTTTCACAGAGCATGGCTCATATATATATTGCAATTCTCTGGGTCAAGCTTCAAACACCGAACATGGCCATGATTTTTTATATTCTACGGCCTTAACGAAAGAATCTTCAACTTTTTTCCTTTCTCAAAGTTGCAAAGTACATTAGGGCTCCTTTAAAAAGGAAGCACAGACAGATGGAAGCTCGTTGTTGAAGATGATGCTCCTACTAATCACAGAGGAGCATGCTGATTCGCTCATTGTAAGCTCCAACTCTGTCAAATAAAGGCCATGCTGCGTTAGGGCAAAATAAAACAAAATGTGAAATGGTAGAATCAGGTGTCAAACTACCTTTCTCAGATCTTGATGCTGTAAAATATTTTCACAGCTTTTGTTGTGATGACATTTTTCTGCTGCAGACGCCATACATACGAAACTTACACGTTAAATTTGCGGCATGATTTGTTAGCATTCATTACGTCAAAAAAAAAAATGTTCATAACGATAACTGCACATCATGATATTATTACTAATTTTAAGTCTTAAAGAAAATTATTTACAAGATTTCCTGCACACGTTGCAGATTTTGGAACCTTCAAAAACTGTAGGGAAAATTATTCAGACAGACAAGGGAGCCACAAAATATACATAGTAAAAATATTTGGTTACTCGCACTCATTGAGAAGAAAGCCTAGTCTTCACTTACAAGGGATACTACCTCTGTTGTACACAATTTTGGGAGAGGGGTTTGTTTGGCATGGCAATATGAAATGGTACTTAATTTGTATGTGCATTGTATGTAATTACTTTCCTTTTTGTATGTGCATACTTTTGATAGTGTGTGCATGCACTTAAGTGCAAAAAAATTGTATGTGCAATGCGTACACAACTTTGGTTTTTTTTTTTTTTTTTTTGTTTGGCTTGCAATATGAAATGGTACTTAATTTGTACGTGCAGTGTACGTAGTTACTTTTCTTAGTGTATGTGCATACTTTTGATAGTGCGTGCATGCACATAAGGGCAAAAGAGTTGTACATGCGGAGTAGAATTTATACATGAGTTACGTACTGCAGTATGTGATGGGGTACCCTGAAATTAATTGCTAGTCAAATTATAAGATTTTGAGGAAGGGAAGAAAACATTGTGGAAAAAGGAGAAAATGCTGGTTTCCAGCATTTTCTCCTTTTCCTTCAGTGTTTTCAAATGCATTCTCTATCAGGGTTGTTAAAATTTGGGATTGTGTGGTAAAGGGTTAATGTATATTTTGATATTACAGAGGATGTGGAAGATGAGGAAGACTTCGAAGAAGATGATGAAGAAGGAGCTAAGTTTAATGAAGATGGTAAGTCATTAACTGTTTACCCAGTGATTCCATGTTGTAACAACTTAGGGCTAACAAAACCAGGGTTATCCCGGGATTTTCTTATCTGGGAATCATGTGACTCCCTTGAAATGAATAAAAGAAGGCAGACAATTAAATTTTGGCAGCCATTCAGAAGATTTGGGGGTCCAAATTGAAAGAAACGGGGGGGTTATGTCCTGTGAACCCTTTACGACACTGCATAATTTGTAGAGTTGTCTGTATACAAGGAATTTACAGATAACATTTTGAATGTAGGTCAAATGATGGTATTTGTCCTTGAATAGGTAGAAAACATTGTGGGAAAAGGAGAAAATGCTGGTGACCAGCATTTTCTCCTTTTCCCACATTTTCAAAAGCCTACTGCGCAGGCTGACCAAAGTCAAGACATTTTGCAGATGCATTAAGCCCCCTTTTCACAGAACATGGCTGAAATGTTATGATCTGTTTTGCATGTTGCGCATGAATTTCTACTTTCACTATAGGGCTAATCTGTTAACTCCTTGCCGCACAACAAATTTTCAGACTGATCCACATTCAAAGAACTTGCTGACAACAAATTAAATACATGTAAGGCTCAAATGATGGAATTTGTTTCAGGAAGGGTAAAAACAGTGCTGGAAAAGGAGAAAATGCTGGTTATCAAAGTATCCTTTTTCCACAATTGTTTTCAAAAGCATTGGCTCTCAGGATCTTAAAGAGTTATCCCTTTACTAGACGACAAAATTTTAGTTTTGTCCAAATTGAAAGTATTTTCAGACGACAATTTCAATGTGGCTGTCTTGATACGGTAGAAAACATTGTGGGAAACGGAGAAAATTCTGGCTACCAGCATTTTCTCCTTTTCCCACAATGTTTTCAAAAGGATTCTTTCACAGGGGCGTTAAAAGTCAGGATTGTGTGGTAAAGGGTTATTCAGTGGCTGAGGCATTGGATTTATCCACTGAATCTTGCGATGGATCATTCCAATCAAATTTGTGGTGTTGGTCATGTGGAGTTGAATTGGCATTGTACTAGGCACTGCAGAGACCAGAGCATGGTAATGATGAATTCCATGAAAGATGTTTGAGATAAACAGATTTGGAGATGTATGAATAAGAAATATCTTTAAAAAAGATAGATGGTGTAAATTTGCCAGCAAATAGGCAGGGGCTCTTAGAATGATCATGTCTACATTTTTTACCACAAGGGCCCTTAGAATAAACATGTCCACATATTTGACCAATCACAAATTTCTATTTATTCATTTTCTATCTGTACCAAAAAAGTAGGTTAAGAGCCAGCACATACAGCCATGCCAAAAACGTACAAACATACAAATAAAATTTTTATGGACCTATCTGACAAAATGCTGAAAAATAAGCAAATCTTGATATTAAACTTGCTGATTCAAAGAAGTTTTTTTGTTTTTTTTTGGTTAATTCTCTTTTACACCTACTTTGTGATAGTCCTCGTTTAAATTGTTATTCCTGATAATTTAAATGGGCAGCCGCAATAGATGTTTCGAGGAGAAATATTAATCCCCTATTGAAACCCTTCCCCTCCCCTCCCAATTTCACTAATCTGGGTTGTTTTGGAAATAGTTTGAGTACAAGTTATTTTACTCAGGTGAAGACGACGATGAAGACGATGATGATGACGATGCTGAGGGTTTTGACGAGGAAGTGGACGATGAAGAGATTGATGAAGAGGAGGAAGAAGATGAAGAGGAATCCAATTTGAATTTATTACAGCAGCAGGGAGATCTCGAGGTATGTTATCTCTTTTAGTAGTTGACGAAATATTCCTTCCTTTCACTATGAAAGCATTTGCAGACTATTAACCCTTTATCACACAAGCATGGGTTTTAACGACCCTGAATGAAAAGCCTTTTGAAAACATTGTGGGAAAAGGAGAAAATGCTGGTTACCAGCATTCTCTCCTTTTCCCACAATGTTTTCTGAGTGATGTTTATTTCGTCGTCTGCAAATGCTTTCAATTTGGACAAGTCTAAAATTTTGTCGTGTGGTGAAAAGTTAATTAAACCCCATACCAAACACTCCTGACCCTATTATTTACTGCAGCCTGGAGAGGTATGTGATCTCTTTACTAGAGGCACAGGTGATTGATTCTTTCATGTTGAAAGAATTTATAGACTTCTAATTATAGTTGATTCCCATTATCCCGTGAATTCTCATCTCTTCGTGAATCTATTTTTGCTATCAATATTTTCTAGCACACTCTGTTTTCGTGGCTCCTGTTAAACCTTTACAGACGTAAACATTCCAGAAAAGCTCTCTACGCCAAAGAAATGTGTCAAAAACAGAATTGCAATTTTAAAAAAGTCATATTTTGTCAAAAATCATATTTCCTGCCATAATTCATCACTTATTTGTACAAGACATCATTTAATTACACTGAAAGCTCATGAATTCTAAGTTCAAAAGAGAAAATGCATCAGACATAAGTGTAGAGGCTGTGACCTGTAGGAATACCCCCTTTATGACGTCATTTGACTACATTTGGAATGACTGATTTTTTCGAAAATGATTCACGGATTTGCGGGAAATCGTCTGGTCAGTTTCTGGTGGTGATCAAATGTATTCTAAGGATAATTTCACTATGAAAAACAGGTTAATTATACTTTCCCTGGTCCAGAAATTATTTCTGACTAATTCCATGTCTATTAGTATGCCTAAATTAAATCTATGCCTTGTTTGTCTATTTGATGGCATGAACATACCAGTTAGGCTCACAAAGGTATGAGAAAAGGACATAAACCTTTTTTCGACTTGTAGGAATCGAAAGTGCTTGCAGACATTAAATGTTGCTAAATGTGATATGTTCTATGAAGGTGTAGAAAACATGATTGTCGGCATTTTCTCCTTTTCCCATTTTGTTTTGAAATGCCCTCTTTGTCAGGGTCTTTAAAACTTGGGGGATTGTGTTATAAATATTTTTGTCTTTTAATGCTTTCAGCATACTGCAAATTCTAAACTTTATGGTCTTGTAAAGAGTGAAAGTTAACTCTTTACGACACAATTTTGAGGTTTTATGTCCCTGAGAAAGAAGGCATTTGAAAACATTGTGGATAAAGAAAAAATTGCTTGTCACCAGCGTTGTCTCTTTTTCCCACGTTTTCAAAAGCCTTCTTTTTCAGGGTCGTTAAAACTCAGGACTGTGTGGTAAAGGCAAAGTAAAATTTTAGACTTGTCCAAAATGAAAGTATTTACAGACAACAAATAAAATTTTGCACGTATAAGATTTGTCTGTGGTAGGATAGAAAACATTTTTGGAAAGAGAAAAAATGCTGGTTACCAGCATTTCCTCCCTTTCCACAATATTTTCAGTAGCCCTTTTCAGTCAGGGTTGTCAAGCTGGGATTGTGTGGTAAATTGCTAAAGACAAATTCAATCATTGGAGCCACATTGAAATTTTCTTCTGTAAATGCTTTTAGCTTATTGAAAATCTGGGTGTCTTGTTATGAGTTAAGTCTGAAGGAAAAATAGCTTGACCATCTTGAGACATCGTATGCATGCTATCCTTTTTATCTAAGAATGGTCTGTAACTTCTTGCTACATATGAAAAATACAATTCAAGCAGTATTGTCACTATGTTGATTCCAGGATGAAGAAGATGATGAAGATTATGAAGGGGCAGAAGATGAGGAAGGAGAGGACGAGGAGGATGTAAATGAAGAAGGTGAGAGGAAAATGCAAATAGTTTGTAACCTTGGCTTTTTTTTTCAGGAAGGGGGGTGAGTCATTGTGAAAGCTCTATCTGTTGAAATATTCTCAAATCTCATCTGCTTTTACTTAAGATACCTACTTCAGACTTAGTCTAAGTATTGTTCAAAATCAGAAAGGGAACCCATACAACAAAAGCAGGTAACCCTGAACTATTTTGACATACCTATGCCCCTTTTTTGATTTTTTTGTTGAAAAAGCAACTGCATTGTTGAATATTGGCACCATGCATGTGATGGGCTTATTCGCTCTTTATAAAACAACAAAATTATAGACTTGTCCTTTCTGAAAGCATTTGCAGAATACAAATTAGATGTAGCCGAAATGATGATTTCTATTTTGAAAGAGTAGAAAACATTGTGGGAAAAGAAAATGTCACCATCATTATCTCCTTTTTCCCACAATTTATTCAAAAGTCATTTTTCTTTGGGTTTCTAAAGCACAGGATTTTATGGTGAACGGTGAATATGGACAACTGTCCCATCTTTGAATGGTCATTGGGCAGAACATCACTTCGAGAAGAATTTAGGTTTAACAGGGATTTAAATTTAATATTAACTGGTTATTATTATCTAAAATAGTAATCGCAGACCATCAAGTATGGCTGGGAATAGTTGTTAACGATCAAAATCCATACTGAATGGCTTGTTATCCTCAAACTTTTTAGCTCACCTGAGCACAAAGTGCTCAGGTGAGGTATTGTGATGGGTCATTGTCCGGCATCCATCTGTCCGTCTGTCCACAATTCCTTTAAACATCTTCTCCTCCTAAACCGCTGGCCAGTCTTGATGAAACTTCGCAGGGATGTTCCTTGGGTGAAGCTCTACCAAATTTGTTCAAGAGATTGAATTCCACCCAAAACTCTGTATGTAGCATCTCCTAGCGGACCTCTACCTACTTTGTTCATACGATGCCCCTGGGGTCAAAACTGGCCCCGCCCGGGGGATCACAAGTTTCGAACATAGGAACAAAAAAGGAAAACTTTAATATTCTTCTTCTCTGAAACTGGAAGCCGTGGAGCTTTGATTTTTGGCATCTAGCATCTCCTAGTGGACCTCTACCAAGTGTGTTCATATGATCCCCCTCGGGTCAAAACTGGCCCCGCCCCGGGGGTCACAAGTTCTAACATAGGAACAAAGAAGGAAAACTTTAAAATTTTTCTTCTCTGAAACTGGTAGGCGTAGAGCTTTGATATTTGGTATGTGGCATCTCCTAGTGAACCTCTACCAAGTTTCTTCATACGATGCCCCTGGGGTCAAAACTGGCCCTGCCCTGGGGTTCACAAGTTCTAACATAGGAACAAAGAAGGAAAACTTTAAAATTCTTTTTTTCTAAAACTTGAAGGCATAGAGCTTTGTTATTTGGTATGTAGTGAACCTGTTCTAAGTTTGTTAGCCCTGGGGTCATAAACTAGGTCACTAGGTCAAATTAAAGAAATATGTTGTGGGCACTCTAGAGGCCACATTCATTGCTCAAATGACCTGAAATATGGTCAGAATGTTTGTCTTGATAAAATCTTAGATGAGTGTGGATTTGGGTCACCTGGGATCATAAACTAGGTCACTAGTTCAAATTAAAGTAATACCTTGTGGGCACTCTAGAGGCCACATATTTGGCTCAATTGACTTGAAAATTGGTCTGAATGTTTGTCTTGATAAAATCTCACATGAGTCTGAATTTGGGTCATGTGGGGTCTTAAATTAGGTCACTAGGTCAAATTAAAGAAATACCTTGTGTGCACTCTAGAGGCCACATTTATTGTTCAGTTGATTTGAAAATTGGTCAAAATGTTTGTCTTGATGAAATCTAGGATGACTGTAAAATTGGCTCATAATCTAGGTCACAAGGTCTAATTAAAGAAATACCTTTAGGGCACTCTAGAGGTCACATTTCTTGCTCAATTGACTTGAAAGTTGGTCAGAATGTTTGTCTTGATGAAATATTGGGTGAGTTTGAAATTGGGTCAGCTGGGATCATAAACTAGGTTACTGGGTCAAATTTAAGAAACACTTTGTGGGCACTTTAGAGGCCACATTTATTGCTCAATTAACTTGAAAACTGTTCAGAATGTTTGTCTTGATAAATTTTTTGATGAATTCTAAATTGGGTCACGTGGGGTGATAAATTAGGTCACTAGGTCAACTTATGGAAATTCCTTGTGGACGCTCTAGAGGCCAAATTTTAAGCTCAATTGACCTGACAATTGGTCAGAAATTGAATTATGCACGTTGAGTGAATTTCGCCTATTGACTCAGGTGAGCGTCCAGGGCCATCATGGCCCTCTTGTTTTGACTGAATATGTCCCTTCTTTTGACTTAATATTTTCTCTAAGAAAGCATCTGCTGTAAATCATAAAGTGCTTGCATGTGGTGCTCCTGTTCCCCAAAGCTGCAGATGGGCATGTTGTGAACTGAACAATTGAACCATGCTCTGTAAAAAGGGGGTATAATCCATCTGCAAAAAGTATCGACCTATGTCAGCCGCATCTCCGCAAGCCAAGAATACTGACTCCACTTTGTTCGTTATGTACCCTTGGCCGCTCGCCTCTCAAAAAATCGAAACTCCCACTGCGCCACCTATCAAATATCACAAGTTGCGTAATCTTTGCTGATGTTATTTCTGACCAATCAAAATGCTCGTAATAAAATTTGTTAGGCTATGCATCAAATATTGCTGCGCTTTCAGATTCATCACAATTTTCTGAAATTAATCAGACATACGATGATTCGCAATCATTTGGCTGTGGAACCCGTCCTAATATTTCACATAATTGATCATGAACTATAAAAAACTCATTAAATATCGATCGTCTACTCTTTTATGGCAAATTTTCATCACAAACATCACAACTTTCGTTTTTGACGGGTGCCGCCATTATCGTTTTCTGTTTCGCAGAAGATTTCTTGTTAGGGATGGTTTGATTGGACGCAATGGGTTTTGATCGCATCCAATGAAATGGCGCAGCGGGAGTTTCGATTTTTAAAGAGGCGAGGGGCCAAGGGTACTACCTTAGTATCCTTGGCTTGCGAAGATGTTTCAACCGGTGCAGTTGAAAACATGCTATTTGTAGATTTTCTGCATGTCCAAGGACCATTCTACTTAATAATTCAGTCATAGATCTATAGTTACGGTATGTAATGACTGGCATGATATAATGCATCTCAGAGTTGTACTAATCCTCCTTTTCACAGAGCATGGGGTTTAATTGTACAGCGTGTCCCAGAAGTGGCACACCATCCAGGTTTCTTTAACCCTTAGGCTGCTTATCGCGACTCACTGACCTTTTGCGGACAGCATAGATCAAGATCAGACTGCACAGAACGTGCAGTCTGATCCTTGATCTACACTGTCCGATAAGGAGATATCTTTCCTCCTAAAGTCCCTTTGAAACCGTAAAGTTTTGGGCTTATACTATCGGTTTGAAAGTTTCATTTCCTTTATTCAGTAGGATAAGGGTTAAAAACAAAACCTGTTCCATTACAAAAACATCTTTACTTGGTCACAATCATAAATTCTCAAAATATTGGCCACAATTAAATCTGGAAAAGAGAAAAAAAAATGTGGAAATTAGTTCTAAATTTAAAACAAAGGGAAAAAAATCAAACTCATGATGGTGTGAGACTTTTGGGACACCCTGTCTAATGAATCTTTTCAGATGATGAGGACTCTGAAGCCCGAGGGACGAAGAGGAAACATGAAGATGAGGAGGAGGAATCCTGAAATTGTTAGCCTTCATCTCATTGGACAGTTTATATATAGTGCATCTCATACATTTTATGACATTATCCAATCAAGGATCATCTTACAATCTCACTTCATCTGTTCATTGTATCAGTTGTAAAAAGTCACAAAGTCCATGCTGCAGAGGAAAGCATATTGAATCCATGGTAAATTGCAATCATCGGTCAAGTCCATTTTTTAAATAGTTAGCTCTTTACCAGGTGTTAAAGCTTTAGAGATTGTCCAAATTGAAATTGGATTTGACTTTGAAAAGAAAGAAAAACATTGAAGAAAAAGAAGAAATTGCTCGGTACAAGCATTTTCCCCTTTTCCCATAATGTTTTCAAAAGCTGTCTCTATCAGGCTCTTTACCAGACAACAAACTTTTGGACTCGACCAAATGGAAAGTATTTGCAGACAGTGAATTATATGTGGCTCAAATGATGACTTCTGTCTTTGATAGGATAGAAAACATAGTTGGGAAAAACGAAAAAAAGCTTTCTCCTTCAGGGTGGTTAAAACTCAGGATTGTGTTATAAAGGGTTAAACTTTAAATTAGTTGGGAAGGATTAAATTTGACTTGTCACCGCATGTCAATGACTTTTTGGTCTTGCAGCAGACTGTGATTGAAAATATTGTAGAAGAAGGGGAAATTATTGTTTTTAACAAGCATTTTCTCAGCCTGATACAATTTTGTCATGCGTTCATGTCTCAACCCTTTATCAACAATTTTAAATTTCAGCCATTCTGAAAAAGGAGGCTTTTTGAAAACATTGTTAGAAAAGGAGAAACTGCTGGTAACCAGCAATTTGGGCTATTTGTACACAATGTTTTCTATCCTTTTGAAGACATTGTGGGAAAAGGAGAAAATGCTGGTTACCAGCTTACTCTCCCTATCCCACAATGTTTTCAAACCTTTCTACAGGGTCATTATAACATGGGATTGTCTGAAAAAGGGTTAATTCAGGTTGGAGTGTATTGTGAAAAATGGCAAGATATAATGAAACAAAGACTGTCGGGGGGAAAAAAAAAGATGATACATTGCATCTTTTTGAGTAAGTAGTATGGGCATGTTAATAGTTGATTCAGGAATCTTTGAAAGTTCTGTCTTAATTTCTTTGTTTTATATGATTTTTGTTTTCAAGATGACTCACATTGATATATATTTTAACATATTTAAACCTGAAACAAACATCTTTTTAGTTTGAAACAAAGCAGAGATTTTGTATATGTGCTTATAAAGCTTGAGTCCATGCTCAACTGAGTTTGTGCTCAAACTTTCAAAGTCTCCTTTATACTTAAGACAGTATGGAAAATTCAATGATGAAGGCTTTGATTTTATAGGCAGAAACAAAGAAAAGCTCTAAAGCTCAGAACTTAGTCCGTTAGTTTTAACAAATTACATTTACATGTATACAACTTTGAAATTTCATATTCGGCTGAGTTGAGCACTTAAAAAAGTTTTATAACTGTTTAACCAGATATAAAAAAAAATGATTTCTAAATATGCAATGACACTAGTGTAGTGATTATCCCTGCAACAAACAATCCTGTGTTGTAAGGATCTTGAAGAAGAAGGCTTTTGAAAAATATTGGGAAGAAAAGGTGAAAATGCTGGTAACCAGCATTTTCCCCCTTTTCCCACATTGTTTCCTTCCCTATTAAAGGCACATTTGATATTTTCAGCCACATTAAATTTGTAGTCTTCAAAACAAAATGCTTTCAATAATCACTTGTCTAAAATTTAATTTAGAGTATTGGCTCAAAAGAAATTCGACTTGGTTGCTCTACAGATCACCTGCTTTTTGTTTGGAATCTAGTGACTTTTAATTGTAAAGAAATTCCTTTCCTTATCTTCAGGCATATAGGGATATCAAAAAAGGAACTAAATTGTTTAACTCTTTACCAGATACTTATCTAAATTGAAAGCTGATGCAGATGTCAGTTTAAATGTGGCTCAAATGACTGAATTTGTCTTGAGTAAGGTAGAAAACATTTGTGGGAAAAGGAGAAAATGGTGGTAACCAGCATTTTCTTCCTTTTCCCAACAATATTTTCAAAAGACCTCTCTCTCAGGATGGTTTAAACTGGGGATGTTTGTTTTAAAGGAGTGTGGAGTATTGATGACATGGTATTGTTAACAAAATCAGTTTATTTTGATACTCTAATATTAAAGTTAAGGGCAATCAACATGGTGTGGTTAACAAATCAATTTTGGTACTATAATATTAAAGTTAAGGGCAATCTTTAAACAAGCCACAGTAACGCTTTACCAAACGTCAAAATTTTAGACTTGGTAGGATTGAAAGCTTTAGTAGATGTCAAAAAGGCTGTGGCTCAGAAATAAAAACTGACTTTCGAAAGGGTAGAAAACATTGCGGGAAGAAGAGAAAATGCTAGTTATCAGCATTTTCTCCTTTTCCCACAATATTTTCAAAAGGCCTTTTCATTAGGGTTGCTAAAACTGGGGATCGTTTGGTAAAGGGTGAATGGATTTTAAGAACCCTTTACCAAACAAGCACAACTTTTAACACCTGTGAAGAAGGCTTTTGAAAACATTGTTGAAAACGGAGGAAATGACAGTAAGGAGTATTTTGTCCTTTTCCCACAATGTTTTCTACCCTGAAGAAGAAGGTCTTTGAAAAAATTGAGGGAACAAGGAGAAAATGCTTGTACTTGGTTTCCCACACTGTTTTCTACACTTTGAAAGACACATCCAATCATTTGAGCCAAATTAACGCTTTAGCATACAATCTGGAGCTTTAACAACCCTGAGGAAAAAGAATTTTGAAAACATGGTGAGAAAAGGAGAAAAGGCTGGTAACTAGTATTTTCTCCACTTCTCAATGTTTTCTGTCTTCCCAAAACAAATTTTACTTTATTTTTGAGTCCCATTTGATATGTTGTTTGCAAATTCTTTTATTTTGGACAAGTAAAATTTTTTTGGTGGTGTGGTAAAGAGTTAAGTTAGTTGTCTGCAAATGCTTTCAAATTTGACTTGTCTGTGCAGTTTAATTTATTTAATCCTTTACCTCAAAATACTGACTTTTAACGACCTTGAGAAAGAAGACTTTCGAAAACGTTTTGGGGAATAGGAGAAAACGCTGGTAACCAGCATTTTCTCCATTTCCTACAATGTTTTCTACCCTATGAAAGACAATTCCACAGTTTTAGCAACTTTTAATTTGGTGTTTGCATATGCTTTGGATTTAGACTGGTCTAAAAATTTGTCATGTGGTATAAGTGGTAAGTGTTGTCTTGGTCCATTTTTGAGATTGTTTTCTTCATAATACAAAACATGTAAAATACGTCGTAGAAATGATCCTACAGTTTATGAGAAAAAGAGAGAAAGTTTTGTGTGTGATAAAATTGTTAGAGTAACCTTGTTGTTAGGGCAACAGAACACTCAAAATTCTTTCATTTTTTACTGACTGCCAACAAAGTAGTTCATAGGCTTTTATTCTTTCCTCGTTCAGAGATTAGCACTAGATCATTTTCTTAGAATGTCAAACAAAGCTTTTTTTAAATCTTTGTCAGTTTTGTAGATATTACATGCCTTGAAGTTTGTAAACTTAAAAAAATAGTGCACAAGGTAAAGTCCTTGGTCAAATATTTAGACATGTGCTTATCTATTTAAATAATTACCACACAATTCCGGGTTTTAATGGCCTTTGGAAGTAAGATTTTTGAAAACATTGAGGGAAAGGAGAAAATGCTGGTAACCAGCATTTTCTCCTTTTCCCACATTGTTTTCTACCCTTCCCAAAACAAATTTCAATTTTTGATTCACATTTACTTTGTCTTCTGCAAATGCTTTCAATTTGGACAAGTCTGAATTTTATTTTATTTGATAAAAGGTTAAATGGGTTTAGTTCTTTGTTGCCAATGCAATCTGTCTAAAACTGGTTTGATTATGTAAAAGAACTGAAGTTACCTTTAGGACCAGTTTCATTTCATGATATTTGGCAGCTGTCCTGCTGAATAATGGCAAGATTCAGTTGGAATTCATTAAATCACCATCTTGTCAGATTGCAGACAGAGCCACTGCCCTGTATTTCATTCATGCAGAGTGTTGCATAACCAACTCAAATTACAGTTAAGATTCATTTAGTGAAATCTGTTTCAAAGTAGACTGCAAAAGGAAGTTCCTTGAAGACATTATATGACATTTGGAGCAATCATAATTTCACAGCAATGTGTAACAAAACAGGGTGGTATAGAATCAGAGAGGATTTAGCTGATAAATAGCCAAGTATAGTATAAATAAGTACATGTGTAACGTGTCAGGAATTGAGGTACATATATTAATCTTGATTCTGATGTATATTTCACTGAACAAATTCAGATAAAAGTATCAAAACTTGTTAAAAAAATCAATGTTGGAATTTGCTTGAAAAAAACTGTGAAAGAACTGTTAAAACATGACATACACAATGAATGTCAGAATGACAAAATCAGCAATTGTTGGGCGTATAAATAGGACATGGTGGATCCAAGATTAGACTGCATGGTATTTGCGGTCTAATCTTGATCTCTGTGACAAAGGGGCTAACCTTTTGCCAGGTACCCTAAGAATATAAAAAAAAGAAAACAATGCAGGTCAGGGCCTGTATTCACCAATCATTCTTAATGACAGTCCTACACTAATTCTCAGGAATGTTTGAAAGTAACACAATTTCTCAGTTGCTAAACCAAATGGTTCAGCCAATCAGAAATTGTCTTACTTTCTACATCTAGATTTAGACTAATAGTGCAAATTAGAATGATTGGCAAATAAGCCCCCTGGAATTCGTAAAATATTTATTTATATTCACATTCAGAGCACATAAAATATCGTGGTCGAAAAGCTGCATTTGCACATTTTGTCTATGATGTTTTATGCTGTCTTGTTGAATGAAAATATTTTACAAGCATCAAGCACAGTAGCTAGGTTGGTAATGTATATATTCACCCCTAGAACTTGTAAAATATTCGCTGATATTAACTCTGTACCAATCCACAAAATTTTGGGCTGGACCAGTTTAAAAGCAGTTGCAAGTGACAATGTTTCTTAAATTATGGTTTGTGTTTTTTTAATAAGGTAGAAAACATGGTGGGAAAAGAAGAAAATCCTGGTTACCAGAATTTTCTCCTTTTCCCAAAATGTTTTCAAAAGTCTTCTTGCACACGGTCGTTAAAACTCGGGATTGTGTGGTAAAGGGTTAACATTCAAAGCACATTATCTTGGATGAAAAGCCGTGTCTGTAAATTTCTTCGCAAGAAATACACTGTTTTCCCGTTAGTAAAATTGTAAGGCTCCTCTTACAAAAGAAAACATGAGTCACGATTTCTATCGATATCTTTCTAAGAATATTTCTGTTGGCAAACAGTTTGTACATTCAATTTTTAGCACGGTTTATCAATTCTTTTGGGAACTTTCATTGACATATTGATAGATGTGAATAACTTCACTGTGATTGTTCATGCCATTGCTAAGCAATTTACATGGGTGCGGCCATGTTTAAGATCATGTGATTGGTAGTTTAAATTGGAAACCTTTTTACGGATGAGGTTAGATGCAAGTATGGAATCGGACGAGTTGTGACGAGTTGGTAGCACAGCTGTTAATGTACTGGGGAAATAATCCAAGATGGTTATTTGCCTTCTTACCAGATGCAAAAATTTAAGACTGGCTTGGTCTGAAAGTATTTGCAGAATTTGGTTTGCGAACTCTTCACCAAACGACAAAATGTTATACTTGCCCAAATTGGAAGCCTTTTTGGAAGACAAATCTTTGTCAACATTCTACATATATAATTATATATGTAAACTAAGGCCCCGGGTAACAAATTTTTCGTAAACATTGTGAGAAAAGGAGAAATTGCTGCGTTTTCTGCATTTGCTGCATGCCAGCATTTTCTCCTGTTTACACAATGTTTTATTATGCTTTCCTATTTTGCCTCACTCTAAACTGTTAAGGTAGAAAACTTAAAGAAACGCAGCAAAAAGGCAGTAACAAATTAACATCATCCTTGTACATAGATTAATTATATGTGTGTGTGAATTCTGAATGTTATGTTGCTGTAATGTATTACGAATAAATTTTACAATATGTGAACCAAGACTTTAATCTTAGTTTCTTATCATAGTCTAGTTCTTTTACCAGTCCTGTGTTTTGGAAGTCGTTGAAAACAATATGGGTAAAGATGAAAATGCTGGTTACAAGTATTTGATCTTAAAAGTTTTTCTTTGTTTCTTGTCAGTCTTGAAAACCTGTTACCAAACAGTCTTGTGTTTTAGGAGCCTTTAAAAACAATTTGGGAAAAAGAGAAAAACACTTTTCACCAGCATTTTCTTCTTTTCCCAAAGTATTTTTCACCCATTCCAAAACAAAATTCCAATTTTTGAGTTACATAAATTTTGTTGTCTACAAATGCATTTAGTCTGGACAAGTCAGAAATTTTTTAATATGGTAAAGAGTTAACCCTTTGGTTGCTATGTGCGACTCGAGGATCTTTTTGGGACAGTGAAGGTTAAGATCAGACTGCACAGAAAGTGCCAGTGATCTTGTATCTACACTGTCCGATAAGGAACTATCTTTCCCCCAAAAATACCTTTGAAAAAGCAGAATTTAGGCTTTTACTGTTGGCTTGAAAGATTCATTGCATTATTTAGCAGGATAAGGTTGAACTCTTTACCACACAATGAAGAGCTTTAACACCTCTGGGAAATCAGTCTTTAGGTTAGAAAACATTGTGGGAAAAGGAGAAAATGCCGGTAACCAGCATTTTCTCCTTTTCCCACAATGTTTTCTAACCTTTCAGAAACAAATCCAATCATTTGAGCCACATTTAATTTGTTGTCTGCAAATGCTTTGAATTTAGGCCAGTGTAAAATGTTTGTCGTCTGGTAAAGAGTTAAGGGATGAGAGCCCTGTAGTTCATTAGGTCACAGGGCATGAAACACAGATTGTTGAATGGAATCCCAGCTGTGTGCAATCCCTTCAGAGGACTGATGATAGTCATCACATCAAGATTCATTTCTCACTCGCCACTGAAAATTGTGTATGTGTGTGTCGGGGGTGTTTGGTTTCAAAAATTAATGTTTACCCCGCAATATCTCAAGATTTGAACCTGGAACCTTTGATGGGAGAGGCTGACCCTTCACACAAACACTACTGAGGTATATTACTAGGTATGTGACTACCGAGCCAGGTAGTGCAGTGAGTAGCGCACTGGGTTAGGGGTTTGAATTCCAAGCCCGCCAATTTCTTTCTCATGACTGATGATAGTCAGGATTCATTTCTGTCTTACAGCTAAAAATGGTATCAACGATGGTTAGGTGGGAAAGCAGCCAGTGGCTAGGGAAGAATGTTGTGCAAAGTACTGGTAAAAGAATCTCGAGGAAAGCATAGATAAGTGCTCTGGCTGCTGTGATATAACTGAAAGTGGCATAAAACACCAAACCAAACAAAAAAGCTGTATGACTGGTGACACAATAAGAATATTGAACCCTTTTACAAGTCACACAATCCCAAATATTAACGACCCGAGGAAGAAGTCCTTTGAAAACATTGCTTGAAAAGGAGAAAATGCTGGCAACCAGAGATGTTTTCTACCTTATCAATGACAAATTCCATCATTTAACCCACTTATAAATTGTCTGCAAATGCTTTCAATTTGGACAAGTCTACATTTTCGTCGATTGGCAAAGAATCAAAAGGAAAGGTGTTTTTCTTGAAATGATAATGTAAATAGGAGCAATTGCTCATTTCACCCTGATATTTTCAGAATCATATCCATCACATTAGTGGCTAGAAAATATGACCAAGGGAGATAAAACCTTAAACTTAAGTAAAAATTCATACGTACTTACTTCCCTTAAATTTCTTCCTACCAATTCGGATATGTCCACGTGTAAACATAAACCATTATGAAATCAGGCTATGTAACCTTTTATCAAACAGTCTCTTTTGTTTTTTCTGAACGATCCATTTAGTGAGCTTGAAACAAGTATTTTTCCCTTTTCCAAAAAGGTTTCCACCTTCTCAAAGAAAAAATACATCATTGAAGTTACATTAGATGTTGAATTGTCTCCATTGATGTCGAGTTTACCCTTCGCTGTCATAAAATAACTGAGTGCTATACATATCCTACTATTTTAAATGTAAGGAAATCATGGTCTGCCTGTTGTCGTGGAGAATCACGAGATAGTCTATGTAGACTGCTATTTGTCCAAATCGAAGGGAAGCAACCACGTCAACATAATTTGCATAATCGTTTTGAGTAAGCTCCCTTATTTTCCCAAACCAGTCCATACTGTAAACGACCGATGACGACTAAAGTAGTTTTTTCGGATTGCAAAGATAAAGATCGGACTCCACAGACCGCGCGGTCTTATGTTGGATCTACACCATCCGCTACCTGAAACTAGGCTATGCGTAAGTTAATCTTCAAGAGCTGCGGAAACATACTTTTAGGCCTCGAAAGAAGTCAAATTTCTTGACGTGATAGTGAAAGAGTTAACCCTTTCCCAAACATGCCCTGGTTTTCACGTGTCTGCAGTACAAGTCTTTTGAAAACACTGTGGGAAAAGGAGAAATTGCTTGTAACGAGCAATTTCTCCTTTTCCCACAGTGTTTTCTACCCTTTTTGAGAACTTTCTACCATTTTCATAAAATTCAAAATTGTCGTCTGCAAAATCTTTGAATTTGGACCAGTCCAAAATTTGTCGTTTGGGAAAGGGTTAATCAAACTCTTGACGTTCCCAACCACCGGCTGCTGGTTCCTTTATTTCTATCTTATACTGGGAGCCCGATGTCGATCTCCGTATCAACATGTCTATCGGACGATTACGGGAAATACAGCGGATACCTTTTAATTTCTGTTCGAGACACCAATCTGTTTTTGACTGGCTGAAATGGATCAAGTGCCTTGCGGATAGACCGGTTCTATTCTCTGTATGAGCGAAATTCTCGAACCATTCTTTATTTTATCCTTTAATCTTTATCACACAACACAACTTGTCCTAATTCAAAGCATATGAAGACGACATGAAAGCACAGGTGGCTCAAATGATGGGACTTGCCTTAATCAGTGAGGAGAAAACATTATGGAAAAAGGAGAAATGCTGTTTTTTTTTTTTTTTTTCCCCAAATTGTTTTCAAAAGTCTTTTCAGTAATCAGTATTCTCGGGAATATTCTTCCAACCTGTGGAGCACTCCCATGTTATTTGAGATATTTTGCACAGGCTTAGGTTATTATTCAACTTTTTTCCCCCAACATTCAAACTTTGGTGTTACATGTACATGTGCAAGCTTGTTACTAAGTATTATATATACACACATAAAAATCTACCTGACACGTGGAGATTGAGGTAGAGAGAAAGAGTTGGATAAGGAAAGAAGTTGGGATTCGATACCTGAGCTCATCTTCGAAAAAATACCCTTGGTTCTTTTTTAATCATGTTTTGTGTGCAGCACCGATAACAAGTATGCGAGGCTACCTCTGGGCTTTTATCCCAGTTCACCTCTTGTTGGGAGCGAAACACAATCATGTGTCTCTGAAAAGCTTTCTCCCAGACCGGAGATCGAACCCCAGACCTTTGGACCGGCAGTCCAGCGTATTAACCACTTGGCCACCTCTCTATTTAACAATAGGAGTGTTTGTTTTTTTAACTTTCGACTGGCTGTATTTCTTACGAAACTTTGGTTCAAAACCGAACCGTTTCATTAAAAGGGAATTAACTCTCAAGGAAGTGAAATATAAGATTAGAGAGACCGAAAGTAGAAGGGTCCCAAAGAAGAATGGAGTTTGCTGCTCGCCTTGTTGGAAGCTATCGTGAACGTGACAAGCTTATCCGCCTGTTGCAATATATTTGCAGGTTTTTGTCTGGTGCAGCACAAACAAATTCCGGTAAAAAGTTGGCTCTTATAGCAGGCGAACTTGGATCATGCCGGACGGTTCTGCGGCTATTCGATGACATCCCGATGTTATCCCACACTTTGCGTTATGGTTTGGGATCAAAGGTTATTCTCATTTGTCTTAAACAGATGTTTTTCACGCCATAAGTTTCTATAATTAGTTTTTATCTCCTAGCACAAATGTTCTCAAAAAGGAGGGTTGTATTTAACAGGGTCATTTTGTAGGACGATTAATGATAAAAAAAAAAAAAAAAAAATCCCACAATGTTTTCAAAAGTGTTCAGCCACTGGGTTGTTTAAAGAGCAATAACCCTTTACCACATAATCTTGACAACCCTGATAATTTTAACAACCCTGAGAAAGAAGGCCTTTGAAAACATTGTTGGCAAAGGAGAAAATGCTGGTAACCAGCATTTTCCCCTTTCTCTAGATTTTTTTTTCTATCCTTTCACAGACAATTTCTACTGTTTTGGCCATGATTTATATGTTGTCTTCAGATGCTTTGGATTTTTAGAGGCCAAAAATTTTGTTTTTTGTAAAGGATTAGGTAGGTTACCTGTGATTGAAAAGCCTTGTATGAAAAGGTCTAAAGAAGGACTTTCAAACTGTACTTGTTTATCCTTGCAGTAGATGAAATTATAGACATGTTATTTGCAGATGACTGATTGAATACAGCTCAAGTGATGGGATTTGTCAGTATTAGGATAGAAACATACTTTGGAATGGAAAATACTGGTTACTAAAAAGATTTTGTTAGATTTCAATTATTATCTTTTAGTTATCATGATCTTAAAAATTCAAATAATCTTTATGGTTGGACACCAGTATTTGAAAGCCTAGCAAGATTAGAAGTAAAGCATGAAATAAATTGAACACTAGGTAATAAGTTGCTATTTGAAAGCCTAGCAAGATTAGAAATAAAGCATGAAATAAACTGAACACTAGGTAATAAGTTGCTATTTGAAAGCCTAGCAAGATTAGAAGTAAAGCATGAAATAAACTGAACACTAGGTAATAAGTTGCTATTTGAAAGCCTAGCAAGATTAGAAGTAAAGCATGAAATAAATTGAACACTAGGTAATAAGTTGCTATTTGAAAGCCTAGCAAGATTAGAAGTAAAGCATGAAATAAACTGAACACTAGGTAATAAGTTGCTATTTGAAAGCCTAGCAAGATTAGAAGTAAAGCATGAAATAAACTGAACACTAGGTAATAAGTTGCTGGCTCCCATACTTACTCACTTGTGTATCATCCATGCATGCATCTGATCCATGCATGAATGCATCAATCCATCCATCCATTCTTTTTCTATCTCCAGGAAGAGAACCAATGGCTTAGAAGACTAGAAATTGTTGGAAATATTGCCAATCAACTGTTTTATCCTTTAGAACACATAGCCTGGTTTGCCAAGCATAAAATAATTGACAGAGATCCTGCTCCATGGGCTGTGTGGTGTATTCGTGCATGGGCTGTTTCTTTGTCAGCAGAGATTTTGAAGTAAGTAGCTTGCAAAATTTGCCTCCAAAAAGTTTATCTGTTTGATGTTTGATGCTGAAAGCACTTGAAAAGTATGCTGTAATAAGTCTTCTTGCAGCTCAGGATGTTTATTCTGCTTTTTTTTAAAGTCAGAATATGTCTGGATGCTGGCTACTCACCAGCATCTCTATTTATTCTTATAAGATGCTGTGTGGTGCAGCACTGGTCATGTTTTCAGCCTTGTTTGGTCCTTAATCCTTGGGGTTGTGTAAAGAAGGAATTAAGGATTTCTATAGTTTAACCAAACTTAAAAAACGATATATCACTGAATTAAGTAGGATGTTAGCTGACAAATTATCACTTAACTCTTTACCACACAATGAAAGTGTAGACTAGTCCAAACTGAAAGCATTTGAAGATGACATTTTAAATGTAGCTCACAACATAACATATGTCTCTTAAAGGGTAGAAAACATTGTGGAAAAAGAAGAAATTGCTGGTTACCAGCATTTTCTTCTGTTCCGACAATGTTTTAAAAAGGCTTCTTTCTCGGGGATTGTGTTGTAAAGGGTTTAGAAGAAAGACAAAAACAAGAATATTTTTTTCAGTGGTATTTCCTTAACCCTTTACCACACAATCCTGAGTTTTAACGACCCCGAGGAAGAAGCCTTTTGAAAACATTGTGGGAAAAGGAGAAAATGCTGATAACCAGCATTTTCTCCTTTTTCCACGATGTTTTCTACCCTATCAAAGACAATGTACATCATTTGATTCATATTTCAATTGTCATCTGCAAATGCTTTCAATTTGGACCAGTCTACATTTCTGTCGTTTGGTAAAGAGTTAATAGCTATATACATGTATCCACTTCAGGTATTTCTGGATTTCACGCCAGAGTTTAGCAAAGACTTTTGGAATTGTCACATGATCAGTAACACACTGAATCCAAGGGTTTGTAATAAAATCAGTTTGGTGACATTATATCTGATGCAATGAAAAATAAGCAGAGTCAACCAATTGCAAAATGACGAACCCTTTATTTAACTCTTTACCAAACAATCCTGGGTTTTAACGACCTTGGGAGAGAAACCTTTTGAAAACATTGCGGGAAAAGGAGAAAATGCTGGTAACCAGCATTTTCTCGTTTTATCACAATGTTTTCTACCCTTCCCAAAACCATTTTCAATTTTTGAGTCATGTTTATTTGGTTGTCTGCAAATGCTTTGAATTTGGACCAGTCGAAAGTTTTGTTGTTTGGTAAAGATTTAAACACCCTAAATGGCACCTTTCTTCTGAATCTTGCCACACAGTCTTTATGATTGCAAAAGAAAATATATCTTATTGTATCAGTAGGTGTTTTATGAAAAGATTTGATTACAGAATAAAACTAAGTAGCCATCTTTAAGCCTTTCCCAAACAACAAAATTTTAGACTAGTACACATTGGAAGCATTAGCAGATGACAAAATAAATGTGGCTCAAAAATCGACTACAGAATAGAAACTAAATAGCTGTCTTTAATCCTTTCCTACCTTTCCTAAACAACAAAATTTTACACTAGTAAAAAATGAAAGAATTTGCAGACGACAACATAAATGTGACTCAAAAATTGGAATTTGTCTTGGAAACGGTAGGAATATTGAGGAAAAAGGAAAAAAATGCTGGTTACCATCATTTAACCTTTTTCGCTTGGCTATTTCGTATTGTCGTAGCCCTGGTGTTGTCAATGTCATCATGCAAAAACTTCGACATTTTATAATATCTCTTATTACTAAAGATATTTGCTTCAAACTTGGACAAGTTGTTAATTATCAGAAGGAAAACCATAAAAGTTGACCGGGTTATGCCCCTTTTTCACTTTAGCACTTTCACTGAAAATCAAGCATCAGCAGCCAAGTTTTGGCACCTGCATGCAGTGCTGTTGTTCCACAATGTTTTCAAAAGCTTTCTTTTTCGGCGTCTTTAAAGCTCTTGATTGTTTGGTAAAGGGTTAAAACAAAGGAGTGCTTGCTAAAAATTTATTTCTTTTTATCTGATAGTTTTTACTTTGTTTGCAGGGCATTGACAAGGGTAGTTTTGATTAGAAGAGCTCAAGCTAAGCTTATCAAAGAAGCAGAAGTTGAAGGGAAAGGGTTCAAGTATGAAATTCTGATTAACTCTTGATTAACTCTATACCAAACGACAAAATTTTAGACCTGTCCAAATTGAAAGCATTTGCAGACAACAAAATAAGTATGAGACAAAAATTGAAAATTTGTTTGGGAAGGGATGAAAATATTGTGGGAAAAGGAGAAAAGGCTGGTTACCAGCATTTTCTCCTTTTCTCACAATGTTTTCAAAAGCCTTCGTGTTCAGGGTAGTTAAAAGTTGGGATTGTGTGGTAAAAGGTTAACAGAAAAGAAATTCATGGCTGTTATCCATTTACCACACAGCAAATTCTGAACTCTTTCAAACTGAAAGTATTTGCAGACACATAATTTGGTATTAATGAAGATAAGCCGAATTTCTCTGAAAGGGTAGAAAACATTGTGAGAAAAAGAGAAAATGCTGGTTGCCAGGGCACATCATATAAAGACAGCGAAGCAGATAAGAAATAGCTATGATTATAGGAACCTTAAGTTACAGAATGTTTAACTCAACAAGTGACTGGTTTAGCATGCTGCAGAAATTTGATCAAGCTAGAACTGTCGCAAAGTGGACAAATACCCCCCACCAGCACCTTTTCACTTAAGAAGCACAATCAGAGTACGGAAAGTTCACCTGTGACCTTGACCTTTGACCCATATGACCTAAAAACAATAGGGCACCTCCTTGGGTCATGAGCAACACTTGAATAAAGTTTCAGGGTCCTAGGTCAAACAGCTTTTGAGTTTGAACCCAGAAACGAAAAAAGTCTACAGACGGACAGCTAGGCGGATGGACAAACAGACAAGACAGACATGGTGAAACCAGTATACCCCTGTCTAGTTCATAGGTGGGTGGTATAATAAAAACTGAAGCCAAATTATGTTAAGTAGTTGCTGGCTACCAGCATTTTTTATATTGCTCACAAGGCTTTCAAAAGCCTTCCTCCTTAGGGTTGTTAAATCATGGTATTGCTTGATAGAAGGCTATCCAAGTAGAAGCTGTTTGGTCACTGAAAATACACAGAAGATTTAACTCTTTACCAAATAATAAAATTGATTGATTGATTGCATGGTGTTAAACGCTGTTTTCAACATAATTTCAATTATATCATGGCGGCCAGTGCGCCTATCTATGCTT
Source organism: Tridacna gigas (assembly GCA_945859785.2). Lineage (NCBI taxonomy): Eukaryota > Metazoa > Mollusca > Bivalvia > Cardiida > Cardiidae > Tridacna > Tridacna gigas. Next base: position 54,948,004 of record OX244028.2, on the reverse strand, counting down.
CCCTGGAGTTTCTTTTACGGGTACTCTGCACAATATACCAAGCCACTGGCTGCTTTCCCAAATAACCATTACCGAAACAATGGTCAGCAGTGAGAGAGGAATGGATCCTGTCACAATGGCTATCATCAATACTCTAAAAGAAATAGGCCGAGCCTGGGATAGACCAGTGACCTCCTGTTCTCTAGTCCTGTGTGCTACTGACTAAGCTACGGGGGCACGGCAGTAAAGTGTTAAAAGGAAAAGAAAGTGTCATTTTTCTATCGCTCCTTTTGCTACATTATTTTATCCACTGCAGAAGTGTGAAAAGAAGTATTTGCACTGTAAAGGTAAAGTATGTAAAGTTGCCTAATTCTGTTTTGTTGTATTGTTTGTTTCAGTGAAATTGGTGAAATGCATGTTTCCACTCAGAACCAACTTCGAATATTGAAGTCACAGGAACTTCATTGTTACCTAGCTATAGTGGAAAATGGGACAGACTTTGTGAATGCTATCAACTGGATGCCTTCAGGTTTCTTGTGGTCTGGTACCCTGTCTAATAAAACAATGGGACTGATGGGAACTATCTCTTCCTTTATCAAGTTGATACGCATACATAACCCTCCGCTGGTTACCGGCAAGTGATATCAGTAACTTTTGCTTCATCAGAACCATTGCCTTGAAATATCAACTTGATGAGTATTCACCAGGAAAAAACAGGACAGATATTGTGAATGCTATCGACTAGATATCTTCAGGTTTTTTATGGTCTGGTACCCTGTCAAATAAAACAATGGGACTGATGGGAACCACCTCATCCATTACAGAGGAATCCGCTTATTAGCAATACCCATTTGTCAGAAGAAAAATTGCTATTAAGCGATTATTGCTATTATCCGCAATTTCATTTGAGGCATGAACTCGCACGAGAGTGGGGACGAAGGAGTCAGCGCTAAACCGAAAGTAAACTATTTCCCTCCGCAATCGATAGCTAGTTATAAATTTGTAATCCAATATTAAGAAAGTGATTAGAAAATGTTGTCTTTGTAGTCATTAATTTATTGAATTACCTCTCATATTAGTATCCGAAGAGCTGTAGAGGTAAGTTGACCTGTTTTCCTACATTGTTTACCTATTCACTCATGCTACACACGGCATGTACATGTACATATTATGCATTGGGTTTATTATACGGCTTTTTTTGCCCTTCCGAACGAAATCGAATGTGCCTTGTTTGACCATTTTGTTTGTCACAGTCAATCAGCAGGATTAAAGGCAAGTTGGCAAAAAAAGTCTTCAAAGAAATCAATTAAAGTGTTTTAATTGGTTAAAGAATGTTGATTGGTGACTTGAAGCGAGGCGTTATAAACAATATGGCCATAAAGAGCAGTAGGTTTAACTTTGTAAAATGAAGGCATGAAAATCATGCTGAAGAAATAAAAATGGTTTTAAACCAAAATGTAAACTAGATTAAGTCTAAAAAAAAGTCCAAGTCTATAAAGTAGGTCATTTATTCCAGATTTTTATCAACACATCAGGAGAACAATTACTCTCGCGTAGGTGCGAAAATGACATCGCGTCAACACGTATGTGTGTATTTACTGGACACGCGAGTCTGCACCTGCAAAATAAAGCGAAGTTTTAGTTAATTTTCAGAAATTTCATTGATTCTTTTCTTGAAATTATGGCATAATATTTCTAATAAACGACAAAATATGTTGATAGTGCAAATATTTTGTTGCCAATATCCGAAAATTTCTTTTAACGGTATTTCAATTATCCGAGAAAATTTACATAGATTAAAGAGGAAATGGTTTTGTGCTGGGCAAAAAGTTGCTAATACCCGAAAATCCCTATAGTCCGAGTTGCTAATAAGTGGATTCCACTGTATTAAGTTGATACGTATGCATACATAATTCATGGCAGGTTACCTGAAAGTAACTTCAGTAACTTAAGCTTTGTTGTATTTCAAAGCACTAGTGCCATGAAATATTGACTTGGTGGGTATTCACCAAGGAAAACGGGACAGATATTGTGAATGCAATTATCTGGATGCCTTCAGGTTTGCTACCCTGTCTAATTAAACAGTGGGAACCATCTCATATGTTATCAAGTTGATATCCATGCATACATAATCCATGGCTGGTTACCTGAAAGTGATTTCAGTAACTTAACCTTTGTTGTATTTAAAAGCACCAGTGCCATAAAATATTAACTTGATGGGTATTCACCAAAGAAAACGGGACAGATACTGTGAATGCTATAAACTGGATGTCTCCAATCTTTTCGTGGTCTTGTACTGTAATATCAAAATGATACACATTCATAAGCCACTGATAGTTATAGGCAAGTGACTTCTTACGTGCTTTATTGTATTTGTCATCACCAGTGCCATGAAATATCACCATATCAACCATAGTTTATACCCAAATTTTACATGTAATCCCATGATACACGTGAAAATGAAGATCCGATTTTTGCATGTAATCCCATGATATCCGAAAAAAAGATGTGAGAACCAACTTTATCATGAGGTAAAATTGTTATTGGACATGCAGAAAATTGACCAATAGCGAAAAGTGTTGGTCCAGGTCAACTTGCGGGGACTGTGCAGGCTGACCTGGGTTTTATACTTTTTGCACATGCATTTTGTGGTATGATGTTTACTTTTTATCAGATGACAGTGTTTATCCCATATCCTGCTAAGTAATTTAAATGAAACTTTCAAGTTGATAGTCAAAGACCAGAATAATGCAATTTCAAACTGATCTCATTGAGAAAAATTCCTCCATATCGTCTGTAGATCCAAGATCAGACTGCATGTTCTGTGCAGTCTGATCTTGATCTACACTGTCAGTAAATGGTCAGTGAGTCGTGCTTAGCAGTCTAAAGGTGAAGATTAATCAAAAGAAAGAATTTACAGATGAGAAATCAATGTGTCCGAAATTATTGGATTTTTTGGCTGAAATGAAGGGATTTTTCTTTGAGGGGATAGAAAAAAATGTGCAAAGAGCAGAAAATGCTGGTTACCAGCACTTTCTGCCTGTCCTGCATTTTTCCCAAAAGCCTTCTTCAACGGTGTGGTAAAGCACAGGATTGTTTGACAAAATTACTAGTGGTTTTAAAATAATGATTGTAATTATTGTTTCTATCTACAATATGTATGTTAAATGGAATTTGTTAATCTTTAATAAAGAATTTTGTTAAAATGTCTTTGTTTCATTAATGTGACCAATTTTCTAAGTCCCTTGGTTTCTGAGTAAGAGAGTTTCAGAATAACCTTGATTTTTAGAGACTTTGATTCTTTTGGTTTCTAAGTTACTGTGTCTCAAAGTCACTGGGGGTCTGAGTAACAAAGTTTTTCAGTGACTTAGTTTCTAATTGAAGTGGCTTAGTTTTTGCGTGATTAAGTTTCTAAGTGGTTGAGTTCCCTAGGTACTAAGTCTCTGAGTCACTGACTTTAAAAGTGACCGAGTCTCAAATTGCATGAGTCTGCGAGTGACTGAGATCATATTTGACTCGGTTTCTGAGTGATTGAGTCTTTGAGTGACCGAAGTTTTTAGTGATGAAGTCTCTGAGTTTCTGAGTTTTTAAGAGACTGTGTTTCAAAGCGGCTGAATGATTGAGTGTATAGTTTTTGCGTGGCTGAGTCTCAATTCAACTGTTTCTGAGTGACTGGGTGTCTGAGTGATAAGTCTCATAGTGACTGAGTTTCTAAATGACTGAGTCTTAAATTGACTTACGTAGTTTCTCAGTTACATAAGTTCCAAGCAACCAAGACTTGAGTGAGTTTCTAAGTGAATGAGTTTCTGGGTGGTTGCATCTCTGTGTAACCGACCTTTTGAGTAACTGAGGTTCAAGATGAATGAGTCTCAAAGTGATTGAGTTTTTGCCTGACTTAGCTTCCAGGTGAACGGGTCTTTGAGTAAATGATTGTGTAAGTGAATTAGTTTCTGAATAACTTTTTCTTACCGAAAAAGCCTTCCGAATGACTGAGCCACAAAGTGACTGATGTTGACAGCGACTAAATGTCAAGTTGCCTGGAGTCTCTGAAATACTTATTTTCTAGGAGACTTAGTTTCTGAGTGACTGAGTTTCTTAGTGATGGTGTGACTGGGGTTCTAAGTAAGTGGGTTTGTAAATAACTTCCTTTCTGAGTGACTGAGTTTCTTAGTGACTGAGTCTCAAAGTGACTGATTATTAGAGGAACTGAGTATCTACTCTCCCAGTGACTGGGTTTCTAAGTGACTGAGTCTCAAATTGAATGAGTTTCTAAGTGACTGGGTTTCTTAGTTTTTGAGTGATTGTGTTTCTTTGTAACTGTGTCTCAAAGTGTTTGAATTCCTGGGTGACTAAGTTTCCATTTGACTGGTTCTCTGAGTGACATAGCTTCTTAGTGATTTAGTTTCTTAATGACTGAGTTTCTGAATGACTTGGACTTAGTGCCATTGTAAGTGACTAAATGCTCAAGTGACCAACCAAGTGGCTTACTGACTGACTGAATTACTGACCTGATTTAGTGTCTTACTGACTGCAACATTGACTGACAGAGGTACTCACCGAGAGACTGACTGAATAAGAGATTGACTGACAAAATGATCGGTTGATTGGGTGTGTGACTGAATGGGTGATTGTCAAACTGAGTGACTGACTGAGTGATTGAGTTTCTGAGTGACTGCGAGTTACCGAGTAAATGATTGACTGACTGAATGTATGAATGACTGACTGATCGCCTGAGTTACGGAATGACTGACAGACAGAATGATTAAGTATCTGACTGAGTGACTATGTGAGTGACGGACTGACTGCCCGACTGACTGGGTGACTGACTGGCTTTCTGACTGTGTGAGTGACTGTGTGAGTGACTCACTGATCGACCAACGTACTCAGCGACTGCCTGAAATTTTTAAGAGACTGAATGACGACTGAGTGAGAATGAGTGACTGATTGCCTGACTTACCGTGTGAATAACTGAGGGAGCTACTGACTGGCTGACTGAGTGTTTACGTTACTATCAAAACTGAATGATTGACCGACTGACCAAGTGAGTGTCTGACTGGGTCAGTGACTGATTGATTGAGTTTCTGACAGAATGAGTTATTGACTGCCTGAGTATCCGACGAAGTAACTATGTGAGTAACTGACTGACTGACTGGCCAAGTGACCTAGTGATTGACCGATTCTGGTTTTGTGACTGAATGATTGAGTGACTGAAAGACTGAGTGAGTGACCAAAGAGTGACTGAGTGAGTGACAGAGTTAATTACCAACTGAATGACGAAGTGACTGAATTTCTGACTGACCGACTGGCTTAAAATGACTTGAAGAACTGGTTTGTGGATTGATTGAATGGTTGGTTAAGGGATAGATAGACGGAATTTGACCTTTATCACTAGCTTTGTTGACTGACTGCTTTATTGATTGCATTAGGTAGTCAGTGGACTTTTTAAAAAACAAACTTATTCATCATTTAACCCTTTCCCACACAATCCCGACTTTTAACGACCCTGAAGAAGAAGCCTTTTGAAAACATTGTGGGAAAAGGAGAAAATGCTGGTTACCAGCATTTTCTCCTTTTCCAACAATGTTTTCTACTCTATCAAGAACAAATTTTGTCATTTGGGCCACTTTTGGTTTGTCGTCTGCAAATGCTTGTAGTTTGGACCAGTCTAAAATTTTGTCGTTAGGTAAAGGGTTAAATGTTTGTACTTTTACTCGTTTTCTTGTGTATTCCTTACCGTTCATAAATATATCTTACCCTCGTACAATTAGCGAGTATTTTTACGGGTAACATTATTTTTATGTTGCTAAATAAATCTCAAGGTATTTACCATCTCGGTTTCTGGTGTCAATCTCATTAAACCGTTTCGGTATGTTATCGTTGTTAATTGGGTGTGGACATTTGGTATTTTGTGTTCGTATACTTATTCAAGAATCCCCGCCCCAGTACCGTAAAGGTAGAGTTTGCTTATAACCCCTTTGCCGCACAATCCCCGTAACTGTGGAAAAGGAAAGAATGATGGTAACCAGCATTATTTCTCATTTTCCCACAACGTATTCTTTCCATTCAAAAACAGTTCTAATTATTTGAGCCATACTTAATTTGTCCTTTGTAAGTGTTTTGAAAATGGACGATGATTTTCTTGTTTGCTGAGGAGTTATACAAGGCCACAGGGCAGACGGCTTTCCTTCTCAAAGATTATGGCAATGTCCTTTTGTTACACTGTTTTCACATGCTTTTATATCAAGCCCTTCTTTATGTTGATTATATGCACAAAACAAAAATTTCTCACAATTCGTCTGTTTTCTTTTCTTGTTTCAGAATGGAAATAAGTAGAGAGAGAGCGAGAGATTAAAAAGTTAAGCCAGAAATTCATGCAGTTCAATGGGAATTCGGATTATGATGAAATATTTATGGCCACTAACTGTCTATCTGTCACGATATTTCAATCCTTATCCTGCTAAATAAGTGAAATGGAACTTACGAGCCGATAGTAAAAACCCAAATATTGCTATTTCTAAGGTATGGGGGGGGGGGGGGGGGGAGATATCGCCTTATCGGACAGTGCAGATCCAAGATCAGACTGTACGTTCTGTGCAGACTGATCTTTATCTACACTGTACGCAAAAGGTCCTCAAGTCCAGCTTAGCAGCCTAAGGGTTAAAAGGTCTCTGGTTCATATGCTTTAATGACGAAATCGGTGAATTAAGACAAAAAATAACCACCCTCTCTTAATTGAAGCGTATCGAACCAGAACATGATTTTCCTGTGCATGATGGTGTGACAAAACTGACATTTTTGTCCCCTTACGGTGCCCGGGTCAAGCAAAGTTTGCTATTTCTGACAGTGTCAAGATCAGACTGCACAGAATGTTTCGTCTAATCTTCGATATGCTCTGTAAGATATTTGTTTAACAACTTTTTTTTTCAAGGTGAAGCGGGAGGGTGATGAGAGCACTGGACTATCTCTCTTTCTTCAACCTCTAGGGCGTTGAATTTATGAAATGGACCCCTTTAATAAGTTAAACAGCTTAAATATTGCAGTTTCAAGGTTGTCATAACCAGAACTTCTTACAAAGATAGCTGAAAGTGTTAATGCAAGATCAGGCTGCACATTTCGTGCAGTCTTATCTTGATCTACACTCAATCTGCAACGGCTGTTACAGAGGTCCAACTTTACGTGTTACCACACAATCCAGAGTTTTAACGACCCTGAGGAAGAAGGTCTTTTGAAAACATTGTGGGAAAAGAAGAAAATGCTGGTAACCAACATTTTCTTCTTTTCCAACAATGTCTTCTTCCCTGCCAAAATCAAATTTCAACTTTCTTGTCGCATTTATTTTGTCGTCTGCAAATGCTTTCAATTTGGACAAGTCTACAATTTTTGTCGTTTTGATAAAGACTTAAGGCTTACTACCCGAGGTATATCCAGTCTATTTTTATGACATTTTAACGCTTTTGAACAGTACCGGAGACGAAAACGAGGTGATTGCGGAAGACGTAGATCAAGATCAGACCGCACAGAACTTGCAGCCTGATCTTGCACCTATACCGTCCGCATGTTTAGTCAAGCCAGTAAGATTAATATCTGTCAAAACTTTAGTGGAATGTATATTAAGTCCTTGAAAGAGGTCGAGATTACCTGTTTGGTGCTGTAAGAGCTAAGGATAAAATTAAACATTTGCCTTACGATATCGAAAGACATTGGCTCATTTCGAACATTTAGTACATATACATATATATTTTCTTTATTGTTATTACTTTTAACAAGACTAAAGGATACCTTTAAAGTGGACTTAGATATAAATTTCATGTTTATGTGTTTCTATATTTAAATGATTTATTTATTTATTAACAAAGAGCGAAAGTTTGGAGTGACATTTGACTTTTAAACAGGTGATTCGATCGACAGTTTAAAGGTAAGACCTGAACTCTTTATAAGATGTTAGAACTTTAGACTCGTCCACAATGAAAAGCACTTGCAGACAATTTAACCCTTAAGCTGCTAAGCGCGACTCACCGACCTTTTGCGGACAGTGTAGATCAAGATCAGACTGCACAGAACGTGCAGTATGATCTTGGATCTACACTGTCCGATAAGGAGAATGTTGTTTTCTTCCTTTTGTTGAAGTAGTTGACTTCTTTTGAAGTAGATGATGTTGTGTTTGTCTTGTTTGTTGATTGTTTTTGTTGTAGATAGATATCATTTTTGATACTGACAGCTTTTGTAATAAATGTTAATGTTGTTGTAAATGCTGTGGTTTTGTTACTGCTTTTGTTGATGTTGTTGACTGCCGTTGTTGCATATGTTGTTGCTGTTCTTTACTTAGTTAACTTATTTTTGTTGTAGATGTCGTTCTTGAGTGCTTTGTTGTAGGCGTTGTTGACTGCTTTTGTTGTTGTTCTTGTTGATAACTGTTTTTGTTGTAGATACTGCAATTATTGCATATTTTTGTTGTAGATGTTATTCTTGGCTACTTTTGTTGTAGATGTCGCTGTTGTTGTTTGCTTTATTGTAGATGTTGTTGTTGACTGCTTTTGTTGTAGATATTATTGTTGACTACTTTTGTTGTAGATGTCGCTGTTGTTGACTGTTTTTGTTGTAGGTGTCGCTGTTAATGACAGATTTTCCTTGCATATGTTGTTGTTGTTTATGCTGACGTTGACACCTTTTTTCAGTCCTTAAGTCGTAGTTGTTGTCGATATTTTTTTTAACTGCTTTTGATGTTTATTTTGTTCGTATACCTCTTTTTGCCTGGGGTTTGCTACTTCCTGTTGCTCACTGGTTTTGATGTATCTGTGATTGTTCACTGAAGTTTTTTTTTTCGCTCAGATATTCGGGATTTCTTAATTTGGTCACTATAGATTTTATGTTTTCAGTTTACTTCTGTTGTATATAAACCATCGTTAAAATTCTAATTAGTATTTACAGTAATTGTGTTGTTATATGCGTTTTATGTATTGCTTTTTTTTTTCAATAAAACATGAAAAGGTTACGTATGTTGTTTATGAAGAAGACAATAACGGAAAAGGGTTGTAGTAAATGACATTATCAGCGTCGAGTTTGATGGAATATCATGTGACTTTTAGGGACAAAAAAAAAAGAGAAAAACATGAAACAACCTACATCTCGAACTAAGATGGTTTGATATGACTTTTCTTTAGTCTTGGCATGTTTGTTTAACTACCCATTATCTAGCCTTTATGTCTGTTGTATGTACTTCATAAATCGAACAAAGTTTAAATCTTACATTTCAGACCTACAGTAATGAATGCATCCAAATTACGAAAGATAGATCTACAACTGTGCGTGGTTATTGTATGCTGTCTTTGTAGCATAATTCAGCCGAGCTTTGCGAACTTCAATCCAACATGTAAGTTTATGGCAGAACTTTTGTTGGCTTTCTTGACGTCGAGGTGTCGCCATAGCCCTGTGGTCGTTATAATGCAAAAACTTGCACATATTCTGATAGCTCTGTCACGGATTAAGATATTTACCGTACAAACTCAGGCTGCTTGTTAACTATCAAGATGGGTACCCACACCATAAAGGCAGGTAACCCTCAAAACATTTGAGCTATACTTTGGCAAAAGGGGGTTTAATGCATCTCCGTGACGCATTATACCAATGCAAATTATCTTATGATTATGAATTCATAAAATCCATTTTGTTTAACAACCAACTGAATCATGAGGTACACTGGTCCTTTGACATGTGGAAAATTTACAAATAGCAAAAGTTTTCGACCACGTCAGCCTGTGCGGACTGCGCAGGCTGACCTGGGTGGATATTTTTTGCAGATGCATTAATCCCCCTTTTCAAAGTGCATGGCTCATTTGTAAGATCGTTATACCCCTTTTTCGACTTATTATCTTTACTGAAAAAGCAGTTACACCCAAGCATCGGCACCTGCATACGATGCTCTTTTTCCCTGTTGCAGTAACAAGCAATGTTTATGCTCGATGATAAGTTAAACCCTAAACTGCTAATATGACCAGATGAGTTTTTCCTGCCGAAAGTAAAATCATAAATATTGAATTTTCAAAGATCTACTTAACGGGAAAAAATCCTCGCCCTATTGGACAGTGTAGATCCATGATCAGACTTTGTGCAGCCAGATCTTGATCTACACCGTCCGTAAAAACGAATTAGTTCGGTACGAAACCAAAGAATTGAAAGAAGTCATCTGTTATTGTTAACTAATCAATCAGCAGAACATTTATACTGACTGGCTAGTTACTCTTTAATGACATAAAGTTCTTTATTCATTGACTAACATTGAGTCGAGTCCCAGTGACTCATTACGTAACGCAAAAGGCTCTCTGGAGTTTTAATCTGGAATCCAGACTCACCTAGCATTCTTTCGGAGTTCAATCTGGAATCCTGGCTCTCCCTGCATTCTTTGACAGTTCTATCTCGTATCCCAGCTCGGCAAGCATTTTTGCAAGGGCAATCTAGAATCTTGTCTCTCTCGGCATTCTTTGCAGTTCAATCTTGAATCTCAGCTCTGTCAGCATTCTCTGTGAATTCATTCTAGAGTACCTACTCAGCAAACAATCTTTGCTGGTTCCATCTTAAATCCAGGCTCTCCCTACATTCTTTTTGAGACTATACAATCTTAAATATCCGCTCTCCCAACATTCTTTGCTTGTTCAATCTAGAATCCCGGCTCTCCCAGCATTCTTTGAGAGTCCAATCTAGAATCCTGGCTCTCCCAGCATTTTTAGAGAGTTCAGCATAGAATCCTGTTCTCCGAACATTCTCCGACAGTTTAGTCCGGAATCCTGGATTTCCCTGCATTCTTTGAGAGTTTGGTCCGGAATCCTGGGTCTCCCAGCATTCTGTAAGGGTTCACTCCCGAATCCTGGTCTCCCTCCATTCTTCGAGAGTACAGTCCAGAATCCTGGGTTTCCATGCATTCTTTGAGATTTCAATGTGGAATCTCAGCTCTCCCAGAATATTTTTGCGCGCTCAGTCGGAAATCCTGGCTCTCCAAGTTAAATCAAGAATTCCAGCTCTGTCAGTATTCTCTGTAATACATTAAGATTGTCTTTGCAAAGCTGACCAAAGTTATTTAGGCAGATAGATATTTGAACAAGAGATCTGTTGCAGTGTACAGGTGTAAGTCAGAAATTGCTTTACAGACGCCCTTGTTATATGTGGTTCACTTAAAGACAAAGATAAAGCTGGAAACTGGGTGCCACATACACTGAAATAGGTGGTAAACTGCTCGACACGCTCGTGCACGACTTCAAATCTTTGGTTCATTGATCTAGCCTTATTTTTCTCACTGATTTCAGTATCCGTCACTTGTGTCTCGTCAGCGGCTCTAGAAGTGGAAGTAAGAGATTGTCGGCCAGACGCACTGGTATACGTCGTAAACTGCACGATACGCACGTGCACGACTTCAAATCTCACCTTCACGGTCGATACAACTAGCGATTGCGAGCCGGATGTGGACAGCAGTTCCAACAATGTAAGTCAACACACTGACAGAGAAATTCTTTACGAGATGGCATGAATTTGGACTGGTCCGTATTAAATTAATTGAGTGGTATTTTAACCCTTAAATCATCTTTCACGGATAAAGTTGCCCTTGGCAGCCAGTGTAGATCAAGATCAGACTGCAATAAAACGTGCAGTCTGATCTTAGATCTACACTGTCCGTATTGCCAAATCTTTATCAATAGAAAAAAGCAACCTGTAAATTGCAATTGTCTGTTGGGTTTATTCGGCGCTCTGAGGGGGTCAAGCAGCTATCAGAATTATTTTACAAAATTATTTCAGTCACATCACAGCAACATTTTATCAAGTCATGCGTGTCCTAGGTTTTACCAGTAATAGGCCACAGTACTGTTCAAAGTGTCTTGCTTTATTTCACGCCCACGAAAACACTGCGCCTCGAGATCTAACCCATGGGTGTCCAGGTTTCGAATCTTGCGCCTTCATCACTGGCCTGTGCAGGACTTCGTCGATATTTAACCCTTTACCAAACAACAAAATCTAACACTTGTCCAAATTGAAAGCATTTGCAGACAACAATTTAGAAGCTGCTCAAATAATTATTTCTGTCTTTGATTGGGTTGAAAACATTGTGGGAAAAGCAGAAAATGCTGGTTACCAGCATTTTCTCCTTTTCTCACAATGTTTTCAAAAGGCCTCTTTCTCAGGGTCGTTAAAACTCGGGATAGTGTGATAAAGAGTTAAAGCATTCGCGGAATACAAGTGACAGACTGTGTTGATCCTAATGTAGGAGTTGTCTTCAACGATAAAATCAAGTTACAGTTATCAACATGTAATGGCAATGATGGTGAACAATCATAACAAAGATGCTGCGGCTGCTATTGCAGCTGATGCTGATGATGATGAATTGTTGCTAGGCAACTTACTCAAGTAACAATATCAGAATTACATGCCTATTATCTTTCTTTTTTTTTTTTTTTTCAGAACTATACATTTCTATTAGTGGCCCAGGAATTCAACTTTTTCCGACCCCAGAACGATTCTGCCTTTGACGGAACTTGTCCAGATGGAACGCTTGTAAAAAGGTAATCGCAGTTCATATTTCTTTCTTTTCTGTGAAATTTTAAAAGTCAGTTTTGACATAAACCAACCATATACTGTGGAATACGAAGCTGTTTTTATACTGAACCCCATATACCATGGGAATTGAGTTCGTTTTCATTTTGACCTGCCTTAGGATAGGGATCGATGTTCCCAAATTAACCACGTATACCGCGAGGACTGGGTCAGTCTTTGCAAAGAAACACGTATTGCGTTACGATTGCGTCAGTCTTGGACCGAAACGCATAAACCGCGATGATTCAGTTTTAATATTGAAACCCGTATAGCATGAGGATTGCGTCAGTATTGCAGTGAAATCCACAAACCGCGAGGACTGTTTCAGTTTTTACACTGAAACCCGTCACCGCGAGGACTGGGTCTGTCTTTGCAAAGAAACACGTATTGTGTTACGATTGCGTCAGTCTTGGACCGAAATGCATAAACCGCGATGATTCAGTTTTAATGTTGAAACCCGTATAGCATTAGGATTGCGTCGGTCTTGCAGTGAAATCCACGAGCCGCGAGGACTGATTCAGTTTTTACGTTGAAACCCGTCACTGCGACGATTGATTCAGTTTCAACGCTGAAATCCGTATACCACGTGGACCAAGTCAGTTTTCATATCAAAATCCATATATCGCGAGAATAGATTTAGTTTTTACAATGAAACAAGTATATCACGAGGACTTAGTTAGTTTTTCATATTAAATTCCTTAATCCGCGAGGATTGATTCAGTTTTTATATTGAAACCGATATACCAGGAGTAGAATTGAATGCTGAAAACAGCGATAAAAACAAAACAAACAAAACGTTTTTGTCTCTTCTTCGATAGGACATCTTTTCCACTCTATGATTCATTATCGACAATAGCAACGATTCAAGACGTGGTCGAACCGGATATTACCATTGAAATAAGTAAAGCCGGCTCTCCAGTCACGTCGGCAACCATTGGTGACAATCTGGACCTCACAATTAGAGTTGGTCAGGACTTCATTGGTACGATCTCTGTCTGTCTGTCTGTCTGTCTTCTCTGTCTCTGTCTCTCTGTTCAAAAAGCAGCACGATCTGCAGTCGACTTTTTCCGTCTTGTAACAGACTACTTTGAAAACTCCATGGCCAAAAGAAAAAAAATGCTTTAGGCTTGCTTGATAACATTTTCTGCACTCAATTATTAAATTTTATCCCAAATGCCAACTTGTATGTCCGATTGTATATTTCACAAAGATGTTCAAAGGCATTTACCTTAACATTTACTTAAGGAAGTGTTAATTCAATCATATCTTTCAGATACCTTCAGCTATGATATAATTGTTGACAACTGCACCGCTAACTCAATACAAATATTTACTGATGGGTAAGTAACTGTGCCATTTCGTTATCCAGAGGCTGGATACATTATGGGTTAACTGTTCTTCTTGCAGAGACTTGCTATAAATCCAAAGTCTGAATATCAGTGTCTGCCAGCGCTGTCCTGAAATTTCGTTTACCAGTACTTTGCATAAGCTACTAGGCTACTGGATGATTTCCCACATAAACATCCCCAAAACGATGTACATCGGTGAGGAAGGAATGAATCCTGTAGCAATGTCTATCTTTCTATGAAATTTGCCGGCTAGGGAATCTAACTAGCGACCCACTCGTTTCAAGCCGAGCACATTACCAATTTAGTTGGACTCGGGGCTTGGTTGATATAATTATTTTTACCGTTATGCTTGAGTAATTGATGTTTTTCAGAAACAAATGAGCAAGGGGGCTAAGTGCATCTCCGTGATGTATCATACCAAGCAAGACACCACAGATTTAGAGATCCATAAAACTATGTCTAACGACCGACTGCATCGCAAGGTAGACTGGTCTTTTGACATACAGAAAATTGACCAATAGCGCAAAGTTTCGGTCCAGGTCAGCCTGCGTGGACTGCGCAGGCTGACCTGGGTCGCTACTTTTCGCAGATGCGTTAAGCCCCTTTTTACAGAGCTCAAATTATGGCCACATGATATTTATTAATGATGTCGATGATAGCGATACGTCTACGAGAAATCTCTGCAAACTGTACTCCAACATCTTTGCTAGACAGCCAAGGGCGACGATCACTACGTTGCTCTTTTCACCCTTGGCTGATCTTGTCGGAATCTGTAATCCTCTACATACGCCTCTTATTTGATTTTGATGGTTATCATCCTCATCCAAAGAATTACATCATCGAAAACCAATCGAACGTCGCGTAACATAATACTTTCGGCAAAATCCTCACACATGTTTTGACATTCCACTATCTAGGTTTGGAAATCTGGTATCCTTAAAATTCGCTTAACTGCTTTGTTACAGTGAAAATTAAAGTAATTATTATAAATATCTATTTTTTTTTGTTATGATTCCAATCTCATCCTATAATTCTCTCCTGCGGGCGCTATTTTCATTTACATTTTGCTGAGGATGGATAGCACATATAACGCGCTTTTCGACTGGTGCTTTTAGAACAGACTGCAACTAATCATAACGCTCATCGCAGGTTTCGCAAATTTCGACTCGATTTTCCTAGGTTAAATCAAGCAACGAAGTGATCGTCACTCTTGGCTAGCGAAGATGATACTACATTGACTAAGAAATACATTTGCCTTTCTAAGGTCCATATACTGAAATATAGTTCGTGCGATGGAGTTGATCAATCAAAATGTGTATCAGATATGTCCCACGTGATAGGATTGGTTAGCTCTTTTAACTCTATCAGCGACAAATATGTGAACTCGGCCTTTTTTGGCGACTGGAAATACAATCCACTAAAACTAAGAAAGATTTTAGTTATGTTTAAACATATGAGTCGTGCTCTGTGAAAAGGGAGCTTAATGCATCTGCAAAAAGTATCGACTCAGGTCAGCCTGCGCAGTCCGCGCAGGCTGACATGGGCCGAAACCTTCTGCTTCTGGTAAGTTTTCTGGTTCAAAGGACTATTATACCTCTAGATTAAGTCGGTTGTAAAAGAAAATGACCTTTTTGGATCCACAATTATATGATGACTTGCTTGGTATCATGGATCACGGAGATGCATCAAGCCCCCTTTTCCCAGAGCATGGCTCATATTCATTTCAAATCGATTGAGAACAACTTCTTGCAACCTATACTAATCTTTCCCAATTCTGCTTCCTGGAAACTACACCTGGGTCCGTATTCACCAACCATTCTTAAGATTGTTCTTAGTCTTATTCTTCAAGATTTTCTATATTTGAGAGTAATACATCTTCGGATTGGCTAAACCATTTGGTTTAGCCAGTCAGAAGTTGTGTTACTTTCAAATGTAGAAAATCTTGGAGAATTAGACTAAGAATATTTTTAAGAATGGTTGGTGAATACGGACCCAGTACTCGGGCCTAATGTGTCGACCAATTAACAATCCCAAAGTTGACACCCGCTCCTGGGTATCGTACTCGGGATCTTATGGTTACGCTTTATCTCACAACCACGGACACCAGAAAGATTTTGAACAATCTTATTGGCCTGACTGAACAAGGGGATTGTTTCCAAGATCATACAAGCAGTGCTCTGGCAAAAGGGGGTTTAGTATATCTCTGATGCAGGGTCGATACTTTATGTAAATACATTAAACCCCCTTTTCACAGACCTTGACTCTTTTTCTTTCATATTTAAAGCTGCCCAGTCAGTCCGTTCGTTCCAAATGAATTCACAGACACAAGTCTCGGTCTGATAGAAGTCAACTTTGACGCTTTTATGGACGTCACATTACAGCGGTACCTAAAGTTTGCGTGTACACTGGATATATGTGTAGGACCGTGTCCCAGTCCGGCAAGTATTGTTTGTAAATGATTATGATTCTTATGATGATGATGATGATTATGATGATGATGGTGGTGGGTGTGGTGGTGTTGCTGATAATGATGATGATGATTTCCACAATATTTTTACCCTGTCAGAGACAATTCTCATCAACTGAGCCACACTTTCTTTGTCAACTGCTTCTCCTTTCAACAAAGACGAGCTTAGAATTTTGCCATCTAGAAAAAGGCTTACTTGCATAGCTTTCTTTGGCAATGCTTATAAAACTTGAGTTCATGCTCAGCCGAGTTCGTGCTTAACTTAAGGATTCCATTAATGTTTCAGACGTTGAGAAACTTTTAACAATAGACATTTTGACCAATCAACTCAAAAATCAAATTTTTCTTATTCCACGCGCGGTAAACCTCATTACACCGTATTTGGAACCGTAACAGACACTGTGTAGATACGGATTTTTAATTCTGTCGTGTGAGATATTTTATCCGCAGCGATGCATGTATTTGAGCTGGAAAATGTATAGGTACATGTATCTGTAATAAATTATTCAACTTTACATTATTAGACTTGTTCACGGAAGAAGAGAAATGCGGACGTGGATGACAATTCAGCCAACACTTCACCTTTCAGAAGATACTATACAGCACAAACTAGTATAGACATCATTTCGAATTTTCTTGTTGGTACCAACGGAGGTAAATTAATCCAATCTCTAGAAGTATAAGATCTTCATACTGTTTGAAATTTATACCACAACAGGGATGTGCACGTATCCAAGATTTCTGGTTTTATAAGTATCACCCCTATTTTGATACTACTTGTTGCTTTCCCACATCAATATACATGTAGTTACTTTTTCTAAGGCACTTTTTTTTTTCAATTACGTCACAACGAGCCAGTGCACCTGTTCATGAGCTTGTGGTATACCCATGCTAGTAAGCCTGTTGCTTCATTCGTCACAACTTAGCTGATTCCGTAACTCAATCTAATGTCATTCGTATCAACCTATATTTCGATCACACGTCACATCACCGTAAACAAGGTGCCACACATGAAAATTGATTAGCAAAGACATCAACAACCATTGTGAAGTTATTCTCATCTATTAATCTGTCAGTGAAAACTGCCAACAAAACTGATAAAGTTGGCCGAATGCCTATTGCTAGTGACAACCCCTTTTCCCGTATGTATCAACTACTGTGTTTTGACTGGAGAGGGATTGAACTGAAGTGACGCTTCTCAGACCTGATGATAGATTTGAAAAAGCCCTGTTAACCGAATAGATGTTTTCAAAAGCCTTTTTCATCAGGGTCGTTAAAAGACGGCACTGTATGGTTAAGGATTGATTGTCTCTGTCCTATCTTTCCAGGGCCCGGAGTATTGACGATACCGTTAGAAACCACAAATATAGAAGATAGCCGAATAAAGCAGCTTGACAGGGGAAATAACTCCGCATACCTCATAGCCACTGGAGTGCTAATCTTTCTGTTATATTTGGGAATTTTTGGGATGTATATTTTTCTATTCTATCAAAAGAATAGAAACACGTGATTTTGAAAGAGATCGTTTCCGCCATATTTCAAAATATTGAATTTAAACAAAGTGACAAATGGAAGGAAAAAAAAAAGTTATTCATTTGAGCCATGCTCCGTGAAAAGGGGGACATAGTGCATCTGCAAAAGGAATCGACCAGTGTCAGCTTGCGCAGCCCACGCAGGCTGACATGGGTCGAAACTTTTGCCATTGGTCAATATTCTGCATGTCCAAGGACCATTTCACCTTCAGATCTAGTCGACTGTTAGAAAAAATGGATTTATTAACCCGTAAGCTGCTAATCGCGACCCACTGACCTTTTGCGGACAGTGTAGATCAAGATCAGACTGCACAGAACGTGCAGTCTGATCTTTGATCTACACTATCCGATGCGGTATTTTTCTTTCCGATGAAATCAAGTTTGAAACCGCAATGTTTGGGCTTTTAGTATTGAGTAGAAATTTGCGTTTCATTTATTCAGCAGCTTAAGTGTTAATCCATAGTTATTTGATTACTCGCTTGGTAGAATGCATAGCGCAGATGCACTGAGCCCCCTCATGTTCGCCAGAGCATGGCTCATTTATTTAAGGAAAACAACACGTGCTCATAGAATTTCACTGTGCACTAAGCCATTTATTATCCATTTGTATTTAAACATTTTCTGACTATTCTCTTGTTTGTAATTTATTCGCTCAGACATTATTTTCTTCCCCACATACACTTATACTCATATACGCCTATACCCTGTCTTCGTCAGGCGTCGAATCAGATTCGACTGCGCATACAGCGCACGGCGAGATGAAGGAGGTTGTGGTGTCAAAACATTCCATTTCAAAACATGTTCTTACACCTTTATTTATACAAACAATTATAAACTACAGAAACGATAAACAATTTAAGAAAAATATCAGTATATCAACTTTGACAAAGTTATGAAAATATTTTTTTATGAAAAAAAAGCTACTGCTTGTCCCAAACAATTGCTCTAAATTTCAACTCCTGGCCCATGAATATTCGCATATGAGCCATGTTCTTTGAAAAAAGGGCTTAATACATCTGCAAAAAGTATCGACCATGTCAGCCTGCGCAGTCCGCGCAGGCTGACCTGAGTCGAAACTTTTTGCTTTTGATAAATTTTCTGCATGTCAAAGGACATTCTACCTCATGATTCGGTCGGATTTTTGACAAAATGGATTTTAAAGATCCAAAATTATAAGGTGATCTGCTTGGTACCATATATATCGGTATTAAGTCTTCCCTTTCCAGAGCGCAACTCATATGTATACTAAATTGTTAACCTTTTCACATAGAGGTCGATGCATTAACTTTTCTGCAGGAGAAGTCATTGGAGAGGCCATCAGACCTCTCCAACAATAGTGGTGAGTTGTTTAAAAGGCAGACTGCCTCAGAAATAGCAATCTAAATCCACGTTTTTGCGAAATTGTTCTGATACACAGTCTGTTTCGTCATGGTTTTATAAATAAACCGAAATAAAAAAACTGAAATTGGAAAAAGACGTGTTTTGCTTTTTTTGTGAGGGATTTCATAAAAAGATTTTTGTATTGATTTGACTGCAAATGTGTTTCGACGGTAGATACAAAAACCAAGATTATTTTTGATATTTTCTTCGGTTGTTTTCTGTTCTATCATTCATCTTTTCGAAAACCGGAAACTAAAACTAAGGGATGTAATTCTTGCTTAACTTCAAAGAATAGTTTAAATTTTTCATTATTTCTATTCAAAGGATAATTTCAATTACAGTCATTATCTTCAGAACAAAATGACCTCTTCAGTAGTTGTAATTTTTCATTAAACAAATAAATCTAAGCAGAAAAAAAAATCATTAAAAAGAGAAAGAACACCGCGTAAAAAGATCACGCGACTTGAAAACTCGGGAAGGTCATTTGTCTGTCATGTACTGCATAAGGAGTTTATATGCAGCGGCAATCATATAATGCCTTACTTGTTTGTTTACATGTTGTAAAATATATTGAAATTTAAAGCCCAAAAAATATTTTCAAGCATTGATGCTGACATGTCCTGGCTTCTTTTTTAAAGAAGTCAACTTGTTTGCAACATAGTTGGAAAATGTAAAATTATTCGTCAAAAGCAATTTGCGTATATGTATCTCCGACAGTATTTTGTGCTCTGTCGGAGAACCGCATGTCACCTCTGATTGATTTCAAATTTGTCGTCTGCAGGTGCTTTCCATTTCAAAGAATCTAGAATATAGGAAAAGGTTAAGAGAAATTTGATAAAATCACGACAGAAAGGGAATCAAATACATTTTAATTTACCATCTCCACGTCTATACATTTAAGATAATACAAACTCATATTCATCAAGGTAGGCTTACATAATGAGGTGCTGATGCCCCTGCACTGTTTCTTGCTGTACAGGTGAACATACCTTGATGGTAACGTTTCTCGTAACTACCGATCATTAGTACCTCGCCGTGGTCCACAGTTTTATATGTCACGTTGGGTGGTGGGTTTGTCGAACCACTATGCTGAAATAATTAGGGCCAAGAATTTTTCATCACATAACCTCCATTGTTTTCAGTGTAATATAGCCATCACGAACTTTCTTACCATACACACGTTTGAGATAAGATTTTGTGACGTCATGTAAGAATTCGGTTTGACGTCACTTGTCAAAACATTGTATCCTGCCCATTATTTCCAAAAACAACGTCCGACATATATTTTTCGGCCAATTCAAAAGCAAAATTGATGACTGTGGTAAAGCTAAGGTTTGTATTATTTTCAGATTTAAGATCAAGTCATTAGATGTCGTCTTTTGAACTATTTTAAGCTCCGAACTACACAAGTCAAAGCAGTGAGACGGTCTCATTCATAACATCTCATTAACATATAACGTTTTTTTAAGTCCATTTTTTTATATAAAAATACTAGTATGTGATGAAAATAATGTGACATTCGATGGCGTTTCAGATAAAATTTTATTAAACTCGCCTGGAAAATAAATTATTAAGCTCACCAAAATCTTGCTTAATAGCATATTTCCTACACCCGTTTAATGAAATTTTATCTCAAACGCCACCATATGTCAGTTCCTATATATATCTCGTAAAGCGCTAGGTTTTTTTTTTTTTTAATACCCCACTGGGGAGTGTTTTTTTCTTGGAACCACTACGCTAGAATGATTAGTGTAAATCCACTAAGTCTGTGTAGATTCTTTCTTACATCACGTGCTGTGGTTGGTTTGTGGAACCACTACGCTAAAATGATTGGTGTAAAACAATTAAAGCTCTACGATCTTTTTTACGTTACGCGGGGTTGTGGATTTGTGGAACAACTACGCTAAAATGATCAGTGCCAAGAAATTTATCTCGTAAAACACTAGAGTTCTTTTATACGCCACAAGGGGAGGTCTTTGAACTACTTTTCGTCCATGACTGGTGTAAATCCATTAACCCTTAAGATGCTAATCGCGACTCACTGACCTTTTGCGGACAGTGTAGATCAAGATCAGACTGCACAAAACGTGCAGTCTGATCTTGGATCAACAATGTCCGATAAGGATATTTCCCAAACCTCCATAACTTTGAAATACCAACATGATGGTTTTTGCCATCAGCTTGAAAGTTTTATCTAAGTTATTTAGCAGGATAAGGGTTAAAGCTCAACAATTTTTTACGTCATGTTGGGGCGGCGGCTTTGTGAACCACTACGCTTAAAGGATTGGTGTAAATCCATTAAAGGACTATAATTTTCTTTGCGTCACCTGGGATGGTGGGTTGTGGAACCACTACGCTAAACTGATTAGGACCAATAGTTGTATCCAATAAAGCTCTAAAATTGTTTTATACGCCAAAAGGGAAGGTGCTGTCTTGGAACCACAACATTAAAATCTTTGGTTTGAATCCATTAAAGCTCTATACACATTACGTCACGTGGTATGGTGGGTAATTATCAGGTATAGCTCTTGTAAAAATATGAACCATGCTGTTTGAAATGGGGGTTAATGCATCTGCATGTTCTCACAGACTGACCTGGTTCGAAAACTTTTGCTTTTGGCAAACTTTCTGCTTGTCAAAGAACCATTCTACCTCAGGATTAAACCGTTTGTAAGACAAAATGGATTTTATAGATCCAAATTCATGTGATGTCTTTCTTGGTACAATGCATTACAGAAATGCATTTAACCCCCATTTGCAAGAGCATGGCTCATATTTATAAAAGAAAAAGTTGTATTGGTTTGGATATATCTTGCTCAAAAACAACATAAAAACAAGAGGGCCATGATGGCCCTGTATCGCTCCACTGGCTTATAAATATAAACCATAAATACTAAACATTTCAATTCTGAGCCAAATGGTTTCAAAATGAAGACTTACAAAATTTTCTCTGTAAAAGCCCATGTGAAAGTTGAGACCCGCAGGGCAAAGCCATTTTTGATCCCAGAGCTATAATTACTTGAACCCTGGTAGAGGTCCACAAGATAAAGACACATGCCAAAATAATACAAGTCTATGCTGTATGGTTATAAATAAGGTGATTTTCAAGTTTTGCCCATATGAAGCCTCTGTAAAACATAAGACCCCTGATGCAAGGCTAATTTCAAAAAAAAAAAAAAAAAAAAAAAAAAAAAAAAAATCAAAACAGGAAGATTTCGTAAGTTGTCACTATGTAAGCCCATGTAAAACTTGTGACCCCTGCGGCGGGGCCAATTTTGACCCCAGGGCTAAAATTTTGGACCGCTTGGTAGAGGCCCACTTGATATAGCTACATGCAATATTTGGTAGCTCTAGGCCTTATGGCTAGGTACAGGAAGATTTTTAAAGTTTTCTATATAAGCCTATGTAAAACTTGTGACCCCTGGGGCAGAGCCAATTTTGACCCCAGGGCTATAATTTCAAGAAACTTGATAGCGGTCTACTACAAGCTACATGCCAAATTTGGTAGCCCTATGCCTTATGGTTTCAGACAAGAAGATTTTTAAAGATTTCCGATATTTTTCAGTTTTTTTGCCATGGCAACCAGAGTTTTTGAAGGAATCAAATTCTTTCAAAAAATTCTGAAGAGGACCATGGCAGGATCAATTTTGTGAAGTTTCATGAAAATTGGATGGGTAGTTTCAGAGAAGAAGATGTTTGAAATAAAAGTTAACGCACGGACGGACGGACGGACGGACGGACGGACGCACGGACGGACGGACCCACGACGGACACCGGGCCATGACATAAGCCCGCTGGCCTTCGGCCAGTAGAGCTAAAAATCTAATTCACAAGATTTAATTTTCTGTCTTCTGTTTTAGCTCTTCATTTACAGACGTTGTTGTGCTGAAGTCTTGTTTTCATCAATATCACTGAGCAAAATGGTTATTGAAATGTTTCGATTGCAAACTTTTCAACGAACAGTCGATTTTGTTTCTATTGTTTGTAGTGGAGTTTAACGCCGTTTTTAACTGCTTAGGTCATATCAAGGCGGTCAGTGCACCTACATATGTGTTTCCCGGCTTTCTCACACCAGTACTGACACAACTTTCTTTCCAAGTCACTGAATACTTTTCTCACATGCATCAGAGGTGAGAGGTGAAAAATCGCTGGAAAGATAGTTTCCCTCAACCGGGTATCGAATCCGCAACCACCAGGTCACGAGTCACCACTGAGCTTACCACTGACCTACCCGGCCGGGTTCAATGAACAGTCGACATTCGACGAAAAGTAGGGGATTTATTACGACAGCTGGGGATTTCGTTGCGAAAATTGGAACTTTTATTACGAAAATTGGGAAATTCATTACGAAAATTGGGAATCTTACTGCAAAAAAATGGAAATTTTATTACAAAAACTTGACATTTTGATTAACTGTTAACCAGGCATCTAAAATTTAGACTTGCACGTATTCATAGCAGAAACAGACTGCGATTTGAATAAAGCTCAAATGGTGGATATTTGTGAAAGAGCTTAACATATTGTGGGAAAAGTAGAAAATGCTGGTGACCAGCATATCATTTTTTCCCCATTATTTGTGAAAAGCTGACTTCTACAATTTTGTTAAAACCTGGGATTGTTTACAAAAGGGTTACGAGGAGTGTTCAAATATGAATGCATCTAAACACCTAAAATTTAATTCTTCATAGGCTTCACTGAAATTGTTATTTCGTTCCCTCAGGTATTCACCTCCCACAGATATACAAAGTTTCAGTCTCAGGATACAATTTTAGAAGGCATTTTCATAGTCTTTTTTAGGTATACTACGAGGTGCACGTGTCCATGCTTGCCTGGACTTTCTATTACCAGTATTCGGCACAAAATTCTTTCCAAGCCACTTGCTGCTTTCCCACATGACCATCGTCGAAACAATGGTCAGGGGTGAGAGAGGAATAAATCCTGTCGCAATTACTATCATCAATCCTCAGAAAGAAATTTGCCGACACGGGGATCGAACCAGCGACCCCCCTGTTCTCAAGTCCTGTACGCTACTGACTGCTCGGTGAGTTTACATCGAACACTGAACAAAAGCCACTTAAAAACCGACGTTATTGTGATGCCTACAAAAAGTCTAAGAATGGCTAGAGATGCAATTCTGAATGTCCAATCTTTTCTTATGATCAACGCCGATTTTGAACATTTCCTTCATCGTGTGTCCATCTTTGCTCATTGTTGGTACAGTGCACAGCCTTCATTACTAAACTTTACTGAAAACTTTAATGTAGGTAATTTGCAATATGTAAATTTATTAATTAGAAAATTTCCTTCATCACGTGTCCATCTTTGCTCATTGTTGGAACAATGACGCACCCACTACTAAGTCTAGGACAAAAAAAAAAAAATCTTTTAATAAAATGATTCGCAACATGTCAGTTCATTGGTCAGAATTCCACAAAATATCGCTACAAAACAAATGAAATGCATAGGACCCATATTCACAAACCATTCTTAAGACTATCCTTAGTCTTATTCTGAAGGCTTATCTAAATTTGAAACTTTACACAACTTCTGATTGGCTAAACCAAATGGTTCAACCAATCAGAAGTTGTGTTACTTTCTAAATCTATAGTTACACCAAGATTTTTCTCAAGAATGGTTGGTGAATACAAACCAAGGTAGTTTATCACGAGAAAAAGATTTTAACCCCTAAAATGCTAAGCACGACTTACTGACCTTTTGCGGACAGTGTAGATCAAGATCAGACTGCACAGAACGTGCAGTCTGATCTTGGATCTGCACTGTCCGATAAGGAGATATCGTTCCGCAAATAAATACCTTTGAAATGGCAAAATTTGGTAGTTTACTATCGGCTTGAAAATTTCATTTCACTTACTTAGCAGGATAGGGGTTAATACGCACGGTACCTGTGTATATTGTTACAACCGGCATGTGGAACCAAAAAAAGCTATCAAGACAAAGCAGTCAAATATGGCCAAGGCACACAGCTAGGGCACCTATTTGTAGGCAAACACACCGAGGCATATGGTATTACCATGAAAATGCTTCAGACTTAGCTGATATACCTACACAAGCATTAAAACGCTCTGCCAAGCCTATCTCATCTGCATTCTTTACAGGGAGGTAACTATGCCAGCCGTAAGGCTATAAAAGGTGCAACGTAATCAAAGTATCGTAGGCAACGCACCATGTAGTGCAAAATTATAATGAGATTAGAACTCACCGTAAAGGCCCATTCAAACTGTATGTCGGACGGCCATCCCCGAGCCTTACATGTCAAAGTCACAGAGTCACGTGGGTGGGGATTTGCTGGCGATGCGGTAAATGATGTTATGATGGGAGGCTCTACATACATGATAGTTATAAATTATAAGAACTATAACATTACCTATAATAATGACTCGGAAAGCTCACGGACAGTGTAGGTATAAGATCAGACTGCACAGAATGCGCAGTCTGATCTTGGATCAACCCTGTCAGATACTTTTAGGTATTCTAATCAAAGAAACTATAATTTGATACGAGTTCGACCTTCTTTCCTCTGAATAAAACTATCTGTTTCCATCTTGTGTCACACTGCACTGCACTGCAGTTGACGCCCAGGATTTGCATTAATAAATGCACTGTCGTCATAGTACAATACTAAAAGCATCGCAAAACAAAATTAAAACGTACAAACGACAGACAGACTGTCGAACAAACAAATACACAACTTTGAATCTAGCTGTTGTTATGACCAGCAAATCGCAAGAACAGCTAAAAAGAGAAAATACGGCTGCGGTGCTTAGCTGTGAAACTTAAACATACCTACGGACTAAGGCATCCTACACTTCAATACTTAGGATCGACAGACCAATAGAGTTATATCTCTTTGGGCACTCGTGTGCATATATGGTTAGACAGCGCGACATTATCAGAACCTACACGGTGCCCGTAACGTAGCCAAATCATTAACTAACCCATCACGGGAAAGAAAATGAGAAATGAAATCCTTAGTATACTTATTAAACACTGCATCGCAATGAAATGTCCCTCTATTAGCACAAATAGCTGCCTTTGCATTTCATATATGATGTCATTGATCTATGTTTACACGGGGTCCCGGTAGTAGGTCTAAACGCGCCTTAAACCTGAAGAGTTCCACTAACGGAAATAAGAAGTAATACTTGATTGAAATTTAACTGACGTACCTGGCTTGAGTGAAACTGAGGTCGTCGTTTCTTTTACGGCTGTACCAACGGCGGCAAAACACGTGTAATTACCGACTGTGTTCTCGTTCAAATAGTCGATGATCAGATCATTCGTGTTCGAGTCAACGTGCACTCCGGCTTGTTGTATTTTAGCCTGGAAAATAAATTGATTAAGACATTACGTGAATTGGGCATCTTTTTTATTTTATTTTGTTGCAGACCACCTACGAAAACATTGTGACAAAGATAGAGAAAATGCACAAAACGAACTGTCTTTTTTTTTTCTGCCAGAATGTACTTATAATCATGCTGCAAATTCTAATCCTTAACCTGCTAAGTAAACTAAATGAAACTTTCAAGCCGATAGTAAAAATCTAATAATGCTATTTCAAGGCCATTTTAAGGAGAAGAAAATATCTCCTTATCGGACCGTATAGATCCAAGATCAGACTACACGTTCTGTGCAGTCTGATCTTGATCTGCACTGTCCGCTACAGTCAGTGAGTCCATGCACACTTAGTAGCTTAAAGATTAATTCGTAACGAGTAAATGTTTCTCACTGATCAAACCTTATTCCTGACAATAATTCTTACGAGATATAATATAGCAATATAGATAAACTTTAATACATGTGTCTAGAAACTGTTTTTAATGAGCCCTTAGCGCGGGTCGTCCCCCTAAAAACAGCTAATGAAAAACAAGTGAACGAAATAATTATGCACACATAGAAAAATGTTTTTCAGGGTTGGTGGCTCGGTGTTTTTTTTTTTCCGCCTACAAAATAGAATAATCTTGGGATTTTGTTTAGAAGGGGAGGGGGATGAACGCTTTCAACGCCAAATACATAAAATCACCTCTTTCGACGGCTGAAAATACGAGGATTGTTCAAATATGGATGCATTTAAGCACCTAAAATTTGATTCTTCATCGGTTTCACTGAAATTGTTATTTTGCTCCCTCAAAGTATTCACCTCCAACAGATATACAAAGTTACAGTCTCCGGATCCAATCTTTGAAGGCATTTTCATAGTCTTTTTTTAAGTATACTATGCAGATACTAAAATATTGCAGAACCGATGTGTTTGCGCTGAACAAATTTGCGATCTGAAAGGTATTTTTTGAGCTTTGGAAACAAAAAGAAGTCACAAGGGGCAAAGTCAGATGAATACGGAGGGTTGGGGCGCACAACGACTTTTTCCTGCTTCTGAAAGTCTTGCACCTCGACTGAAACCAATGGTTTACACAAGTTGAAATAGAGTTGACAGAAAATTAAATGAGGGATATAAGTATAAATAGACTATTCAGACATACCCCATTAAAATACCACGTTATCTGGGCGCTTGCAAGTGTTTTACAGTGAAGTGTCACTCGGCCGTTATACGGTTGGTTTGTAAAGGTGCCCGGTATCTGTATTGTAAAAGGGGCGGAAGTAGTGCCAGTTCCCCCGCCAGTAACGTTGGAGGACACGCCGTGAAGCTGTGCTGTGGTTAAATAAATAGAGAGGGAGCGGCTATTAGGTATTATTTACCTTATTGAACTTTGAATTGAATCCTAACTGTAGGTTAAATGCTGGTTGTTTAATTGGTTAAGACCTTATGCTTCACCAAGCGAGCTTAAGAACATTCTTAGTCTTATTCTCAAGATTTTCTAAATTTGAACGTAACACAATTTATGATAGGCTAAACCAAATGGTTTAGCCAGTCAGAAGTTGCTTTACTTTCGAATTTAGAAAGTCTCCGAGAATAAGACTTCAGACGTTCTTAAGAATGGTTGGTGAATACGGACTAAGGTGAGTCTCGTACCTTAGATTTATAATTGAATTATGACCGGTTGATCAGTAGGCCTCCCTGTTGCAGAGTTTGCGTGTGTGTCATTTGGTTTGTATGGTGTTTATGCCGTTTCAACATTATTTCAATTTACATCGCGGTGCCCAATGTACCTATCAATGCTTTCCTTGATTTTCTATTACCTGCGCTTCGCACAACATCGTCTACATTACTTGCTATAGATTGATTTGGTTCATCTTATCTTGTACCGATTTTAAGGGAATAACGAGATATTTAGATTTTTGTCTAAACCATTGAATTGCAAATTCCAATTTG
This sequence comes from Tridacna gigas, assembly GCA_945859785.2. Classification (NCBI taxonomy): domain Eukaryota; kingdom Metazoa; phylum Mollusca; class Bivalvia; order Cardiida; family Cardiidae; genus Tridacna; species Tridacna gigas. Next base: position 54,919,432 of record OX244028.2, on the reverse strand, counting down.
TTTATGGTGTTTTCCATCAAGTCACGTGACAAAAACTCCTTTCCACTAATACCTACTTCCATGGTAAAAATTATGTGAGTCTAGATTTGCATTGAGTAGATAAGGTACCCTAGATTGATAAGTGAACGCATAAAAATGCGGGTAATTTAGACCTTGAATACAATCAAACAATTTACGCCTACAACATTGAGGAACAGGAAAATTGATATTTCGATAAGAAATCTAATGATCTGTTATAAAGTTCATAAATAAATCAGAGACAATGATACAATATATAGACAGCGCTGGCCTTTAGGCAAGTCACTGCTGAGCCACAGCCTAGTTCTGGGAGAACCGAACAAGTGACCTATCGTCATGATATGAGTGGGATACTACTGCAGACAACCTTAAACCCCATAAAACATATAATTCTACCTTGAACACCTTTGCACAGGTCAAAGTTACAGTAATGTTTATCGCTACAGCATGACGCACAACTAACGTGGTCTGTGGATGTGCTTATTGTGTTTTCCAGCGCCGTGCATACCTGAAGAACAATAACAGCAACGACAACAAGAAATGAGCAAATGGATAAAAGGTAGAATAGTATCAATAGAAAAGTTCTTTCCAGCGCTATGAACAAACCGATACTCATTCATAATACAGGTTGTCTAAGAAGTCGCACACAATCCCAGTTCTTCCCCCCCCCCCACACACACACGCACGCACGTACGCATGTGCGCGCATGCACAAACTAAACATCCTTTATTGAGAGAAAAGTCATGACAAATGCTCAAACTGAGCACTCTGCAATTGAAAAAGCATCAGTTTTTGTCATGAAAACATCTTTCTTGCTCCTGGTGGTTTCAGAGGTGATCTTTTGGCACTCACTTGTCATTGCATTTTTCAAATCGGCAAGGGTGGGCAGACACAGGATATTCCGCGACTTTTGAGACAAAAACTGCATTTGTAGATCAGTTGCAGATCGAGTTTTGGAAAGTGGAGACAGCTATTACATATAGGGTCTACAGTAAGCTTTTCACAGCAGCGGTTCCCGATTCGACACTCATCACAGACGAGCGGGGGGATCAACCTTTGCAAACACTAACATAAAGGTACAAGCACTGAATCGGTTTTCAGGAAGCATCCATCATGAATGATGATCCATCAAAACTGTAAAGGCCTGCTTCACAGTGGATCGAATACAGCATAGCAATGATTGATGCCATGGAGTGAGCCCTTAACCCTTCACTACCCAATGCCGACTTTTAATGACCCCAGGAAAGAAGCCTTTTGAATACATTGTGGGAAAATGGAGAAAATGCTGGTAACTAGCATTTTCTCCTTTTTCCCCACAATGTTTTCCACCCTTTTAAAGAAAACTTGCACCATTTCAGCCACACTGAAATTGTCGTCTGCAAATGCTTTGAATTTGGACAAGGCTTTATCTTTGTCGTCTGGTAAAGGGTTACAGTAAGAGTGTACGTTTCGAAACAAACTACTGTTATTATGAAATATATCTAGGAACTTATTCACAGAACTTTTCTTAACAAATTCTAAATTGTAAAGTAGCGCAATTTCTTACTGGCTATTGGAATGCGAATCTTTCGGGGTTAAGAGCCGAGGAAGTTTCATTGTAAAACGGCTTTGCAACAATTTTAGAGGACGTGGGCTTGTGAATAGGATTGTTTAGGGCGAATCGTACATGCTTCACCAGTGCTACCCTTTGAGCCTTAAGTGCATTGCCCGAGGACACCCACGCGAAAAACACAGTACCTCAGTTGAGGATCGGTCCCAAGCTCTTTGAATTACTACCCAAAAATCTTTAGCGCTGAGCCAAGTAGTACCTTAAAATATAACGGACTTACTAGATCTTTTTGACAGCCCATGTCGTATCTGGCCTCTCCAGCGTTGACGTTGAAATACACGTGTAGTAAACAGTTCTGAAATAAATGTGTCATGGTACATGTATAGTAAACATTTAAAAAAGGAGGTCTATCTGTGTAGTTAATGAGTCTGACATAAAGGTGTAACAATGTAGTTAATGTTCACAAATAAATGTGCATTTGTGTAGTAAACGCTCATACATGTATATTGGTGCAAGGACGAAGTTAAGGGTTTTGAAGTAAAGTTGCAGTGCAGAGTTCTGACACAAATGTGTAACGGTGTCATACGTTCTGAAATATACTCGTATGTGTAACGGTGTAGTAAACGGTCCCGAAACAGAAGTGTTACAGTGTAGTAAACACTTTTAAAATAACGGTGTAACGGTGTAGTAAACGTTCTGAAATAAAGGTTACAACAGCGTAATGCACATTTCGTAACTAAAAGAGTAACGGCCGGTGTAGTAAAAAGTTTTGCAATAAAGGTGTAAAGATGCAGAAACCAGTTCTTAAATACATGTGAATGTGGGACCACCTTGAAAAACCATGACACGGGCTACCTTTAATTCACTGTCAATGTTGACTAAAGTACCTTTCGAGTACGGTATTTAACTGCAAACTGATCTCACACCGTCCGTTATCTGATGTTATACTACAACCTAAAAAGGTCTTCAAATAAAGAGAAATTGAACGTTCAGAGACCGGGGGGCGGGGGGGGGGGGGGGTGGAGGGAAACGCATGATGCATGCTTTGACAAAAAGGGGTTTAATGCATCACTGATGCGTTATACCAAGCAAGTCATCAAGTAATCATGGATCCATAAAATCCACTTTGTCTATCAACTGACTGAATCAGATGGTACAATGATCCTTTGACATGCACACAATTGACCATTTGCAAAACGTTTCGACCCATGTCAGCCTGTGTGGAATGTGCAGATGCATTGACCCCCCTTTCACAGAGCATGGCTTCTCATACATGTATTTATTTAGCTGGCAGAAGGGTTAATGTTCCGGATATAGGTAGGTGCATACTAATCAACCGTTTCACTGCCATAGGTGAAAACAGCTTTGGTTTTTTTTTGCGGATGGCGGTGCAGTCTGATCTTGGATCTATACCGTCCGCTCGTTTTGTCAAGACTAGAGTAAAAAAAAAAAAATCTATCTCGAGTTTCAGTAGATTGTATTTTCAGTCGTCGAAAGAGATCGAGTTTTTATTAGTCATGTTCTGTGAAAAGGGGGCTTAAAGCATCTGCGAAGAGTATCAACGCAGGTCAGCCTGCGCAGTCCGCGCAGGCTGACCTGGGTCGAAACTTTTCGCTATGGGTAAATTTTCTGTATGTCAAAGGACCATTCTACCTCATGATTAAGTCGGTTGTTTAAAAAAGTGGCTGTTATGGATCCATAAATATGTGATGACTTGCTTGGTATCATGGATCATGGAGATGCAATAAGCCCCCTTTTGCCAGACCATGGCTCATATGAGTCATGCGCTGCGAAAAGAAGGTTTAATGGATCTGCAAGAAATACCGCCGAATGACAGCCTGCGCAGGCCGACATGGGTCGAAACATTTTGCTATTTGTAAACTTCTTAAATGTCAGCGGGCATTCCAAATCATGATGCAGTCGGTTATTGGACAAAATGAATTCTATGGATCCATAATTATGTGATAACTTGCCTGGTATAACGCATCATGGAGAAGCATTAAACCCCTTTTGCCAGAGCCCCGCTCATTTATTCGGCGCCGACGGTGATAAGGACTCGAACTTACGTGATGCGGCTGGCATTCCGTGATCTTCTCACAATGGGTAGGGTCTTTTACGTCGCTGCACTCAAAACATCTCAGATTCTGTGATGTTACTGAAATGTACAGCAGCCAACCTTTTGTTTGGTGTATCAGCTTGTCAGTTATAAATATCACTGGTCTGTACGACTATCTATGTTTAACGTCTACGCCAAATATTGTTTAACTCTTTACCACACGACAACATTTTAGACTGGTCCAAATGGAAAGCATTTGCAGACGACAAATTAAATGCTGCACAAATTATGAAATTTGTCTTTGAAAGGGTAGAAAACATATTGGGAAAAGGAGAAAATGTTGGTTACCAGCATTTTCTCCTTTTCCCACAATGTTTTCAAAAGTCCCTTTTATAGAGGGTCGTCAAAACACTGGATTGTGTGTTAAAGGGTTAAGCAATTAAGTTTTAATTGGAGAGACCTTGGGCAAGGGAACTCAGAACCCTTTCTTTACTACTGACGAAACCTAGAGAAGACAAAGTTGGGCTGTGATATGACTGAAATATTGCCTAAGTGGCGTATACATCTTTAAAGAAATATTATCAAGCAAACAAACAAACAGCCCCAAAAATCGCACCACCATGAAAAAAAAAAAAAAATATCTAGGGGTTACAAGCAACCTTGAGGTACTCAACACCAGAAGGAGATAGACAATTTATCCATATAGGAATACACTTTCTGTAAATTTTGAGCGTGGAATGTCAGGTATGAAAAGCCAGGATATATTCTGAAGAAATTAGTCATTGACCTTGTTTTAATGGCTCTGAGAAAGATGGTATTTCAAAACATTGTGGAAAATGGAGAAAATGCTGGTAACCAGCATTTTCTCCTTTTTTTTTTTTAAAGAACGTGTTCTTCCCTCTCCAAAGACAAGTCCACGTATTATTATTATTATTATTATTATTATTTTTCGTTCCTGTAGCCATGCCATTATAAGTACATGTATCACTATCAACTGTGAACTTGGAATTTGGAGAAGAAGAACCATATAAGCTTTGCTTTCTTTCTTATCCATTTCATCAGTTATTTTTGTAATTCTATGTCATTGTCTGTAGAAAGTTTATTTTATGAATGAAATATGCTTAAACTAAATTCAGCCGCCCTAATTTGTCTCTGTAAACGATTTAAATATATATGATTCCTGTGACAGTAGTGCGTCAAAAGTTAACTATCCTGCAATATAATACTTTTCTGACCCATAGGCTCATAAATGAAATGAGAATTTTCAATCAGTATACAAAATCCACGTAAAGCAATTTCAAACTCGATCAGTTTGGACCAATATATCTCAAATATCGGTACTGCAGATCAATGATAAGACTGGAAGTGCTGTGCGATCTGATCTTCATTTGCATATCTTCGAAAAGCGAATTTTGTTGCCTCTGTCATGAAGAAGGATACAATACCAGCTCCACAAAGTTCGTTGTGTAGGTTACAGTAATCGCCAGTACAACACTGTAAGCAGAGCAAATAGTCATCCTCTCGCTTTGTACGTAGTTTGTCGATGGCTCGCGCATGCGCAGTGCTCCGAATTCCTCTCTTCCCAACAATAGTCGATCCGAACAATGAAAACTTTTGTTGTGAACAAACCTAAAAGGGATAATATCGTCTTCCAGCTAACAAAATCGGATAATAGAAACCTTAAGATGAAAAAAGATAAAAATCTCAATATCGGATTAATATATAGGGTGACGGAATGAGGTTGTCCACCCTGGGGTTGTCAAACCTTGGGCTCTGTGGCTTTGGCGTTAAATTTGATTCAGGCCGTCCTGGCACAGGTCACTGTTGTTTTTCGGCAAGGCACTGCAGAGCCTGAGATCAGCACTGGAGAAATCCAAGAATGATATAAGTGATATGACTGAAAAACTGTTGAAAACAGCGTGAATCCCATTCAAACCAACATATCTACTCACATTATTTGACATACAGCCCATCCTGTAAAAGTCTTGAAGCTGCTGTCCCATGAACCTCTGGACATAACAACTCTGAAATGAAGGTAAGAGTTTCTCAAAGGATCTAGATACAGTCGTTAACTTCGGAACAACAAATCCATGCCGTTACAGAACTCATTAGACTCCGAGCTTTTAATGATTATCGTGCTAAAAGTATCGTTACCTTTCACAAATACATAGATTGTCCGTTTGTTCGTAGACCCAATGAATATTCACATAAATAAATCCATTCACAGAGAAAAGATACATGTATTGCAGGTGTCCAGTCTAACAATCAGCATAACACTCTTTCCAAGCTATTGACTGCATTCCAACAAAAGGTAAGTCGACAAATCAAAGTAAGTCAAGTAACAAATCTAAAACTCGGTGATGAGAAAGGAATGATATCTGTCATAAGTCCTCAGCAGGAGTCATGGCAGAGCTGGGATTTTGACTACATAACCATTGTTTTACCGGTCATGTTACCATTAACTATGAGGACACGGATCTGTCTTTTATAAATATGTGGCATGGGCGACTCTGGCTGGGGGAAAAACTGTTTTGTGACACTGGAGTGGTTGCAGAAACACCAGGGTGAATAGAAAGCGCACAAATAGCTGTAATATAACTGAAATATATTAACCGAGTCATGCTCTGAAATGGTGGATAAATGCATCCGCGTAGGCTGATATGAATCCAAACTTATTGCTATTTGTGAATTTTATGCATGTCCAAGGACCATACAACTTCATGATCTAGTCAGCTGTTACACAAAATGTTTTACGGATCCATAGTTATGTGACGATTTGCTTGATAGAATGCCTCACGGAGATACCCCCTTTTGCCAGGGCACTGCTCTAATCTTAAAAATTGCGTTAGGCCTACACATAAATCAAAGAGTGTTTAATTTTACCTCTCCGTCACTACATTGTTCATAACGATCACAGTCTTTTGGATCAGCTACGTGATCACAGCTGTAGCATTTTGGTCCTACGGCATGAGTAACAGTCACGTGACAGAGGAGGCTGGTCCCCAGGAATAGGATGACTGATTAACACGATAAAAAATCTGTGATAGTCACGTGACAGAAGACTAGTGCCTAAAATTGGAAGACTTAGAAACAACACAAAAATGGCCAATAGTCTTACGATACAAAAAGTTGATCCCTAGAGGTAAGACTAATGATGAACAAGATAGTTTTAAACTTGAACGACTGAACAGTCACGTAAGGGAGAGGGAATGGAACTTTCATTTAATCAGTTAAGCAGTTTAAATGCTCTTTCTATTCTAGTTAAAAAGTCACCGTTTACTCCTCTTGCCTTTGATGTGTGTCATTCTAAGTAAAATTGCTTAAACCTTTAGCATAGAATCCCGCGTGATTTTTAGCGAACCTGTGAAAGAAGGCTTTTGAAAACATTTTTGGAAAAGGAGAAAATGTTGGTAACCGGCATTTTGTACTTTTCCCAAAATGTTTTCAAAAGCCTTCTTGGAATGATGAATGGAATAACGAAAGTCAAAGTTCTGATAAAAAAAATAGACAGATAGATATACTAGTATGGTCTTTAGGGCTGAAAATGCTCACCTCATTGAGGTCTGATAATATTGACTCAATTTTCACAGTAGCAAATGACACACATTTACTCGAAAAATGAAATATAGAAAAGAGAAATATTTATTTTGAAAGGACAGAGAAGCTGAAAAAAAGTGATTACGACATTAGACTGAAAGATAATAATAATAATATAATAATAGCAAGCCACAATGAGAAAAATAGTCGAAAATATGTGAGCATTACTAAACAATAAGTGGAGTAGAATAAGCCGAGAAATAATTTTTACATTTTTCTATGCTCCCCATATCTAACACACGTTGATAAGAAATGGTGGCATGCACTTATCTAACGACAGAAACTCTGTTTGTTCCGTATTGAAGTTCGTGACCCAATTATACAATGAAGATTTAGAAGGTCTGCAAATTTGGACCTTTTGTACAAGTCAGAGTTTTCTCCCTTAAAGCAGGTGAACATTGGCACTATTGGGTTCGTTTATTGGTGTTTTATATTCCAATTCCAACACTATTTCAGTCACATCACAGCGGCTAGTGTGCTTATCCACTTGTTTCTAAAGTTGCTGTTACACAAATGGTGCGACGTACACAACTCTTTCGACGTCACTGGCGTCTTCCGCTTTAACTCTTTACCACACGTAAACTCTTTACCACGCGACAAAATTTTAGATCAGTCCAAATTGAAAGCATTTGCAGATGACAAATGCAACTCAAGAATTAAAATTTGTTTTGGAAAGGGTAGAAAGCATTGTGGGAAAAGGAGAAAATGCTGGTTACCAGCATTTTCTCCTTTACCCACAATGTTTTCAAAAGGCTTTTCTCCCAGGGTCGTTAAAAGTAGGGATTGTGTGGTAAAGGGTAAAAAAAAAAAAAAGTTATTTATATATCAGTCAAGTTCTGGCAAAAAGGGGTTCAAGCATCTCCGTGATGCATTATACCAAGCAAGTCATCACAAAATTATGGATGCCTAAAATTCATTTTGTATGACAACCAGCTGGTCACCAGCATTTTCTCCTTTTCCCCATAATGTTTTCAAAAGACTCCTATCGCAGGGCCGTTTGTTTGGTTACATGTTAAATACTGTTCTAATTACAGACAATTGAAGCGGACTTGGAAACCAGGGCATTACTAGGTAGAGTGGCTCTTGGACATGCAGAGAATTTATCAGAAGCAAACAGTTTCGACCCAGGTCAGCCTACGCGGACTGCGTAGGCTGACGTGGGCCGATACTTTTTGAAGATACATTTAACTCCCTTTTTATAGAGCGTGGCTCATATAAATCGTATAAACATCTCCGAATCAATGTTCAGTGGCGTGAACTTCCTGTTCTACACAATAACAATTACCAATCTTTGAAAAGAGATCGACCGACGGTTTGGATTCAAGCTGAAGACATAGAATCTGTGTATTAATGCAACCGTTAAATTATATATGATCCCTGTGTAAGCTCTGTTTTTGGCACGGCCCAGCAGCTTAGTCGGTAGCATACAAAGCTTGTGGTCCTGAGTGAATACGTATCCCTACTTGGTTAAAACCGGCCTTTACCATACAATCCCAACTTTTAAAGACCCTGTGAAAGAAGCCTTTTGAAAAATTGTGGGAAAAGGAGAAAATGCTGGTAACCAGCATTTTCTCCTTTTCCCACATTTTTTTTTTTTTTTTTTTATCCTTCCAAAAAATGTCAATTTTTCAGTCACATTTATTTTGTCGTCTGCAAATGCTTTCAATTTGGACTAGTCTGAAATTTTGTCTTTTGGTAAGGAGTTAAGCTGCTATATAGAGGACTGACGGGATCCATTCCTCTTTCGCTGCTAGTTAAAATCCTGTCTACGAGGTATAAATATGGCAAAGCTTCCTTGGAGCTTCACAAGAGTACAGTAGGCCTACTGGTAGATGAAGCTCCAGGATCATATTAGGTGCACTGGTCGCCGTGATTTGTCTCGGGAAAATATACATGTAAAAAACTCCCTTTGGCATCACAAAATATGTATATAGATCTAGCATCTGTGTTTGACTTTACTCATTAACCATTCGTCTCGGACATATCTTCACACGGTGTGTGTGCTAGATCTATTACTTATATATATTTCATACTTCGACCATTTCATTTGGCGACTTCTGTCTTCCCATTTCAGTCTATTTTAGCACCGTTGATGAGCCGTCTCGCACTCCCTCCTTCCCCCAAAATTACTTTGTTGGTCATTGGAAACGTGTTTCATACAAACAAACAGCAATGCTGAAAAAAAAAAAGCGAATGTCACAGTATGAAAAACCGGTAGTGTGACACCATCGAGAATAATAGCGATCAAACCGCCTACTTATGAATATTCAGTTTGCACTCAGTCCCTGTAAATGCATGGTCTATGAGAATAATTGAAGTGCAAAGACACGGAGAGAAACATATGTTTTCAAGTAGTTTTATGTTGTTGTAATTATACTTTTGCATTTCATTCTAAGTCAAACTATCTCATTTGAGAGTGTATAAGACCATAGATTTCCGTAGAATCAGTGTGGATCGGGAGGGGGAGGTGGGCTGAATTAAGTGTCACAATTACCGGACATAATCTATCTCGGCCAGTTCAGTATGGTTGTATACGAGACAAAAGCCTAGGCTCCCTGGCAGTTCATTTCCACAATTTTCAGTGTTCGTATGGCTTTAATTTAACAGGACGAGCCACCTCTTGAAATATTTGGCAGTGTTCACCGTGTAGGACCGGAAGTATGCATTGTATCACAGGCGAGCGACAGTATCTCAAATCATATCAGCATAATATTTTGTATGTGACTTAGGATTCTGTACAGTGGCGATCTGTCATTTCCTCTTTAATCTTCGTTTAAATTGTCATGTCAGGGTGCCCAATCACGTGCTGCAGTACGTAATTCACTTATAAATTCAACTCTGCACGTACAAATTTTTTGTGGTTCCAGCATGCACGCACTGTCAAAAGTATGCACATACATAAAGGAAATTAATTACGTAAACTGCACATACAAATTGGATACCATTTCGTATTGCATGCCAAACAAACAAAACGAAAGTAGTTTTCCTCGTAAGTGGGTACCATGCTTTGTCCTCAACATAGAGTGGGTTACCAAATATTTTCACTATATTTTGTGGCTCCCTCGTCTGTTTGAATAATTTTCGCTACGATTTTTTTAAGGTGTCAGAATCTACCATGTGTACAGGAAATCTGGTAATTAATTTTCAATGAGAAATTAAAATCATTTAATTATATTATGATGCGCAGTTATTGTTAAAAACACATTTTTTTTGACATATGAAAGCTGAAAAATCGAGCTGCAAATTAACATGTAATTTTCATATGTCGTCTGCTGCAGAAAAAATGTCATCACAACAAAAGCTGTTAAATATTTTACAGCGTGAAGATCTGAGAAAGGTCTAGGTTTACACAAGTGATTCTACCATTACACATTTTGTTTTATTTTGCCCTAACACGGCATGGCTTTTATTTGACAGAGTTTGAGCTTACAATGAGCCAATTGGCCTGCTCCTCTGTGATTTTAAAATAGCCAGATCTATGAACATCATCTTGGACAACGAGCATTAATCTGTCTATGCTTCCTTTTTAAAGCAGTTCTAATGTACTTCACAACTTTGAGAAAGGAATAAAGATGAAAAATCTTCCATAAAGGCGGTTGATTATCAAAACTCATAGCCATGTTTGGCTTTTAAACCCTGACTGCTGTTGTGAAGTATGTGCATGCCCTGGAGACATATGATGCATCCATAAAATCACGGGCCTGCCTAATTACCGGAATGTTACGGAATGTAGGTGCCTAATTCACGGAATGTAACAAAATGTTACAAAATGTTACGGAATGTAGATGCCTAATTCACGGAATGTTACGGAATGTGGAAGCAGCAACAACGAAATGTAACAAAATGTACTTTTAAAAGCCTAAATACCGGAATGTAGCTAATTGTATATAACACACACGCCCACACACGCACGCACGCTAAAAACAGACCTTATGAGAATGTAACTAGATAAAGAATAAATGTAGGTAACACACACGCACGCACGCACGCACGCACGCTCCCAAAACAGATATAAAATTGTGAATTTTCTCAAATGGAATATTAAAATAGCCAGATTTGGAAAATGTTACGGAATGTAGATTTAATTATGAAATATAAATATGAGCCATGCTCTGGCAAAAAGGGGCTTAATGCATCCTCGTGATGCATGATACCTAGCAAGTTATCACAAGATAATGGATCCATATAATCCATTTTGTCTTACAACAGACTAAATGATGAGGCAGAATGGTCCTTGGGCATACCAAAATTGACCATGTCAAAACATTTCGGCCCAGGTCAGCCTACGCGTATTGCCTGGGTCGATATTTTTTTTTTTTTTTTTTTTTGCGGGGGGGCGCAAATGCATCAAGCCCTCTTTTCACAGAGAATGGCTCATATCTAATTACTAGCATGTTACGGAATGTGGAAGCGGCAACGACGAAATGTAGTTTAAAAGCCTGGATACCGGAATGTAGCTAAATGTAGATAACACACACACACACACACGCATACACGCACACGCGCACGCTAATAAAAACAGTCCAGAAATGTAAATTTTCATCAATGGAACATTAAACAGCCAGAGAAAGAAAATGTTTACGGAATGTAGATGCCTAATTACCGGAATGTTACGGAATGTGGAAACGGCATCAACAAAATGTAACAAAATGTAATTTTAAAAGCCTTCATACCAGAATGTAGCTAAATTAAGAATAAATGTAGATAACACACACACACGCATGCACGCATGCACGCTCGCACGCTCACAAAACGGACCCGAAATGTAAATTTTCCATCAATGGAACATTAAAATAGACAGATTTGGAAAATGTTATGGAATGTAAATGCCTAATTCACGGAATGTTACGGAATGTGTAAGCAGCAGCAACGAAATGTAACAAAATGTACTTTTAAAAGCCTAAATACCGGAATGTAGCTAATTGTATATAACACACACGCCCACACACGCACGCACGCTAAAAACAGACCTTATGAGAATGTAACTAGATAAAGAATAAATGTAGGTAACACGCACGCACGCACGCACGCTCCCAAAACAGATACAAAAATGTGAATTTTCTCAAATGGAACATTAAAATAGCCAGATTTGGAAAATGTTACGGAATGTAGATTTAACTATGGAATATAAATATGAGCCATGCTCTGGCAAAAAGGGGCTTAATGCATCTTCGTGATGCATGATACCTAGCAAGTCATCACATGATAATGGATCCATATAATCCATTTTGTCTTACAACAGACTAAATGATGAGGCAGAATGGTCCTTGGGCATACCAAAATTGACCATGTCAAAACATTTCGACCCAGGTCAGCCTGCGCGTATCGCCTGGGTCGATTTTTTTTTTTTTTTTTTTTTTTTTTTTTTTGGCAAATGCATCAAGCCCTCTTTTCACAGAGAATGGCTCATATCTAATTACCAGCATGTTACGGAATGTGGAAGCGGCAACGACGAAATGTAGTTTAAAAGCCTAGATACCGGAATGTAGCTAAATGTAGATAACACACACACATACACGCACACGCGCACGCTAATAAAAACAGTCCGAAAATGTAAATTTTCATCAATGGAACATTAAACAGCCAGAGAAAGAAAATGTTTACGGAATGTAGATGCCTAATTACCGGAATGTTACGGAATGTGGAAACGGCATCAACAAAATGTAACAAAATGTAATTTTAAAAGCCTTCATACCAGAATATAGCTAAATTAAGAATAAATGTTGATAACACACATGCACACATGCACGCTCGCACGCTCACAAAACGGACCCGAAATGTAAAGTTTCCATCAATGGAACATTTGGAAAATGTTACGGAATGTAGATCCCTAATTCACGGAATGTTACGGAATGTGGAGGTGGCAACAACGAAATTTTACTGAAAAAGCCTAAATACCGGAATGTAGGTTACTGAAGAATAAAATTTTGATCAACCTGATAGGCGAAAATATAGCTACATATATGCAGTGACTTAACACCGGAACGTTGCAAAATGTACCCAAATCTCGATTTTACACGCAAAACTATATCGAAATGTGGAATTATCATCGTCGACATTTATAGTTTTTTTCGTGAAATGGTCACTTAGATGTGAAGCTTCAACAACAACATGTTACGAAATGTATTTCAGTGTAATTTCAAAAGCTTATAAGAAACGGAATGTCACAGTAGCAAATAAAGAATTACTATTAATCAATTTAAAAAAAATCAGGCTCAAAACAGGAGTTTTGATCAAAGGAAAACAAATATAGTAAGAATGGTTTTCCATATATAGTGACTTTCGGTATTTCTTTATTTTCCATTGAAAACAAAAATTTACATTTTTGTACAGCATTGTGCCCTGTATTTTCCGTCTCACTACTTTCCCGTGTTGAAGGACCTTCATTTCGTGACATTACACATACACTTTAAACAGTCGTTTTTACGGACAGTTGGCAGATTTTGGAAGCGAACAGGCGCAGCATGATTTTTATATTTTTTTCCTCGCGGTGAATATGTGGATCAGAATCTCCGGACGATTGCTGCAGAGACCAACCTCTGACTTTCTCGGATCAGCAGTTTAGCATCCAGTGTTTTCAATAAAAATACCAGCAAAGAAGGACAAAGAACAATCAAACGACAAGGCTTTGGTACCAGTTGCCAGTTGCCAAGAAGCGTAGGGAAATGGCGGGCTTCGGACCCGGGTCAAGTGAAGATCGCCAATACTAACTCCTAGTAATGCAAGGCGTCGACCTTGCGAACCTTTCTCTGAGGCCATATTTTTCACAACGCAGACAAAATTATAGACCATAGAAAATTCATTGCAAGAACTTGAGCTACACAGCAGTTCATAGTTACAATACTAAGAACAACACGGCATACATGAAACAGTGGCATGATAAACTGGAGAAATTCTATCAAATTTTGGATATGATTCGTTTCAATGTAAATTCTAGGATTTCATCAAATTCGATTTTATTTGATTTGCGGAAATAACGTACGTTAATTACTCATTTCAAAATTAAATCTTTTTTTTTTTATGTATAACTCACTCTTCGCTTATATTCATGTATGCCCGATCATTCTATTAATTGTAAGTACATGCACACATATAAATGAAGAACTCATGAAATTACTTTGATTTGATGTGATACAATAGTGAAACAAATATGCAGCGGACGGCTCAGAAACTATCCGTATACATGTATAAGAAAGTCAACATAAACTGGTGATTGATACATGGGTAATACATCCTGAAATTAATATGTAGCAGACGGCTTTGAAACACTTCGTATTATAAGATAAACTTGTATTGGTGAACAATACAAAAGTGGTGCAATATAAAACGAAATTGCAGCAGGCGGCTTTGAACTATCCGTATATAATACAGTCAACGTGAATGAGACAGAAATCGCAAATACAGAAACTGAAACAAGTTTGCAGCAGACGACCTTGAAACTATCTGTATACAACACAATCAACGTGAATGGGACAGCATTGTCGCAAATGGAGAAGCTGCTCACGGCGAGCAATTTCTCCATTCCGCCACAGTCCTGTAAGGAATAGTCTGTCGGGCTACAGAAGAAGGTCGTCTGTAAGCATACGATGGATCAATAAAATTAAATTAAACCCCGGCTCGAGCGACCTCTCCAACTGCCACGATGTTTTTATATAGGTATACGCCCTCTCACACCAATGATGTAAAAAAGCAAGCCTTACTGCTCCTGAAATTTTAGACTTTTGGGAACATTGTGATGGACCGATAGCATTTTACTGCACATCCAAAGCCTCCCGTAAATAGGAATACTAATAACATCATGTTTTCTTCAACTTATTACTAACAAAATTCACATAGACAAAATTATAACAAGATATAATGATGATGACTGCAGTATTCATTGGTCATGCCTACATGAAAGCCAGGCAACGCAACGCAATCAAAGAAGCTAAGGTAAACAATGGTTTCCCCCCTCTACCACCCTACCCCCTAAATCTGGCTATCTGTATGTTTCATTAGTGAAAATTTACAATTCGGGCCTGTTTTGCGCGCGTGCGTTCCTGCACGTGTATGAGCGTTATCTACATTAATTCTTCATTGAGCTACATTACGATATTTAGGCTTTTAAAATTACATTTTATTACATTTTGTTTATGCCGCTTCCACATTCCGTTATGTTTCATTGGTGAAAATTTACATTTCGGGTCTGTTTCGCGTGCGTGCGTGCGTGCCCGCGCCCGTGCAAGTGCGCGTATGTGTGTTATCTACATTCCTTTACTTGTATTCCGGTACTTAGGCTTTTAAAATTATATTTTGTTACATTTTGTTGTCGCCGTTTCCATATTCCGTAACATTCCGTGAATTGGGCTCCTACATTCCGTAACATTTTCTAAATGTTCCATTAATGAAAATGTACATTTTGGGTCTGTTTGTGAGCGTGCGTTCGCGCGTGCGCGGGTGCGCGCGCGCGTGTGTGTTATCTTAATTTATTCTTTATTTATTTACATTCCGGTATTTAGACTTTTGAGATTACATTTTGTAACATTTCGTTGTTGCCATTTCCACATTCTGTAACATTCCGTCAATAAGGTATCTACATTCCGTAAGATTTTCTAAATCTGGCAATTTCAATGTTTCTTTTTTTTTTGTTAGCGTGTGTGCGTGGGTGTGTGTATTTTGTCTACATCTCTATTTCATTTAGCTACATTCCGGTATTTAGGCTCTTAATATTACATTCCGTAACAATCCGTTGTTTCTGCTTCTACATTCCGTAACATTCCGTGAATTAGGCATCTACATTCCGTGACATTTTGTAACATTTTGTTACATTCCGTGAATTAGGCACCCACATTCCGTAACATTTTGTAACATTTTGTTACATTCCGTTAATTAGGCACCTACATTCCGTAACATTCCGGTAATTAGTATACCCGCTCTTAGAGTAACCGATAAAGTCCGTCACGTAAACATTCCGAATGAAAATGGGCCTGCCTAATTACCGGAATGTTACGGAATGTAGGTGCCTAATTCACGGAATGTAACAAAATGTTACAAAATGTTACGGAATGTAGACGCCTAATTCACGGAATGTTACGGAATGTGGAAGCAGCAACAACGAAATGTAAAAAAAAATGTACTTTTAAAAGCCTAATTACCGGAATGTAGCTAAATGTATATAACACACATGCCCACGCCCACACACGCACGCGCGCTAAAAACAGACCTTATGAGAATGTACCTAGATAAAGAATAAATGTAGGTATCACACACGCACGCACGCGCGCTCCCAAAACAGATACAAAAATGTGAATTTTCTCAAATGGAACATTAAAATAGCCAGATTTGGAAAATGTTACAGAATGTAGATGTAATTATGGAATATAAATATGATCCATGCGCTGGCAAAAAGGAGCTTAATGCATCTTCGTGATGCATGATACCTAGCAAGTCATCACATGATTATGGATCCATATAATCCATTTTGTCTTACAACAGACTAAATGATGAGGCAGAATGGTCCTTGGGCATACCAAAATTGACCATGTCAAAACATTTCGGCCCAGGTCAGCCTGCGCGTATTGCCTGGGTCGATACTTCTTTTTTTTTTTTTTTTTTCTTTTTTGCAGATGCATCAAGCCTTCTTTTCACAGAGCATGACTCATATCTAATTACTAGCATGTTACGGAATGTGGAAGCGGCAACGACGAAATGTAGTTTAAAAGCGTAGATACCGGAATGTAGCTAAATGTAGATAACACACACACACACACACACACATGCACACGCGCACGCTGATAAAAACAGTCCAGAAATGTAAATTTTCATCAATGGAACATTAAACAGCTAGAGAAAGAAAATGTTTACGGAATGTAGATGCCTAATTACCGGAATGTGGAAACGGCATCAACAAAATGTAACAAAATGTAGGCTAATTTTAAAAGCCTTCATACCAGAATGTAGCTAAATTAAGAATAAATGTAGATAACATACACGCACGCATGCACACATGCACGCTCGCACGCTCACAAAACGGACCCGAAATCTAAATTTTCCATCAATGGAACATTAAAATAGGGCTTGCCTAATTACCGGAGTGTTACGGAATGTAGGTGCCTAATTCACAGAATGTAACAAAATGTTACAAAATGTTACGGAACGTAGATGCCTAATTCACGGAATGTTACGGAATGTGGAAGCAGCAACAACGAAATGTAACAAAATGTACTTTTAAAAGCCTAAATACCGGAATGTAGCTAAATGTATATAACACACACGCCCAACACGCACGCACGCTAAAAAAAAACCCAGACCTTATGAGAATGTATCTGGATAAAGAATAAATGTAGATAAGAGACACGCACGCACGCACGCCCCCAAAACAGATACAAAAATGTGAATTTTCTCAAATGGAACATTAAAATAGCCAGATTTGGAAAATGTTACGGAATGTAGATATAATTATGGAATACAGATATGAGCCATGCTCTGGCTAAAAGGAGCTTAATGCATCTTCGTGATGCATGATACCTAGCAAGTCATCACATGTTTATGGATCCATAAAATCCATTTTGTCTTACAACAGACTAAATGATGAGGCAGTATCGTCCAAGACATACCAAAATCGACCATGTCAAAATATTTCGGCCAAGGTCAGCCTGCGCGTATTGCCTGGGTCGATACCTCTTTTTTCTTTTTTTTTTGCAGATGCATCAAGCCTTCTTTTCACAAAGCATGGTTTATATCTAATTACCAGCATGTTACGGAATGTGGAAGCGGCAACGACGAAATGTAGTTTAAAAGCCTAGATACCGGAATGTAGCTAAATGTAGATAACACACACGCACACACACACACGCGCGCGCGCGCGCGCTAATATAAACAGTCCAGAAATGTAAATTTTCATCAATGGAACATTAAACAGCCAGAGAAAGAAAATGTTTACGGAATGTAGATGCCTAATTACCGGAATGTTACGGAATGTGGAAACGGCATCAACAAAATGTAACAAAATGTAATTTTAAAAGCCTTCATACCAGAATGTAGCTAAATTAAGAATAAATGTAGATAACACACACGCACGCACGCACACATGCACGCTCGCACGCTCACAAAACGGACCCAAAATGTAAATTTTCCATCAATGGAACATTAAAATAGATTTGGAAAATGTTACAGAATGTAGATGCCTAATTCACGGAATGTTACGGAATGTGGAGGTGGCAACAACAAAATTTTACTGAAAAAGCCTAAATACCGGAATGTAGGTTACTGAAGAATAAATGTAAGTTATAGACACACAGACACAACCCAGTCCTGTAATTAAAATTTGATCAACCTGATTGGCGAAAATGTAGCTACATATATGCAAAGACTTAACCCCGGAATGTTGCAAAATGTACCCAAATCTCGATTTTTCACGCAAAACTATATATCGAAATGTGGAATTATCATCGTCGACATTTATAGTTTTTTGTGAAATGGACACTTAGATGTGAAGCTTCAACAACGATAAGTTACGAAATGTATTTCAGTGTAATTTCAAAAGCTTATAAGAAACGGAATGTAGCAAGTAAAGAATTAATTAAAAAAAAAAAAAAAAAAATCAGGCTCAAAACGGGAGTTTTGATCAAAGGAAAACAAATAAAGTAAGAATGGTTTTCCATATATACTGACTTCGGTACTTCTTTATTTTTCATGGAAAACAAAAATTTACATTTTTGTACAACATTGTGTCCTGTATTTTCCGTCTCACTACATTCCCGTGTTGAAGGACCTTCATTTCGTGACATTACACATGCACTTTAAACAGTTCCAGCTAATGTAGTGCGTAAGTCACAAATAAAACGGTCGTTTTTACGGACAGTAGCCGTTGGCGAATTTTGGAAGCGAACAGGCGCAGCATGATTTTCATATTTTTTCCGCGCGGTGAATATGTGGATCAGAAACTCCGGACGATTGCTGCAGAGACCAACCTCTGACTTTCTCGGATCAGCAGTTTAGCATCCAGTGTTTTCAATAAAAATACCAACAAAGAAGGACAAAGAACAATCAAACGACAAGGCTTTGGTACCAGTTGCCAGTTGCCAAGAAGCGCATGGAAATGGCGGGCTTCGGACCCGGGTCCTGTGAAGGTCGCCATTACCAACTCCTAATAATGCAAGGCGCCGACCTTGCGAACCTTTCTCTGATGCCATATTTTTCACAACGCAGACAAAATTATGGACCATGGAAAATTCATTGCAAGAACTTGAGCTACATAGTAGTTCATAGTTACAATACTAAGAACAACACGGCATACATGAAACAATGACATGATAAACTGGAGAAATTCTATCAAATCTTAGATATGATTCGTTTCAACGTAAATTCTAGGATTTCATCAAATTCGATTTGATTTGATTTGCGGAAATAACGTAGGTTAATTACTTATTTCAGAATTTTTTTTTTTTTTTTTTATGTATAACTCACTCTTCACTTATATTCATGTATGCCCGATCATTCTATTAATTGTAAGTACATGCACACATATAAATGAAGAACTCATGAAATTACTTTGATTTGATGTGATATTTCGTGAAACAAATATGCAGCGGACGGCTTAGAAACTATCCGTATACACGTATAAGAAAATCAACATAAATTGGTGATTGATACATGGGTAATACATCCTGAAATTAATATGTAGCAGACGGCTTTGAAACACTTCGTATTATAAGATAAACTTGTATTGGTGAACAATACAAAAGTGGTGAAATATAAAACGAAATTGCAGCAGGCGGCTTTGAACTATCCGTATATAATACAGTCAACGTGAATGAGACAGAAATCGCAAATATAGAAACTGAAACAAGTTTGCAGCAGACGACTTTGAAACTATCTGTATACAACACAATCGTCGTGAATGGGACAGCATTGTCGCAAATGGAGAAGCTGCTCACGGCGAGCAATTTCTCCATTCAGCCACAGTCCTGTAAGGAATAGTATGGCGGGCTACAGAAGAAGGTCGTCTGTAAGCATACGATGGATCAATAAAATTAAATTAAACCCCGGCTCGAGCGACCTCTCCAACTGCCACGATGTTTTTATATAGGTATAAGCCCTCTTACACCAATGATGTAAAAAAGCAAGCCTTACTGCTCCTGAAATTTTAGACTTTTGGGAACACTGTGATGGATCGATAGCATTTTACTGCACACCCAAAGCCTCCCGTAAATAGGAATACTCATAACATCATGTTTTCTTCAACTTATTACTAACAAAATTCACATAGACAAAATTATAACAAGACATAATGTTGATGACTGCAGTATTCATTGGTCATGCCTACATGAAAGCCAGGCAACGCCTGCCAGACAAAACAACCGCCACCCTGTGCCTCGATACCCTGACGATAATTTATACGAGTGTGTATCGGGCGGTGCCTTTCCGAGCGCTTCATGGGGCCTGAAAGGTACCCGCGCGATGGCCATTAGGACCAGATTTTTTAAAAGGAGATTCTCCTACGGCCACCATCCGATCGAAGCAAGCGTCTTCTAGGCGCCGGGTCCGGCCGGGTAGCTCAGTGGAAACTAGCGTATCCGTCTCGTGACCTGCAGGTTGCGAGTTCGATACCCGGTTGAGGCAAACTTTCTTTCCGGCGATTTTTCGCCTCTCACCTCTGATGCATGTGAGAAAAGTAGTCAATGACTTGGAAAGAAAGTTGTGTCAGTACTAGTGTGAGAAAGCCAGGAAGCACGTGCGTTGGTGCACTGACAGCCGTGATATGACCTAAGCTGTTACAACGGCGTTAAACTGCAATACAAACGAAATCCAAGCGTCAGACAGAGATCGAATGGTGCTCGACCAATGTGCTTTTATCATTATCCAATGACCCTCCCCTCGGTAACATCCCCCCCCCCCCCCCCGTGAAAAAGGCGCGGTCGCCGTGAAGTTTAAAATAGTGCCTTAGAAACCTTCGACGGGGTGCTGTCCGACGACCAAATTTGCAGCTGCCAAAGCTCGATTTCGGATTTCGGAACATTTCGTTGTACGATTCTGGGGTTTAGGCTTACATTTCAGTGCAAGCTTTAAGATTGATTGATTGATTGATCGATCGATCGATTCATCGCTCGATCGATTGATTGATTGACTGATTGATTTTCGGGCAGTTTTTAACATCTCACGGCGATAGCTCCCTTGTTCATGTTCGTCCTGGGTTTCGGGAGTTCTTGCGGCCAATTTTCTACTCAATGTATGAGAGCAATCAAAGAAGCTAAGGTAAACAATGATTTCCCCCCTCTACCACCCTACCCCCTAAATCTGGCTATCTGTATGTTTCATTAGAGAAAATTTACAATTCGGACCTGTTTTGGGCGCGTGCGTTCGTGCACGTGTATGAGCGTTATCTACATTAATTCTTCATTGGGCTACATTCCGATATTTAGGCTTTTAAAATTATATTTTGTTACATTTTGTTGTCGCCGTTTCCATATTCCGTAACATTCCGTGAATTGGGCTCCTACATTCCGTAACATTTTCTAAATGTTCCGTTAATGAAAATGCACATTTTGGGTCTGTTTGAGAGCGTGCGTTCGCGCGTGCGCGCGCGTGTGTATGTTAATTTATTCTTTATTTATTTACATTCCGGTATTTAGACTTCGGAGATTACATTTTGTAACATTTCGTTGTTGCCATTTCCACATTCTGTAACATTCCGTCAATAAGGTATCTACATTCCGTAAGATTTTCTAAATCTGGCAATTTCAATGTTTCTTTTTTTTTTGTTAGCGTGTGTGCGTGGGTGTGTGTATTTTGTCTACATCTCTATTTCATTTAGCTACATTCCGGTATTTAGGCTCTTAATATTACATTCCGTAACATTCCGTTGTTTCTGCTTCTACATTCCGTAACATTCCGTGAATTAGGCATCTACATTCCGTGACATTTTGTAACATTTTGTTACATTCCGTGAATTAGGCACCTACATTCCGTAACATTCCGGTAATTAGTATACCCGTAAAATCACCAAATGCACAATTTAATAATTTAATTAAGATCCCATTCAAATGATTCATTATGGTGAAGGGGCTAGGGTGTTAACATTCATTAATAAAACTGAAACAGCAGAAAGTTACTCTCTACCCCCTTATTTTTCTTTGTACCCCCAATTCAAAACCTGGAGGGTGCATGTACTCCCAAACTGAAAACCCAGTGGGCATGCTGCATGTTGAGAAATTTTCAGTCGCAGAGTCACCTGAGATCGGTTAACCGCTTACATTATGACCGTACAAATTTCTTTTCTCAACATGCCATTTTAAATGAAGGATAAGGAATATTGCAGTCAACTTTTTTACAAAACTTGGACATGTTTTCACAAAAATATTAATATAGAAACTGTTGAGGTTTATACATTTTCCGTTGAGAAAACAGGTTTTTAATGCTGAGTAATCAAGTAAAAACGGCATTGTTTTGAGACAAAATCACCTGTATTCTAGCACAGTCAAATGATCATGGCATCTCCATTGTTCTAAGGAAGGTTCACGGTGCACATATTTGTTCCTTATAATTGTGTACACATAACAAACAAGTAACTGGATATGAATATGTTATAACAACTATCAAAATTAATGAAAAAACACCGGCTGGACTTACCATGTGAACACAGTTTTTAGCTCCACTGGCCGAAGGCCAGCGAGCTATTGTCATGGCGTTGTGTCCGTCGTGCGTCCGTCCGTTCGTCCGTGCGTGCGTCCGTAAACTTTTTCTTTAAAAAACTTCTCCTCAGAAACTATTGACTGGATTTTTACCAAATTTCACAGGAATGTTCCTTTGGTGGTCCTCTTTCAAATTCCTTCAAATAATTGTGTTCCATGAAGAATTCTGGTTGCCATGGCAACCAAAGTAAAAAACCTTTAAAAATCTTCTCCTCCCAAACCGCTATTTGGATAGCATTATTATTTTGCAGGAATGTTCCTTAGATACAGGTTTACAGAATTCCTTTAAAAAAAAAAATGATCTGTCAAAAAACATGGCTTTTATGGGAGACTCATTTTCCTTTTATGGTATAAAGTAAAATCTTTGAAAAATTTCTTCTCTAAAACTATTCATTGGATTTCATTGTTGTTTTGCAGGTAAGTTCCTATGGTGGTTGTCTGCCAAATTGTTTCTATGGTGGTTGTATACCAAATTCCTTTTAAAAAAATGATACACCTAAAAACACATTTTTTTATAGACAAGGCTTATATTTCAAAAAAATGTTCTTCTCCAAACCTATTTATTGTGTTAGTTTTATCGACTAACAAAGAAAAAGGAAGAAAATTGGATTGACTTGACCTAGTCAGGGCTGTCCTATTTAAGCCCACACATTTTCCTTGGTATTAAGATCACAGTTTACTCCAATGATATGCTATTAGTTAGTACTAGTAATGAAATATCACTGGCCATAAATAAGATAAAAGCTTGAGCACCTTTCACAACTTGAGCTTTTCAATTTTGCCTTATTACTAAGCCTGAGTAACCATGCCAAGATAAAAAAGAAAAAGTATTTCAATAACAAAACCCCCATGTTGTAGGTACTTTATAGTCCTTTTGATATAGAACAAGAGAACCTCTGCACTTTTATTAGTTCTGGTAAAGGTTTGTTGACCTACTAATGAGTAAATGCAGAGTGGACAGAGAAGGGGTGTAAATCCTGGTGACCTGGTACACAGTGGGACAGGGCTTTACATTTGTGATAAGGCATTAATGTTACCCAGTCAAACTGATCCCGCAACTTCAGTACACCAGAATTAATCTGTGCCCTGGAGCAGGATATTTGATTTATGTAAATGCATTTGTAGACCATTTTGTGTTGTTTGCCACAGAAGACATTCTAACTGTGAAAAGTTGATTATTAGGGATTAGGTGTTCATTGTATGCCAGCATATTTCATTCTATCTGGTGTATTGATGTAAGTTGATCTATATTGCTATAACATTCATTCATTTGCCCTCCTAGCTGTTCTTTTAGATTACCCCTTTACCACACAATCACAACTTTTAACGACCCTGAGAAAGACATATTTTCTATATTTTGATGTTTCCCCACCCAAAATGGTTTGTGAAAGGACCTGTTGCAGACAACATATCTTCAAATTAGTAAGACATATATAAAAAAGGATAGAAATTATTGTGGGAAACTAAGAAAATGCTGGTTACCATTTTTTTCTTCTTTTCTCACAAGTTTTTTCCATACCTTTTTTCTTTAGTGAGCTAAAATGCAGGATTGAATGGTAATTGTTAAAAACTTCTTTTCGCCATTATAGAAATATCAGGCCTGTGGAGCGATACAGGCGCTCAAGCGCCTCTAGTTGACACCAAGTGACGGATAGCCACTGCACAGAATCCCAAGTCACATAAAATGCATACTTCCGGTACTACACTGTAGTGTTCTACCAAGAGTTACATTAAAGAGAGGGGACAGATGACCATTAACCCTGCAAATATTGGGGACTGCAAATATTGGGATATGTTTATTCTGCAGGCGTATTTGCTTGCCCACCATGGCAGTTACGACACCAAATACAAGGTGTTTTTACCGTTGATTGATACCCCATTGGCACTCTAATAGATAATAATAGCAGTAACCCTTTCTATACACTGGTGTTTAGCCCATTACTACACAAATATGAAGTTTTGTGCCACTGCATTAAATAGCCTTAGTAAATATTGTGAGAAAAGTTGCAATTTCTTGTAACAAATGGTTGTCTCTTTTTTCCAAATCTTATTGCAAATTGTTGAAAATGAAATTTTCAAATTCTTCTAGAATCAAAGATTAAATTTTAACCCTTTACCACACAAGTCCGAGTTATATCGACCTGGAGCATAAACGCTTTTGAAAACATTGTGATAACAGGAGAAAATGCTGGTTACCAGCATTTTCTCCTTTTCCCACAATGTTTTCAAAAAGCTTTCTTTCCAGGGTCATGAAAACCCGGGATTGGTCGGTAAAGGGTTAATTGAAACTTATTCAAAGAATTCAAATGTTTTAAAAATTATGCTTAACCCTTACTGAATAGTCTCGAGTTTTAAAGACCTTGATGAAGAAGACTTTGGAAAACATTGTGGGGAAATGGAGAAAATGCTTGTAAACAGCATTTTCTCCTTTTCCCACAATGTTCCCTACCCTGTTATGAGAAAATTCAGTCATTTCATCCCTATTTAATTTGTTGTCTGCAAATGTTTTCAATTCAGACAAGTCCAAGATTTTGTTGTGTGGGTGAGAGTTAAAACAATTTTGCATCACATACCAATAGAATTTGGCATTTATAACATGCGAACATAAGGGTTGTAAATTCCTTTGAGGAGAGGCAACTCAAAACGCTTTTATACTTTGTTGCCACATTTCGGTACATTTCAACAGATGCTCATAGTAAATGCTCAAAAAGCCTTCTTCCTTCAAGTTTTATAAAACAGGATTGTTTGCTACAGCATATAAATTGCTTTCCATTTTGTGGCAAGTACATGTACATGTATCTAAGGAAATGGTGCAAAGATCTTCTTTATTAATTTAATTTGTTACTTATATAGTTGTTTTCCTTTCAGCTCCTATACATAAAAAGCTCTATTTTGGAAGAAGAACTCAGCATTACCTATGGAAAAGTTTCTAAAAGCCAGTGATTTGTGTGCTGAGTTTTTAGTCAGCCAGCTGGACAAAAATGGTGTCATTAAAGATCCAGCTGTCAGTACTGACCTGTGTTCACAGTACAAACTAGCCACATTACTGCTGATTAGTGGTCATTCTGTCGAGGGTCAGAGACTACTGGACAGAATAAAGAAAGATTTTTTACAGGTATATATTGAGTCTTATTTTAACAATAACACTTTACCAGCATTACCCATATATAACTCTTTACCAAACAACAAAATTTTAGACCTGTCTAAATTAAAAGCACATGCAGACAACGACTTAAATGTGATTAAAAAGCTGAAATTTCTCTTTGGAATTGTGAAAACATTCTTGGGAAAGGAGAAAATGTTGACTACCAGGATTTCCTTCTTTTCCCACAATATTTTAATAAGCCTCTTTCCTTAGGGTCTTTAGAACTTGGGATTATGTGGTAATGGGTTAAAAAATCCAAGGAAAAAGGCTTTCAAGAACATTTTTGGAACAGGAGGAAATGCTGATTGCCAGCAGTTTCTCCTTTTCCCTCAATGATTTCTATCCTATCAGACAACTACAACTCATATGGGCCAATTTAAAATTTGTTATCTGCAGTTTCAGATTGGAAGAGTCAACAATTCATTGGGTTTGGAATGGGTTAACTCACCCTTGAATGACAAGATTTTATACCATCTTTAGTGAAAGTAATTTCAGACAATAAATTAGATATGACACAATTTATGGAATTTGAGTAAAAAATGAAAGAAAACATTGTCAGAAAAGGAGAAAATGGTTTTTCCACAATATTTTCCAAAGCCTCCTTTCTTAGGGTTGTTAAAACTTGGGATTGTGTGATAAAGGGTTAACTTGCTATCCATTGACAAGATTTTAAACTAGTCCATGTTGAAGGCGCTGGCAGATGACAAATTTAATGCCACTAAAATGATGGGATTTGTCTTCAAAGGAGTTGAAAACAAAGCAGGAAAAGGAGTACATGTACATTATAAGTCTTGTATCAGACCACTTTTTTGAAAACAATGTAGCATCAGGAGAAAGTGGTTGTATCCAGGAATTTCCCATTTTGCAAGAATTTAATGGTTTCACTTGTATTCTTTTAACTCTTTACCAGATGACAAAATTTCAGACTTGTCCAAATTGAAAGCATTAGCAGATGCACAAAATAAAAGTGGTTTAACTTTTTACCAAATGACAAAATTTTAGACTGGTCCAAATTGAGAGCATTTTCAGGCGACATAATATATGTGACTAAAAAGTTGAAATTTGTTTTGGGAAGGGTAGAAAACATTGTGGGAAAAGGAGAAAATGCTGGTTACCAGCATTTTCTCCTTTTCCCACAATGTTTTCAAAAGGCTTCTTTCACAAGATCGTTTAAAGTGGATTGTGTGGTAAAAAGTTAAATGGTAAAATTTGTCTCTGAAAAACCTTTTTCTTAACTGCTTAAAACACAGTGCCAACTTTTAATGACCTTGAGAAAGAAGCCTTTTGAAAACATCGTGGGAAAAAGGAGAAAATGCCGGCATTTTCTCATTTTCCTACAATGTTTTATACCCTTTGTGAAACAAATTCAATTTTTCAGCCACATTTATTTTGTCGTCTGCAAATGCTATCAGTTTGGACGAGTCTAAAATTTTGTTGTTTGGCAAAGAGTTAAAGGTTGTTAAAACTCAGGATTACTTGGTAAATGGTTAACTCTTTACCAGATGAGAAAGTTTTGGACTTGTCCAAACTGACAGCATTTCCAGGGGTGAATCAAATTTGGCTATGATTATCATACATGTATTTGTCTGAAAGGATGAAAATGTTGTTGGAAAAGAAGAAAATGTTGAATATCAGTATTTTCTCCTATTTTCACACTGTTTTTATTTTTAATAAGGTTTTTCACTGTGTTTAAAACGGTAACTCTTTACCTCTCAGTCATGACTTAACGACCCTGAGGAAGATGGCTTTTAAAAACATTAAGGGAAAAGGAGAACCAAGAACCAATGTTTTCTATCCTATGATTATATAGGTTTCAATTTGGACAAGTCTAAAATTTTGATGTCTAGTAAAGGAAAATTAAGATAATTTAACTCTTTACCACACAATCCCGACTTTTAACAACCTGTGAAAGAAGCCTTTTGAAAACATTGTGGGAAAAGGAGAAAACGCTGGTAACCAGCATTTGCTCCTTTTCCCACAATGTTTTCTACCCTTCCTAAAACAAATTTCAATTTTTTAATCACATTAATTTTGTTGTCTGCAAATGCTTTCAGTTTGGACCAGTCTAAAATTTTGTCATTTGGTAAAGAGTTAAAAAAAAAGAAAACAAGATAATTAAATTTTAGTATAGGATTTAGAAATTATCGTTCAATTTTCATGCAGACGGATGGTGACTTTCTGTCATACCCAAACAAAGATGGTCTGGAGAGGAAAAGTTCTTCTTTTGCAATGTGCCATTTCTGGTCATACATGAATGCCTGGATTGCTATGGGGGCTCACAGATATGGAAGGTGACTTATTATAAATGGAATATTGCAACAGTCTGCATTTCCGATCAGCTTGAGTTGTGTGTGAAAAGAGGTGTGTATTGGATGAGACAGATCTGATGCGCATATCTTTACACTGGAAAAAAGATCTGTACAACTTGTGTACCCTTTCAAATACAAGTTACATGTATATCATTTGCGCAGAACTTAGTTTGTTGTCTATAAATGTTGTCAATATGGACTAGTCCAAAGTTGTGTCATCTGGTATAGACTTAAATTTGTTGTATGCCAATGCTTGCAATTTGGCAAAGTGAAAGATTTTGACATTTGGTAAAGAGTGACATAGTGCATCTGACAGTAAGAAAATTTGAATTTCAGAAATTTAAAGACTTTAGAATTTAGTTAAAGGCCCAGTAGCAGCCAAAAGTAAACAATCTGGGTGTTAAAATGCAATTAAATTTAAAAACATACCTTTCAAAAGTTTTGAAGTGATTGTGATGATGACAACTGTTATTGCTAGGTTAGTCAAAGTAAACTAAAGATAAACAAAGTAAGCTAAAGATAGAGCAACCTAGCAGCATCTTACCTG
Source organism: Tridacna gigas (assembly GCA_945859785.2). Classification (NCBI taxonomy): domain Eukaryota; kingdom Metazoa; phylum Mollusca; class Bivalvia; order Cardiida; family Cardiidae; genus Tridacna; species Tridacna gigas. Next base: position 54,890,540 of record OX244028.2, on the reverse strand, counting down.
ATTTTAAAATTCATTTTTTTTGCCAGCAAATAATACTTGGACCAATCATACAATAACAGATTGTTATCTTCACATTAATTTCCATACTTTTAAATGGTATGATTTAAATGAATTCTAGCACCTGCACCGTTTACTTTTAGCTGCAGTTGGACCTTTTAACAAAGAAAAGATTTTGAACAAAGATGTTGGTTGAGCTTTATTAAAACTTTTTATGACTTTGATTTGAGCTGAGCTTAAGAAAAGTCCTTCTGAGCATTTCCCTGGAATGTACACTCAGTTATGTTTTTTGCAGGTTTGATATTTCCGTTCCAGCGTACAAATACTGTAAGACATTTTACAATCCTGATCTCAAGGCAGTCTGTGTTAGTGAAAAGTTTCTGGAAATCACAGAGAATTCTACGATGGATTGTCTCTCCACAGCTCATTTTGGACTTTTATCGTTGTATATGGGAGGTATATTAGTTAATAATATTTTGTGTATTGCAACATTTTTTATGTTTGACTGTTTGTTAGGTGTTTAACCATTTATCACACAACAGAGTTTTTAACTTTTTCAAAGTTTGAACTGTTTTATTTCTTTTCCAAACAAAACTTGTTTTAACAACTCTGATGTAGATGCCTTTATAAAACACAGTAGGAAAAGGAGAAAATGCTGTTCACCAGCATATTATCCTTTTCACACAGTGTTTTCTGCCCTTCCCAAAACAAATTTTGAGTCACATTTATTTTGTTGTCTGCAAATGCTTTCATTTTGGACTAGTCTAAAATCTTGGTGGTTGGTAAAGGGTCAACCCTTTACTAGGCAACAAAATTTTTGAATCTCATCACCTTTTAAATCTTTACCAAACAACAAAAATGTACACTGGTCCAAATTGAAAGCATTTGCAGGCAACAATTGAAAGATGAATCAAATGATGTAAATTGTCTCTGATGGGCTAGTAAACATTGTGGGAAAAGCAGAAAATGCTGGTTACCAGCATTTTCTCCTTTTCCCACAATGTTTTCTAAAGGCTTCTTCCTCAGGGTCGTTAAAACTTGGGATTGTATGGTGAAGAGTTAAAGCAGACTACAAATTAAATGCTCAAATGATTGGATTTGTCTTCAGAAAGATTCAAAACATTTTGGGCAAGGGAGAAACTTAACTCCTCTTTTACTTTTACTTGTATCAAATTAATTTTTCTACAGAAATCAACACCGCTAAAGACTGCGGAGAAACTTTGCTCAAATTTATTGATGACCAGCCAGATTTCGACAACAACCTATATTTACGAATGTCAGCCCAGACTGGACAGATTATAACCACAATCCCACAAGGCATGGAACCATTCTATGTTGTGAAGAAAGATGCCCGGGATCAGTTATACTTTTTCCTTGGATACCATGGTATCTTCATGATGAAACTTTATCAAGCTACAAATGATAACAGGTAACATCTTACCTTGTCGGAGTCTATATTGTGTTTACCATAGCGTATACCAGGTCCTTGGGCGGAATTAACCCTTAACTAAACAATTCCAACTTTTAATGACCCTGGAAAAAAGGATTTTTGAAATCATTATGGAAAAAGGAGAAAATGCTGGTAACCAGCATTTTCTCCTTTTTTCACAATGTTTTCTATCCTTTCACAGACAAATCCCACCAGTTAAGCATTGTGGTTTTAAATGCTTTCAATATGGACCAGTCTAAGATTTTGTTGTTTGGTAAAGATTTAACTAACCATTCTAAGTTTTATTCTAATTCTAACTAAAGGGAATTTTCTCAGTTGCAAAGGAATGCAGTTAATGATTGGCTAAACCAATAATGTTTTTGTAGGCCTGAAATAGCCTGTTCATTACCACTCAATCCTGACTTTTAACAACCCTGAGGAAGAAGGTTTTTGAAAACATTGTGGGAAAAGGAGAAAATGCTGGTAACCAGCATTTTCTGCTTTTCCCACAATGTTTTCTACCCAATCCAAGAAAAATCGCATCATTTGAGCCACATTAAAATTATTGTCTGCAAATCCTTTCAGTTTGGACGGGCCTAACTTTTTGTTGTGTGGTAAAGAGGCAAGGTGCTAATGAAAAGAAAATGTTCCATGTTAAGGGAAATAATCCAAGTGCTATTCTCCTTTTTCAGGTTTTTGAAAAGTGCAGAAACCATCCTTGACTTTGCCCTTACCTGTCACGAGACTATGGCTGCCTTCAGTTTTAGCCACAAAGTAGCATATGCCGCAGCTCTTGTAGCTGTGGAAACAAAGAACCAGAAATATCGTCGACTGGCTTTAGGACTTTGTGAGTTTCTTGTGTCAATTCAGATGAGCAATGGGTTGTTTGGAAAAGACTTTGAACCTATCGATAGATATGATCAGTCAGCAGAAATATCTATCTGGTTGCGTGAGACGGTATCTGAGTTATCAAAAATCATGTAAACATTACATCTGAGTTACATAAAAATCATGCAAACATGTATCAGAGTTATCGAAAAATTATGTTAATGTTTGAGTTTTCTAAACTAAGGTAAACACTTCAGTTATAGAAAATCATGTAAACACTTGTGCGAGTATTGGAAATCATGTAAATTTCTGGCTGTGCTTTTGAAAATCATGTAAATATTTGTCTGGCTTACTGGTAATCATGTAAACATTCGTCCCCGTTATCAAAAATCAATGCACAAGTTTGTCCGAGTTATTGAAACCCATGTAAATATTCATATGAGTTTTCTGATATCCTCTTAACATTTGTCCTGGTTATTGAAATGACTTTAGAATATTTGTAATTATGGTGTATCCCATACTTAAAATATCAGAGAAAAACCATGTATACTGTAATTATAGTGTAACCTTGACTTTGTACATAAGGATGGAAATATACGGGTAGAGCTGACAAGCTAATTCCAATAATTATTACAAGTTTTCTTTTTTCTTTTTAAAAACATACTGAATATCAGATACTAAGCCATTACTCCGTCTCTCAATGGTTAATTCCTTACCAGATGACATAATTTTAAGACTTGTTCAGTTTGAAAGCATTGGCAGATGACAAATTATATGTGGCTCAAATTATAGGATTTTGCCTTAGAAAGGGTAGAAACATTGTAGAAAGAGGAGAAAATGCTGCTTACCACCATTTTCTCTTTTTCCCATAATGTTTGTTTTCAAAAGCTCTTTCCCAACTGTTTTCCCCAGGGTTGTTAAAACTTGAGATTCATGGGATAATGGCATTAAATCTTTACCAAACGACAAATTTTAGACTAGTACAGATTCAAAGCATTTGCAAACTGCGACATAAATGCGACTCAAAACTTGAAATTTGTTTTTCGAATGGCAGAAAATATTGTGGGAAAAGGAGAAAATGCTCATCACCACAATGTTTTCAGAAGCATTATTTCCAAGAGTTGTTAAAACTCAGGATTATTTGGTAAAGGGTTAAAAGGAAATCATAATAATATGATTGTATTGTCTTTTTGTTAGCTTGTATATCATACTGTTGAATGAAATATGTTTATACTAAGCTAAAAGGAAATCTTGGCTTGATCGTTTGAGAGATGGTCAGGAGGGGTTGTCCAAGGGCAGACAGTGCGGACTTTAAGCAGATTACTTGTGTAACCTAGGACAGTTGTTAGTAAGCAAATAGTTACCACAGATTGATTAAAACTATTGAAAGCAACATGAAACACCATACAAGTCTTTCTTTATGTCTGATTGTTTTAATGGTGTTTTATGTCACTTTCAACATTATTTCAGTTATATCACAGCAACAGCTCACATACTCATTTTTTCTGTCCAGTGTTTCACTAGTACTAGGCTAGGCTCTGATGTAGCTTGCCTAAGGACACTCCCACAAAAAACTCAATGCTTCCTGTAAGGCTCAAACCTTGGGCCATCAGGTTACAGTCCTACACTCTACCACTGAGCCACTGACCCCCTTAATAATGAACAAGTCAACTTCATTTTGTAAGATAAAGAAGGTTAAAACTCAGAGCTTGGAATGAATATACACACCTACAGTTTACACCTTTGGAAAATACACAGGGAAAGGGAGAAACTGCCTCTTCAACCCTGTACCACACGAAAAAATTGTAGACTTGTCCAAATTGAAAGCATTTACAATCGACAAATTAATTGTGGTTCAAATGATGAGATTTGTCTCTAAAAGTGTAGAAAACACTGTGGGAAAAGGAGAAAATGCTGCTCAGCTGCATTTTCTCCTTTTCCCACAATGTTTTCAAGAGCTGTCTACCTCAGGGTCATTAAAACTTGGGATTGGGTGGTAAAGGGTTTAAAGCGCCCATTTTGTCTCCATGCTACTCTGGGGGTAGATCTAAATTTAGTAGCTAGGAATGTTTGTAGCTTCAAATTCTAAATTTGGCTTGGAATAGTCTAAACCTTTATAGGGGTCCTGCATAAAGTGTAGGACTGGTAACCTGGAGGACCTGGGTTCGAGCCTTTTTGGGAGCACTGGGTTTTTCATAGGAGTGTCCTCGGGCAAAACACTTAAGATCGCAAGCCTAGTACTGGTGAAACCCAGGATATACATGGATATGTGATATGACTGTTGAAAGCGGCATAAAACAACATTCAATCAATCAATATAAACCTCTAGTGCTATAAGTACAACTTAACCCTTTTGCACACAATCTCAAGTTTTAATGACCCTGATAGAGAACGCTTTAGAAAACATTGTGGAAAAAGAAGAAAATAATGGTAATCATTATTTTCTCCTTTTCCCACAATGTTTCTCCAGTTTCAAAGACTGCAATCATCTTTTGAATTTCATGTAAATCATTGTCTTCAAATGCTTTAAACATAGGCAAGGCTAGCAAGTTGTTCTTTGTTTAAGGGTAAAATTGTTTGGCAACTTGTATCAAGATAAGGCTGCCTTTTGTGGACAGCGTAGAGCAAGATGTACAGGATGACCTTGGATCTATACTGTCAGCTATTTGATAAGTTATTCTGGAAAAAAATATGACCTTTAAGTTCATTGGGCAAACCTCGGGTGATCCGGTGATCAAGTACCTTGGCTGTATCACGTAGTTTGTTAGGCCCCTACATGGTTCATTTCTTTGCCAGAAGAACACTTTTTTACAGTTTTTAAAATAGAAGGCTCCTCTTTAAAAAAAAAAAAAGAGTCACAATTTTCTGTCGATATTTTTCTAAGAATATTTCTGTTGACAAACAGTTTGCACATTCAATTTTTACTGTGGTTTATCAATACCATTAGGAGCTTTCATCGACAGATTGATAGACGTGAATAACTTCGCAGTAGTTGTTCATGTCATTGCTATGCGATTTACATGGGTGCTGCCATGTTTAATATCATGTGATTGGCAGCTAAAAATGGAAACCTCCTTTGTATGGACAAGGTTAGACTTAGGTATGGAATCGGCCTAGCTGTGACGAGTGTTTCAGATTGCAATGCCATGATTGTGTTCCTGTTGAAACAGTTTGAGTAAGTCCATTTCATGTAATTCAAGTCTTGAAAGCTTTTATCACACAATGAAATATTAGACTTTTCCAAAATAAAAGCATTTGCAGAAGTCAAATTCAATGTGGCTCAAATAATTGAAATTTATCTTTGCGAGGTTGGAAAACATTATGGGAAATGCAGAAAAAGCTGGTTACCAGTATTTTCTCCTTTTCCCACACTGATTCTAAAGGCCTTCTTTCTCAGGGTCTTTGGTAGAGTTAAAGATACATCCTTACAGCCAGAGATTAAATAAAAAAAACATTAAAACTTGAAGGTGTGTAGAATGGCTCAAATTTAGTCAGCTTTGTAAAGATTGATAAATTACCAATATACATATGGTGTAAGGGATAGAGACAGTCAAGCGATTGGTCCTCATTTAAATCTGGAAACAACAACAGTTATTTCCTTGAAGGCTGCCTAAAAATGAAATGCATTTTCTATCAACCATAATCTGTGAAATCTTGCAACTGTCAGAGGCAACATTTGGCATGAAGGTAAAAGAAGGATACTAGTTTCATAAAATAAAGATTATATTGGTTAAAAACTGGCTGAAAGTAAAGATGAAATGGTTTAAAAACTGGCTGAAAATGAGTATAGATGTATCTTTCAAGTTTTACAAAATAATCCCAAATTTTAATGACCCTATGAAGGTTACACCTTGTGCCACTTGATATTGGTCTACACTGGCCATAAAAAAAAAAAGAAAAACAATAAAATGTAATTGGTGCTCGAATTTTACTTGCAACAGAAATAAAGCACAGATTTTGCCATTTAAATCTTCAATACAAGTAATCACAAAACACTTTTACAATGATATGCTGTTTTGACAGAGTAAAGAAAAGTCTTTCATAATTAATTACACACCCTGATAATATATCAAATAACTTAAGTCTGTACCAGACTACAAAATTCTAGACTTGTCTCAATTGAAAGCAATTGCAGATGAATAGTAACATGTGGCTCAATTGACGATTTCAGCCTTTGAAGGGAAAAAAATGTGATGGGAAAAGCAGAAAATGCTGGTTCTCAGCATCTTCTCCTTTTCCCACAATGTTTTCAAAGTCCTACAAAGGTAAGGCATTGTTCGGTAAAGGGTTAAGCAATTAGTGATCTTGGGTACCTTTCACTATGCTGCATAGATTTATGCAAATATTTTTGCGATTGAATATACACACATATATTACGATTCCCACTTTACCCATAGGTATGAGCTGGCATAAAGTTATGCAAATAGTTAACCCTTTCCCAAACAAGCCCTGGTTTTCACGTGTCTGCAGTACATGTCTTTTGAAAATACTTATAATGAGCAATTTCTCCTTTTCCCACACTGTTTTCTACTCTTTTTGTGAACTTTCTGCCATTTTCATCAAATTTAAAATTGTCGTCTGCAAACTCTTTCAATTTGGACCAGTCCAAAATTTGTTGTTTGGGAAAGGGTTAATCAAATTGTACAGTTATGCAGTTCTGTGAAACTTGTTTTCAGACTTGATGCTTGCTTACCTAACTGTGTATGCAAATTTTGTGCATACATATTTTAAAGAAAGAAAGAAGTTTATCTGGAAAAAAAGGTAAACAAATAAACTAAAATAAATAAACTATTCATACATTGTGTTCTCTTGTCACAATATTTTTTTAAAAAAGCTTTCGGCATATCCCCCACCTTCACCACTGAAGCAAGCAGGAGCATGGCTGGACAATAAAGTCAAAGCTGTATATTGTTTGTTTGTTTGTATTGGAATTTAACGCCGTTTCAACAGCTTAGCTCATATCACGGCAGTAGGTGCACCTACGCATGTGTTTCCTTGCTTTCTCATACCAGCACTGACACAATTTTCTAAGCCACTTCCTACATTTCTCACGTGCAACAGAGATGAGGGGCGAAAAATCGTCGGAAATATTTTTACCTCAACCAGCTATCAAGCGCAAAACCACCAGGTCATGAGTCAAGATATGCTAACTACTGAGCTACCTGGCCAGGCCAAACCTGTATAAAGCAGCACTTAAGGTACACTCAAAATGTGCTTGCATAAGACCGATGCTTCCTCTCTACCACGAAATCCAGAGTTTTGTCGACCATGAAAGAAGAAGGCTTTTAAAAAAACATTGTGGGAACCAGCATTTTCTCCTTTTCCCACAATGCTTGTTCTATCCTATCAAGCACAGATGTCATCTTTTGAGCTACACTCAGCTCAGCCAATTTCTTTCTGAGGATTGATGATAGTCTTTGCAACAGGATTCATTCCTCGCTCAACGCTGATCATTGTTTCGACAAGGTTATGTGGGAAAGCAGCCTGTGACTTGGAAAGAATATTGTGCAGTGTACTGGTAAAAGAAACTCCAGGAAAGCATGGATAGGTGCACTGGCCACTGTGATATAACTGAAATAATGTTGAAAACTGCGTTAAAAACCATACAATATAATCAATTTAAGCTACACTTGATTTGTTGTTTGCAAATGCTTTCCATCTGGTCAAGTCCAAAAATATTGTTGTTTGGCAAAGAGCTGTTACAGGTAAATTTCAACATAATTATCTGCCTTCTTGAGAACTTAAGTGGGCACTTCCTTCACTTGTTAACACAATACCAAGTTTTAACAACCCTGAGCGAGAAAGCTTTTGAAAACACTGGTAAAGGAGAAAATGCTGGTAAACAGCATTTTCTGCTTCTTCCACCGTGTTTTCTACTCTTTCACCGCCAAATCTCACAATTCCAGCGACAATTCAGTTGTCATCTACAGTCCATCTACAACTGCTTTCAATTTTGACCAGTCTAAAATTTTATCATTTGGTAAAGAGTTAACCCTTTACCACAAAATCCCAAGTTCTAATGACCCTGAGGAAATGAGGAAAAAGCCATCTTAAAACAATAGTAACCAGCATTTTTTCCTTTCCCCCAATGTTTTCTACCCTATAAAAGAAAAATTCCATCATCTGGGTGACATTCAGATTGTCGTCTGCATATGCTTTGAATTTGGAGAAATTAACATTTTTGTCTCGTAGTAAAGAAAACGGGGTGCTTGCTTCATAGAGGTGGCCACCAAATCAAGTCTCACTCTAAATGCGTTCTAATGTTATGTTATTTTCTGGGTCAGTATTCACCAAACATTCTTTGTCTTATTCTTCAAGAATTTCTAGATTTGAAAATAGCACAACTTCTGATTGGCTAAACCATTTGCCAATCAGAAGTTGTGTTACTTTCAAATTTAGAAAATACTTGTGAATAAGACTGAAAACAACAAATTTTACACCCTTCCAAAGTGGCGTTAATGCATCTGCAAACAGTATCTCCACATGTCAGCCTGTGCAGTCCAGGCAGGCTGACCTGGGCGGAAATGTTTTGCTATTGGTAAATTTTCTGCTTGTCAAAGGACCCGGTGTTCCTCGTGATTCAGTCCGTCGTTATACAAAATGGATTTTATTGATCCATAATCATTTGATGACTTGCAAAGTGTCACTTGTCCAACGTGAAACAATCTGCGTTGCCAAACTAAATGTAAAATGAATGTTGGATATTTTCTTTAAAATGGCAGAAAACACTGTAGGAAAAAGAGAAGATGCTGGTTATCAGCTATTTCTCTCTTTTCCCACTTTGTTTCCTAAAGTCTTTTTCTTAAAGATTAATTAAACCTAGGATGGCAAGGTAAAACACTGATACAGTGTTCTCAAGATAAGCAGTGTCTTTGTAGGAAAAGCAGATAATGCTGGTTATCAGCAATTTCTCTCTTTTCCCACATTGTTTACTAAAGTCTTTTTCTTGAGGGTCAATAAATATGGGACTTTGAGATAACAAATTGATTTAGCATTCTCAAGATAAATAGTATCCACACACTTTTCAGCCATGAGCAAGGAATGATTCTTTTCACAAACAACTGAACAAGAATTCAGATGAATGAAACATGGTATTACACATGGTTTTACCACAACGTAAAACAAGTTGCCATGGAAATCACATTCTCTTTTGAGGTAAGTGATGGTTTTTAATCGTCCGTAATGATATCCATCATCGTGTCGCAATAAAATCTTGTGACATCATTTGGAAGTTCTTTCCATCCACGACAATGGCATTCAAACACTTCCAGCAAGGCACACCTCACTTGTGCAGAAGCCCTACAAATATACAGTATAAAATATATTCCAAAATGGGTTTGATTAACACTATGCCAGGCAACATGAGGTCCTTTGAGACTCACTTGTAAGGTGCAAGACTCATAACCTGTAGGCCCTAGGTTAGAGCCTTGCTAGTATTGGTTTTCACTCGAGTGTCCTTGGGCAAGAGCCCCAGCCTTGTATTGATGAAAACAAGAGGGCCATGATGGCCCTGTATCGCTCCACTGGCTTATAAATATAAACCATAAATACTAAACATTTCAATTCTGAGCCAAATGGTTTCAAAATGAAGACTTAAAAAGTTTTCTCTGTAAAAGCCCATGTGAAAGTTGAGACCCGCAAGGCAAAGCCATTTTTGATCCAAGAGCTATAATTACTTGAACCCTAGTAGAGGTCCACAAGATAAAACCACATGCCAAAATAATACAAGTCTATGCTGTATGGTTATAAATATGGTGATTTTCAAGTTTTGTCCATATGAAGCCTCTGCAAAACATAAGACCCCTGATGCAAGGCTAATTTCAGAAGAAAAAAAAATCAAAACAGGAAGATTTCTTAACTTGTCACTATGTAAGCCCATGTAAAACTTGTGACCCCAGCGGCGGGGCCAATTTTGACCCCAGGGCTAAAATTTTGGCCCCCTTGGTAGAGGCCCACTAGATATAGCAACATGCAAAATTTGGTAGCTCTAGGCCTTATGGCTAGGTAGAGGAAGATTTTTAAAGTTTTCTCTATATAAGCCTATGTAAAACTTGTGACCCCTGGGGCAGAGCCAATTTTGACCCCAGGGCTATAATTTGAAGAAACTTGATAGAGGTCTACTACATAAAGCTACATGCCAAATTTGGTAGCCCTCTGCCTTATGGTTTCAGACAAGAAGATTTTTAAAAGATTTCCAATATTTTTCAGTTTTGTTGCCATGGCAACCAGAGTTTTTGAAGGAATCAAATTCTTTCAAGAAATTCTGAAGAGGACCATGGCAGGATCATTTCTGTGAAGTTTCATGAAAATTGGATGGGTAGTTTCAGAGAAGAAGATGTTTGAAATAAAAGTTAACGCACGGATGGACGGACGGACGCACGGACGGACGGACGCACGGACGCACGACGGACACCGGGCCATGACATAAGCCCGCTGGCCTTCGGCCAGTGGAGCTAACTAGGACATACATGTACATGATTATGTTAGCTGGTGCAGCAATATGGCAGAACAAAAGTTGAAAGCAGCATAAAACACCATTTAATCAATCAACCAGACAACAAAATTTTAGACTTGTCTGGATTGACATCACTTGTAGTTGACAAATCAGGCTCAAATTATGAGATATGTCTGTGAAAGGGTAGAAAACATTGTGGGAAATGGAGAAAATATTGGTTACCAGCATTTTCTCCTTTTCCTACAATGTTTTCAAAAGCTTTATTACTCAGGAAAGTTAAAACTCAAAATTGTGTGGCAAAGGGTTAATGAAATAAGAGAGGGGAGGAAAATGCCCTGAACCCAAACACATACAAGCATTTACTACATGATCCTGGGTTTTAACAAACAAGAGGAAGAAGGCTTATGAAAACATTGTCGGAAAATGAGAAAATGCTGGTAATCAGCATTATCTCCTTTTCCCACAATGTTTTCTACTTTCCACAGTCAAAAAAGCGTAAATCCAGTCACAAATAAATTGTTGTTTGGAAATGCTTTTAATTTGGATGACTGAAAATTTTTGATGTTTGGTTAAGAGTTAAAAACATTGTGGGGGGGGGGGGGGGGGGAGGTATTGTCATAACCAGCATTTTATCCTCTTTTCCCACTATGCTTTTTATCCTTTCAAAGATAACCGATTTATTTACTATAGTCTATCGTCTGCAAATACTTCTATTGTGAACAAATCCAAAATCTTATCATATGGCATGGAGTTTACCCTTTCCCATACAGTTCCAACTTTAAGCGACCCTGAGAGATAATGCTTCTGAAAATATTGTGGGAGTTGGAGAAAATGCTGGGAACCAGTATTTTCCCCTTCACTTGCAATGTTTTCTACTCTTTCATAGAACAATACCATCATTTTATCAACATATGATTTGTTGTCTGCAAATGCTCTTAACTAAGACTACAATTTTATCATTTGGTATGGAGTTAAAAGATCAGTTTGTAGATTCTTGTGGCATTCTGCTACTGGTTATAAGCACTTTATAACAATATATATTTTGATTGATACATTTTTTCAAGAAAAGTGTATACTCTTTATCAAACAACAAAATTTTAGACTGGTCCAAATTGAAAGCACCTGCTTAAAAATTTTAGACTGGTCTAAGTTGAAAGACAAACTAAGCGCTTCATAAATTAGGAAATTTTTCTTTGAAAGGGTACCAGCATTTTCTCCTTTTTCACCACAATGTTTTCAAAAGTCCTTTTCCTTGGGATCTTTAAAACTCAGGTTTGTGTGGTAAAGAGATGATAAACTTGTATATTCTTGTAATTGTGAGCAGTGCCTGACAATTGTTTTCAAAAGGGGTAAAGACACCTACCCATTTCTAATGATAATGCTTCTTATTTTCTCCATCAGACTGTCCATCTTTTCTCTGTCATTCTGTTCTAGATCTTGACCAATAGCCTGTAACTGAAATACACAAATTATTCAGTGGTGTAAAAGTATATAAACCTTATTAACTCTTTACCACATGACAAAATTTTAGACCAGTCCAAATTGAAAAGCATTTGCAGACGACAAATTATATGCAACTGAAGAATTGAAATTTGTTTTGGAAAGGGTAGAAGACATTGTGGGAAAAGGAGAAAATGCTGGTTACCAGCATTTTCTCCTTTTCCCACAATGTTTTCAAAAGGCTTCTTTTCTAGGGTCATTAAAAGTCGGGATTGTGTGGTAAAGAGTTAACAAACAATTCCATGTTTTAATGACCCTCAGAAAGATAACTGAAAACATTGTGGGAAAAGGAGAAAATGCGGTTAACTTCTAACTAAACCATACCAGATTTTACCACCTCTTTGAAAACATCATAGTAAAAGAAACAAGAGGGCCACTGGCCTTAAAGTGCTCACCTAGAGTAAAGTCATCTAGGATTGATAAAGCTGAAAAGATCCTGGAAGTGATGATTTAAAACATATGAGTGTTCTTGACCTATTTTTCGACCTACTTGACCTATTTTTGAACTTGTAAGAGATATCATCAAGACAAACATTCTGGCGATATTTCGTGAGTATTGAAAGGAAAATGTGGCCTCCATAGATTACGCACAATATTTTTTTTTTAAGATTTGTCCCAGTGACCTACTTTTTGACCAAACATGACCCAATTTTGAACTTGTCTGATATATCATCAAGACAAACATTCTGACCAATTTTCATTAGAACTGGTCTGAAAATTTGGCCTCTTGAGTGCTCACAAGTTTTTTTTCTAAGATTTGGCCCACAGACCTACTTTTTGACCTGATACATTGTACAAGGTTTCATAAAGACAAACATTCTGACCAAGTTTCATGGGTATCGAGATAAAAGTCTAGCCTCTAGGATGCACACAGGATTTTTCTAAGATTTGATCTGGCGACCTACTTTTTGACATGACATTACCCAATTTCAAACCTGTCAGAGATACCATCAAGACAAACATTCTGACTAAATTTCATGAGTTTCTTGCTGAAAATGTGGCCTCTGGAGTGAACACAAGTTTTTTTTAAAATATTTGTCCCAGTGACCTACTTTTTGAACCAACCTGACCCAGGTTCAAACCTGTCTAAGACACCATCAAGACAAGTGTTCTGACCAAGTTTCATGAGTATTGGACTAAAAATGTGGCCTCTGGAGCGCAGACAAGGTTTTGCTAAATTTCGACTTAGTGACCTACTTTTTGACCCGACATGACCCAATTTCGAAGGTGTTCGAGATATTATCAAAACAAACATTCTGACCAAGTTTCATGAGTATTTGATTCGAAATGTGGCCCCTAGAGTGCACACATGGTAATTGTTGACGCCTTGACGATGGATGCCGGACACAGCAAGATCACAAAAGCTCACCTTGAGCATTTCGTGATCAGGTAAGCTAAAAATGCTGTAAACTAGCATTCTTTCATTTATGAACAATGCCTTCAAGTCTTTCAGAGACAAATCCCATCATTGCAGCCACATTTACTATGTTGTCTGCAAATGCTTCCCATTTGGACAAGTCTAAAATTTTGTCCTTTGGTAAAGAATTAACCATTTACATGTTCTTTACAAATAAAGATTTAACTCTTAACCACACAAAAAATTGACTGATTGATTGTATGGTGTTTAACACCATTTTTAGCTCCACTGGCCGAAGGCCAGCGGGCTTATGTCATGGCCTGGTGTCCGTCGTGCGTCCGTCTATCTGTCCGTCCGTGCGTTAACTTTTATTTCAAACATCTTCTTCTCTGAAACTACTCATCCAATTTTCATGAAACTTCACAGAAATGATCCTGCCATGGTCCTCTTCAGAATTTCTTGAAAGAATTTGATTCCTTCAAAAACTCTGGTTGCCATGGCAACAAAACTGAAAAATATTGGAAATCTTTAAAAATCTTCTTGTCTGAAACCATAAGGCATAGGGCTACCAAATTTGGCATGTAGCTTTATGTAGTAGACCTCTATCAAGTTTCTTCAAATTATAGTCCTGGGGTCAAAATTGGGTCTGCCCCAGGGGTCACAAGTTTTACATAGGCTTATATAGAGGAAACTTTAAAAAAATCTCCCTGTACCTAGCCATAAGGCCTAGAGCTACGAAATTTTGCATGTAGCTATATCTAGTGGGCCTCTACCAAGCAGGCCAAAATTTTAGCCCTGGGGTCAAAATTGGCCCCGCCGCAGGGGTCACAAGTTTTACATGGGCTTACATAGTGACAAGTTAAGAAATCTTCCTGTTTTGATTTTTTTTTTTGAAATTAGCCTTGATCAGGGGTCTTATGTTTTACAGAGGCTTCATATGGACAAAACTTGAAAATCACCTTATTTATAACCATACAGCATAGACTTGTATTATTTTGGCATGTGGCTTTATCTTGTGGACCTCTACCAGGGTTCAAGTAATTATAGCTCTGGGATCAAAAATGGCTTTGCCCTGCGGGTCTCAACTTTCACATGGGTTTTTACAGAGAAAAGTTTGTAAGTCTTCATTTTGAAACCATGTGGCTGAGAATTGAAATGTTTAGTATTTATGGTTTATATTTATAAGCCAGTGGAGCGATACAGGGCCATCATGGCCCTCTTGTTAACTTTATTTCAGCTATATTGCAGTGGCCAGTGCACCAGAGGTCCCCTGTTCTCAAGTTTTTTACCCTACTGACTACACTACTGCGGCTTGGCAAAGATCCCGAGGAAGAAGGCTTTTAAAGACATTGTGAGCAAAGGAGAAAATGCTGGTGACGACTACTGACTTTCCTAAATACACTTTTATCATTATTTGAAGCTACATGAACAATCTTTCAGTTAAAATAAATTATTGTTCTGTTTTTTCATCGTAATTGTATTTTAGGCATGTAAATTCCATAACAATGTCCAATTGATTGATTGTATGTTGTTTAATGCCATTTTCAACATTATTTCAGTTATATCGCGGCGGCCAGTGCACTTATCCATGCTTTCCTGGAGTTTCTTTTACCAGTGCTCCACACAATATTCTTTCCAAGCCACTGTCTGCTTTCCCACATAACCATCGCCATAACAATATTCAGCGGTGAGAGAGAAATGAATCCTGTCACAATGACTATCATCAATCCTCGGAAAGAAATTGGCCAAGCTGGGGATAGAGCCAGCTACCTCCTGTTTTTAAGTTCTGTACGCTACTGACCGAGCTACGAGGCTTGGCAACAATGTCCAAGATTATGCAAAACCCAGATATGTGTCTGAATCATTTAGGCATTTATCGGTACTGGTCCTAGGCAAAATATACATGTAATGAACAATTTTTCCTGTCATGCTTGAATTGAGGGCAATATTGTTTTGATTTGCCTCTCCCATGATTTCTTGATTGTACTGGCTCATTGTTTTCCATCCAGAGTTTACTCATCATGACAAGCAAGATTTTCATGCAACAGTAATGCATAAAATTACCAATTAGTAAAAGAAAAGTATTATACCCTATCGTATCCAGTTTATAAGGTGTAAATAAGTGCTACATGGTAGCCTTCCATGTATATTTGGTGTCATAAATGGGCCCAAAAATAGGCCCACAGATTAATGCTTTATCACACAACAGAATGATAGACTTGTCCAAATTGAAGAGAAGTGCAGAACGAGAAATACAATGTGGCTCAACTGATAGGATCTGTCTTATTGGGGTAGAAAACACTGTGGAAAAAGAAGAAAATGCTGGTTACCAGCAATGGGAGCTAAAATACATGAACTTATTACCTGTTCATTTAAGCATTCAAACTCATCATTTGACACATCTTTACAGTCAATGATCAAGTTTATATAATCAAATAGTGGTGAGACTAGAGGTTTGAACACTTCACCTCCCGCAGTCCGCATCACACCAAACACTTGACACATAAAACTGAACACATTAAGAAAAGCTGATGTGTTGTTTTTAAGGTTTTCTTTATCTGTAAAAAAAAAAACAAAATAAATTTATCAATACTTAACTCTTTACCAGATGACAATATTTTGGACTCAACCAAACTGAAAGCATTTGCTGACGATATATTAAATGCCACTCAAATGATGAATTCTGTCTTTGATATGGCAGAAAACATTGTGGGAAAAGGAGAAAATGCTGGTTACCAGCATTTTCTCCTTTTCCCACAATGTTTTCAAAAGCCTTCTCTCTCAGGGTTGTTAAAACTTGGGATTGTGTGGTAAACAGCTAACCCTTGCCAGACAACAAACATTAGAATTGTGTAAATTGGAAGCATTTGCAGATGCTAAATTAAACAATGATTTCTGTCTTTGACAAGGCAGAAAACATCATGGAAAAAGGAGAAAATGCTTGTTTCAAACATTTTATTTTTTCACAATGTTTTCAAAGGCCTTGTTTTTCAGGGGTGTTAAAACTTGAGATTGTGTGGTAAAGAGTTAACCTTTTAACAGACAACAGAATATTAGACTAAGTTTTGTGCACATTGAAAGCAAAATTAATGCAGACAGAAAGTTAAATGTGGCTAAAATTTGTCTATGAAAGGGTAAACTAGAGGCGCTTGAGCGCCTGTATCGCTCCACAGGCCTGATATTTCTATAATGGCGAAAAGAAGTTTTTAACAATTACCATTCAATCCTGCATTTTAGCTCACAAAAGAAAAAAGGTATGGAAAAAACTTGTGAGAAAAGAAGAAAAAAATGGTAACCAGCATTTTCTTAGTTTCCCACAATAATTTCTATCCTTTTTTATATATGTCTTACTAATTTGAAGATATGTTGTCTGCAACAGGTCCTTTCACAAACCATTTTGGGTGGGGAAACATCAAAATATAGAAAATATGTCTTTCTCAGGGTCATTAAAAGTTGTGACTGTGTGGTAAAGGGGTAATCTAAAAGAACAGCTAGGAGGGCAAATGAATGAATGTTATAGCAATATAGATCAACTTACATCAATACACCAGATAGAATGAAATATGCTGGCATACAATGAACACCTAATCCCTAATAATCAACTTTTCACAGTTAGAATGTCTTCTGTGGCAAACAACACAAAATGGTCTACAAATGCATTTACATAAATCAAATATCCTGCTCCAGGGCACAGATTAATTCTGGTGTACTGAAGTTGTGGGATCAGTTTGACTGGGTAACATTAATGCCTTATCACAAATGTAAAGCCCTGTCCCACTGTGTACCAGGTCACCAGGATTTACACCCCTTCTCTGTCCACTCTGCATTTACTCATTAGTAGGTCAACAAACCTTTACCAGAACTAATAAAAGTGCAGAGGTTCTCTTGTTCTATATCAAAAGGACTATAAAGTACCTACAACATGGGGGTTTTGTTATTAAAATACTTTTTCTTTTTTATCTTGGCATGGTTACTCAGGCTTAGTAATAAGGCAAAATTGAAAAGCTCAAGTTGTGAAAGGTGCTCAAGCTTTTATCTTATTTATGGCCAGTGATATTTCATTACTAGTACTAACTAATAGCATATCATTGGAGTAAATTGTGATCTTAATACCAAAGAAAATGTGTGGGCTTAAATAGGACAGCCCTGACTAGGTCAAGTCAATCCAATTTTCTTCCTTTTTCTTTGTTAGTCGATAAAACTAACACAATAAATAGTTTTGGAGAAGAACATTTTTTTGAAATATAAGCCTTGTCTATAAAAAAATGTGTTTTTAGGTGTATCATTTTTTTAAAAGGAATTTGGTATACAACCACCATAGAAACAATCTGGCAGACAACCACCATAGGAACTTACCTGCAAAACAACAATGAAATCCAATGAATAGTTTTAGAGAAGAAATTTTTCAAAGATTTTACTTTATACCATAAAAGGAAAATGAGTCTCCCATAAAAGCCATGTTTTTTGACAGATCATTTTTTTTTAAAGGAATTCTGTAAACCTGTATCTAAGGAACATTCCTGCAAAATAATAATGCTATCCAAATAGCGGTTTGGGAGGAGAAGATTTTTAAAGGTTTTTTACTTTGGTTGCCATGGCAACCAGAATTCTTCATGGAACACAATTATTTGAAGGAATTTGAAAGAGGACCACCAAAGGAACATTCCTGTGAAATTTGGTAAAAATCCAGTCAATAGTTTCTGAGGAGAAGTTTTTTAAAGAAAAAGTTTACGGACGCACGCACGGACGAACGGACGCACGACGGACACAACGCCATGACAATAGCTCGCTGGCCTTCGGCCAGTGGAGCTAAAAACACTAAGAAATAAAGGAAATGCTGGTCACCTTCGTTCTCCTGTTTTGAAAATATTTTTAAAAAGCTGTCTTCCCCATGTTCATTAACCATTTACCACACAATGCCAATTTTTAACAACCCTGAGGAAGAAGCCTTTTGAAAACATTCTGGGAAAGGAGAAAATGCTGGTAACCAGCATTTTCTCCTTTTCCCAAAATGTTTTCTACCCAATCAAAGAAATATCACATTATTTCAGCCACACTGAAATTGCTGTTTACAAAAAATTTAATGCTTTCAGTTTGGACGGGTACGAGACTTTGTTGTGTGGTAAAGGGTTAAAACATGGAATTTTTTTGGTAAAGTTTATCTCTTTACCAGGCTCTTCTTCCACAATGAAAGCATTTACTTACAACAAATTAAATATGACTGAAATGATGACATTTGTCTTTGATAGAGAAGAAAATATTGTGAGAAAAGGAGAAAATCTTGGCTACCAGCAGCTACCAGAGATATTTAACTATTACAAGTTATATAAATGAAAAACATTTGAAGGAAATGGCTGACTGATTAAATTGAATAGTGTTTTAAACAACTTTCTATATCATTTCAGTCATATCATGGCAACATCTCACTTAAACATGTTTCTCTTGTGTTTAACCCTTTATCAAACAACAAAATTTTAGACTAGTCCAAATCGAGAGCATTTGCAGACGACAAAATAAATGTGACTGAAAAATTGAAATTTGTTTTGGAACGGATATAAAACATTGTGGGAAAAGGAGAAAATGCTGGTGACCAGCATTTTCTCCTTTCCCCACAATTTTTTCTACCTTTCCCAACACAAATTTCAGTTTTTCCATCACATTTATTTTGTCGTCTGCAAATGCTTTCAATTTGGAAGCATCCGAAATGTTGTCGTTTGGTAAAGAGTTAACAGAACATAATATTCAACATAACAGAAAACTTATGATGAGAATTGCCTATGGGATACATCTGCAGAATCCCATGAAACCATAAATGATTGGGAAAATAAATTTGTCTGCCTAACTGATTTTATTTTTGAATTTAACTCTTTACCAAACGACAAAATTTTAGACCAGTCCAAAATGAAAGCTTTTACAAACGACAAAATAAATCTGACTCAAAAATTGAAATTTGTTTGAAGAGTAGAAAATATTGTGGGACAGGGAGAAAATGCTGGTTACCAGCATTTTCTCCTTTTCCCACCATGCTTTCAAAAGGTTTTTTCCTCAGGGTCGTTAAAAGTCTGGATTGTGTGGTAAAGGGTTAAGTTGGCTGGCTCATTTATTCATTATTAACTACATGTACAGATGGCACTTCAGACTTAACATCATTTAGATGCTCTCTGCACTTTGAAAAATCTTTTTCTTGCATGCAATGATCAGACACTCACATAGGGGATTTTCAGAAAACAGGATGATAGTGCAAGAGCCCATCCTAGAATGGACTCAGTATTTGGTAACGTTTAGAACTTGACAGAAAGCAATGTCATATAATTCATTTTACCTTTAAAATCTGCTTGTATCATCGACAACAAGCAGGAACGAAACTTTGTCCCATTTGCCTCAATCCCTGTTAGTTTATCACAAATAAAAGCCCCTGTTTTTGCAAATTCCCTGTCTGATACACACTTCTGGTATATAATTTCTGTCATTTGTTTCAAATTGTCGTCACCAGCAGCGGCGTTTTCAGCCAATTCATAGATATTTGTCAGATCCTCGTCACTAACATCTAATGTAAGTCTGTCTAAGAGTTCCTGAATTTCTCTCATGCTATCTCCTGCTGCCAACTTTTTTCTGTCGTTGGAACCATTTTCAACAATCTGTGTGTAGGAATCAGAAATAAACTCTTTACTAGGCTACAGAATTTCAGACTGATCTGAATTGAAACCATATGCAGATGAAAAATTAATCCTTTACCAGATGAAAAAATGTCAGACACTAACTGTGGCTCAAATTACAAGATCTGTGTATCAAAGAGTAGATAACATTGTGACAAAAGGAAAAAAACGCTGGTCCCAAGCATTTTCCCCTTTTCCAACAATGATTTGCAAAACCTTCCATGTCAGGGTCTTTAAAGCTCCCTGTGTAGAACAGGGTTAAATGAATGTTTTTGTCTGTGAAAGGGTTGAAACACTGTGCGGAAAAGAGAAAATGCTGGTCACAAGCTCATTTGAGAAAATAAAATGTTGCTCAAATTATGGGATTTGTCTACGAAAGGGTAGAAAAAAATTCAACATGTTTTCAAAAGCCTTCTTAGTCACTGTAGTTTTTTAAAAAAACTATGGGTTGTGAGGTAATTAAGGGATAAACAACATAAAACAGGTTTCATACACACAAGTTTTTTAATTCTTTTCCAAACCATCCAAAACAAACCCAAGAAAGACAGCCTTTAAAAGCAACCCTGAGAAAGAGGGCCTTTCAAAAGATTGTGTGAAAAGGAGAAAATGCTGATAATCAACATTTTCTCCTTTTCCCATAATATTTTCTATCCTTTTAAAGAAACATCCCAACATTTGGACTGTGTAGGAGAAGTTGAATTTTTTGTAGTGAGGAAAAGAGTTAACTGCTCCTTGTTTATATTTTAGAACATGTTTCATTTCTAAAGATCGAAACTATTTCGGACGAAGCTACCAATTAATCGATCACTAGATTAGCTTTCATTTGCGCATTTCACATGAATAAATCCTTTAATGAACTTGTTACTATGGAAAGATTATTTATTTATTTTTTCCCCAATCTATGTTATTAAGAAGTTACAGAAGCGACAAACTGATTAAAATTTAACAGTAATAAAAGGCAGTTTCTAGTAAACAAAACCCGAAGGTAGCAATTCTGTTGTTTCCAAGCATAAGGACCTACTCCAGGTAAAAATCATTAAAAAAGGTAACTATGATCAACCTTTCCGTTTGTTTCTCCACCACCAACCCGCTTCACACCGTCATCGCCGGACAATTCTCTGGCTAACAAGCCTCTTCCTCTCCCTCTTCCTCGACCAGAAGCTGCCATATTGAAGGCTGTATTCGATTAGTTATTATGTGCATTGAAAAGTTCTACCCATTATCTATTTGAACTCTACTCACTGTTACTGCATTCGATCTATTTTTTATCTAAATATATATTTTTACGGACTAAATTTGAATTCTTTACAAATCTAAGTTTTTAGTGATCCCGAGAAAGAATGCATTTGAAACTATCATCATCTGTCAGCATTTTCCCCTTCTCTCACAATGTTTTCTTCCATTTCAAAGACGGAATTCATCTAATTGAATGAGCTTGATTATGAGATCAGAAATATTCAAAGTGAAAGCATTTTGCGGACCGGACAAAATGAGTTTGATTCAAACATCGGGATTTGTCCTTGGAGAGTTAAAATCATCGTGGGAAAAAATAGGAGAAAATGCTGGTTACCATCATTTTCTCTTTTTCCCACAATGTTTTCAAAAGCTGTATTTTACTTGGCTGTTAAAAAACGGGACTGGTTGGTGACGGGTCAAGTGAATCTTGTTTAACCCTTACTATACGACAAATTCTTAACACTTTCAAAGTGAAAGCTTCAGCAGACGACAATTTCGCGATAGAAAGAAACTGAAGTTCTTTGATACGCTAGAAAACATTGTGGGGAAAAGGAGAAAATGCTGGTTACCATCATTTTCTTCTTTTCTTCAATGTTTTCAAAATCTGACAATTAGTGTAGGATAATTAGCCATATAAAGTTCAAAATGTCAATTTCTTGATTACACGATAAAGTCTGCATTTGTGGTCGGTTTTTCTTGAAACTTGCACAGTTTGTTAATCTAATCAACAGCTAGAACCCTATTGATTTTGAAAAAAAAAAAAAAAAAATCTGACAGTCAGTGCGGGAAACGTAACCATGTAAAGTTCAAAATTTCAATTTCTTGTTTACGCAATAAAGTCTGCATTTGTGGTTGGATTTTCGTGAAACTTGCATAGTTTGTTTATCTCATCAATAGCTTGAACGCCATTGATTTTGAAAAAAAAAATATGACGAGCAGTGTGGCAAAAGTAGCCATCTGAAGTTTAAAATTTCGATTTCTTTGTTAAGCGATAAGGGCTGCATTTGTAGTCAGACTTTCATGAAACCTGCACTGTTGCTTTGTATCATCCACAGCTTTAACCCTATTGATTTTGAAAAAAATTCAAATCAGTATAGGAAAAATAGCCAATTAAATTTGAAAATTTACAATTCTTGATTATGCGATGACGTCGGCAGTTGTGGTTGAATTTTCAGTAAACTCGCACAGTTGCTTTACATTATCAATAGCGTGATTTCTATTGATTTTGACAAAAAACAAACAAACAAACAAAAACAAAACAAAACAAAACAAACAAACAAACAAAAAAAAAAAAAAAAAAAAAAAATGACAATCGATATGGGGAAAGGAGGCATTTAAATTTGATACATACATACATCATTTATTGGCAAAATTCGACATACAATGTCTTTGGCCATTTACAAAATTAGCAAAATATGGCTGAGACAAAATATTATCTTATACAATGCATACATGTATAGCACTGCAGAAATATGAAAGATACATGTGTACACATGCTTTTTGAAAAGACGAACATTCATTGAAAATAATGCGAAATATAATAAATGACATCTAAGTAGATATAAGATCAGTGAACAGCTAAAATTGAGTAGTACTTATGATAGTTTCTCTCAACTCAAAACCTTTAACAATAAAATTGCAAATAGACGACATTTTTTTCTTGTTAGAACTAGACATTAGGCAGTTGAACATATGAATATTTGGCCAAGGTGTGCTTCCCAAAAACTTTCTTCTTAAGTCGTAATATCTTGGACAACATAATAAAAAGTGGTATTCATTTTCAATAAAGCCGGAATTACATAATTTGCAAATTCTTTCCTCTCTGGGAATATTAGAAAAGCGGCCAGATTCCACTTCTAACTTATGAGAACATAATCTAAAACATGCAAAGGATTTCAGCCATTTTTCATTTACTATTTTATCCAAATATGGCTCATAACTGAATTCCTTCTTAAACTTGCAATAAAGCGAGAGTTTGGGTGAGTTGATAATCGACGTTTTCCACTCTTGGATAAATTGGTCTTGAAGTCTTGTTTTAAATATATTGTGGTAATTTGCAATGTTATCATAATATAATCTTATATAGGTTAGACCCAGATGATCTATTAATGAACAAATTTTATTTGACCAGTTATTGGCGTTATTTTCATTGCGTTCCGTGACATATGCTTCATACAAGGATTGATTACTATTTGACATTATCTTGCACCAAAAATTTAACGCTCGATGTTTGCAAATAATTGAAAGTGGGTATCTTCCGAATTCACCCAGGACGGCATAATTTGGTGTTTGCATTTTAACTCCTAACAAAGACTTTAAGAATCTGATATGTAGCTTATCGAGATCTTTGAATTTATAGATTCCCCACACCTCTGCTCCGTATAGCAAAATAGGAAGCACCATAGAATCAAAAAGTGATAATTTTGTTTTTATATCTAAGGGTAGCCTATCAAACAACTGTAATAAAGTTCCAAACGCTCGCAATGCTTGTTCTTGTAGTGTTCGAATAGCCAGATTAAAAGAACCTGTATAATAGAACTTAATTCCAAGGTAGGTGAAACTGTCAACTATTTCAATCTCTCTCCCATCTATGAAGAATTTGTGAGTATTCTTGGACTTACGTGATTCGAATACACATATTTTTATTTTGTCTACATTAATTTCCAAACCCCATTTTACTGAGAAATGATAAATACTATCAATTTGGCTCTGAAGGCTTTTGGGATCTGTTGTAAATAGCACAATGTCATCGGCAAAGAGGATAAGAAATTTTGACAGTCGTTCAAAATCACTGTCAGCTAGTGTATTAAAATTCAAATTCTCAGTTATATCATTAATAAAAAGTAAGAACAGAATAGGAGATAAAGGTTCGCCTTGTTTTAGACCGATCGTGACGTCAAAATGCTCGGACAAATCCGAACCCTGGCTTAACTTAACACATGACTGAACTTTTGTATAAATACATTTTATCATATTGATTATTTTAGAGCTGCAACCTGACTGAATAAGTTTTAGCCATAGCGCGTCCCTATCCACAGAATCGAAAGCTCGTTTATAGTCAATAAAAATACACCAAAGTTTATTATTGTGTGACAAGACTCTTCGAATAATTGAGTGAAGTAAAAATATTGCATCAGCAGTAGAACGCTTTCCACGAAAACCAAACTGGTTATCATTGAAAACATTCTCCTCCTCACACCATGTATTTAAACGATTACGTAAGACTAACGAAAAAATTTTAGCAATAATATTAACAAGTGTAATACCACGGTAATTTTCGGGTTTACATCTATCTCCCTTTTTGAACAAAGGGACAATAACACCTTTTGTCCAAGATTCTGGATAAACACAACAATCAAAAATATAATTGAAAATGGCACATAGATATGGGGCAATAAAAGCTTTACAATCGATAAAAAAGTCGGCCACGTTATTATCCAGATCACAGCTCTTATACCTTTTTAGGGATGCAATGACTTTTTCCACCTCCAAAATGGTTATGCTCTTATCTAGTTCATCTATATTAACGGTATAGGTCTCATTATGACCTGAGCTAGAATCACTATTTGAGCCTTGTTTAGAAAAACTTTCAAAATATTGTGCAAATTCTTCAACTGAAATATCTATTTGTTGAAAGGGATTCTTTTTAATCTTATTTAAATAGTTCCAAAAATGCCGTGGGGAGGTTTTACTCAACTGTGCAAGGTTCTTTTTTTCTTTCGCATAGAACTTGAATCTAGCACACCGCTTAGCTTTCATATAATTACTTCTCAAACGTAAAAAATGCTCTTTGTTTTCAAAAGTCGGATTATCAGAGAATTTACGTTTGGCCAAATAAAAGGCTGATTTTGATTGTTTACAAACGCTATCAAACCACGGCACTGCGGATCTTTTTGTATTTGACAGATGCTGCTTAACATTTATTGTTTTACCGTAAAATTTGAAAGAAATATCGTATACGAGTTTAGAAAATTCTGAAATACACTGGTCTATATTTAATTCATCTGAAGAAAGGCGATTGATAATATCATCAAATGTTTCCGTGTTATTATTTAAATAACGTAAAAACTCATCTCTTTTAGAAGTATCCCATACAATTTTATCGCTACAGCCACCGCAAGGATTTGCTTGTACTGGAATATGTTTTGTATACAAATTAAAAGTAATAGCACTGTGGTCAGAGAATTCTGATAATGGACGTACGCAAAAACTGTTTAAAACATTGAAATTGACGTAACTAGAAATCAAATAATCCACTGTACTATTAATAGGCCTATTTCTTAATAAACCATGGTAAGTATAATCTCCCTTATCAAAACGCCCATTTACAATGTACAACTGATTTTCTTTACAAAGTGAAAGTAGCCTATGACCATACTTGTTAACAGTTTTATCACTGTTAGCACGTGCGGGCAAGAGATACATCTCGTCGCACGGTAAATCTACATATCTATCTAATCCTATGTTTGGGACAAAATCATTTTGTTCACCCGTGCGTGCATTAAAATCACCCAACAAACAAATCGTACCCAAATGACTGTACTTCCGCACATTGACATTTAAATATTCAAAAAAATCAAAATCATACAGCGAAGATTTTACATTTTTGTACACTTTAGAATCCTCTGGTGGTATGTAGCAGAGACATAAATAGAGATCAACATCAAAATTAAAAAGCTCTTTAGAAAGTTTAAACCAAATTGCACCATTTTGATTCAAAACGACTAAGTGAACATAATTTTTTAGGCGATGTCTAAAATAAACAACTACGCCTCCACTGTCACGCTTTGCTCTTGAATTAAATTTGGGACGAGGACAACTGAAACAATCATAACCTTCAATCGACAAATTAGTTTTCTTTTCATGCCACGTCTCAGTGAATAATAAAATGTCAAGCTTACACACAGCATTTAAAAAACTTTGATCAGTTAATTTGGGTTTTAAACCCTGTACATTCCACAGGATAAACGACAGCTGCTCACTGAAACACCCCTAAGTATAACCCGAGGTACCAACATTATCAACAGTGAACACTTTCCCATCAATATAAAGTTTATCATATGATAAAGATGCAGTCCTGCCAGCTTCCCGGGCTCGTTTCATGGCTTCGCCCAACACCTTCCTTCTGTCCTGTATAACTTTCGGATATTGCTCAGCGACTCTAAAACTTGTTCCCTTCAGCTCCTCAAATGCACGACTTTTTATCAGCATTTTGTCCGGAAAATGATTAAACTTCACAATAATAGGTCTGCTTTTATTCCGAGTATATCTACCAAGTCTATGCGCCCTTTCGATTTTAACTGAATCATGGGCATCAGAAATTTTCAGTCTATCACGGCAAAAATCGTGCACCATTTTGACACAGTTCTCATTTTTCCTATCCTCAAAAGAATCGCACTCAGGGAAACCCATGAATAAAAGATTGTCCCTCATGGAACGGGCTTGGAGATCCAAAATATCCTCTTTAACCGTTTTTAGCTTTTCGTATTCTTTGGATAAAGAAGTTAACTTATCTCTATCAGCTTTAATTTCATCATTCAATTTCGACTGTTTAGATTGAATGTCATCTATTCCCTGGCTAACGAAAAGGCTGGAGTTTTCGAGTTGATCGATTTTTTGCTTAGATTCAGTTTGTGACTTTTCAAGTGATAATAAACGCGAATCCATTGTTGACACCTTTTGAGATAAACTAGAAATCTGTTTTTCAATAGCATCTAATTTGCCCAACTTTTTGTCCATGGAATCTAATCGGTCTAGAATAATTTGCTGTAAAGACGTATTTGGCTGCTGTAACGGAGACTGGTTAAGAACCTGAGGTAAGCACTGCTGTTGCGATGGAGTATAGAAAGTTCCCATTGGTGTTTGATAATTATTGTAATTGTTCATGGATGACATATTCATAGGTTGAATAAAACCCGAAGGGTTCATGGAGTTCATGGAGTTCACGGAGTTTTGTACCTGACTACTTTCCTGAGACGACATGGTATTTTTTACCGTTGTTCTTTTCTCTGGTTGACCCCCGCCATTGTCTGGTGATGACAAATTTCTTTTCTTCTGAATGTTCTGGCTCTTTTTAGATTTTGGCATCGGCACAACCTAAGCATATAAATCCAGGTACACTAAAACAACAATATCTGAGGTAAATACTGCCAAAAGTTCACTATAATGTCCAAAAATAATAAATTACACTGACACGACTAAAAACAAATGACCGCCATATTTCGCGCATGATAATTTACATTTCTTGTTTACGCATTTAAGTTACATTTTTGATTGAATTCTTTTGAAACTTGCAGAGATTACTTGTGTAATAAAGGGATTTAGCCCTATTAAAAATGAAGAAAATCTAGCAATTAATTTAGGAAAAGCAGCCATTTGATGACTTAGTATTGTTTACACAACACAGTCCACATTATTAGTCACATTTCTTTGAAACTTGCAGGGATTGTTTGACACAATGACTACTGATACCCTATCAAATTCGGCTGGATTCCAAACGATTGGTTTTGAGAAATTATACTTCATTTTTTTTTCACTATTTGTTCGATTCACCATTCAGGCTGTCTTATTGGGTTCAAGCCCAGTTGCAACAACACCCTCCACCCCTCCATTTTTTTGTGTGTTTCCTTTTGCATCAAGAATTTATTATGTATGCTAGAAAAAAAGCAAAATCAATGCTAGTAGAGCAATTCAGGCCCTCAAGGGCCTCTAGTTCGGTTACTCAGCATTAAATACCTGATTTTTGAACGGAGAATGGATAAACAGATTTTTTTTTTCATATTTTTGTGAAAACATGTGAAGGTTTGGTAACAAAGTCGACTACAATCGTCCCTATTCTTTGTTTAATATGGCACATTGAAAAAAAGACATTTGTACAGTCCTTTGCTAAGCGACTGTACATTCGCTTGAGATCTTTGATATCTTATTTTGCACAGTGACTTGAAAAGGCCTGTCTTTCATTACGAAGAATGAAAACTGAAATTTGCCGCAAAGTTGTTTATTTGAAGGGATGCGAGACTTTGACTTGTTTGGCTAAATTTTAAGAAGATTGGACTGAGAAATGCTCCGAGGGCCTCAAATGTTGGGCTCAGTTGTTAAATTCGCATACTTCATTAGACACTGAAAGCATGTCCCAGTAAGGTTATATTTCAAGGCAACACTAGAAGCAAATTTCGAGTTCTTTAAGCGACTAATGCCGTAGTGTGAACTCTTGTACACTGCTGTTACAGAGTTACATGTAACTACATCTTGTGCTATTGGATACTGACCAATTGATTGCATGGTGTTTAACGTCGTTTCAACATTTCAGTGATATTTCGGCGGCCAGAGCACCTATCCATGCTTTCCTGGAGTTTCTTTTACCACACTACCGCGACTCAATGACCTTTTGCGGACAGTGTGGATTAAGATCAAATTGCACAGAGCGTGTAGTCTGATCTTGGATCTACACTGTCCGATAAGAGGATTTTCTCCAAAATATAACTCTGAAATAGCAATATTCAGGTGGATACCATTGGTTTGGAAGTTTCATTTAACATTTTTAGCAGGTTATGGGTTAAACTTAAACTGGATTATAGGTAACCAATATCGCGCATACCCCGGCATCTCAGTCGGTAGCTACAGGACTTGAGAACAGGAGGTCGCTGGTTCGATCCCCGACTCGGCAAATTTCTTTCCGAGGATTGATGATAGTCACTGCGACAGGATACATTTCTCTCTCACTTTTCGACGATGGTTATGTGGGAAAGCAGCCAGTGGCTTGGAAAGAATATTGTGCGGAGTACTGGTAAAAGAAACTCCAGGAAAGCATGGGTATGAGCACTGGCCACCCCTACATAATTGAAATAATGTTGAAAAAATGTAAAACACCATACAAACAATCAATCGATCAAATTCGCTAGTCTGTCAGCACTTTCAGTACTTTGATTTAGTGCCTTTGCAGAGCAATTTCATCAAACAGCTACACGGTTAACCCACACCAACATAAGACAAGATTTCAAGTATATCCGCCCGATATTTACACACTACAATTGCCATTATAAACCGCGTGTCCTTTGCTTCCCCCACACACAAAAAAAGAACATCTTGTCAATACGACCATGCAAAATGGCTCTCTTTATGGTTTAAAGAGTGTCAATTTTCTGATGAAGAATAGGCTATTCCTTCCATCCATGCTCCAAACACATTTCGCCGGGACAGAATCGCCTCAATGACGCGGCCCTAACGAGCATCAAAAACCTGTACCCGGATTATACATAAGAATGTAAACTTGTATCCGTGCAAACCCCACCTCACGCTATAGCAAGTGGGTCTACAGAGGTCCTGCATGGGTATCTTAATCGTATTGCAAAATACTGAATAGTATTGAAAAGCAAAGAGCTAAACCTGCCTGTGTATCCGCTCAGCCCGGTCTTGGTCCCCGCCAGTTGCTATTTTCTAGGCAAAAACTTTTCATTCTGCCAAGAGCAGACGACAGACAACACAGCAAGCAGCCCCAAACGAACAGGAAAAAAATAAATAAAAATAACATGCAATAAAAACGCAACTATCGTTTTGAAATCGGTTGAGAAATAATGACCTTATGTCCAAAATCTGCTTTAATAGGGATTTTTCCATAATATAAGCTCAACCAAGGGAAGTCTAGCTCAAGCAAGGGAAGTATTTACTTTTCTGCCATTTTTTTCTTTTTTAATTCTTTATATTTTATCATGGATGCTCAAAATTGGCTCCAAATATCAGCACGCAAAAAGAGATGCCAAACCTCTGGTTCCAGTCAACAGTTGGCCGAGTTGAATGTTCGCGATCATGCCGGAGCATATTTAATACCAAAGGCTTGCTCAGTGTCACTATCGGACATGAGGCACAGTTAAGATCTATTTTTTTATATCTTTGAATTTTCACGATGCGCACAATAAAAACATTGAAGGACTAGCCCACCATTTTGAAGAATGCTGGACCGTTTGCCTATTTCCGATGGCAAAGGTCGGGTCTCCCTAATCAGCGTCAGGAAATGTCAGGAAGCGTCATAGGCCCAAATATTCCATTTTTCATGTTGTTTTTGTCATATTGATGGAATACATAAAATATTTTATCAAAATATCTTATACTATAGTGTATTTTGACCCAAATAACGGATAAATCCACCTGCCGACTCAGCGTCACGAAATATGGCGGATAACTAGGAGCGTCAAGAGGTGTGAAGTCAATTACTACATAGAGAATTAGCGTCATGAAATGTGGCGGATAAATGAAGGAGCGTGAGGGAATAAAACAAGTGCAAAAAATGAGTATCATAATGAATTTTCACACTGAAAATGAGATATCAGAAACATAAAATATGAATTTACTTACCTTATCAAATAATGCACAATCCATGATCCTAATGAAGGCGTATTCAGCGTCACGAGATCAAACCACTTTATTCAACGCTAGTTCAGCGTCATGAGATTCAACCAACTCTAGTAGTTCTAAGCCTTTTATAGAAACATTGGGAATATGATAAATAGCTCGTTTTTCGTATACATGTATTCTTCTTTTAATTGTATATTAGTCTAAGTTCCTCAATGCTGATCATCATTTCGTCGACGGTTATGTTAGGGAAACATCCGGTGGCTTGTGGAGAAAACTGTGCGAAGTCATTGTGAAAGAAACTCCAGGAAAACATAAATAGGAGCACTGGTGGCCGTTATATAACTGAAAAAAATGTTGTTTGTATTGGAGTGTAACGCCGTTTTAACAGCTTAGTTCATATCACGGCAGTCAGGGAAGCATAAAAAGGAGCACTGGTGGCCGTTATATAACTGAAAAAAATGTTTGTATTGGGGTGTAACGCTGTTTTAACAGCTTAGGTCATATCACGGCAGTCAGTACACCTATGTGTTTCCTGGCTTTCTCTCCAAATCACTGACTACATTTCTCACGTGCATCAGACGTGAGGGGCGAAAAATCGGCGGAAAGAAACTGAAGTTTCAGCTGGGTATCGAACCTGCAACCACCAGGTCACGAAGCAGGTACGTTTAACACCATAGAAAACAATAATAACCACTAAGTCATGTAATGACAATAAAAAAAAAAAATATGCTGACGGACATTTCGAAATTGAAAGCATTTGCTGCAAAAAAAAATCAAAAGTGGCTCTACCGCAAGAATTTTAATCACAACTCAACACTTAAGCCATATTACTAGAACATCTGGCCACAACATTATAAAATACATAGGACCCATGGTCTGTGAAAACGGGGTTTAGTGCGTCATCAAAAAATTTCGAGCGAGGTCAGCCTGCACAGTCCGCGCAAGTTGACCTGAGTCGAAGGTGTTTGATTTTGGTCAATCTTCTGCAGGTACAAAGACCATTCTACCCCAGGACTCAGTTATTTGTTAGGCATTTGGACTGATTGATTGAATTTACGTTATTTTATCGTCGCCCCGTGAAGGCTGCTAGTTTTGTACGCGGGATAATGTAAGATACAGGACGAAACCCATCTTAAGTTAAGCCTGGTTCTTTAACGTGCTCGCTGTATAGCACCATCACACGGGACCTCGGTTTTTATGTCTCATCCGAGAGTTTCACTGTCTAATAGTAATTTTAGATGGTCAGCCGTGGAAATCGAGTCCACACCCTCAAATGGCCCCAAACTTGAGACTTACGAATCCTACGCTAGAGCCTACGCTAGATCATGAGCTAGTTGAGCTGGTCAGACAAAATGGATTTCATGGATCAATAATTATATGGCGACTTGCAACTGAAAAGCAGTGATGAATTCATGAGCACAGAACAGAATATTTGTTGATGTCAAACCGAGAAATGAATTACCAATTGTATGCTTGCAAAATGTTCCGTGCAGTACATGTATATACTTTCAATTTAGACATGTTAACAACACCTCATTATCTTTTCTGTTTGTTGCCACGAACAATAAGCACAGGTGAACTTTAATTCTATTTATATCTGTTCCTCCACTGACACACTTACCCGTTTGTTTTCAATCCCTTGAGATTGTGACCTATATTTACCACTATCCCTTCTATGAATGAAGTTGTAATCGACAAGGTCAAACTATTTACTACGATATACGTCAGGTCGCGAGACGCACGTGCAAATTGAGCTTGTTGAATGTTGTTGACTGTTGTAAATCTATTTATCTATTGATTGTGTAATTCCTCATGGTCATGTTTGCATAGCCACGCCCCTAGCCAGCACTGGCGCTCGTTTTCCACTTTGCTATTTTGAAAGGCATTTACTATCTCAGTTCTTTTCCAGCAAATTATCTCCTATCTATTGAAATAGTAGAGAAAGAGGAAATGTTTCCCTTCACTGAAAAACCCATACTTTGCTTCATGTTACGCTAGGCATTGTATGCAGATTGTAGACAAAGATCAGCCTGTACCTATTTACAGTCTGATCTTGGTTTCCACTTCTTGCCAACGTGCCAACAATCCCATACAAGTAGTAGCATGTTTATAGAATGAAACATTTCAAACTTACATTAATGCGTAATAATTGGAAATTTTGCTGGATACCAGCTGAATATGCAATTCTTAGGGTTACAACTTCTAAAATGTTTTTTTTTTGTAGTATAAGCAATACCTCATGATTCACCAATATAAAGGATGCTTTTTCGACATGATTTCCCCCTCATGAATTTATTAAAAGTGTGTATGAGTGAGTGTTTGTGTGTATGTATGTTCACTGCAAAATATTGTCTTCACCAAACTTTACATTACTCTGTCATATCCCCATGTATAATGTTTTACATTACTGGGTGATTAAAGAGATTTTGACTTTGACTTGACTTTGAATTATTATAAATCTAGATAATTAATCGTTTTGATAGTTATTTGATAAATGCGTCAGTTTCTGATAAAAAAAAAAAGGTGTGAAAAAGCACGCTCGCATTAATTGGTAATGCATGCAAGTGTGTATTACATGTATACAAGTTTTATTCATTCAAGTACATAGGCCACCGGCCCATAATACAAAAATATACATACAAATTTCACATTCAAACGAGTAACTAATACAGTGTAACAGAATAACTACGTTGAATATTGAAAGTATGATATATCTCGCAAAGATAGTTAAAACGGAGTTTGGGAGAACATAACATAATAGAATCTGTAAGTTAATTTGAATTAGTTTTGATTTAATCCATTTCCTCTAGGA
This sequence comes from Tridacna gigas, assembly GCA_945859785.2. Taxonomy (NCBI): domain Eukaryota; kingdom Metazoa; phylum Mollusca; class Bivalvia; order Cardiida; family Cardiidae; genus Tridacna; species Tridacna gigas. Next base: position 54,856,919 of record OX244028.2, on the reverse strand, counting down.
TTTTGCTTCGAAGATCAAAAGCTTCTAAGAGATATTTTGCAACCTTTATAATTGTATTTTTCATAGTACATTCTAGAATAGAATAAAAAACACGCTTATTTCTAAATCTTAGCCATGAGGTCTCAAAGTATTTTTCTCTAACTTTTTCAAATGGTTTGCACTCGAAGAAAAAATGATATTCATCCTCTATGACAAAGATATTTAAGTTTTTACAAATAGGACAAAATCTGAAATCTCTCTCCTTAGACAAATGACGACCCTTTTCTATCATTAAATTGTGGGATGAACACCTGAAATTCGACAAAACTCTCTTTTGGACATACGATAAATCTGTGCTTAGATAAAATTCTGGGTTTAATAATGATTTAAAATACTTATAATGTAAAGCTTTTGGAGATTCATTAACACGCGTATACCGTTTTTGAGTGTAGCAATCCTTTATTCTGTGTGTAAACAGCTTTAAAAATTCATTCGTGTTACCTACATCTTGAAAAATCCATACATAAACGAAGCCATGGGTAAATAAAAGACCTTTTATGAAAGAAGCCCAAGTGCGTTTTCCAGATTTGTCTAGTTGATAGAGCATATAATAGCATTGTTTGGGATATCGATGGCTTTCCATATGAATAATTTGTAGCCAGTATTTGATGCAGTTACCCATGTAAGTTGTGCAAAGTGGTAATCTACCACATTCACCAAGTGCAAAAAAATCACTTGCGTTGGGGGGAAGATAACAAACCTTTTTACAAAAATATACATGAACTTTTTCAATAGCCTCTACGAATTGATACCCCCAAATATGGGATCAGTAGCATGATATTGGTTTCACAACGGCGTCAAATATTTTAAATAAGTCATTGAGCTGGAAAAAACCAAATTCTTTTCTTAGTCTAAGGATGTAGTGTATAGACTTTTTAGCTTGTAATGACAACATTTTATGGGTTTTTGACCATGAGAGTTTACTTGTTAAGTAAACTCCTAAGTATTTATAATATGGAACGATGTTAATGATATTTCCGTCGTAAAACCATTTTTCTGATTTTTTTAACTTTACCACCATTTCTAAAAACTAATATACCAGTTTTGTCCATATTAATATCAAGATCAACCCCCTTACTGAAATTCTCGATTTTATTTATTTGTCGTTGTAGCTGAATAATTGTGTCTCCAAAACTTGATACGTCATCTGCGTACATTAACATATTCAAACAATTAATTTCATTAGAGACAAATATTCCACGCCCAGAATCATTATTAAGATAAGAGACGAGATCATTGATGAACAGAGAAAAAAATTTTGGACTTGTGATACAGCCTTGTCTTGTTCCTATTGTACAATTGAAATAATCCGTGATGCCCCCATTAACTTTAACAGACGACCTTAATTTACCATACATAGATTTATAGATTTCCATAAATTTGCCGGTAATACCTTTTCGTTGCATTGCGTCCCACAATTTATCATGACGAATACTATCAAAAGCTTTAGAGAAATCTATAAAGATACAATAAAATCGCCCTTTTCGTTTACATAGATACTTTTGGACTAAAGACATGAGCACGAAAGTATTATCCATAGTGGAATATTTTTTACAGAAACCGACTTAACATTCATGTAAGATATTAGAATCGTCACACCATTGCGTTAATCTACTATTCATGATATTAACAAATATTTTACAAATTCAGTCAATTAATGAAATTCCGCGATAATTATTCGGATCTAATTTACTTCCTTTTTTATGGACCGGGGTTATAATGCTACTACTCCAATCATAAGGAAAGTCACCACTTTCGAAGATTTCGTTGAATAATGTATAAAAGAAAGGGTAAAGTTTCGTTTAAAGTATGTACATACATTTCGATGCAAATACCATCTGGCCCAGGAGATTTATTCTTGTTTAAAGTTCTGGTACTTTTTATAATTTCGTCGATTGAGATCGGAGCATTTAGCTGAGTACTATCTGCAATTTGTTTGATTTCATTCAGAAAGGAGGAGTCTAATTCTACGGTTATGTCTGTGTCAAGCAATGTTTTAAAATGTGATAAAAAGTCAATGTTTGATAGTGAATTTCTATTCGATGGTGTTACTTTCGAAGATTTTAGTAGAGACCAGAACTTTTTAGCGTCGTTGCGACAATTGACCATTCAGTTCTCTCTTATTTCTCATACGTGCCTTCTTTAATTTACACAGAGCTTTAAATTGTTTTCTCTTTGATTTATACGTTACAGATGAAACCAATTGTGTAAAAACATTACAAAAAACAAACACACCTCATAATGTCGACGAAAAGTTCTCAATGATGCTTTAAAGGTATACGAAGTTACTTAATTTTAATCTTTATGGGATAGATTCTACTTAACATTCATTTCGGTCAAAGAAGTAGAGTGCAATCATGTGGGACGAACAAACCAGGACGAATAAGCCGAGGAACGAACATGCACGGGAAGGAACTGGTTTTGGGGACGAATGATCCTGGAACCATTGAACTAACGGCAGGTGCCCGAAAAAAATTATTGACAGGTGTGTGGAGAGCATTTTTATTTATTCATTGTGAATTAAGCGCTACATAATGTGAGCAGGCATGAAAATGTACTCAACAATGCTGTTTGTGTATTGTTTAAAGTTTATATATCTTAAAACAGTTTTCCTACATATATTTTTCAACAGCACTGTATATAAATCCCTGTTTTAAGCAGGTGGGTGGAGAACCCAAATCATGCATGTGATCTGTAAACAAGAGTCGTAGAAGAGTATTTCCAAAGCTATTATCTCCGTTATGAAGCATTATTTTACTCAAGACAATTTTAATAACTAGCTACAACGTAGGTGTAAGGGAGGAACTTGTCACTCATCTGGAATGTTGCTTGCATGTTAATAGCTGTCAGTAAACGACAAAATTTAGGATTGAATCTCCTATTATCGTGGTACTAAAACATTCCTCCGTGTGTAGAAAAATTAGCGTCTTGCCGGATATTTTCTGTTGCAAAAAACATACAATGATATAGGGGTGAAACAATACGGTAAAAAGCGTATTGCAATATATTGCAATACGGCTGACCCCGTATTGCAATACATATTGCAATATGCTGTATATGCTGACATTTAGCATATCTGACCACTTGTAGTCACTGTTAGGGTAGCATATGCTCAAAAGGTGATAAAGAAAACTAGTACATGTGCTTGGAACCCTTCCATTCTTTAAAGATAATGAACTAAAAAGCAATTTTTTTGCATGAACAAATAAAAACAAACTGAAATTGACTAGTCTTTAACACTCGCTATCTTGACGATTTTCGTCTGCCATTTTTTTTCTTCAAGAGCGTACTTGTTTATATAAAAACCACCGCTACTATACCGAACTTCGGGAGCTCAACAGAGTAGACAGTGCAATGCACTAACTTACTCAGTTGCTTACTGTACTAACACTAATACTTTGCCGCTTAACTACCGGAAAACGCAAAAATAAGTGTGAACAAAGTTATAAGAAATGAATAACATACAAACTCCGTTGATCCAAAAGCATTAAAGCTCGACAGTTATTTGGAGTTCGTGTCGTGAATTTTATGTGGGTCACAGTTTTACCTAAACACCGGTGACACCGTCTGTGGAAAAAATAAACAACTTTCGCTTTCGGAAATCTTTAGAACTGTAAGTTGAAAAACGATCGATTTCTGACAGAATTTTTGGGAAAACCGGACTTTCTGATGCAATTAAGAGAAGTTGACATATTGCAGAAATACCGATACGGTAAAATTCGAACCGGTTTCGTTTTTTTTCTTTGAATAGACCGCGGTTAATCGGTTAATCGTAACCGTTTCACCACTACAATGATATCTCATGTATATTTTACGATAACTGATTTTCTGTTTGTCAGTTAACTATTCTTAGTCAAGGCAAAGCAGGGGCCAACATTGACCAACTTTCAAAAAGGTTTACTTTCGGTATTATCGTGGCATTGAGATGAGGCTCTGGAAGATGTACATGCTTACCCTATTTATGTTCAAAACTTTGGCAAATGAAAATTCAGTTATTCTCAAAGTGTTGCGATGATTTTATCAAGAATTTTGTGTAACAGATATACGTGAATTCTCCTTGTCATTTTGTAAGCCAGGTTTTATTTTGGGCACCTGTAAAGATGGAGGAAGAAAAGGACGTCTACAGATCTTTGTTTAAAATAGCATCAAATACCCCATTTTGGACCTCTTTTGTGGATAAAAAGTGAATATATAATTTCTAGAGTGTTCTACCATTTCAATAGATCAGGGAACATACGTAAGAAAAAAATGCAGTGTCTTGAGAATAAGATTTTTATAATTAGCGAGTCAAAAGTTTCGTCAGGGCCTCTTATATTCATTTCCATATTTGGAAAGGGCTGACGTCATCATTTAATGGTCATCTGAAATTTACATTCCTGTTTCATAAACTTCAGTAACAGGAAAACAAATTTTACAGAATCTTTATACTGATATTGCTTTTGTTATGCTGATAAGGTCATCAGCTTCATCTAGGGGATTGAGTGATTTTGCAAAGAGGCAAGTTTTCTTACTATTGGGATGAAAACTTGATTTTACCTACCATTTTCGGAAAATTTGCCGAGATAAGGTTGCAAAGTGTATTTACAGTATCTGACCTACAAATGCTCACTTGAGGAAATCCTCAAGGAGGCGCATTTCAGCCTCACTTTCGGAAATTGTAAATACCACGATATTGAAGAACCCACGATAATACCGGAAGCGACTATAATACTAGTCTAAATTCAAAGCATTAGCAGACAACAAAATGATTGTGACTCAAACATTGAAATTCGTTTTGGTAAGTGCAGAAATTGAGGGAAAAGGAGAAAATGCTGGTTAACATCATTTTCTCCTGTTCCCACACTGTTTTCAAAGGCTTTTTCTTCAGGTTCATTAAAACTAGTGATTGTGTGATAAAGGGTCAACCCTTTGTCTCACACTCTTGAGTTATGATGACACTGAAGAAAATGAGCTGAAAACACTGTAGGAAAAAGATAAACCAGCAAACTTGTTTTGAGAGAGGTAGAAAACATTTTGGAAAAGGAGAAAAGGAACCATTTTCTCCTTTTCCCACAATGTTTTTCACCCTATCAAAAAAGAAACCCATCATTTCAGCCACACTTGATTTGTCTAAGATTTTGTCTGGTGAAGAGTTATGCCCTTCAATAAATAATACAGTGTTGTTTTAACCCTTAACCACACTATTCCGAGTTTTGACAACCTTGAGGAAGAAGACTTTCAAAACATTATGGTAAAAGGAGAAAATAACTGGTAATTTGTGGACAAAAAATGTTTTCAAAAGCTTTCTTTCTTAGGGTCATTAGTCTGGATTGTGTAGTAAATAGTTAACTCTACTAATTTATTACACAATCCAGAGTTTTAACCATGAGGAAGAAGGCTTTTGAAAACATTGTGGGAAAACGGGAAAATGCTGGCAACCAGAATTTTCTCCTTTTTGCATAATGTTTTCTACTCTTGCAAGGTAAGTGCCATCATTTGATCACATTTAATTTTTTGTCCACAAATTACCAGTTATTTTCTCCTTTTACCATAATGTTTTGAAAGTCTTCTTCCTCAAGGTTGTCAAAACTCGGAATAGTGTGGTTAAGGGTTAAAACAACACTGTATTATTTATTGAAGGGCATAACTCTTCACCAGACAAAATCTTAGACAAATCAAGTGTGGCTGAAATGATGGGTTTCTTTTTTGATAGGGTGAAAAACATTGTGGGAAAAGGAGAAAATGCTGTTTACCAGCATTGCCTCCTTTTCCTACAATTTTTTCAAAAAGCTTCATAATCAGGGTTGTTAAAACATGAGTTTCTAAGTAAACGAGTAATCCTTAACCACACAATTCCAGTCTTAATGACCCTGGGCAGGATTCAAGACCTTTTGAAAACATTGTTGGAAAAGAAGAAAATGATGGTAACCAGCATTTTCTCCTTGTCCCACAATGTTTTCTTCCCAGCCAAAAACAAATTCTTATCTTATATTTTGTTGTTTAGTAAAGTTGAGTGAAGTAATGTGCATGTTTTTTTTTTGTCTGTAGGTTAGACATATACGGTACCGTTATAAGGATTTTCCATATAACCATGTTACAGACACATTAACATGGGTCCGTTTCATCACCTGGCCAGTGTCTGAAGGTAAGTTACCAGTCAGTTCATAACAGTCCAGCCTGTACTGGCCAAGCCCGGTAGCGTAGTGGGTAATGTACAGCAGTTTAGAACAGTGGGCCTTTAGTTCAAAACGCCTGCTTGGCAAATTTTTTTCTAAGGATTGATGATAGTCATTTGTGTCTTGCCACTGATCATCGTTTAGATGATGGTTATATTAAGGTTTACGTGGGAACTTGGTCAGTGGCTGGGAAAGAATGTAGCATGTATTATAGGAGTATGAGTGGCTGCTATATAACTGAAATTGTGTTGAAAACGACAATAGACACCATATAATCAATCAGTCAACCAACCTGTATTGACCCTCTACGAAACAATGCCAAATTTTAAGGACCCTGAAAAAGAGCTTTTGAAAACATGTCGGGTCATTTGTGGGAAAATTAGGAAATGCTGGTAACCAGCATTTTCTCATTTTCCCCACGTTTTCTAACCTGTCAAGAACAAATCCTTTATTTTAAGCCACATTTTATTTATCATCTGAAAATGTTTTCAATTTGGGCAAATCTAAATTGTTCTTGTCTGGTAAAGACTTAACTCTTTAGTCTTTACCAAACAACAAAATTTTAGACTCGTCAGAATTCAAAGTCTTTGCAGACGACAAATTAAACTTGGCTCAAATTGTGGAATATGCTTCTGAAAGGTTAAAAAAACATCATGGGAAAAGGAGAAAATGCTGGTTACTGGCATTTTCTCCTTGTTCTACAATGTTTTCAAGTGGCTTCTTTCTCAAGGTCATTAAAAACTCAGGATTATGTGGTAAAGGATTAAGCAGGCACAGGGATACTCAAAACGTACTCGCTGAACTGTTTTAACCCTTTCCCAAACGACACATTTTGGACTGGTCCATATTGAAAGAGTTTGCAGATGACAATTTTAAATTTGATGAAAATGGCAGAAAGGTCTCAAAAAGGGTAGAAAACACTGTGGGAAAAGGAGAAATTGCTCGTTACAAGCAATTTCTCCTTTTCCCACAGTGTTTTCAAAAGACTTGTACTGCAGACACGTGAAAACCAGGGCTTGTTTGGGAAAGGGTTAAAAATAATCCCAAATCTAAGCAACTTTGAGGAAGAGGGTTTTTGAAAACATTGCTGGAAAAGGGAAAAAGTGTTGTTCAAAATTATGAAAAAAAGAAAATGTTAGGCAAACTGCACTTTCTCCTTTTCCTACATTGTTTTTCTAGCCTTTTAAAAACATATTCCGTCACTTTAGCCACATGTTGGCTTTGTTGTAATTTATGCATATTATGATAAAATATTAAAACATTAAGCTTTTTTTGAAAAAGAGTAAATTTTGTGTAAGTCTCTTTTCTGTCTTTAATCCATTATTAAACAATCCTAAGGTTTAACAATTCCAATCAGGAATGCTTTCAAAACATTGTTGGAAAAGAAGAAAATGCTGGTTACCCATCTTTTCTATCCTTCCAAAGACAAATTCAATACTTTGACCAACATTAATTTTGATAAGTAGTCTGCAGACTGAAATTGCTTTTAATTAAGACAAGTCTAAAATCTTGTTGTGTGGTAAAGGGTGAAAAATATTGTGTCAGAAGGAGAAATTATCCAAGGAAATACTATTTTCCCTTTATTGCAATTTATTTAACCCTTTACCACACAATCCCGAGTTTTAACGACCCTGAGAAAAAAGCCTTCTGAAAACATTATGGAAAAAGGAGAAAATGCTGGTAACCAGCATTTTCTCCTTTTCCCACAGTGTTTTCTACCCTTCAAAGACAAATTCCATCATTTGAGTAACATTTACATTGTCGTCTGCAAATGCTTTCAATTTGGTCAAGTCTACATTTTTGTCGTGTGGTAAAGCGTTAACCCTTTACCACACAAAAAATGTAGACTTGTCCAAACTGAAAGCATTTGCAGATGACAAAAGTGACTCAGGTGATGAGATTAGTCTCTGAAAGGGTGGAAAACATTGTGGGAAAAGGAGAAAATGCTGGTAACCAGCATTTTCTCCTTTATCCACAATGTTTTCAAAAGGCTCCAGGGTAGTTGAAACTCAGGACTGTGTTAAACTATTCCATGTGGCCTGTTTAATATCATTGTACACATGTACAAGCCTTACACAAGCACCTTTTTCCACAGGTATGTTAACTCTTTAAAAACAACAACAAAATTGGACACAGCCAAATCCAAAGAAGACAAAACATGTGTGGCCCGAACAGTTGAATTGCCATTGAAAGGGCAGGAAAAACAGTATGGAAAAGGGAGATAATGCTTGTAACCAGCATTTTCTACTTATCTCACAATGTTTTCAAAAGTCTGTTTCTTTAAAGTTGTTAACCCTTTACCAGAAGACAAAATGTTAGCCTTGTCCAAATTGAAAGCATTTGCAGACGACAATTTCAATGTGGCTCAAATGGTGCAACTTTTCTTTGATAGGGTAGAAAACATTGTGGGAAAAGGAGAAAATACTACCAGCATTTTCTCCTTTTCCCACAATGTTTTGAAAAAGCTTCTTTCCCAGGGTCGTTAAAAGGTGGCATTGTGCGGTAAATGGTTAAAACCTGGGATTGTGTGGTAAAGGGTTAAAAAATGTGAATGTTTGGCAGAGTTAACCCTTTACCACATTTAACGACCCTGAGAAAGACAGCTTTTTATAAATTGTGTGAAAAGGCTAAAAAAACTGGTTACCAGCATTTTCCCTTTTTCCACAATGTCTTCTATCCCCCCCCCTCCCCCCCCCCCAAAAAAAAAAAAAAAAAAAAAAAAAAAAAATCAAATTTTGAGTCAAATTCATGAAAAATGTCTTCTGCAAATGCTTTCAATTTGGACTAGTCTAAAATTTTGTTGTTTGGCAAAGAGTCGAGTAATAAACTTAACAAATTTTATGTTTTTCATGAATTTTTTATTGGATCTTATTTTTACTGCCTTCTAGCTACATTGAAAAGAGAGAGAGAGAAATATTATCAATGATGTAGTAAAATTATTCGACCTAATATAACCTTTAGGGCAGCTAGAAAAACTTAGCCTTTTAGCAATCTACCATGTGTGTCCATGATTCCATAAAGAAGGCCACTGAAAGCATTGTGGGAAAAGGAGAAGATGCTGGAAACAAACAAGCATGTGTTGTTATGATTCAATCTTAAAGGTCTCTGAAAACATTGTGGGAAAAGGAGAAAATGCTGGAAACCAGCATTTTCTCCTTTTCCCACGATGTTTTTTAAGCTTTAGAGCATGACATCCCTTATTTGAGCCTTATTCAGGATCTGTCCTTTGCAAATGCTTCCAGTTCGACAGAACTAAAATTTTTGTCATCTGGAAGACATTTGTAACATTCTTCCATTGTCATTGTAGATCAAGATTAGGCTGTTTTGAAAATGGGTGTATGCTGTCTGCTTTTCTAACAATGTTTTTCAAAAGCCTCATGCTTTGGGATCTTTAGCTCTTTACTAGGCAAGTATAACAGACACATCCAACTTGAAAGCATTTGCAGATGACAAATGTGGCTCAAATGATGGGATTCGTCTTTAGCCCTTTACCACACTGTTCTGAGTTTCAATGACCTTGACAGAGAAGACTTTTGAAAACATTGTGGCAAAAGGAGACAGCGCTTGTAACCAACTTCTTCTCCTTTTCCAAAGTGTTTTCTCCCATTTCAAAGCAGAAATCATCTTCTGAGTGACATTGAATTTGTTATCTACAAATACTTTAATTTGGACAAGTCCAAAATTTTGTTTTGTGGTTAAGGGTTAAATGGGATAGAAAACAGTGAGTGAAAGGAAAAAAAAAAATGCTGGTTAGCTGCATTTTCTTTGTATTCCTCACCCAGGATGGTTAAAACTTCAGATTGTTTGGTAAAGGGTTAAGACTTGAGCCAAACCCTGGTAGCACAGTCAGTAGGGTGTAGGATTTGAGACCGTGGGTCACTCGTTCGAATTCCCAGCTCAGCCAATTTCTTTACCAGGTTTTTTGATAGTGTGACAAGATTTACTTCACACCTCAGGGTTGATAAAACACAAGATTATTTGGTAAAAGTTCAATCTTCAAAGACAATAAACAGCTTTGAAAACTTTAGACTTGCTGAAATACCAGCATTTTCTCCTTTTCCCACAATGTTTTCAGAAGTCCTTTTCCTTGGGGATGTTAAAATCCGTGATTGTGTGGTAATGTGTTAACTCTTTACCAAACGACAAAACTTAGACTGGTCCATATTGAAAGCATTTGCAGACGACAAATTAAAGGTGGCCCAAGTGATGAAAAATGATAGGTTAGAAAACATTGTGGGAAAAGGAGAAAATGCTGGTTACCGGCATTTTCTCCGTTTCCCACAATGTTTTGAAAAGGCCTTTTTCCCAGGGTCGTTAAAAGGCGGGATTGTGTAGTAAAGGGTTAATCAAAATCAGAGTTGATTTAATGTTGCATGTACTCTGTCACATGTTTTGTGAGATTACTTGCCTAAAACAGGGTTTTCCCCATCCTCCTTTTTTCTTGGAGTTTGGACCACTGCATATTCTAGATGTCTCCCAAGCTTAAAACATTTCCCTTGTGTTATTCGTTTGAAACCATGAAGAGGGTTAGATGACCTGAGTCCTGGGCCTGTATTTATCAGCCATTCTTAAGAACATTCTAAGCCTTACTGTCAAGAATTATCTAAATTTGAAAGTAACACATCTTCTGACAGGCTAAACCAAATGGTTTTATAGCCAGTCAGAAGTTGTGTTACTTTCTAAACCTAGAAATACACTTAAAATTAAATAAAGAATGATTGGTGAATAAATATAGACCCAGGCCAGCCTTGATATCTCAAGTAACAGATTCTTTTCATACATGCAGATTAACTCTTTACCACACAATGAAAATGTATACTTGCCCAAATTGAAAGCATTTGTGGACGACGAATTAATGAAATTTGTTACGGAAAAAGTAGAAAACATTGTGGGAAAAAGAAAAAAATCTGGTTACCAGCATTTTCTCCTTTTCCCACAATGTTTTCAAAAGGCTTCCTTTTCAGGGTTGTTAAAAGTCGGGATTGTGTGGTAAAGGGTTAAAAATGTTAGCAAGAAGAATAAGGTCAAATAAACAGCCCCGCCCAAATTTGATTACTTTACCTACATGTTATGGACACCCTTAACCTTTAACTCTATACCACACAGCAAAATTTTAGACAGGTCCAAATTGAAAGCATTAGCAGACAACAAAACAAATGTGACTTAAAATTTGAAATTTGTTTTGGGAAAGGTAGAAAACATTGTGTGAAAAGGAGAAAATGCTGGTTACCAGCATTTTCTCCATTTCCCACAATGTTTTCAAAAGGCTTCTTTCCCAGGGTCATTAAAAGGGGGCATTGTGCTGTAAAGGGTTATGGTGAGCCTGGTAGTACAGTCGGTAGCATACAGAACTTGAGACCAGCATTGCATGTCACGAGTTTGAATCCCCAGTGCAGCCAGTTTCTTTCCAAGGATTGATGACAGCCATTGCAACAGGATTAATTTGTCGCTTACTGCTAATCATTGTCTCAATAATGGTTATGTGGGAACGCAGCCAAGACGCCAGGGAAAATATGATGCAATGTACTGGTAAATGAAACTGAAAGAAAGCGTGAATAGGTACACTGGACTCTACAATATAAACAAATGTTAACAGCGTTAAACACCTTACAAGCAGTCCCTTCTAGAAATATTTTGAGAAGTGAGGTAAATGCTAGTCACCAGCATTTACTCCTTTACTCACAATGTTTTCTACCCACTTTATGATAGAAATTATCATTTGGGCTTCTTCCCATGAGTCTGCAAATGATTTAAGTTTTGACAAGTCTAAAATTTTGTTGTGTGGTTAAAGGTTAACTCTAGAGTGCTGAACAGCAAAACTTGTTCAAGATCAGACTGTACAGAATATGCACTCATCTTCGATCTACACTAAAAAGGCAATGACAATTGGAGATGTTACTCAAAATAAGCGTTTTTTCCCCCTTTTGCCCAACTGTTATCATGACAGTGTCCAAATTTTTTAAGTTTAACCCTTTCCCAAACAAGCCCTGGTTTTCACGTGTCTGCAGTACAAGTCTTTTGAAAACACTGCGGGAAAAGGAGAAATTGCTCGTAACGAGCAATTTCTCCTTTTCCCACAGTGTTTTCTACCCTTTTGGAGAACTTCCAGCCATTTTCATCAAATTTAGAATTGTCGTCTGCAAACTCTTTCAGTTTGGAAGGGTCTAAAATTTGTCGTTTGGGAAAGGGTTAACTTGCTGTAGAAGCTTGCAAAAAACAAGTTTGTTACAAATTGCTGTCTACCAACACTTAACACTTGACTACAATATCCCGTGATTCGACAACCCTGAGGAAGAAGGATTCAGATAACATGATACTTTAACCCTTTACTAGACGATAAAATTTCAGACTTGTTGTCCAAATTGAAAGCAATTGCAGACGACAGTTTCAGTGTTGCTCAAATGAGATGCAGTTTTTCTTAGATATGGTAGAAAACATTGTGGAAAAAGGAGAACTGCTGGTTACAAGCATTTTCTCCTTTTCCACAATGTTGTCAAAAGGTTTCTTTCCCAGGGTTGTTTTGAAGTCGGCATTGTGCAGTAAAGGGTTAAGTTTTGTAGCGCTGGTGCTTGTTTTAATCGTGATTTTTATGAAAATAACTGAGGAATAGGTCGGTCAAAACTTTTTGCTGGTGAAAAATTGATTACTATAAAAAATATGTAGAGAAGAAAGTTCATTGACTTTAAACCCTTCAGTACCACACAAACCTGAGTTTTAATGACCCTAGGGAAGAGGGCTTTTGAAAACGTTGTGGGAAAAGGAGAAAATGCTGGTAACCAGCATTTTCTCCTTTTTCCACAGTGTTTTTTGTCCTTTCTGATACAAATCACACCATTTTAGCAACATTTATTATGTCCTCTAGAAATGCTTTCTATTTGGCCTTATACAAAATTTTGTCATGTGGTAAAGGGTTAAACTACACAGTAAAATACTTTACATTTCATAATTGAAAGTGATTTTTCTTTTTTAACAGCACGGTAAATGTTGCTCAAATGATAGAGTTTCTGTAACAAATGGTTAAAAAATATTTTGGTAAAAGGAGGAAAATGCTGGTTTACCAGCATTATTTCCTTTTCTCACAGTATTTTCAGAAGTTTTAATCCTTTTGTTGGTACATATGTCGGACAGTTGGACAAAGGGTTAACATTGGGAAATTTCTGTTTAGCTTACAAACACTTGTGAACAGTATTATGGAGAAAGGATGTGATTAGTTAATGTAGGGTACAGCAGTGTTTGCTTCGTTTCTTTTTGATCACTAGCAAATCAAGATCAGTATGCACAGAATTTGCAGTCTGATCTAAGATCTACATTATGATTCTTGGAGTATATTTAGGTTAAAATTTGGTCTTTCTTTTGAACCTGTTTGTGTCCTTTAATTCTGTATCAGACAAGTTGTAATGAAGAAAGCTTTTGAAAATGTTGTTGGAAAAAAAGAAATAGCTTGTTACAAGCAATTTATCCTTTTCCAACATTGTTTTCTCCCCAGGTTGAGATACTTCAGAGCCCTAGCCTAGTAGTGGTGGAACCAAGGAAATAGATGAATATGTGAGGTCTTGCTGTGATATTACTAAAATAATATTGAAAGCAGTGTAAAACACCATTCAGTCATGAGAACTTCAATACATTGCAATAGAGATAAATAAGTAATAGGGTTTTTTTTTTTGGCATGAAAGGAATGAAAGGAACAAAATGAACATGAGAATCAAATTACTTACAGAACTTGATAAATACAACCTTGCTACACTGAAAATAACAATAGCTGGGAAAAGTGAACAAAGCAGATGTTAAAATGCATTTAAATTTAAATCATACCATTTAAAAATATGGAAATTATTGTGAAGATGACAATCTTTTGTTGTGTGGTTGGTCCAAGTGTTTGTCAGTGACAGAGAAATTAATTTCAGATCTAGGTTAAAAGTTGCCAGGTCTCTCCATCTTTTGTTTACTTATTGCCTGATTTTAAAATTAATTTTTCTGCCAGCAACCAACGCTTTGACCGATCACAGAATAACATATTGTCATCTTCTCAATATTTTCCATATATTTAAATGGTACGATTTAAATTCAAATGCATTTTCAAGCCTGCATTGTTTTTTGGCCACTGTTGGGCCTTTAACAATTTCAGATTTTCTATTTGTGGATGCTTTTAACTTGGAAGAATCCAGAATTTCTTGTTTGTTGAAAGATTAATAAATTAACATTCAGACAGTTTATGTTGCAGGAGACCTTTTGTTAGAAAACATTGTGGCTAAAGGAGTTACTAGTCATAGCAGTTTTGTCAATATTTTCAAATATCCTTTAGCAGAGCCACGGTAGTACAGTCGACAGCATACAGGACTTGAGTCGGGGGGTCACCAGCTTAACCCTTTCCCAAACAAGCCCTGGTTTTCATGTGTCTGCAGTACAAGTCTTTTGAAAACACTGTGGGAAAAGGAGAAATTGCTCGTAATGAGCAATTTCTCCTTTTCCCACAGTGTTTTCTACCCTTTTGGAGAACTTTCTGTCATTTTCATCAAATTTAAAATTGTCGTCTGCAAACTCTTTCAATTTGGACCAGTCTAAAATTCATTGTTTGGGAAAGGGTTAAACCCCCAGCTTGGCCATGTCTTTCCAAGGATTGTTATAGTCATTGTGACAGGATACATTGCTCTCACCACTAGTCATTGTTTTGATGAGGTTTATGTGGGAAAACAGCCAGTGGCTAGGGAAGAATATTGTACAAAGTACTGGTAACAGAAACTCCTGGAAAACATGGATAAGTGCACTGGCAAATGAAATACTGTTGAAAACTGCATTAATCACCATAGAATCAATCAATCTTCAATATTTTTAATGTGTTAACTCTTTACCAAACGACAAAAATGAAGACTGGTAAATTGAAAGCATTTGCAGACATCAATTTCACTGTGAATCAAATGATCTAAATCATATTTGATAGGGTAGAAAACATTGTGGGAAAAGGGGAAAATGCTGGTTACCAGCATTTTCTCCTTTTCCCACAATGTTTTCAAAAGGCTTCTCCCTCAGGGTCGTTAAAAGTCAGGATTGTGTGGTAAAGGGTTAATCCTTTACCACATAATTCAAAGTTTTAACGACCCTTAGAAAAAAAGCTTTTGAAGACATGATGGGAAAAGAAAGAAATGCTTCTGACCAGCATTGCTTTCTTTTCTCACAGTTTTCTACCCTTCAGAAAGCAAATTTCAATATTTGAATCACATTATTTTATGATCTGCTTTAAATTTTGACGAGTCTAAAATGTTTTCCAGGCTTTTCCAAGTTGAAAGCAATTGCAGACGACAAATTGAAGGTTAGTCAAATGTTAGGATATGTCTGCTGATAGTGTTAAAGAAATGTGGAAAGTGGAGAATAGCTGGTTACCAGCATTTTCTCTTTTTCCCACAGTGTTTTCTAGTCTGTCAAAGAACTTCAGACAATTTGTACCACTTTCAAATTTGTGATCTGTAGATGCTATCATTTTGGATGGGTCTAAAATTTTGTTGTATAGTAAAGGGTTATCTAAATGTTCTTAAATTAATGATTGCTGCCTTTGATGTGGTAGAAAACTTTGTGAGAAAAGGAGAAAATGCTGATTATCAGCTTTTTTCCTTATCCCACAATGTTTTCAGAAGACTTTTCTTACTGGGTTAACTCTTTCCCACACAATCCATACTTTTAACGACCCTGAGAAAGAAAGCTTTTGAAAACATTGTTGGAAAAGTGGAAAATGCTGGTAACCAGCATTTTCTGCTTTTCCCACAATGTTTTCTACCTCTCCTGATTCAAATTTCAATTTTTGAGTTACTTTTGTTTTGTTGTCTGCAAATGCTTTCAATTTTGACTAGTCTAAAATTTTGTCGTTTGGTAAAGAGTTAAGGAGTTGTGATAGAAGATGTTAAACTTCAGCTTTGTCAAAATGCTAATAGCTCATTACCAACATCATGAATATTGAAATTATGGATTAATTCATGAGTTATGTAGTTGGTTATGACTCATGCTTATGTTGTATTGTGAACTAGCTGCAGAAATAGTGTCCTCTCAAATACACAAAACCCTTTTTTTTCCCTCAAGGTTTATTTTTTTGACGATATTTTTTTCCAGTATTTTCTCCTTTTTATGTTATGTTTTCCAACCTCTAACTCTTTACCAAACGACAAAATTTTAGATGGGTCCAAATTTAAGTTGTTTGCAGACAACAAATTCAGTGAGACTCAAGGATTGAAATTTTCTTTTGGAAAGGGTAGAAAACATTGTGGAAAAAGGAGAAAATGCTGGTTACCAGCATTTTCTACTTTTCCTACAATGTTTTCAAAAGGTTTCTTCCTCAGGATCGTTAAAATTCTGGATTGTGTGGTAAAGGGTGAAAGAGAAAGTCTGCAAATGCTTTGAATTGTAGACAAAAAAAATAAAGTCAACTTGTAAAGAGTTGATCTTTCACAGAACAACAAGATTTTAGACTTGTCCAAATGCAAACTTAGCATTTGCAAATGACTCTGAATGTGGCTCAAATGATGAAAAATTGTCTCTTTGGCTTAATCAGCATTTTTTCCCTTTCCCACATTGTTTTCAAAAGCCCCTTTTCATCAGCGTTGTTGAAACACTGGATTGTTTGGCATATGGTTCTGAAAAAAAAAACAAAAAAAAAAGTTTTCTTATTGTTTTCTTACATAATTGCCTAAGAAACCCTAATTGCTTGTCTCACCTTTTTATACAGATGAATTTTCATCTCATGGTTGCTCAGTGCCCACCCACACAAGGGGTCAGTGGAATCTGTATCATCTACGCCAAGGAAGTGTCTGCACAAAGGAAGCTTGAATGAAGACCACAATGTCAACTTACCACTCACATACAGTCACCAGAAATTGTGACCAGACACAGGCTAAAATCCATGCGGTAGCAGAACTCCTCCTCCTGTCTGGGTCGCTCCGCCCCATTTGCACAGAATCGACAAATGGGGTACAAGTATCACTGGCTGCTGCTAAAGAACAGATAAAGGGGTCTCTAAGCCTTACATTGGAGATTGTAGGAGATTTAACAAAAGTAATGAGTGATTTTGAAAGCCGATGGAAAGTTTTATGTGATATGTTGTATCGCCTCAGTGACTCAGTAACAGTACTAGTTGAATTGTGCTATCATGTCACATATGATTGGTTGGCAGCGACCAAAAGTAACTCTAGTCATGAACCAGAAAGGCACAATAATTCCAGCAATGGGCATGAGTCTCTAGTCGATAAATACAATACTTCCTATGCAGGTTTAGAGATTAAATTGAGCTGTAATCATTTGAAACGTGCAAGGATGGATGAATTAACAGCTACGTTCATAATGGATATATGTTCCAACATATCAAAATATATATCTATACTGACGGATAATTGTCGAAATGCCAGTGAGAATGCGAGTGACCCATCAACGAGAGATCAATTTAAACTAGGTATTAAAAGTGTTACATGTGCAGCAGGTAGTCTTATTGCCAGTATTAAATCTTATAAGGGAGAGAAATCTGCCAGACATCATGCAAGAGTTGTCACCTTTTGTGAGCCAGTGCTTGCAGGTAGGTGTTTTAGCTTGCTTTGAAAGTTTTCCTTTTTACTAAACAATCCTGTGTTTTAATGAACCTTAGGTATAAGGCCTTTGAAACCATTGTACAAGAAGGAGAAAGTGCTAGTAACGAAAATCAAAACGATGCTTTATCTGAAGAGAAGGATAAATCCTGTCACAGTGACATAAAATTGTCAGTACAGTGAAAGTAATCATTGCCAAGCCTTGTCAGAACTTGCACCCTTTAGGTTATTTGCCTTGTGCACTATCACTTCATCATTGGTGCTCAGGGCATTGTTGTTAGTGTATCTGCTTTAGTAGGTTCATTATACGGCAAGTACAGAGTTAAACCTGCCTTTGTGAATAAGATGTATGGTTCGAAAGCAGGAGGCCCCTGGTTCAATCCTCACTCAAAGGGCTGGGTCTTTCATGAGGGTGTCTTTGGGCAAGACACTTTAGAGCCGTACTAGTAAAACCAGTACTAGTAAAACACAGGACATGCATTGTTAAATGAGTTTTCACTGTGATAGGACTGAAGAAGTGTTTTTTTCTGTTTGATTGACAGAACACAGAATTGACCAATTTGAGATGGTTTTTCAGGGGTGCCTATCTCTAGAATTGCATATGCACGATTTATGCGTACACAGTTTAGGTAAACAAGCATTGAGTTTGGAAACAAGTTTCACAGAACTGCATAACTTTACAATTTGAGTAAATACATGTATTTGCAAAATTTTATTCCAGCTCATACCTTTTGGTAAAGCAGGGATCATGTGTGTATATTCAATAACCCCCAACAATCATGTAAATCTACACGGTTTAGGGAACGGTACCCCCAATGACTTGCTAAATGTAGCACATACATGTATATCAGGATTTTCCTGTGAGAGGGTGGGAAGTAGGAGAAAATGGTTGGTACTAGCATTTTCTCCTTTTCCTACAATTTCAGGAGCCTTCTTCCTGTAGATGCCATAAAACTTAAGATCTGCTGGCAAAAAGAGTTAAAATGTAAACTGTTTTCTGTATTTCAGCTAGTCACGCCCTTGTTTGCCTGGCCACTGAGGAGGAATTCATTGATAAGGGGATGCAACTCTCTGACGAAGAAAAGGAAATACAGAAATCTATTTTTGGTACATTTAGTCTATTTATATTAACCCTTTGTCACACAATTCTGAGTGTTAATGACCCTGATGAAAAGGCTTTTGAAAACATTATGGTACAAGGAGAAAATGCTGGAAACGAGCGTTTCCTCTTTTTCCTTCTATGTTTTCTACCCTTCTCATAGCAAGTTTCGATTTTTAAGTAATTTTTCTATTTTCGTCTGCAAGTGCTTTCAATTTGGACCAGCTTAGAATTTGTCGTCTGGTAAAGAGTTAAGTAGATTTCAATGTTGAGTGATTAACTCCTTACCAAGTGATAAAGTTTTGTACTCAACAAAATTAAAAGTATTTGAAGATGTCAATGTGAATGTAACTCAAATGGTGGTTTCTGTCCTTGATAGGGTAGAAAACATTGTGGGGACAAGGAGAAAATGCTGGTCACCAGCATTTTCTCCTTTTACCACAATGTTTTCAAAAGCTTCTTTTTCGTAACATGAGGGATTGTGTGATAAAATTTTAACCCTTTACCAGATGACAAAATTTTAGCCTTGTCTAAATTGAAGGCATCTGCAGACAACAATTTCAGTGTGGCTCAAATGGTGCAATTTTCCTTTGATAGGGTAGAAAACATTGTGCAAAAAGGAGAAAATGCTGGTTACCAGCATTTATTCCTTTTCCCACAATGTTTTCAAAAGACATCTTTCCCAGGGGCATTAAAAGGTGGCATTGTGTGGTAAAGGGTTAAATTAGATGGACTTTTTAGTCGCAGAATAAAGATGCAAACATTGCTATGCCAAGGTTTTGTTTTTGTTGGATTATTTTACAAAACAGTCGACAGTGTGAATCCAAGATCAGACTGCTTAGATCTACATTGCTTAAGGTAGAATGATGTGAATTTGCATTACCTGCAAAAAATAGCTTCAGGTCTCCAAAAGGGACATTGTTATTTGAGCCAAACTCTGGCAAAGGGGGCTTAATGCATTTACATGTACGTGATGCATTAAACCAAGCAAGCTATCACATAATTGTTGATCCATAATAACCATTTTTTGCTCACCTGAGCATGAAGTGGTCAAGGTGAGCTTTTGTGACTGTGTTGTGTCTGTAGTGCGTCATCTGTGGTGCGGTTGTCAACACTTACCTTGTACGTACTCTAGAGGCCACATTTTCAGTCAGATACACATGAAACTTGGTCACAATGTTTGTCTTGATAATATCTTGGACAAGTTCAAAATTGGGTCATGCTTGGTCTAAAAGTAGGTCACTGGGCCAAATCTTAGAAAAACTGTTTGCAGTGTAGAGGCCACATTTTGAGCCTGATACTCATGTAACTAGGTCAGATTGTCTGTCTTGATGATATCTCAGACAATTTTGAAATTGATTCCTGTCGGGTTAAAAGGTAGGTCACAGGGCTTAATCTTGAGAAAACCTTGTGTGTACCATAGAGGCCACATTTTCAGCCTGAAACTCATGAAAGCCTTTCGGCCTAGAATTGTAATGTTTGGTGTGTATGGTTTGTACATATTAGCCAGTGGAGTGGTACAGGACCTTCATGGCCCTCTTGTTTGGAAGGATAGAAAACAGTGTGGGAAAGGAGAAAATGCTGGTTACCAGCATTTTCCCCTTTTCCCACAATGTTTTTAATAGCTGTCTTCTTCAGGGTCTTTAAAAGTCGGGATTGTTTGGTCAAGAGTTAATGCTACTTTGCACAGGGTCTGAGTGATATGGTGATAGTTAGCCCTGCTCATGTGAATTTCAGCAGTACTAGGCTTGAGCATGAGAATGCCTTGCCCAACGGCCAAGGAAACTCACATGTAAATACTGCTGTTGATAAAACCGGGTTTCCTGAGTACAAATCCATTGATGGAATTATTTAGCTATAAAAGATAAAGATCTCTCGCAAAGGGACACTGACATATTATATTATTATTATACAAAGAGAGACAAATATGTTAGTCAGCTCATTCCATTTATTTATCGTTTTGACCCTTTAGCAAACATTTTAAACAATACCAACTTCTAACAACCTTGAGGAAGAAGCCTAGTGAAAATGTCGTGCAAAAAGGAGAAAATGCTGGTTACTCGCATTTTCTCCTTTTTCCACTATGTTTTCTAACCTTTCAAAAATAAATAAATTTCAGTTTTTGAGTCATGTTTTATTTTGTTGTTTGCAAAATCTTTCCGTTTGGGCAAGTCTAGAATTTTGTTGTTTGGTAAAGAGTTCACTATGGCTGAATAAGCTGTTTGTCAGACAAAATAGACTTTATAGATCCATAATTATGTGATGAAATTACTATTTGAGCCATGCTCTGTGAAAAGGGGGCTTAATGCATGTGTGAAAAGTATTGACCCAGGTCGGCCTGCGCAGTCCGAGCAGGCTGACCTGGGCCGACACTTTTCACTATTGGTTAATTTTCTTTATGTCAAAGGACCAGTCTACCTCATGATTCATTCGGTTGTTAGACACGATGGATTTTGTGGATCCATAATTAAGTAATGAATTGACAGGTATGATGCATCACAGAGATGCATTGAGCCCCCTTTTGTCAGAGCATGGCTCATTTAAATTTTGCCAATCCCATGTTTTGATGGCCCAAAGAAAGAGTGCATTGAAAACTTTATAGAAAAAGGAGAATATTCTGGTTACAGAAATTCCACCATTTTTAGCTCACCTTAGCACAACGTGCTAAAGGTGAGCTATTGTGATCGCCCAATGTCCGGCGTCTGTCGTCCGGCGTCCGTCGTCTGTCGTCCGTCGTCCGGCGTCCGTCAACAGTTTCTTTAAACATCTTCTCCTCCTAAACCACTGGGCCAATCTTGATGAAACTTGGCAGGGATGTTCCTTGGGTGAAGCTCTACCAAAATTGTTCAAAGAATTAAATTCCACCCACAACTCTGGTTGCCATGGCAACAAAAAGGAAAAAAGAGCAAAATCTTTGAAAATGTTCTTCTCTGAAACTAGAAGGCGCAGAGCTTTGATATTTGGTATGTAGCATCTCCTAGTGGACCTCTACCAAGTTTGTTCATTTGATGCCCCTGGGGTCAAAACTGGCCCCACCCGGGGGGTCACAAGTTTGAGCATAGTAACAAAGAAGGAAAACTTTAAAAATCTTCTTCTCTGAAACTTGAAGGCATAGAGCTTTGATATTTGGCATGTAGCATTGCCTAGTGGACCTCTACCAAGTTTGTTCATATGATGCCCCTGGGGTCAAAACTGGCCCCACCCGAGGGGTCACAAGTTTGAGCATAGTAACAAAGAAGAAAAACTTTAAAAATCTTCTTCTGTGAAACTTGAAGGCGTAGAGCTTTGATATTTGGCATGTAGCATCTCCTAGTGGACCTCTACCAAGTTTGTTCATATGATGCCCCTGGGGTCAAAACTGGCCCCGCCCCGGGGGTAACAATTTCCAACATAGGAACAAAGAAGGAAAACTTTAAAAATCTTCTTCTGTAAAACTAGAAGGCATAGAGCTTTCATATTTGGCATGAAGCATCTCCTAGTGGACCTCTACCAAGTTTGTTCATATGATGCCCTTGGGGTCAAAATTGGCCCTGCCCCGGGGGTCACAAGTTCAAACAGGAACAAAGAGGAGAAACTTTAAAAATCATCTTCTCTGAAACTGGAAGGCGTAAGGCTTTGATATTTGGTATGTAGCATTGCCTAGTGGACCTCTACCAAGTTTGTTCATATGATGCCCCTGGGGTCAAAACTGGCCCAGCCCCGGGGGTCACAAGTTTGAGCATAGTAACAAAAAAGGAGAACTTAAAAATCTTCTTCTCTGAAACTTGAAGGCGTAGAGCTTTGATATTTGGCATGTAGCATCTCCTAGTGGACCTCTACCAAGTTTGTTCATATGATGCCCCTGGGGTCAAAACTGGCCCCGCCCCGGGGGTCACAATTTCCAACATAGGAACAAAGAAGGAAAACTTTAAAAATCTTCTTCTGTAAAACTAGAAGGCATAGAGCTTTGATATTTGGTATGTAGCATCGCCTAGTAGACCTCTACTAAGTTTGTTCATATGATGCCCTTGGGGTCAAAATTGGCCCTGCCCCGGGGGTCACAAGTTCAAACATAGGAACAAAGAAGGAAAACTTTAATTTTTTTTTTCTTTTAAATGGGAAGGCATAGAGCTTTGATATTTGGTATGTAGCATCTCCTAGTGGACTTCTACCAAGTTTGTTCCAAGGATGCTGCTTGGGTCAAAACTGGCCCAGTCCCGGGGTCACAAGTTCGAACATAGGAACAAAGAAGGAAAACTTTAAAATTGTTCTTTTCTGAAACCGAAAGGTGTGGCGCTTTGATATTTGGTATGTTGCATCTCAGAGTGGACCTCTACCAAGTTTGTTCATATGATGCCCCTGGGTCAAAACTGGCCCTGCCCCGGGGGTCACAAGTTCGAAGATAGGAACAAAGAAGGAAAACTTTAAATTTCTTTTTCTCTTAAACGGGAAGGTGTAGAGCTTTGATATTTGGTATGTAGCATTTCCTAGTGGACCTCTACCAAGTTTGTTCATAATTATGAAGCCCCTGGGTCAAAACTGGCCCAGCCCCGGGGGTCACAAGTTCGAACATAGGAACAAAGAAGGAAAACTTTAAAATTCTTCTTTAAAACTGGAAGGCGTAGAGCTTTGATATTTGGTATGTAGTGATTCTCTTCTAAGTTTGTTTGCCCATCTAAGCGCAACAAGTTCATTGAGTTCAAAATTGGGTCATCTTGGGACATAAACTAGGTCACTAGGTCAAATTAAAGAAATACCTTGTTGGCACTCTCGAGGCCACATTATTTGCTCAATTGCCTTGAAAATTAGTTAGAAAGTTTGTCTTTATAAAGTCTCACATAAGATTAATTTGGGTCAGCTTGGGTCATAAACTAGTTCACTGGGTCAAATTAAAGAAATACCTTGTTTGCACTCTGGAGGCCACATTTATTGCTCAAATGACCTGAAATTTGGCCAGAATGTTTGTCTTGATGAAATACCAGATGAGTTTGGATTTTGGTCACCTGGAACCATAAACTAGGTCACTAGGTCAAAATAAAGAAATACCTTGTGGGCACTCTAGAGGCCACATTCTTTGCTTAATTGCCTTGAAAATTGGTCAGAATGTTTGTCTTTGCAAAATCTCACATGAATCTGAATTTGGGTCAACTGGGGTCATAAAATAGGTCACTTGGTCAAATTAAAGAAATAGCTATTGGGCCCTCTATAGAGGCCACATTTATTATTCATATGATTTGAAAATTGGTTAAAATGTTTCTTTTGATATAGTAAAAGACCAGTTCAAATTTGGGTCACCTGGGGTCATAATCTAGGTCACTAGGTCAAATTAAAGAAATATCTTTAGGGCACTCGAGGCTACATTTTTTGCTCAGTTGACTTGAAAATTGGTCAGAATGTTTGTCTTCATGAAATATGAGTTTGAAATTGGGTCACCTGTGGTCAAAAACTAGGTCACATGGTCAAATTAAAGAAAAACCTTAAAGGCACTCTACTAAGGTGAGCGACCCAGGGCCATCATGGCCCTCTTGTTTAATAATGTTTTCTACCCTTTCAAAGACCTGTCCAATTGCTACAGCTTTATTTCATCATTCATCTGCAAATGCTTTCAATTTGGATGTGGGTCTGAAATTTTGCTGTCAGGAAAAGATTTAATGAAGTCTTGAAAGATGATTACACATGAAATAAAATATTGTGACTGAAGGAGAAAGGGTTTGCTACAAGTAATTTTTCCTTTTGCCACAATATTTCTGTGATTGGTCAGCTGTAATGGGAAGAACTCATCTTCACAAAGTAAAGAGTTCATTACATTTTCTACAGGTCCATGCATGAACATTGTGTCTGGATGTGTTCAGATTTGTAAAGTACTTCGAGATTTCGCCCACGACACAACAAACTCAAACTATATCCAGAAAGCCAAACTCTGTCACTCCTCAATCCACAAATCAACGAATCAACTCAAAGCGGAGCTCCAGCGTCACTGTAAAATGGACTTTGGCATGAAGGGAGTCAGCCCTTTAAGGGTCAACTCAGATGAAAGGAACCAGAAATCTCCAATTGACAGACTTGATAATGGACATGACAATCACCGAGAGTTGTCCCCCTTTGATAGAAGCTCTCCACAGCCTGGAGGAAGTTTTGTGAAGGAAGACGGCAGTCTGAACAGGGACAATCACTCCCCCAGATCCTCAGTAGCCACATCAGACTTATCTTTCTCAACAGGCTCTTTATCCAGATAGTCTTTCAAAGCAGGTTATATTGAAGGTCAAATTTTCACCATGAAGGCACCTTTCACAGCCTAAGTTCCATATGAGGCCAGTGTAGATCAAAGATTAGGCGGCATAGAATATGCAGTCTGTTTTTTTATCTACCGTGGCCCCTTCTCTGACACATTCTGGACAATAGCAACCCTGAAATTGCTATTACGTTTGTCTAATTTCTAGATTGAAAATTCCTGTCTAGGGGTAAACATTCTCTCTACCAGAATGCAACTGTTAAACTTGTTTGTATGGAAGGTACATGCATTTGCAGACAACAAAAAATTAGCTCATGTGATTCGTTATGAGCCATGCTCTGTCAAAAGGGGGCTTAGCTCTTTGCCACATGAAAAAAGTGTAGTCCAGATTGAAAGCTTTTGCAGACAAAAATTTACATGTGACTCAAGTGATCAGATTTGTCATGGAGTAGAAAGCATTCTGGGAAAAAGAAAAAATGCTGGTTACCACAATGTTTTCTACAGCTTTCGCTTTCAGGGTCATTAAAAGTGGGGATTGTGTGGCAAAGGGTTAATGCATCTGCAAAAAGTATCAACCCAGACTTGGCAAGCCGACCTGGGCCTAAACTTTTTGCTCCAGGTAAATTTTCTGCGTGTCAAAGGACCAGTCTACCTTATGATTTAGTCGGTTGTTATATAAAATGGATTTTATGGATTCATGATTATGTTGATGACTTGCTTGGTACAGTGATGCATTAAGCCCCCTTTTGCCATAGCATGGCTTTTTTTTTTTTTTTTTTTTTTTTTGCACTAATGGAAACATTTTAGGAAAAGGAGAAAATGCTGGTTATCAGCATTTTCTCCTTTTTCAACAATGTTTTAAAAATCCACCTTTCATTAGCTTGTTTGCTAAAAGGTTCAAACATGACCATCAGCTGACAAGTCTTTCCTGTTTAACTCTTTACCAAACGACAAAATTTTAGACTTGTCCAAATTGAAAGCATCTGCAGACGACACATCAAATGTGGCTCAAAAATTGAAAGTTGGCTTGGGAAAGGTAGAAAACATTGTGGGAAAAGAAGAAAATGCTGGTTACCAGCATTTTCTCCTTTTCCAACAATGTTTTCAAAAGGCTTCTTATACAGGGTCTTTAAAACTTGGGATTGTGTGGTAAAGGGTTAATAGCAGACCATATTTAAAAGCGCTTTGACAGAAAGGGTGGCTTGTAATGGGCATTTTTCCTTTTGCCACACTGTTTTGATATGTAGAATAGTTTTCATGACTTAACCCCGCACCACACAATTCCAAGTTTTAATGACCCTGGTAACCAGCTTTTCCCCCATTTTCCACAAAGTTTTCCATCCTTTCAAAGAACTTCAGCAGTACATTTTGTATTACTTTTGAAATTTGTTGTCTTGAAGAAATTTTGAATTTGGACAAAGTTTGTTGTTTGGTAAGCACTAAAGAGTTCAAACTCGGGTTACAACAAAGATCAAGAATTTACATCAAACAAATTTGTTCTAGGAGGTACTTAACCCTTTAGCCGAACAATTCTATTTTTAATGCCTCTTAAATGGAAAGCTTTCGAAAACATTTTGGAAAAAGAACAATTTCTGGTAACCAGCAATTTCTCCTTTTCCTACAAATTTTGCCACCCTTTCAAGGAAAAATCCTGTCATTTAAGCCAACTTTTATTCGCCTCATGTAAATACTTTATTTGGGATTTGTTGAAACCGTATCCTCTGATAAAGAGTTAACTCTTTACCAGACGACAAAATTTTTGCCTTGTCCAAATTGAAAGCATTTGCAGACGACAAGTTCACTGTGGCTCAAATAGTGCAATTTTTCTCTGATAGGATAGAAAACATTGTGGGAAAAGGATTACAAGCATTTTCTCCTTTTCCCACAATGTTTTCAAAAGGCTTCTTTCCCAGGGGTGTTAAAAGGCGGCATTGTGCAGTAAAGGGTTAATAATGACTGTGAAAGTAATGTGTAGAAAGGAGCCATTTTTTGTATAGGACAGTGGTATCAAACCTTTATCACGTGACAAAATTTTAGACCGGTCAAAACCCAAAGCATGTGCAGTTTGACAACTTAAATATAGCTCAAATTGTGGAAGTTTTCTTTTCATTGGGTAGAAAACATTGAAGCAATTTCAACTGACAAATTGAATATGGATCTAATGGTGAAAGTTGTCTTCGATAGGGTGCAACACATTGTTGGAAAAGGAGAAAATGCTAGTTAACAGCATTTTCTCCTTTTTCCCACCATGTTTTCAAAAGTCTTTCAGAAGGTTGTTAAAAGTCAAGATTGTTTGGTAAAGAGTAAATTGTTGTATACAGTAAAACTCTGATATAGCGAATTTCAGGGGACCGTCAGATTTAATTCGCTATAAGCATAATTCGCTTTATTGATAGTACGAACTTCGTTATATTTCGGGACTCAAAGGTGGACACATGTACATGCAGTCTAACATTTATTTACCAGGAAAATGTTTTTCTAACATACTTTGACAAATATGTGTTATATTTATAGTATCCAATGACATTTATGACTGGTAGGAAAAACTAGTAGCCGATTTCGTATTTATTTAATTGAGTGAGCGATGTTAATCATTCAAAACACATTTTATACCGGTAGGAATTGAAAGCATTTGCAGACGACAATTTTCTACTTGTGGCAAATTATACTTTACCACGATAATTATCGATCGATAACGCAGTCAGTTTATGTTGTGTAGATCAACGCCTCTAGCGTCAACGTGTTAATTGGGCAAGCGGGAAGGTGTGAATAACTGACTTGGTAATTAAAGACCCTTAGATGCGATTTCAGTGTAACCAAGGTATTTTCAGTTGAAATGGATATCTGCGGACCTGATTTTTGATTCGCAATATGCGAAAATTCGTTATATCCAAATTCGTTGTAACAATTAATTTTTACAAAGGCGAAAGAAGGTTTTTGCCGGGGAATTGATTTCGATTTGTACTAAGCAAAAATTCACATTATCAGAGTTCATTATAATTAAGTTTTACTGTATATGAAACGCATTGTAATGTTTTCTGTCCAATTAAATGCAGATTCCATCATTTGAGCTGCTTTTTTAGCTTGCCTGGTTTGAAGAAAATGTCAAGGTATTGTTGTAGCCCTGGCATCCTTGTTGTCTTTGCAGTGGTTATTATCTGCATCAGTGTGTAAACTTTGACATTTTATAATACCTCTGTTATTACTGAAGATATTTGCTTCAAACTTTGACAAGTTGTTAATTAGCAAAAGGGGAACCTATACAACAAGGGCAGGCAACAATCATGTATTTTTGACAGAGTTATGCCCCTTTTTTGGACCTAAAATTGTCAATGAAAATCAAGCATCATCAGTAGAGCGTTGGCACCTGCATTTGCTGCTCTTGTTTTCTTGGTCGTATGCAATTGCTATCACTTTGGAAATGTCTTAAATTTGTCAACTGAATAGGATTAACATTTTGATTAGTTTTTTATTTGTCTTTCTTGTGTACATTTGTTGTTTTGTATAGATACGCAATATTTGTTCTGATAATCCATTTGCTCTTATTGTTGGGGATTCTTTCTAATTTTGGGGGATAATTGTTTTTCAACAGTTGTCAAGATCGACAGAATCTGTAATTATACTCAATGTGTTCATTATAATTTGAGGGATGATGCCTTTTTATCTCATTTTTCAAAGATACACTATATCTATATGTTAATCCATTTTTTTCCAATAATTTTAGAGGCTGGATTATTGATAATGGTTACCTAGATACACAACATGTGTCATAATCATTTTGTCCATGAATACTTTTGGGTTTAAATGTTTTAGAGGTTTTGCATTGATAATGGCATTGTCCAATTAATTTGTCTCAGTGAAAAATAAAAATTTATGATCCAGTGAACATCATCGGTTATATTTTCACAAGTGGTGCAGCCACAAGTGGAAGTATTGCTGTATGATTTTTGTGAGGTGAAATAAATTTAAATCTTTCACCGAAAAAAAAAAAAAATTCATTTATTTCATGCACCTCAACCCCCTTTTTGTTGGGACTTGTTAAGTACGGGAAAACTCTCGGTATTTCCGTACCAGTGAGTTTATCAATAAATACCTTGGTCGAAACAGTGAAATTATTAAACCGTAATCCACCATTATTTGCCGATAAACTTTGAAAAGAATGAAACAAATTTCATCATCTTGCACAAATGTGCAATATTTTAGCCATGCTTTGTGAAAAGGGAGCTTAATGCACCTACAAAATGTATCGACCCTGGCAAGAATGCGCCTGGCCTGTGGTGAAACTTTGTGCTGTTGGTCAATTTTCTGCTTGTCAAAGGACTAGTCTACCGACTCATGAGTTGGTCTGTTGTTAGATAAAATGGATTTTATGGATCCATAATTACATGGTGATTTGCTTGAGATAATGCATCAAAGAGATGCATTGAATCCTGTTCTGCCAGAGCATGGATCATTTGTAATGGTAATCAATTTGTTCTGGATGACTTGAGGTATTAACTGTTAGAAATGGTCTGCCTAGAAATAGAAACATCTGTTATATTGGTATTTGTGTTTTTGGTGATTATAGAAAAATGAATTTTATTAAGTTACATACACAGACATGCAGTTCGTAAATGATAATCAATTTTTCATTGACAATTGAGGGATGAAAATTTTACTTAAAATGGTTGCCTATATACACAATATCTACTACAATGACAATACATTTGTTCATGGTAATTTCAAGGATGAAAGTTTTTTTTTTATGATTTTTGCAGAAATACAATGTTATCTTTTTAGCTCACCTTAGCACATCGTGCTAAAGGTGAGCTATTGTGATCGCCCTATGTCCGTCGTCCGGCGTCTGTCAACAATTTCTTTAAACATCTTCTTCTCCTAAACCACTGGGCCAATCTTGATGAAACTTAGCAGGGATGTTCCTTGGGTGAAGCTCTACCAAAATTGTGCAAAGAATTGAATTCCACCCACAACTCTGGTTGCCATGGCAACAAAAAGGAAAAAAAAGCAAAATCTTGGAAAATCTTCTCTGAAACTAGAAGGTGCAGCGCTTTGATATTTGGTATGTAGCATCTCCTAGTGGACCTCTACCAAGTTTGTTCATTTGATGCCCCTGGGGTCAAAACTGGCCCCGCCCTGGGGGTCACAATTTCCAACATAGAAACAAAGTAGGAAAACTTTAAAAATCTTCTTCTCTGAAACAGGAAGGCGTGAAGCTTTGATATTTGGTATGTAGCAAGTTTGAGCATAGTCATAATGATTGTATGGTGTTTAACGCCGTTTTCAACATTATTTCAGTTATATCACGGCGGCCAGTGCACCTATCCATGCTTTCCTGGGGCATAGTCATAAAGAAGGAAAACTTTAAAAATCTTCTTCTCGAAAACTTGAGGGCGTAGAGCTTTGATATTTGGCATGTAGCATCTCCTAGTGGACCTCTACCAAGTTTGTTCATATGATGCCCCTGGGGTCAAAACTGGTCCTGCCCCGGGGGGGTCACAATTTCCAACATAGGAACAAAGAAGGAAAACTTTAAAAATCTTCTTCTCTAAAACTAGAAGGCATATAGCTTTGATATTTGGCATGAAGCATCTCCTAGTGGATCTCTACCAAGTTTGTTCATATGATGCCCTTGGGGTCAAAACTGGCCCTGCCACGGGGGTCACAATTTCCAACATAGAAACAAAGTAGGAAAACTTTAAAAATCTTCTTCTCTGAAACAGGAAGGCATGAAGCTTTGATATTTGGTATGTAGCATCTTCTAGTAGATCTCTACCAAGTTTGTGCATATGATGCCCTTGGGGCAAAAGTTGGTCCTGCCCCGGGGGTCACAAGTTCGAACAAAGGAACAGAGAAGGAAAACTTTAAGAATCATCTTCTCTGAAACTGGAAGGCGTAGAGCTTTGATATTTGGTATGTAGCATCGCCTAGTAGACCTCTACTAAGTTTGTTCATATGATGCCCTTGGGGTCAAAATTGGCCCTGCCCCGGGGGTCACAAGTTCAAACATAGGAACAAAGAAGGAAAACTTTAATTTTTTTTTTCTCTTAAATGGGAAGGCATAGAGCTTTGATATTTGGTATGTAGCATTTCCTATTGGACTTCCACCAAGTTTGTTCCAAGGATGCTGCTTGGGTCAAAACTAGCCCAGCCCCTGGGGTCACAAGTTCAAACATAGGAATAAAGAAGGAAAACTTTAAAATTCTTCTTTTCTGAAACCAAAAGGTGTGGAGCTTTGATATTTGGTATGTTGCATCTCAGAGTGGACCTCTACCAAGTTTGTTCATATGATGCCCCTGGGTCAAAACTGGCCCCGTCCCGGGGATCAGAAGTTCGAAGATAGGAACAAAGAAGGAAAACTTTAAATTTCTTTTTCTCTTAAACGGGAAGGTGTAGAGCTTTGATATTTGGTATGTAGCATTTCCTAGTGGACCTCTACCAAGTTTGTTCATATGATGCCCCTGGGTCAAAACTAGCCCAGCCCCGGGGGTCAGAAGTTCGAAGATAGGAACAAAGAAGGAAAACTTTAAAATTCTTCTTTAAAACTGGAAGGCGTAGAGCTTTGATATTTGGTATGTAGTGATTCTCTTCTAAGTTTGTTTGCCCATCTAAGCGCAACAAGTTCATTGAGTTCAAAATTGGGTCATCTTGGGTCATAAACTAGGTCACTAGGTCAAATTAAAGAAATACCTTGTTGGCACTCTCGAGGCCACATTATTTGCTCAATTGCCTTGAAAATTAGTTAGAAAGTTTGTCTTTATAAAGTCTCACATAAGATTAATTTGGGTCAACTTGGGTCATAAACTAGTTCAATGGGTCAAATTAAAGAAATACCTTGTTTGCACTCTGGAGGCCACATTTATTGCTCAAATGACCTGAAATTTGGCCAGAATGGTTGTCTTGATGAAATACCAGATGAGTTTGGATTTGGGTCACCTGGAACCATAAACTAGGTCACTAGGTCAAAATAAAGAAATACCTTGTGGGCACTCTAGAGGCCACATTATTTGTTAAATTGCCTTGAAAATTGGTCAGAATATTTGTCTTTGTAAAATCTCACATGAGTCTGAATTTGGGTCAACTGGGGTCATAAACTAGTTCACTTGGTCAAATTAAAGAAATAGCTAGTGGGCACTATAGAGGCCACATTTATTATTCATTTGATTTGAAAATTGGTTAAAATGTTTCTTTTGATATAGTCAAAGACCAGTTCAAATTTGGGTCACCTGGGGTCATAATCTAGGTCACTAGGTCAAATTAAAGAAATATCTTTAGGGCACTCGAGGCCACATTTTTTGCTCAATTGACTTGAAAATTGGTCAGAATGTTTGTCTTCATGAAATATGTGTTTGAAATTGGGTCACCTGCAGTCAAAAACTAGGTCACATGGTCAAATTAAAGAAAAACCTTTAAGGCACTCTACTAAGGTGAGCGACCCAGGGCCGTCATGGCCCTCTTGTTTTAATATTCTCTTTGTTCTTGTTTATGATAGACTATTTATGTATCTGAAATGATAAGCTATTTGTTCTTGATAATTTTTCAGGAATGAATGATTAATAGCTTTTGCACAGATAAACAGTATTGATAGTTTTTTTGTTCATGATGATTTGAGGGAGTAATTTTTCTTCTGATTGGTTGCCTCAATACCAAAATGGCTGGCTAGATACACAACATCTGTATGGTGATCCATTTGTTAATGACAGTATGAGGGATACATGTTTTATAGCATTTGATTCGATACACAATATTTATATATATATGTAATAATCCATTAGTTTATGTTAGTATGAGGGATTCATGTTTTGCTGTTTTATTTGTTTGCCCAGAAATAATGAATCAATCTTATTTTGTGCTACCTTATTAAGATCTACTTTACTAATGATTGGCTCTCTACTGATAACATTTCATCTTGATATGTTACACATTATACGGACACAAATAACACCTAAGCCTCTTCATTTCTTACAAAGACAGATCAGTTCATTACATGATATTTTCTGAACTCTTTAACCCTTTACCGCACATTGCCGCCTTTTGACGCCCCTGGGAAAGAAGTCTTTTGAAAACATTGTGGGAAAAGGAGAAAATGCTGGTAACCAGCATTTTCTCCTTTTCCCACAATGTTTTCTACCCTATCAAAGAAAAATTGCACCATTTGAGCCACATTGAAATTGTTGTCTGCAAATGCTTTCAGTTTGGACAAGGCTAAAATTTTGTCGTCTGGTAAAGGGTTAACCATTATCCTCCTGTATAACTTAATGAAACTTTCAAGTCGATGGTAAAAACCATTATGTTGGTACTTCAAAGTTAGGGAGGTTGGCGAAATATCTCCTTATTGGACAGTGTAGATCTAAGATCAGACTGCACATTCTCTGCTGTCTGATCTTGATCTACACTGTCTGCAAAAGGTCAGTGGGTCGCGCTTAGCAACCTAAGGGTTAACAAACAATTTTTAGACCCCAAGGTTGGAATTGAAAGAATTTTGTATATGACAACTTAAATTTTGCTCATATCTTGGGGTTTGACTCTGAAAGGGTAGAAAATATTGATGGAAAGGAAGAAAACACTGATTACCAAAATTTTCTTCTTTTCCAACAATTTTTAGCTCCACTGGCCGAAGGCCAGCGGGCTTATGTCATGGCCCGGTGTCAGTCGTGCGTCCGTCCGTCCGGTCGTCCGTCCGTCCGTCCGTCCGTCCGTCAGTCCGTCCGTCCGTGCGTTAACTTTTATTTCAAACATCTTCTTCTCTGAAACTACCCATCCGATTTTCACGAAACTTCACAGAAATGATCCTGACATGGTCCTTTTCAGAATTTCTCGAAAGAATTTGATTCCTTCAAAAACTCTGGTTGCCATGGCAACAAAACTGAAAAATATTGGAAATCTTTAAAAATCTTCTTGTCTGAAACCATAAGGCATAGGGCTACCAAATTTGGCATGTAGCTTTATGTAGTAGACCTCTATCATGTTTCTTCAAATTATAGCCCTGGGGTCAAAATTGGCTCTGCCCCAGGGGTCACAAGTTTTACATAGGCTTATATAGAGAAAACTTTAAAAATCTTCTTGTCTGAAACATAAGGCATAGGGCTACCAAATTTGGCATGTAGCTTTATGTAGTAGACCTCTATCAAGTTTCTTCAAATTATAGCCCTGGGGTCAAAATTGGCTCTTCCCCAGGGGTCACAAGTTTTACATAGGCTTATATAGAGAAAACTTTAAAAATCTTCTTGTCTGAAACCATAAGGCATAGGGCTACCAAATTTGGCATGTAGCTTTATGTAGTAGACCTCTATCATGTTTCTTGAAATTATAGCCCTGGGGTCAAAATTGGCTCTTCCCCAGGGGTCACAAGTTTTATACATAGGCTTATATAGAGAAAACTTTAAATATCTTCTTGTCTGAAACCATAAGGCCTAGAGCTACCAAATTTGGCATTTAGCTTGATCTAGTTGGAGTCTACCAAAAGTGTCCAAAGTATAGTCCTGGGGTCAATTTGGCCTCATACTTGGAGGGGGGGGGTTCACAAGATTTACATAGGCTTACATAGGGAAAACTTTTAAATCTTGGTGTACACAGCCATAAGGCTTAGGCTACCAAATTTTGCATATAATTATAGCAATTTTTAGTGGACAGTTACAAAGAGGGCCCAAGTTACAGCTCTAGGATCAAGTTTGGCCCTGCACCAGGGATCACAAGTTTTACATGGGTTTATGGAGTGAAAAGTTCAGAAACCATCTTTTTACCAGCCATAAGGCCAAGAATTCCCACATTTGGCATGTTATTCTTCTAATACAATATTCCCCATTTAGTCAGACTGTAGCCATGAGGTCAAAGTTTTATAAGGGCTTATATAGTGAAGACTTTTCTTTGTGGTTTATATTTATAAGCCAGTGGAGCGATACAGGGCCATCATGGCCCTCTTGTTTCAACAACCTTCATACTTGGGATTGCTAAAACTCAAGGATGTGTGACCAATTGTTTTCTGCACCAGCTACAAATATTTATAGACTTATACATAAAACATGAAAAATACACAAAGGACAAATACTGATGGAGAGAAAAATGTCATCAATATTTAAAGATCTTGTAGGTAAAGAAGTAATTACAAGCAATAACTCCCTTTTCCACAATGATTTAACATGTGCCTAATCACATAGATGTGTACAGTTCTAGGTTATTTATATTTATAAGGTATTGGCTGAGCCATGGTAGTTCAGGGTCTGCACGACGGTACAGCACTAAGTCTTGTAATTTTGAGATTAAAGCTTCAATTTCTGTCACCGCCAAAATTTTGCCAGAGGTTCATAGAAAGTTATGCCCCTATCCTATTCCAAAGAAAACTAAATGAAGGTTTGTCTACCATACCATATGGCATAGGTCTTGCTTTTTTAGCAGTGGTTGTACATTTCTAGTCAAAGTTTTAAGTCCCCACAAAACTAATTTTAGCTCCACTGGTCATGGCCAGTGAGCTCATGTCATGGCAATGTCATGTCTATGTATGTATCAGTCTGCGTGTCCATGCTTCCATGCATGTGTTAACTATTATTTCAAACATCTCTGAAACGACCAATCCAGTTTTGACCAGACTTCACAGAAATGATCCTGTCATGGATTTTATAGTTCCTTCAGAGAACTTAGTTTTGGGTGAAAGTTTCTTGTTGCCATGGCAACAAAACTGAAAAATATTAAAAGTCTTTCAAAAACTTCTAGTCTGAACCCATAAGGCCTAGAGCATGTAGTTTCAACCAATAGACCTCTACCAGATTGTTGAAATTGTAACCTTGGGGCCCTAATAGGCTCTGATGGGGCATGCAATGGGGGGAAGATGTCACTCCCTTTACAAGGGAATATAGAGTGGAAACAAATTCTTTTTCCTAAACATAAGTTCTAAGGCTTCCAAATTTTGCAAGTAGCTTTACCTAGTGGCCCTCTGCCAAAATACAGTCCTTGGGTTGAAAGCAGAGGGGTAATTTAAAAATCATGTTCCTAACCATAAGGCATCAGGCCACCAAAAATTATGGCATGTAGCTTCATCTATGATTGTTGAAATTATAGCCTTGGGATCAACATTAGCTTATAAAGTGAAAATTTTGAAAATCTTCTTGTTCCTCACCTTGAAAGTTTGAGCTAACAATGCTATGTATGTTTTGTCATCTAGTCGGGTATATATACTGTATCTGTAGATCCTCAGGATTATTTTGTGTTCAGTTTGCCCTTGTTTTTACTTTATTTCTTTTTTTGCATGAATGCTTCTCCTTTATATGTGTATAATTATGTTTCATTTTTTTCACCTTCTAACAAATAATGCCTCCTTTTAATGACCCTCAGGAAGAAAGTGTTTATACCATTACAGGAAAAGGAATAGATGCTGGTAACCAGCATTTTCTCTGTTTCCTGCAATGTGGTGGTTTTTTTTTTGTACTTTTGAAAACAGATCGGATTCTTTAAACCCTTTACCACACAATCCCGACTTTTAACGAACCTGAGAAAGAAGCCTTTTGAAAACATTGTGGGAAAAGGAGAAAATGCTGGTAACCAGCATTTTCTCCTTTTCCCACAATGTTTTCTACCCCGCCCAAAACGAATTTTAAGTTTGGAGATGCATTTATTTTGTTGTCTGCAAATGCTTTCAATTTGGACTCGTCTAAAATTTTGTCGTTTCTAAAGACTGAAGCAACATTTGATTTGTTGCCTGCAGATGCTGTCTTCTGATTATGAAAAATATATTTTGACGAGCCTGGAAGCGCGTCTGTAGCATTCAGACTTTGAGAGGGGGTGGGGGGCTTGCTGGTTTGAATCCCCAGCTTGACTCCGAGAATTAATGATAGTCAATGCGAAAGGATTTATTTCTCTCTCCCCCCTGTTTATTATTGTTTCAATCATGATTATGTTGGAAAGTAACTAGTTGCCTGGGAAGAATATTCTGTGATGTTCTGGTAAAAAGAAACGCCAGGAAAGCATGGATAAGTCCACTGGCCACCACTATACAACTGAAATATGTAATGTTGGAAAGGCTTTAAACACCATACAGTCAATCAATCAGTCATAGAAAGGTATAATTTTTATATTCATCTAAAATTTTGTCATAAGGTAAAAAATTTAAATAAGCTCTTAATTGGCTAAAGTAGCTCTTTCTATACCTTTTTATTTTCTTCTTGAAAAGTGTATTCCTGCTTTATCTCTACTGTTTTGCCCAAGGGTATTTAAAAAGTCCTTATAGTACATGCAGAGTACATGCAGAGTATCTCGAAGTACTTTCTTTTGATTTGTTTAGCTCTTATAACCCTTAATCTTATAATCCTTAACCCTTTACCAAACAATTCCAGGTTGTAACGACTCTGAGAAAGAACCTTTGAAAACATTGTGGGAAAAGGAGAAATGCTGGTAACCAGCATTTCTCCTTTTCCCACAATGTTTTCGACCCTATTAAAGACAAATTCCATCATTTGAAACACATTTTAATTGTTGTCTGCAATTTATTCAGTTTGGGCAAGTCTACATTTTTGTCGGTTTGTAAAGAGTTAAAGCACCTGTTACAAGGTTAGTTGCCTTTATAATATGTAGAGCAAGACCAGTCTGCTCAGAGCATGCATTCTGGGCTTTGATCTCTACTATCCACCTTATGAAGATATTCGTTATGAGATCAACCCTATCCCTTTCTATGCCATATTTGAAGATAAGAAGCTTTTCTAGACAGCATGGATCAAGATCAGACTGCACAGAACGTGCAGTCTTGATGTTGGATCTCTACTGTCAGCTTTCTTTCTCAAGTCACTAAAATAAAAAAGTTTCTGATTTTCGATAAAATGTATTTCCAGCTGTCGAAAGAGGTCAAGTTTATATGAGCATTGTTCTGTGAAAAGGGGGCTTAATGCACTTCTAGGGTCAACAGCACCCTTATCTTGTTAGCTTGGCTGTTTTTGAAGAAAACATCGAGGTATTGTTGTAGCACTGGCCTCGTTGTCGTCCTCTGTGTCCCTTTGCATAAACTTTGACATTTTGTAATATCTCTGTTATTACATAAGATATTTGCTTCAAACTTGGACAAGTTAACTATCAAAAAGGTAACCTATACAGCAAGGGCAGGTAATCATCAGAGTATTTTTGATACAGTTATACCCATTTTTTGACTTGGAAGTTTCACTGAAAGTCAAGCAACCGCAGCCAAGCGTTGAAATCCACATGCAGTTCTCTTATTTAATACTGCAATAAACGCAATTTATAGAAAATGTAGATCAATAGCAGCTTGCATGTGTCACTTCCTTTTTGTAACTTTGTATGCCTTTTTCTTTTAAATCTAGTCACTAATAAGTCATTTTGACCAAATTTGTCTAGTCTCATTGTATTCTTCAACCTTTCACCAGTTAGTTTTTGTAGCAACATAGTAGGTTGCTTGTAAACCTGAGTTATTTACCAAATGACCAAATGACAAAATTACACACTTGACCAAATTGAAAGTATTTGCAAACGACAAAGTAAATGTAGCTACAATGGTAATACATGTTTTTGTCTATTTGGGTAAAAAACATTGTGTGAAAAGGAGAAAATGCTGATTAACAGCATTTTCTCCTTTCCCCACAATGTTTTTGAAAGGCCTCTTTCTCATGGTCATTGAAACTTGGGATTATTTGTTAAAGGGCTAAAGGGAGCTATTTTTGTGTCGTAAATCAATTTTTTTTGTAAAATACCAATCAATATTCCAATTAATACAACTGGTTCCATGTTCTGCTGGTAAATTTATTTTTTGTCTTTGCACTTATATCAGCGGATGGGCCAATTTCTTTCCGATGATTTATGATGGACCATGTTTTTGATGATGGTTATGTGGGAATGCAGCCAGTGATTTGGAAAGAATATTGTGTATAGCACTGGTAAAAGAAGCTGCAGGAAAGCATGGATAGGTGCACTGGCCTCCACGATATAACTAGAATAATGTTGAAAACAGCATTAAACACCTGACAATCAGTCTATTTTTGCACTCATATAAACTGTACATTTAGATTCAATTAAAAAATGCAATTTTTGGCACAAAAATAATGATGTGGTTGTTTTGCAATCAGCGACTTAGTCTGTTTTTAGCTCACCTGAGCACGAAGTGCTCATGGTGAGCTATTGTGATCGTGCTGTGTCCGTCGTCCGTTGTCAACTTTTTACCTTGTGTATGCTCTAGAGGCCACATTTTCAGTCTGATCCTCATGAAACATGGTCAGAATGTTTGTCTTGATAAAATTTGGGACGAGTTCGAAATTGGGTCATGTGGGGTCAAAAACTAGGTCACTAGGTCAAATCTTAGGAAAAACCTTCTGTACGCTGTAGAGGCCACATTTGTAGTCCAATCCTCATAAAACATGGTCAGAATGTTTGTCTTGATAAAATCTCGCACAAGTTCGAAATTGGGTCATGTGGGGTCAAAACCTAGGTCACTAGGTCAAATCTTCGAAAAACCTTGTGTACGGTCTAGAGGCCGCATTTTCAGTCAGATACTTGTAAACTTTGGTCAGAAAGTTTGTCTTGATAAAATCTCGGACGAGTGTGAAATTGGGTCATGTGGGGTCAAAAACTAGGTCCCTTGGTCAAATCTTCGAAAAATATTGTGTATGCTCTAGAGGCCACATTTTCAGTCTGATCCTCATGAAACATGGTCAGAATGTTTGTCTTGATAAAATCGCGGATAATTTCGAAATTGGGTCATGTGGGGTCAAAAACTAGGTCTCTATGTCAAATCTTCGAAAACCCCTGTGTACGCTCTAGAGGCCACATTTTCAGTTCAATCCTCATGAAACTTGGTCACAATGTTTGTCTTAATAAAATCTGGGATGAGTTTGAAATTGGGTCATGTGGGGTCAAAAACTAGGTGACTAGGTCAAATCTTCGAAAAACGTTGTGTACGCTCTAGAGCCCACATTTTCAGTCAGATACTTGTGAAATTTGGTCAGAATGTTTGTCTTGATAAAATCTCGGACGAGTTTGAAATTGGGTCATGTGGGATGAAAAACTAGGTCACTAGGTCAGATCTTCAAAAAACCTTGTGTACACTCTAGAGGCCACATTTTTAGTCAGATACTTGTGAAATTTGGTCAGAATCTTTGTCTTGATAAAATCTGAGATGAGTTCGAAATTGGGTCATGTGGGATCAAAAACTAGGTCACTAGGTCAAATCTTCGAAAAACCTTGTGTATGCTCTAGAGGCCACATTTTCAGTTTGATCCTCATGAAACTTGATCAGAATGTTTGTCTTGATAAAATCTGGGACGAGTTTGAAATTGGGTTTGTGGGGTCAAAACTAGGTCACTAGGTCAAATCTTCGAAAAACATTGTGTACGCTCTAGAGGCCACATTTTCAATCAGATATTTGTCAAATTTGGTCAGAATGTTTGTCTTGATAAAATCTCGGACGAGTTCGAAATTGTGTCATGTGGGGTCAAAAACTAGGTCACTAAGTCAGATCTTCGAAAAACCTTGTGTACGCTCTAGAGGCCACATTTTTGGTCAAATACTTATGAAACTTGGTCAGAATGTTTGGCTTGATAAAATCTCGCATAAGTTCGAAATTGGGTCATGTGGGGTCAAAAACTAGGTCACTAGGTCAAATCTTCGAAAAACCTTGTGTACACTATAGAGGCCACATTTTCAGTCAGATACTTGTGAAAATTGGTCAGAATGTTTGGCCTATTGACTCAGGTGAGTGATCCAGGGCCATCATGGCCCTCTTGTCATTACATCAGATATGACTTCATCATACTGAGTTAGCTCAAATCCTTGTCATGTGTTACTGGTAATGTGATATTCAGACATGTCTTTGGGAACCGCTAGGGCGAAATCTAGAAATACCTCAAGGGGCTATGTAGCTCGTCTAGGAAATACCATTGTAAAATATATTTTCATACTTGTGTCTTTGTTCTTCAGTATTTATTTGCTAGCTATTGCCTGGCTTAATTTAGCAATAAATCTTTTTTAACCCTTTACCACACAATTCCAAGTTTTAACAACCCCAAGGAGAACGCCTTTTGAAAACATTGTGGGAAAAAGAGAAAATGCTGGTAACCAGCATTTTCTTCTTTCCCACAATGTTTTCTATCCTTTCCAAAACGAATTTCAATTTTTGAGCCACATTTATTTTGTTGTCTCCAAATGCTTTCAATTTGGACTAGTCTAAATTTTTTTTCGTATGGTAAAGAGTTAAAGATGGTGATGATGAAAATCTGAATAGCTCCCGTTAAACCTTTACCAAATAGAGTTAATTGCAACATAGTAGATTTTTAGCTCATCTGAGCACAAAGTGCTCATAGTGAGCTATTGTGATCGTGCTGTGTCCGGCGTCCGTGGTCCGGCGTGCGTCGTCAGTCGTCAACTTTTTACCTTGTGTACGCTCTAGAGGCCACATTTTCAGTCCGATTCGAAATTGGGTCATGTGGGCTCAAAAACTAGGTCACTAGGTCAAATCTTAGAAAAACCTTCTTTATACTCTAGAGGCCACATTATCAGTCCGATTCTCATGAAACTTGGTCAGAATGTTTGTCTTGATAAAATCTCGGACAAGTTCGAAATTGGGTCATGTAGGGTCAAAAACTAGGTCACTAGGTCAAATCTTAGAAAAACTTTGTGTGCTCTCTAGAAACCACATTTTCAGTCCGATCCTCATGAAACTTAAATCTCGGATGAGTTTGAAATTGGGTCATGTGGGGTCAAAAACTAGGTCAGTAGGTCAAATCTTCGAAAAACCTTGTGTGTGCTCTAGAGGCCATATTTTGTATCAGATACTTGTGAAACTTGGTCAGAATGTTTGTCTTGATAAATTCTCGGACGAGTTAGAAATTGGGTCATGTGGGGTCAAAAACTAGGTCACTAGGTCAAATCTTCGAAAAACCTTGTGTTCGCTCTAGAGGCCACATTTTCAGTCAGATACTTGTGAAACTTGGTCAGAATGTTTGTCTTGATAAAATTTCGGACGAGTTTGAAATTGGGTCATGTGCGG
Source organism: Tridacna gigas (assembly GCA_945859785.2). Classification (NCBI taxonomy): domain Eukaryota; kingdom Metazoa; phylum Mollusca; class Bivalvia; order Cardiida; family Cardiidae; genus Tridacna; species Tridacna gigas. The sequence goes on along the minus strand of OX244028.2, from coordinate 54,814,882 downwards.
TCAAAAACTAGGTCACTAGGTTAAATCTTAGAAAAACCTTGTGTTCGCTCTATAGGCCACATTTTCAGTCCCATACTAATGAAACTAAGACTCTTTGTCTTGATAATATCTTACAAGAGTTTGAAACTGGGTCACCTCAGTTCAAAAACTAGGTCACCAGGTCAAATCTTAGGAAAACCTTGTGTGCGCTCTAGAGGATACGTTTTTTGTCCGATACCGATGAAACTTGGTCAGAATGTTTGTCTTGATAAAAACTCGGATGAGTTCGAAATTGGGTCATGTGGGGTCAAAAACTAGGTCACTAGGTCAAATTAAAGAAATACCATGTGGGCAGTCTAGAAGCCACATTTTTCGCTCAATTGACTTGAAAATTGGTCAGAATGTTTGTCTTAATTAAATCTCAGATGACTTCGAAATTGGGTCATCCAGGGTCATAAAGTAGGTCACTAGGTCAAATTAAAGAAATACCTTGTGGGCACTCTAAGAGGCCACATTTTTTGCTCAATTGACTTGAAAATTGATCAGAATGTTTGACTTAATAAAATCTTGGATGAGTTTGAAATTGGGTCACCTGGGGCCATGAACTAGGTCACTAGGTCAAATCAAAGAAATTCCTTGTGGACATTCTAGAGGCCACATTATTTGCTCAATTGACTTGAAAATTGGTCAGAATGTTTGCCTTAATTAAATCTCGGACGAGTTGGGGTCATAAACTAGGTCCCTAGGTCAAATAAAAGAAATACCTTGTGGGCACTCTAGAGGCCACATTTATTGCTCAGTTGACCCGAAAATTGGTCAGAATGTTTGTCTTGATGAAATCTTGGATAACTTAAAAATTGGGTCACTTGGGGACATAATCTAAATCACTATGTCAAATTAAAGAAATACCTTGTGGGCAGTCTAGAGGCCACATTTATTGCTCAATTGTCTTGAAAATTGGTCAGAATCTTTGTCTAAATAAAATCTCGGATGAGTTTGAATTTGGGATTCCTTGGGTCATAAAGTAGGTCACAAGGTCAAATTAAAGAAATACCTTGTTGGCACTTCAGAGGCCACGTTTATTGCTGAATTGACTTAAAAATTGGTCAGAATGTTTTTCTTGATTAAATTTCAGATGAGTTTAAACTAGGTCACTAGGTCAACTAAAAGAATTTTTTTGTGGGCGCTCTACAGGCTACAATTCTTACACAATTGACCTGAAAATTGATCAGCACGTTTGTCTTGATAAAATCTTGGATGAGTTCAAAATTGGGTCACATAGGGTCATAAACTAGGTCACTGGGTCAGATTTATAGAAATATCTTGTGGGCGCTCTAGTGACCACAATTCTTGCTCACTTGCCCTGAAAATTGGTCAGCGTGTTTGTCTTGATAATATCTCGGATGAGTTTGAAATATGGTCACATGGGGTCATAAACTAGGTCACTAGATCAAATTGAAGAAATACATTTTGGACACTCCGGAGGCCACGTTTTCAGCTCAATTGATCTGACAAGTGGTCAGAATGTTTGGCTTAATAATAGATGAGTTTTAAATTGGGTCATTATGACCCTGGAGTGAAATTTCGCCTATTGACTCAGGTGAGCGATCCAGGGCCATCATGGCCCTCTTGTTTTGTTTAACCGTCCCTTAACATGTGCAGGCTTTTCAAACCACTGCAAAGAGAATATTTTGAAGGGTTATATTGGAATCAGCCTGTCAGCCAATCTGTTCATCTGACGGTCTGTCTGTGGGCATGCAGATTTGGGTCCATATACATAATTTCCTTCTAGGTCTAATTTTAGGTATAGAAAATATCATATCTTTTGATTGGCTAAACTAAATTTGGTTTAGCCGATCAATTGTGTTACTTTCAAATTTAAAAAAAAAAAAAAAAAATCTTGATAGAAAGATTAAGAATGTTCTTTAAAGAGTGGTTGGTGAATACGGACCTAGGAGAATGTTCTTTAAAGAGTGGTTGGTGAATACGGACCTAGGTTAATTTTGTTGCAAACTCCTCTCCCAGTTTTGCAATTATTGTCTTAAAAGCCTGCATATCTAGTTAGCAGAAACTGCGAATGTGCAAGAAACAATTGTCATTTGTATGGAAGAGTTGTCCCTTGAAGATCGGCTTCTTTTTTTTCCCTAAGGGGCGGTGGATTGGGGAGGTGGAGAGGTTAATGCCCATTAATTTTGAATATCTGTCTTCTCTATTAAAACATTTAGTAGGTTACTTAATCTGTGTCTGTAGCAGTCGTACATATAGGTTATTTTTGTTACTTTCGTTACAAAAGAAAATCCGTTTAGCAAGTCCAATATTAATGGACTAAATGTTCTTTGCAGTCTGATTTGATCTAACCTGCGCACATAAGCTATGTAAAGTTGTGCTTAGCTGCTTACATTTTGAGCACAAAGTTTTAATTTGTGTTGCTCTGGCAGACAGTGCAAATAGAGATCAGGCTGCACAGAACATGCAGTTTTATCTTTATCCATGCTGTTAACTTGTGTTGCTCTGACAGACAGTGTAAATATAGATCATACTGCACAGAACATGCAGTTTTAATAGCTCCACTGGCTGAAGGCCAGCGGGCTTATGTCATGGCCCGGTGTCCGTCGTGCGTCCGTGCAACCGTCCATCCGTGCGTTAACTTTTATTTCAAACATCTTCTTCTCTGAAACTACCCATCCAATTTTCATGAAACTTCACAGAAATGATCCTGCCATGGTCCTCTTCAGAATTTCTTGAAAGAATTTGATTCCTTCAAAAACTCTAGTTGCCATGGCAACAAAACTGAAAAAATATTGGAAATCTTTAAAAATCTTCTTGTCTGAAACCATAAGGCATAGGGCTACCAAATTTGGCATGTAGCTTTATGTAGTAGACCTCTATCAAGTTTCTTCAAATTATAGCCCTGGGGTCGAAATTGGCTCTGCCCCAGGGGTCACAGGTTTTACATAGGCTTATATAGAGAAAACTTTAAAAATCTTCCTGTAACTAGCCATAAGGCCTAGAGCTACCAAATTTTGCATGTAGCTATATCTAGTTGGCCTTTACCAAGTGGGCAAAAATTTTAGCCCTGGGGTCAAAATTGGACCCGCCGCAGGGGTCACAAGTTTTACATGGGCATACATAGTGACAACTTAAGAAATCTTCCTGTTTCGATTTTTTTTTAAAAATAAGCCTTGCATCAGGGTTCTTGTGTTTTACAGAGGCTTCATATGGACAAAACTTGAAAATCACCTTATTTATAACCATACAGCATAGACTTGTATTATTTTGGCATGTGGCTTTATCTTGTGGACCTCTACCAGGGTTCAAGTAATTATAGCTCTGAGATCAAAAATGACTTTGCCCTGCAGGTCTCAATTTTCATATGGGCTTTTACAGAGAAAACTTTGTAAGTCTTCATTTTGAAACCATTTGGCTCAGAATTGAAATGTTTAGTATTTATGGTTTATATTTATAAGCCAGTGGAGCTTTACAGGACCGTCATGCCCCTCTTGTCTTTGATCCATGCTGTTAACTTGTGTTACTCTGGCAGAGAGTGTAAATATAGATCAGACTGCACAGAACGTGCAGTTATATCCTAATTAAAATGTCTATTTCAATAATTCAGGGTTTCTGGCTCAAAACGTGTAATTATCTGGGGAGTGATAAGATCGGAGTACAGGAAGTACTCACCTAAATATTACGGTGTCAGTGCATTTGCTTTCATGGTTAAGTCAAACAGTGTCAATCAAGATCAGACTGCATATTCTGTGCACTCTTATCTTTATCTTCACTGTTTGCAGAAGCAAGTATGTAAAGATTTGTGTTGTCTTCAGTGGGTCAAAGGGACAGTTCAACCCTTTACTACAAAGTCCTGAATGTTAACGACCCTGAGCAAGAAGGCTTTTGAAAACGTGGGAAAAAGTAACCAGTATTTCCTCCTCTTCCCACAATGTTTTCTACCCCATCAAAGACCATCTCCATCATTTCAGTCACACTTAAATCGTAGTATGTAAATGCTATGAAGTTGGGCAATTCTACATTTTTTTGTCGTTTGGTAGAGTTAACCCTGTACCACACAATCCCGACTAATAAAGAAGCCTCTTGAACACATTGTGGGAAAAGGAGAAAATGCTGGTTACCAGCTTTTTCTCCTTTTCCCACAATGTTTTCTACCCTTCCCAAAACAAATTTCAATTATTCAGTCACATTTATTTTGTCGTCTGCAAATGCTTTCAATTTGGACCAGTGTAAAATTTTGTCGCTTGGTAGAGTTAACACATTGTCTTACTATATACTTGTTGTACCATGGGAGTATGCTTGGGAAAGTTTTTTTTTTTTTATGTAAATGATAAATTGTTGGTATGAATTTTTGTTCACTGATTTACAAAGTTGGGACAGATATAATCAATTAAGTATATTATAAACTTAAATTATCGTTCACACTTATTTATTTGTATGTTGTGTTTCCCCCTCACCCAGCCCCCAGCTGGGTGGGGGGATAGAAATAGCTCAGCTGTCGCACTACAGCAGGGGTAAGACCCCCCCCCCCCCCCCCCCCCCACTGTGCCTGCCCGTTTGCCGTGGGCTGCAACTCGTGTCGTTCGATGACGGGATCCTGGTGGTTGAGTGGATTCAGGGCTCGGCCGTTTGATAGCTCTGTTTTCGCAACACACCACTTTGGCCTTGAATTGAACTAAACGAGAGGTCAGGAAGGCCCGTCCTGATCAATCGGCTGATCATGCCTTGCCCTAGGGCATCTAATATGTTCTTTCTTTTGCAGCCTTCTCTCAATTAAAATTACTATCTTCTCCATATTTAGTCCACACTCTTTTCAGATTTCTTGTTCTGCCCTAGAAGGCGGTGGCTCATGGGTCAATCGGGTGAAAGTTTTTGGTGTTTGGCTGACATTTGTAACCTCTCAATGATCGTCTAAGCTTGGTAAGACTTTCTGCGAGAATACATCTGTCCAGTCTAGCCCTTTCATACCGAGTATACCACTGATGTATCCCTGTCATGGTCTGCGAATGGGCTTTCCCCAGACCATGACCCCTTGTTGGGCTCCGTGGTGGGTGGGGAGCATCGGTGGTGAAATTTTATACACAAACATGGCGTCGCAAAAAAAGGCCAAGCTCACTGAAAGCAAACGCCCTCTTTCAGATAGTGAATCTGAAACGGAAGCTTCAATTTCTACTTCTTTTCACTCTCCGCGTTTTATCGTTATCCAGTCCCAAGATCCTTCAAAACCCATAACAAAACTATCGCCTTTCATAATAGAAAAACAGATTACCAGCATCCTTGGAACTCCAAAATCTGTCAAAAAACTCAAAGATCAGACCCTTTTAGTTGAATGTATTACAAATCAACAAGCACTGAATCTTTTAAAACACAAAAAATTCTTTGACACATACGTTAAAATTTTCGCACATCCTTCACTCAATTCTTGTAAAGGAGTAATTAGATGCAAGGAGCTTTCCTACTGCAACTCCTTGCAAGAAATTAAAGACAACCTAAAACAACAAGGTGTATCCGATGTTCAGCGAATTTCTGTACGCAGAGATGGAGAACAGAGACTTACAAACACATACATTCTAACATTTTCTTCACCTGTTCTCCCAACGTCTATCAAGATAGGTTTCCAAATTGTAAAAGTAGATGTGTATGTGCCGATTCCCTTGTGATGTTTTAAATGCCAGCGGTACGGCCATCACATCAGTAAATGTCAAAACCAAGAAACATGCTCTAAATGTGCTCATCAAGGACCTGACCGTGACAGTACATGTTCCAATCCTCCTCTCTGCATTAATTGTAAGTCTCCACACTCTACTTTTTCTAGAGAGTGTCCTGTATGGAGAGAAGAAAAAGAAGTCCTGTCCATTAAATACAACAATAATGTTAGCTTTCCAGAAGCAAGGAAAATATTTGAACAACGAAAGAAAACCTCTTCTAGTCCTAGCTATGCAGGTGTTGTTGGCTCGTCAACTGAAAAGGATGACTGCAGCACTTGTAAGATTCTTGCGAAAGTTCTCCTTCAAAAATTTCCTGATGTAGCTACTGAGCTGAAAGAACTTCTCCCTCCATCCACCGTGTCCAAACTAATTCCTGACTCTGCATCTACATCTAAAACAAACAAAACCCCATCTGCAACCTCAAAACCCACAAACTCTCAAAGTATTTCTACACCAGAATCTTCAAAGCCATCTACCCCTTCGCAAAATATCTCTTCGAAAAAAGCTTCAAAGCCATCTCCTCCTTCACAACAGCCTCCAAAGAAACCCCAACCCCCATCTACACAGTCTACAATTAAATCTAATGTTTCCTCTAAAGATAATAAATCTAATCATGAACCCCGATCTCCAAAAAGGTCTTCTTCCAAACCTAAACCACAATCTAGAGCTGCCTATGAATCTTGTGAAATCACAGTCAGAGTAAATGATCCTGTCCCTACCCCCAACAGATTTTCGGAGCTAGAGGACATGGATGCAGATGCTGAAAATCTGGAAGGTGAGGCTTCAGATTCAGAAGCCTCTATCTGGTCCATTTCTAAAGATACTTGGAACAAGGACACTGACACTTGGCACTCGTCCAAACCTGAGACAACTGTAATGAAGTCTTAATCAACCTATTTTAAAATGCATTGGTTTACAGCATCTTTTTTTACTTTAGCTTTTATACTTTCTTCATGCACAATGGATACCATAATCCAGTGGAATTGTCGAGGTCTGAGGTCAAACTTTGACGAACTTTCCCTTTTAATTAATGATCACAAACCAGTTGCTGTTTGTCTTCAAGAAACCTTCCTTAAACAGGAGGATGATATCTCTATCAATTACTATTCCATTTACAATAAAGTCTTTACCGAAGGCGAGAAAGCTAGAGGTGGTGTTTCTGTTATTGTTAATAACAACATACCTCATAAAGTTATCTCTCTTGACACAAACTTGCAAGCTGTTGCCATCAGGTTATCTTTACACAGTGCCGTTACACTATGTTCTTTATATCTTCCCCCGAGCACACCTATTAATGAGACCAATCTGAATGATCTCATTTCCCAATTGCCATCCCCCTATATTCTTGCTGGGGACTTTAATGGTCACAATGTTATGTGGGGTTGCAATGACACTAACCAGAGAGGTTTACAGTTGGAGAACTTCATTTCGAATAACTCTTTATCTTTCATGAATGATAACAAATCCAAAACCTACTTGCATCCAGCAACTGGATCTTACTCTTCTATTGATTTAACCTTATGCAGCCCAGTCTTACTTCCCGATTTCACCTGGAAAGTGACTGAGGATTTGTGTGGAAGTGATCACTTCCCTATTATCTTTTCATCTACACAACCATCCAGCAGTGTAAGACCGCAGAAATGGAAGCTCTCTAAAGCCAATTGGAACAGATTTGAAACCCTCTGTGAACAGACCATTACACATGACAAGTTTGGAGATTGCGATGATCCAGCAAAACTTTTTACTTCGCTGTTAATTGATGCAGCTAAACAGTTTGTCCCTCAGACCTCGACAAATCCAAAACGTCCTGACAAGCCTTGGTACAATGAAGATTGTAAACAGGCTGTCAGAGACAGAAAACAAGGCCTTAGGAAGTTTAACCTAAGACCTACCAAAGAAAATCATGACTTATTCCGTATTTCCAGGGCAAAGGCTCGTCGTACCATTAGAGAAAGTAAGCGCAAGGCTTGGAAACAATATGTCTCTAAATAGTAGAACTACTACTAAAAAAACCTGTGACATGATCAGAAAGATCAATGGCAAAGGCCAACCCCCTCTCAGTCACCTTAATGTTAACAATACTTTGTTGGAATCACGCCAGGATATAGCTGATGCTCTTGCCGACACCTTTTGCAAAAAGTCTTCCTCTGCAAACTATTCTGAAAAGTTTCAGAGGAATAAAGCCAGAGAAGAAAAGAAAAAACTTAATTTTAATTCTTCTAATTCAGAGCACTATAATAAACTCTTCACGTTTAAAGAATTAAAATCTGCTCTGAATAAAGCTCACGATTCTTCTCCTGGCCAAGATAAAGTTCATTACCAGTTTTTAAAACACTTACCTTTTACTTCTCTCTCTGTTTTACTTGATATTTTTAATGATATCTGGCAGTCCGGTGATTTTCCTTCGTCCTGGCGAGAGGCATTAGTCATTCCTATCCCAAAACCCGGCAAGGATGCTAATGACCCAGCCAACTATCGTCCAATAGCTCTTACTAGTTGTCTCTGTAAGACTCTAGAACGTATGGTCAACGACAGGCTTGTCTGGTTTTTAGAAAAAAAAAACAACCTCATCGTTGATGTACAGAGTGGATTTCGTCGTCAACGCGGCACCATCGATCATCTTGTCCGCGTTGAAACCTTTGTCAGAGAAGCCTTTATTAATAGACAACATGTAGTATCTGTCTTTTTCGACCTTGAAAGCGCTTATGATACGACTTGGAAATACGGAATTCTTAAAGACTTGCATGACTTTGGTCTTCGAGGCCGTCTTCCTCTTTTTATCTCAGCCTTCTTGGATGAACGTCTTTTCCGCGTCCGAGTTGGTAATACTGTCTCGGGAGCCCGTGAACAGGAGATGGATGTGCCCCAAGGATTTAGTGTAAAAATAAACAGTATAGTTAAAGCTATCTGTCCTGGTGTAGACTGTTCTCTTTATGTTGATGACTTTGTTATATGCTTCAGATCTCGAAATATGAATACTATTGAGAGGCAACTTCAACAGTGTCTCAATAAACTCCAAACGTGGTCTGATGAAAATTGCTTCAAATTTTCAAAGTCCAAAACTAAGTGCATGCACCTATGTAATCTACGTGGTGTTCATCCAGACCCTGAACTGTATTTGGACAAAACTAAAATTGAAGTCGTTTCTGAATTTAAATTTCTCGGAGTCATCTTTGACAGAAAGCTTTCCTTCCTTCCTCACATCACTGCACTTAAAAAGAAATGCAAGAAGGCTCTTAATCTTCTAAAGGTTGTGGCCCATTCTGAATGGGGAGCAGACCGTAAAGTCCTCTTGCGTCTTTATCGGTCTTTAGTTCGCTCCAAATTAGACTATGGATCTATCGTATACGGATCAGCCCGTAGATCTTGCCTTAAAATTCTCGATCCTATACACCACGAAGGCCTGCGTCTTGTTCTTGGAGCTTTCAGAACTTCTCCCGTCAATAGTCTCTATGTTGAGGCTAATGAACCTTCTCTTTCTTACAGGAGGGAAAAACTCTCACTTCAATATCTTTTAAAACTGAAGTAAAATCGTTTTAACCCAACTCATAAAGTTGTTTTTGAACCTCAATATAAACGTCTTTTTGAAAGGAAACCAAATGTTATTCCCCATTTGGTATCCGCTTGGAGCCCATAGTAGATAACCTTGGCATAGACATTGAGTCTATTGCCGACTATAAAATCTCTGAAATCCCTCCATGGACACTAAACAGTGCAGAATTCAGATTTGACCTTGCATCCGACAAAAAGTCAGTCACGGATAGAACTGTGTTTCATGCTAGATACAATGAGATAAAGGAGCATTATTTTTCCTTCAAACCAATCTATACAGATGGATCTAAAGAGGGAATTCTGTAGCAGCTGCCGCTATTTATGGAGAAAGGAGCTTAAAGTGCCGCCTTCCAAACAATTCCTCTATCTTCTCTGCAGAAATTAAAGCTATTGATCTTGCCCTTAATCTAGCTGAACATTCTAATTCCAACCGTTTCATTATCTTTTCGGACTCTTTGTCAACATTACAGGCCCTTTCAAATCAACGACTTGAGAACCCCTTAATCTGTAGTTTACTTGAAAGGATCTCACAAATTTCTTCTATGAATAGATTGGTGTTCTGCTGGCTTCCAAGTCATGTAGGCATCAAAGGCAATGAAAATGCCGATAGGTCTGCCAAATCTGCACTTAACCTTCCCATTTCAGATTTTAAAGTTCCACGCACTGATTTTAAATCCTCTGTTTTAATACATAACCAGTCTTCTTGGCAATCCCAGTGGGATGCTGATGTTTTCAATAAACTGCATTCAGTAGAACCTTCCCTTGGTGAATGGTACCCCGTTTACAGGTCTGTTCGTCGAGAAGAAGTGATAATTGCACGACTTCGAATTGGCCATTCACGCATCACACATTCCTGGCTCTTGACCAGAGATGATGCCCCTGAATGTATTCCATGCAATGCATCCTTTTCTATAAAACATATCCTACTAGATTGCATTGACTTTCAACCAATTCGTTCAAAATATTTCAGCGTCGATAGTTTAAAAAATCTTTTTGATTCTGTCAGCGTTGAATCTATTATCGCTTTCATAAAGGAGATTGGCATTTACAATAAACTGTGATATTTGCTTTTTGAGTTTCTTACCCATGTTTTTACATTCTCTACACACTTTTCTCAATCTTAAGCTCTCATTTCCTTTAAGCTACTATTCACAGTCTTAACCTTTTCATCTAAAACTTTGAGTAGGCAGGGAATGCCCAGCCACTCAATATTATATAAATGTTATATTTTATGCAAATTAAAATTTACACATAACCTTTCATCATTTAAAGTCACATATAATACTTCTTAATTCAACTCTTTTATCATTATTGATGTATTCAAACTTTTTCAGTTTAAACAATTCCACTTTTATTATCTTTTAACACAGATATGCGCGCTAAATGACCAAAGCTGTCGATGCGCCATAAAACAACATACATACATACATACATCCCCCTCACCCACCCCTTTGTTCCGTATCTTAGCTAAATAATATTTAGCTCTCCTATTTCAAAATAGTTCAAGCCTGTTGCATAAATTAGCTATTTTAGGTAAAACTTAATGTAAAAAATTCAAAAGCCTCAGAAAGAATCTAATCGTAAATCATGCTCGTATTTCTTGCGTCTCTTACTACTTAAGGTCATTGGCAGTAAAGTGTTCTAAGTGAAGAAATCATGTGGCCAACATGGTTGCCAATACAAAAGATAAAGGAACATTTTTTGGTAAAAGTCTTCTCTTAAACCGGAATGAGATAAGACTGAAATTGGCATTGATACTCGGTTTAAGGAGTGCTACAAAGACTTTTCCAATGAATATCATAGTTTGACCTGTCACCTATGTTCGAAAGTTTCGAATGTCGATATTCTGTGTTGTTGCGGATTGTTATGAGTAATGAAGTCCTTCATAGGTTCAGTGAAAACACTCTGTGGAAACTTTCCACCAATGAATTGACGCGTTACAAATTGTTTGCCGGAGAAGAAGTCTCCAGGTCTATTTTTTGCAATACCCAAATACCCAATTCGACGACATGTCGAAGAAATGGAATTGACCAACCAGACACATTCTTTAATAACCTTGAAAAAAAAAAAAGAAAAAAAAGAAAAAAAAAAAAAAAAAAAAAGAAAGAAAATGTGAGTTATCAGTAATTTTTTCCTTTTCCCCCAATCTTTGCTACCGTATTAAAGGCCCAGTAGTGACCAAAAATCAACACGTTAAAGTGCATTTAAATCAGGCAAAAAGTTAACAAAAGATTGGCATTTTTAGCTCACTTGAGCACGAAATGCTCAAGGTGAGCTTTTGTGATCGTGCTGTGTCCGTCGTCCGGCGTCCGTCGTCCGGCGTCCGTCGTCCAGGCATCACCAATTACCTTCTGTGCATTCTAGAGGCTACATTTTCAGTCATATACACATGAAACTTGGTCAGAATGTTTGTCTTGATGATATCTCGGACAAGTTCGAAATTGGGTCACTGGGCTAAATCATAGAAAAACCTTGTGTGCACTCTAGAGGCCATATATTCAGCCTTATACTCTTGAATCTTGGTCAGAATGCTTTTCTTGATGATATCTTGGACAAGTTCGAAATTGCGTCATGTCCGGTCAAAAAGTAGGTCACTGGGCCAAATCTTAGAAAAACTTTGTGTGCACTCAAGAGGCCACATTTTCAGCCTGAAACACATGACAGTTGGTTAGAATGTCTTGATGATATCTCGGACAAGTTTGAAATTGGGTCATGTCGGGTCAAAAAGTAGGTCACTGGGCTAAATCTTAGAAAATTCTTTTGTGCACTCTAGAGGCCATTTTCAGCCTCAGACTGGCAAAGATTGGTCAGAATGTTTATCTTGTTGATATCTCAGACAAGTTTGAAAGTGGGTCATGTCAGGGCTAAAAATACAGGTCATGTCAGGGCAAAAAGTACATGTAGGTCACATGGTCAAATCTTAGACAAACCTTGTGTACACTCTAAAGGCCAAATTTCAACCTGATTCTCATGAAACTTGGTCAGAAAGTTTGCCTTGATGATAACTTGGACAAGTTTTAAAGTAGGTCATATATGGTCAGAAACTAGGTCACTGGACCAAATCTTAGAAAAACTCTGGGTGCATCAAATAGGCTACATTTTCAGTCTGATACTCATGAAATTTGGTCAGAATGTTTGTTTTAATGATGTCTTGGACAAGTCTGGAATTTAGTCACATTGTTTCAAAAAGTAGGTCACTTACACTCATTTTTTTTACATCAGTAGTATAGGGAGTCAGATTTCGGCATTTTGCCCGAATCTGACTCCCCTGGAGCCCAATTTGCCCGAAATAGACTACCCTGGGGTAGTCTATTTCGGGCAAATTGGGTCGAAAAATCGTCATTTACCCTTAACTTTCCCTTAACCCTTCTAAAACCCTTTTGTTTTGTTCTAAAACCCTTATACTTTCTTCTAATGGACAAATTTCTTCTAAATCCTTAACCCTTAACGGGTGGTTGTAACCCTTAACGTTTTGATACAACCCTTAACTTTTACACAGGCAATCACCTTGTTCGACTTAGTCTTTTTTTCACCGTCTATCTTTCTCTGTCATCGTTGGACTTAGTCTTTTCCCACGATATAGGTTGTCCTTAGGCTCCTTTGCCCGAAATAGACTGCCCCAGGGTAGTCTATTTCGGGCAAATTGGTCTCCCTACCTGGGGTAGGGAGCCTAGGGACAACGTATAGGGCAAAATGGTCCGCTGTTGGACTTAGTCTTTTTTCTTCGCCCTCGATCGGCTGAAAGCTAATGTTTCTTTCTCTATCATCGTTGGACTTAGCCTTTTTCCGTCTTTTATTCACTTCTGTAGGGCTTGGTCTTCCTCTACTATCGTTGGATTTAGCCATTTCTCAGTTTTCGGTCTGTTCTGAAAAGGACTCTTTCTCCTCTATTGAGAGTCTTCCTCTCTATTAGGATAAAGTTGGACTTAGGCTTTTTTTCTCTATCTTCGATTAGGTGTTGTGGATCATTCGTAGATAGAATATCATATTCTATATGAACGTGATGCTCTACATGCTTCCGCTCACGTTCGCGCTCTTTTAATGGAATTAACGTTAGCCAATCGTAGGATTCGTTGCTTCTGCACTCGCATGGATATATTCATATAGATATATTCGCATAGATATTGTAGGACTTAGTCTTTATATGCTTTCGCCCATGGTCGCGCTCTTAATTCTGTTAATTCTGTATCAAAGTAGGTCAATCCTCCTGTCAGGCTATAAAAACCGCCCGATTTCTCTCATTCCCACGATGAAGCTGTCCGAGCGCGGTTCTCCATGGTGAGTCTTTTTCTCCCATGTTGAGTTTCTTTGGAGGTACTTAGTAAACCTTGTACTAAGTTATACTGTTAAGACCAAGCTGTTGTGGGTTATTTGATGGAAGTTCGGAAGGGAAGTGAAGGAAGTTATAGGCTTTTCAGACCTAGTCATTCAGACCTACCCAAGACCCAAAAAGTCTGCTTCTTCAAATTGTCCTTTTCAGAAGATTATGAATCGACTAACCAAGACCCAGAAAGGCTGCTTCAAATTGTCAAAACAAACAAAGTCAAGTCCTATACGCTTTTCATATCTTTTATTTATTGTCAGATAATCATTACAATGAACTGTCAGAAACAATGAATGAATTGTTGTAGATCAGAACTGTATTGTTAAAAACAATTGTAAGTTGAATAAAGTTAAAACATTCTGTACAATAATTATTACAATGATACATTTAAAAACTTTATGTACAATAATCATTACAATGAACAGTTAGAAATTTTATTTAAAACAATGAACTGTTAGAAATTTTATTTAAAACATTGAACTGTGAAAATATATACAATGAAAGTATAGAAATACAATAATCATTATTACAATGATACATTTAAAATATTTTATTTAAACTTTATGTACAATAATCAGTATTTGGTCAGTATACGACTTACAAACAGTCATGTTTAAAAGTTACAGGCATAAAACAATGTCGAACAGTACAAGTGGTTCTAAAAAGACTAGTACCTTATTCGGACAGTACGCTTCTAAAACCATGTCTAAAAGGCTATTGTCTGAATTGCAGTCATGTTTAAAAGTTACAGCCCTAAAAACAAGGTCTAAAAGTCTAGTACCGTAGTTAGTATCCTAGTTAGTCCCGTATTCGGACAGTACAAGCGACGATGAGGCAACGCAGTCTTTGAAAAAATGTTTTGAAACAGCTCTTTTGAAATAGTTCTTTTGAAAATTGTTTTCTGTTAAAAATTACAGACACAATTTTCTTTTTTTCTTCGGAATGTCAGGTTCACAATCACTCTTACGTTTCTTTTCATTATTTTTCACAACATCGGATTTCCATCTACGTCTCAATTCGATATCTGAACAGATCTTCTTTCCTTCTCGTCGAATTTTCTTTTCTGAAGAAATCTTGTTGATTTTCTTTTCTGAAGAGGGTTTCCCTGAGGAGGGTTTCTTGTCTTTCCCCTCTCCAGGTGGTGAAGAAGGTTTCCCTGAAGAGTATTTCTTATTGAGTTTCCCTGAAGATTTCTGAGCCCTCTGTTCGTTGATTTGATTGTCCCCAATCGTTGAAGATTTATCGCTGATTTTATCGCTGATTTTCTTTTCTTCAGTCGGTGAAGATTTTTGAACCGTCTGTTCGTTGTTTTGGTCTTCTCCAGATTTCTGATCGAGTATAAGCGTATCCTCTTTCTTTTCTGAAGAAAGCTTGTTGATTTTATTGTTGATTTGATTGTTGATTTTATCGTTGATTTTCTTTTCTGAAGAAATCTTGTTGATTTTCTTTTCTGAAGAGATTTTCTTCTTCACAGGGTAATCTATCTGAATTCTACAGATTTCTGTATCGCTGATTTCTGTGTTATCAAACTCCATATTTTCAATCTCCTTCTCGATCTGATTTTCACTCAATGACTCGTTGGTTTTATCGTTGGTTTTCTTTTCTTCAGATCCTGAAGAAATCTTGTTGATTTGATTGTTTCCAATCGCTGAAGATTTTTGAGAACTCTGTTTGTTGCTTTGGGGTTTTTGTTGTGAACTCTGTCCCTTCCCACTCGATAAAGTTGTAGGCTGTGACGGTTTTGTCTTTCGTTTATTCTCGTCTACTTTATAGGATAATAGAGACCCAACGTATTTCATATGTTGAGAGTCCCAATCCATTTCCTTTATTGGGTGAATTTCAACATCGTGGGTGTGGGTGTTCACGAAGACAAAAACGAATCTCCACATCTGATTTTCTTTCTCTGGACATTGGTTGGCCCAATGTCCTGATCTGTCGCATGTAAAGCAAATATTCGTTGTCACATCATCCACCTTATGGCGTTTGTCGAATGTCGCTTGATCCAGCACTCTGGTAATACGATAGACGCCTTTTTCTGTAAAGTGTTGGTGGGATAGAAATGATCCCACATAGTTCCCAGTATGGTAGACTTGATATCGTGGTGGTATATTGGTGATCTCATAATCGTGAGTGTATGGGTTAACATACAGATACACTCTCTTTGGTGTTGTACTTTTTAGCTTGAACTCACTCATTTTTCTATCGACTGCTCTGTTTGAACTCTTTCCGAAGAATGATGGAAATGTTAATCGTAACATCTTTTTATCCCCGCTCGGTCTGAAAAAGATATAAAAAGCCAGGATTCTTGAGTTCTGGGTCAGTCTATGACTAGGTCATTACTTGACTTACAGATATGTTTAAAAGTTACAGACATAAAACAGCGCCTAAAAGACTAGTCCCATATTCGGACAGCACAAGTGACGATGAGACAAGTCAGCCCATGTCGAAGAAGAGAAAAAAATTACTACCGGCCAAGAAAAGAAAAAGAATCCTAGTCTATCCAGACAGTAGTACCAACGATGAAAGTGACGATGAGAAATTCCCACCCAAAAAGAGAAAAATTTTGAAAGAAGAAAGTGACGGTGAAAGCTATAAAAATTCTTTGAAAGAAGAAAACGCTGAGAAATTTTCACCGTCAATAAAGGAGAAATCTGTACAGATGAATGTGGATTGTACCAGCGACGACGAGAAATCTTTGAAAGAGCTATATCAAAAACAGTCCTTTTCAGGACTAACCAATGAAGATGAAAAATCTTTGAAAGAAGAAAACTATGAGAAATGCCCAATATCAACCTCAACGAAGGAGAAATCTGTACAAATGAATATGGATTGTACCAGCAAAGACGAGAAATCTTTGAAAGAAGAAAACGATGAGAAATCTTTGAAAGAGCTATATCAAAAACAGTCCTTTTCAGGACTAACCAATGAAGATGAAAAATCTTTGAAAGACGAGAAATCTTTGAAAGAAGAAGACAGAAAGTCTTTGAATCCTGCTGGGTCATTTTCACCCAAGAAAGAAGTATATTCTTCAGAGAAAAGTGACGCTGAAAGCGATTTCACATCTTCAGACAAAAACGCTTTGGATATGAGAAGCCTATACGACTTAATAGAAGTGGGAAAAAAGAAGTCAAGAAAATTCAAAACAGAATCCCATCTACTGGAGGCGTCTTTTAAGAAATTCGATGAGCTACAGCCACAACAGTTGACCGGTTTATTCGACGATGTTATCCAACAAATCGTTCAAAAGTTAAAGGCTGAATCGAGGGATATGATTAGAATTAGCGTCAACCACCCTTCATTGGATATGGGGATTCATATTCCCTTTCTATATGTGGAGGAGTTGGAGAGTCATACCATGTTGAACGAAATTGAAAAAGTTCTACAATCGAATGAAGAATTCGTCTTGAACGATGGCTGTATGACATTCGATATCACACATACGATACCTCCAAGTGGAAGTGGAAAAAATCTTAGAGCCACAGACCTATTGGATTCAAAGGTTTTTGCAAAAAAGAAATATTCACTTGTTGAAATCAACAATGAAGATCATCTATGTTTTGCAAGAGCCGTTGTTGTGGGGATTTGTTACCATGAACGTGAAAACACCCAAGAATGGAATCGGAGATGGGGTAATATTAAAAGATCAAACAGATTACTTCAAAAGACTGAAGCCGAAAAATTAATGAAGGAAGTTGGAGTTTCATCGACACAACCTGTAGGTCTTGAAGAATACAAAAAAATTCAAGAGTTCCTGTATGAAAAAGACTATGTTATTAAAGTTCATCAACAGCTATCGAAATTGGAGAAAGTGTTTGAACATCCAGAAGTGAAAGACGATAGTAAAATCATACATTTGTACTTTCATCAAAATCATTATGATTACATCAAATCCATCACAGGATTTCTTGATTGTGTTTATTATTGTGAGTTCTGTGACAGACGTTACAGCAGACGGGAAGACCATGCTTGCTCAAAGATCTGTAAAGGCTGTTTCCGTGCTGGAAAATGTCCATCGGAATCAAAAGAATATGTCTGCGACAAGTGTCATAGACGATTTTTCAGTGCAGCATGCTTGAAAAATCACAAAACACTTCAAGGCAAAGAGAAGAAAACCATTTGTGAATTAGTGAAACTTTGTTCAAAATGTGGAGGTCAAATTTTTGACAGAAAGAAAAATCATGTCTGTAACGGAAAGACAAAGTGCCGCCTTTGCAAGAAAATAGTTGACTTCGATCATCGCTGTTTTATTCAGCCTTACCAGAGTAAGATGAAGCATGACAGCGACGATGAGACGAGTTCTTCTGTAGTCAAAAAACCTTTGTTCATTTTCTTTGATTTCGAATGTCAGCAAGATACAGGGGTACATATTCCGAATTACTGTATTGCACACCGAGCCTGTGCTGAATGTATCGATAAACCACTTGATTTTCATTGTTCCACATGCAGTGAATTTGAAGAAGGAAGAGAAGTTATTTTTCAAGGAAAAGAAACTTTGAGTCAATTTTGCACCTGGCTCTTTACAAAGCATCATAAA